>JAWZYV010018255.1:627167-1254334 GCA_038373885.1 Cheiracanthium punctorium | reverse complement strand
CCCCAAAAATATTTAAATAAGTATTAATATACAATATTTTAGTACACTAAATAGTTGTTGTAACATACACCGGGTTACGATATCACACAGAGTCTTTATCACTCCGCAGCTCTTTTCTAATTGAAATACTTTAAAGCATGAAAACAGCCCTAAAATTTCGCCCATCACCTAATATTTGAAATGCAGACATATGCGTAATATTTAAAATCGGTGGTTCCCAAACTATGGGTCGCGAAACGGGGCGGGAAAAATTGAATGGATCCTCCATTGCTCCCAGGTATAAATTTATCGAATTTTTTCTTTTATTTGGGCAAAGCTTCTTATTTAAACGCCTTGGTCGAACTTGGTCGAACGAGTAATTTTGAAAATTTTTATCTTTTCCTCATTACGGAAAAACTTGTCGTTTATTTATTTATTTTTTTTTTTTCATTTTGCTGATTTAGTAAACACAGGTTTAAGACTTGTGCATTTATATACAATCATTTTTTTCTTTAATAGTTTGTGTTCGGTCCCTGAAACGGGATCGTCCGTTGCGACTTTTTCTCTTTGAGAGCCTTTGAAAAGTGGTTTATGTCAACATATATTTAGTAAACCATAAATAAGAAGCATTCGTATATGAAAGGGAAGGAGCAGAATTTGCACACGTTCAATCTGACACACAAAAGAGGTTTAAATCAATGATGATCTGAGACGGGCCAGTAACGTGAGCGGGCCTGACCGCTGTTTGGAAGCTCTTCATTGGTCTTGAAGCTTTGGAGTGTTAGCAATTTTTTTAGTTTTGTGTAGAGCTGAAAACCGCACAGTAGTACTGATAATGGAAATCTTCACAATAACGTCCAGGTCACGTTCAGGTTAATTCACGTCTCTGGTGATAACAATCTTCGAAGAGAGGATTAAAAAACTGTTCTACCCATAAGAAAAATTCTCGAATCTTCTTAACGATTGTTAAAAAGTAATTGTCTGTACCCATTCATATTCGTTTTACTCTTATCTCTTTTTATTGGTCAATTGGTGATTAAATGGTTTTGGAAAAAAAAGAAAGATAAACTTGCACATTCATGATTTTCGAGAGAAAATAATTGAAACAGAAAAAACATTTTTTCCTACGAACGGAAAATTAAAAAAAAATGCTTGTCTATTAAGATTTTTTTCATTTTCTTTCTTCGGATCGTGATTGTTTCTGTCCTATTGAGAACGGTTTCAGAAAGCTTTGATCGTGTTTGTTGTGAGATGGCGGAATATTGTTATCTTTTCTAGTAAATAATTCATTCATTGATTAGTGGAATTTCTTGTTAAAAGAAGATAACATCTGAAAAGTATTTCTTTCTTGTGTGTTTTTTGAGATTTTTTAAAAAATATATTTATTTATTCATTTATTGCTAAGAGAGGTGTTAGTCTGCTTATTTGTGCTCACTGGACGGGCGGATTGATAAATCATCATTAACATTTTTAATTAGTTTTAAAATTTATGAATATTTTTATTATTCAGTGAATATTGAAATATCCTTAAGTGTTTTTCTATGGTTTAAGACAATATATTATCACTGAATACTGGTATATTTTTAAGCATTACATTAATTATTTATTTAGGAGCTGATGCGCTATGCAATACCTTTGTTATTTATCATGTATGACTTTCCGTCTAAAGTAGGATTATGCGTGCCCTCTGGATGCAGCTCTGATGATGTCACGTCAATATCAAATTATCGTAAGTAGCATTTACCATTACATTTTACAAGGTTAGTAAGTTTTGTTGTATTTTGATAATTTTGACTGTAAAAACAAGAACAAGTTTTGTTTTATTCATTCGTAAGTTTGGAAACCATTAAAATCTTATGACATTTGCTGCTGAAAGTGCGTTTTTCGTTACTTTGCAAAATCATACACAATGAAAATTAAAAAATAAAGCACATAAATAACCCCCCAAAATACTGATTAAATACTTTTAAAATATTTCATGCTTGTGAAAAGGTTGCAATAAGAAAATTATTTAACTGTACAATTTAAAAAATATATATATTGCGGTGAAACTTATAGATTACACACAGCCTGCAATTTCTATCAGACATTGTTGAAAGATTGGCAAATTTTCTGAAGCGACAGTTAAATTATTTTTTATTGATTCATATAGGTTAGAAAGCCATCTGACGTTTTCGAGCCTTTTTGATAAAGTTTAATAGAGTATTCCTATTCACACTATCTATTGAGACGCTTTCTGTGTAACTTTCAACTGAAAGCTTCATTTCTCTTAAGAATATTCCATGAAGCAATGTTTGATACTTTTTTTTTTCTTGTTATTTTTTTTTTCGCTGCCTATATAGGTAGTTAAGAGTTTATCTTTTGATATGATTTATATGATTTACATTTGCTATCTCTGTCATTTATAATTTCTCATAACAAGGAATTCTAAATGAACAGTATCCTCAACCCACCTTCCCAAGAAAAAAAAAAGAAAAGTCTGTTCCAAAAGGAAATTTCGAGGAGATTTTCTAATTGATTTACAGACAACAGAAAGGTACAGATGTGTTTTAACAAAGTTGGTAAGGAGCTGTACTATAACAATGATATCAAAAGTATCATGCATTTATACAATCATTTTTTTCTTTAGTAGTTTGTGTTCGGCCCCTGAAACGGGATCGTCCGTTGCGACTTTTTGAGAGACTTTGATAAGTGGTTTATGCCAACATATATTTAGTTCATATCTCTGTGTCTTTTTTATGATGAAAGGATAAAATTTTGTACATCACCTAATTGATGTATGGGGCACATTTTGCTAGGTGGGAATTTTTTTGAAGGGGAGCAGTATGAAAATTTAAATTTTGTATTGTAGATTGAATCCCCGTAAGATTTTAATCGATACAATAAAATTCTGTACATTTTTTTAAGTAACTTTGTAATTTGTTGTATATATCTGGGATTAATATTTAAGAAATAAAAGCCTAAATCAATGTTTATAAGACACTCTGTATGTTCATATACTTAGAAGCCACCGCCAATCGCTAAAAATTTAAGTAGATCTGTAAAATGGCATATCTGGGCAGAAGATTTTAGTGGGAATACCTCTTAAGCAGCATCCACAAAGTTATGCAAGAATGGATACATTTGCAAGACTTTTTAAGCTGCATATCCACTGGGATGGCCTCGTGACGAGTTGCCTCATCCTGAGAATGCCTCGGGCTGCGAAAAATTCATACAATTACACATAACATAGTAGGCCTCAACTGGAGCTACGGTTCTCCCAGTTTCTCATTAGCCGTATAATTTAATTAACTCAATATATTTATCTTTAATCATTTTGCTGCGTACTCAGCACACGCACAACCGTCTCCATCTAAAAACAAAGCTCCCACTGAGACGTTATTCACATGGACATTTACTAAAGTTCTTTGGCTCGCTGTGCTGGTGCCACCTTTGGTTCAAGTCGCAGCAAGCCTCGACACATGGCCCGCTTTACTTGATTGCCGCGGGTTCAGGCAGCTGCCTGAAGTGCATACGCACCTTTAGGATCTTAAGCCCACATATCTGAAATCCGAGATCATATCACACAAGCGAGGCACTGGATCTACCTCATAACCTGGCCCGAATATATGGAAGGCAATTTGCCTCGTACTTCACTGTTCTATATTTTTTCAAGATTTCAGATTGTAGTAATATGGAATAAAACCTATCTCAAGCGCAAATGAATGAGGACGAACATTTTCCCCTCTAAAGTCAGGTGGCCGTCCGGTATAGATAAAGTTACAATATTAGGGAATAGGACTAATCACCAGAAAATATTTCCGTTAAAGACAAATAGGAGCGCGCGCGCGCACACACACACACACACACACACACACACACACACACACACACACATACATATATATGATTATTCTGTCCTATTTATAATTTTATAAAATAAAAACAATTTTTCTTTATTAGATTAATTTTCTGATATAAACATACTTATTATTTGTACTTTCTTACTATTAATAATCATTATAGTTGTAGATACAATATGTTTATATTTAATTGGCTATACCATATATTTTATTCAATAATTTTGAATTCATCATTATTTTATATATTTTTAAATTTAATTAAGATACCTGGATACTAATAATGTTAAATAACATTACCCTAATGTTTTTGGCAACACCTTTATATTCTTCTTTCCTCTGTTACACTTTTATTTTGTGGCAACACCGGTTGTCGCTTACTACAATTTTTAATTTTGGCAATATCTTATGCTTGCCTTTCATTTGCTTGCTACCAAATCCAGAATGGTATGTCGATTTTTCAGTGCTTTTTCTATTATTTTGATTTCTTATTGCTCTCCTATTTTTCTTTTTTTAATTGTAGGATCGAACCTAAAAAGTGTGGAGTGAATATCTCTTTTGATATGCCACACAACCGAAATCCTACTATTTTGTTTGTCTTTAATTGTAATTTTCTGGGTATGGCTCCCGGGGATGGTCCCAGAGGTTATAATTTCCATTCTATTCATTCTTTTATCATTTTGTTTGGCTCTGGTTCTTTCCTTCCCCCCCCCCCCCCCCACACGCATACATGGGGTATGTCATTTTTGAAGGAATATTCGTTGTGTTTTACTTTTTGATTTTATATATATAATGATTTGAATTGTAAGTTAATGCGGGGACTCATGCTGCAATTCGTTTTAACTAGTGATATTTCATAGGTAACTGAACACTTGTAAAGATTTCAATTGTAAGTTAAAGCGAGTGTTAGTATTTTAAACCGTCATTTTACCGAAAAATATTAATAGTTATGCTCATAAAAATGTAACCAATATTATATTCTACTGCTTTTTAATAAACTATGTTCCCTAAATTTAATATTTTTAGTTTATTCATATTATCTGTAAGTAAACTGTAGACCAATTAAAACATCCTTTCTCCTGATATTGGAGAATCCAAACTACCTTCAAATTTATGGGGACAATATCTGATGTGAATTTCAATGAAATATTTTGCATAGAGTGGAAAACATATTGTTTAAAGATAAATGTTATGTGCTTATGCTAATGAGCTTGAAAATACTTCTCTTTGTTTTGTGAAATTATTCATCGAGTATTTATCTCATCATCGTTAGCTAAGATATCACTTTTAAGATAACTTTTGTTTTTCTTCAGTTTTCTGCAGTCGTGATGCTATCACGATTTTTTTCCGGGTACAGTGCTTCTTAATCGGTTCTAAAGAATCTAATTTTTGCTGACCTGTCGGTAATTAGTATTTCATTTGAATCACAAACATTTTGAATTAATGTGAGTCATTACGTAAGTTACAAATTTACTACATAACATTATAAAACTTTTCCCTGTATAACGATAAAGTTTAATTTAAGAGATTAGAGATCGATTGAATGAATACAAAAGTAATGATTTGTTTTCGAAATTTCTATCATGAAAATTTTATTATTGTTTTTTTCCTCTTTTGCTCGCTTCCCGTAAGGAGAGACGCGGCTCTTCACATATTTTCGGTTTTGTGATCTGGTAAATTTTGAATGTGGATGCAGCAGTTTTTGGAGTTCCAGTACTTTATACGTAAGATGTAAAATCAACATCGAATTTTCTAGCAGGGCATATGATACCGTGTAAACAATATGTACCAAAGTCAGAAGTAAACACAAAAAAACCCCATCTCATTCGCAGGTTTGATTTGCAATTTCCTTTTTGGCGTACACCCTCTCGCTCAGGGCCCGGGGTACTTGCCCCGATTGCCCCACCTCAGCTACGCCCAGTAATCAATTATTAGAAATTTTTTTTGAGAAATCTTACTGCCGTTTTCAATCCGTAAACCAATCATAAATCTTTCTCATGCTGTAATATTTTTTCCCCCTTAGATCAGATCACAAATCGATGAGTCATTTCAAGCGTTTGTCTACAAATCTATTTATTCACTTACATAAGCATTCTGAATCATTTCAATTAGGGGGGGGGGTTGTTTACGTCTCATTAGGATATAAAAGGTAATAAAATTAAATGTATGTTCTTGAGAGATATCTCTCAAGAAATATTAATACTTTATCTAAAACTATTATATGCATTGACGCTTTTACTTTTAAAATCATGCAACCTATTAAGATATTTAAAAAACATATAAACTACTTCAGAAGAACAATTTTTTTTTGATGTCACATAAAAAAATAAGGCATTTTTAAGATATTAAAAAATATATAAAATGCAAACGATACAGAAAAAAACCTTAACGTCATGTAAAAAACACAATTTCTTTAAATATGAGAGTTTTTTCTTTTTTTCCAGCGACAGAAAACATTCTAGTACTATATCCCGTAAAAACCACGCAAATTACTGAGATACATAGGAAAAAGTAAACTATACCAGTGGCCAAAAAAGTAACGTTATAAACATTAAGAAGCATTAATTACTGTCACAACGAAACGAATTTACTTTAGGGTGTTTTAAAATTTAAATAACCGTATCCGTTAACCCTCGTGTGATGCTATTTGATGATGTATCCATTTATAATAATTCTAATGTTTTTAACTTTTTGTGAAGTGAAGGAATTATGTATTAAATAAATAGGAATTATGTATTAAACAAATAAAATTCATATCGCCCATGACTTTTTTTGACCTTTGTTATTATGTAATGTGCTGTCATATTATAATTCTAAAAGACATAGGAACTGTATATAATTAGGACTCTTATTCGAAAAAAAACCTAATTTGGTTTATAAATACAAATACACTTGAGCAGAGGCTTCAGAATTTTTAAGATGTCTTTCTAAAAACTGTACTGTACACTGTAATTTTACTGATATTATGAATGTGAAAATATGTATGTTTGTGTGTTTGGATGTTTGTTACTCAATCATAAAAAACTTTCTGAATGCATTTAGATAGAATCTGGAATGAAGATAGCTTATAACCTGGATTAACATATAGGCTGCCTTTCACGCATATAATATAAATAGTTCTTTCAAAAAGACAATCAAAAGATTTCTAATACATTACGCTCTATCGGTATCTCCGTAACTTCTGAACCGATTCTGAAACTGCTTTCACTGATTGAAAGCTACACTATTCCTGAATAATATAGGCTACCTTTCATGCATAGATCACAAATAATTCTTTTACAGGGACAATCATAAGAATAACATTATGCTCTATGGGTATCCCTGTAACCACTGAATCGATTCTAAAGATTTTTTTACTAATAGAAAGCTAGTATACTATTCCTGAGTAACATAAGCTAAAATTCATGCATATAGCATAAATAGTTCTTTTGAAGGAACACTCAATATGATTCTAATACATTACGCTCTATCGACAGGTATATTTTAAAGATGAAAAAAAAAAAAGATCTAAATACAGTAAATCTACATACACCATGTATAACACTTCATTTAAAGTAAATAAAAAATAAATGACATTTAAATACAGTCATTTTCGTCTTTAGCGCAAGTGTCATTAGACTATTTCTTTTTCTTTCTTTCTTTCTTTCTTTTTTTTTTTTTTTTTTGTTATTCACACGTTTCATTTCTCTCTGGGCTTAATTCTAAAGCCAATGCAGACAAAGTCGTGGTTTGAAGCTAGTAAATGTATCAGTTAAATCTGTATATGTATCAGTAAAATCTCTGTCTGTATCATCCATAAACTTAAAAAAATTCTTAAAATTCGAAAACTTTCCAAAAGTTTTCGAATTTTAAGAAAACATTTGCTTTGCAAATTTTGAAATCAAAAAATTTTGCTTTGCAGTTCCATGTTTAAGAATTTTTTCTGGACGTTTCCTAAAAGGCACATATTTTTCATTTATTTCTAGTGCGTACAGTAGTTCATCATTTTTTTGAATATCTGGAGCAACTAGTTCATTTTAACTTGTGTACCAAGACAGGGAAGCAAATTTCGACCAGTGGAACTCATTTGGCCTACTTCCGACAATATGTGGAGAATTGTTCATTGATCAACAAATGGGGCTTTCTTTTGACCTTATATATAGGAAAACCTATGCTTAGTACATTTCCTATATATAAGTGAATGTATGACTTTTTTAAAATTAAATAAATGTTTAATAATCATGTAAGTGTTTTGTTTTATTCCAGTCGGAGAGTTAGTCTACATCAATACATCAGTAGAATACTGCGACGTAGGTTATGAAGAACATTTTTATACTGGGACGATAATAGCTATGTAAGTACATTTCATACTTTACTATGCCCATTTCATTTCGTTTATTCAGTAGTTCTTCGACAAGTAACATTTTATGTGCGCTTTTTTCACAAAGTTTTTATTTATTTTATTATTTCATGTTACGTAGAGCCTCCCACTAGCGACTGATGATGTCGTCAGTAGGGCAAGCAAGTGCCCCCGGCAGATCTTATGGTCTTATGATTTATAGATATGAAAAACCAAGTGACAAAATCAACACACACTGAGATAATAGAAAAGGAAACACACACATTAATTTTCAAAAGAAAGAAAAATAAAGAATCTAGACGAGACATTTCATGATCTAAAAATATATTGCAAAAAGTTGCACGCGCAAAAATTATTAACTACGTGAAAATATGAAAAGTTAGCGGGTTGTTCTATAGATTTTGAGTGTGTGGATAGCATAAGTGCTGTATTAGCCAAAAGGGCTTGTTTGATGATTAAAAAGTTTTTTTTTTTTAAATTAGTTTGTTTATTTATTTGACTATAAACTGCGTTCAACTTCCTACATTTATATAATACTGTGTCTGCACTTGTATCAGTGATTCCCAAAGTGGTCCATGAGGACCACCATAATTGCACTACTATCCCATTACTTTGTACACATTTTTAAAATAAAAAATGCATTCAATGTAATTTCAATAAAATATATATAACTATAATACATTCAGCATATATAATACTTCAAAGCTTATTGTATTCTTACTGCAAATTAAGATTTGAATTTTGAAAGAAGTACATTTATATAGATTAAATTTGTTTCAAAAATAAGTAAAGCACGATTAAATTCCTTACATTTTCGCAAAACCTGCTTCTTTGATGCATTCAGAGGAATGCGCACTACTTTTGCATTTTTGGTATCATATTAAAAATTATTTTCATAATCGTGTATAAAATGTGTTTTTAAAGTAACGTATGACTATTATACTATTTTTTTTTTTAGAGTTGCATTCTCGTTGGTTGGACTACTGTGCCTTATAGGCACTTTGTTAGATTATATCTCAATGCAAAAAAAGACTACTTTCAAAGGTAAGCAAAGTAATTATTTTATTTTGCATTGTATGCTCTGCAAAATGTATGTAATAAATCACGCAGTGGCAAAAAAAAAAAAAAAATGACATTAATAAGTTAACCAGCCAATCATATGCAATCCTGATTCTCCAGATAGAAATTGCTCAAACACCTAAACGTAAGGAACTGTGGTCTATAGCGGAAGTTGGTGAAACAAAATTTTTAATTTTGTTAAAGCTTATTTTCAATTTTTAATTCTTATAAGTATTTTAGTTTTTATTGAAAACTTTGTTAAAATAAATCTTTACCCGATTTTAAATTAAAAAAAAAATATAGATAAGTAAACAAAAAATCCCATGCAAAATTTTGACCCAACTGGCCTACTGTGAACTTTTAAAGCATTTCATTCTTTGAAGTGTATTGTAAGACGATAAGTCTGATTCGACCAACATTTAACAGCTGTAGAATTTCGATATATGTAAGATGCAATATTTTTATATTGTCGATGTAGTGGTGGTAGAGGAGAATGAATTTGAATCTGAATTCTGATGAGCCACTTTGAAATAATATTTGTAAGTTTTGTTTTAATGGGGGTAGAATTTAATAAACTTTCTTGAAACGAAATGGGACGTCAGCAGCGAAATGAGAAAGAACTTCCTTTAACTTTTTGTGTGATATATAGGCGTGACCAGAGTTTGATCAATCTCTGGTCACGCCTATAAAAAAATGTATCATAAGACTAATTTAGAAAAAATTTGGAAGAAAGCTCAAATATTTTTTCAATATTGAATACTTAATTTTAGACACAATATTACATTAAAGAAAAATATTTCTTTTCTTTCTTCTTTTAATAATATAATTTTGAAGTTTTAAAAACTTTACTTACATTTTAGCCTTAAAAATATTCAGGTTTCTGCATAAAAAAAATTGATTTTTGAACCATCTACACCTACTTAAAAAGTATTCGAGTAATAATCACATTTTTAATTTTAATTTTGCGAATAACTAATTAGGTTTTGTAATACACAATAAGAAAGAAATAATTTTTTAAGCATGAAAGTTACGTAGGAAATATAACTTACGCTCAAATACTTTTTTGAAAGGGTGCACAATCTTTTTTTATTAAAATGAAACAGTTAGAATAATAACTCGACTGTTCGAGCCTCGTCAGTGGGAGCACCTCTGAACCTTCCTAATATTTTAGTTTCATTATTGCCATATTTAAACGATATTAATTGACTATGTCATTTTTTCTCTCATCTTTCGTGTATTTCGCCTCGTAACCCTATGTTGAAATGTTTATGATTGTAACCTATTTATACATGTGATGCATATTCTACAGATTACGAAATATTGTAACAATAGATTAAAGTTGTTGTGAACTAATAGTATTTAAATATATGTAAAAAATACATGTGATGCATACTCTACAGCTTACGAAATATTGTAACAATAGATTAAAGCTGTTGTGAACTAATAGTATTTAAATATATGTAAAATTATGTCGCTTTTTTGGGACAATTTTCAATAAAAGGGGTGAGAGATAAAATAACATAGTCATTAATATATCATTAATGCGGGGGAATATTACCCTTTCCCCATGAAACAATGCTCTTATTGTATCAAAGATGACATTTGTGCATAATCAGGTTGTTATATATCTATTCATATTGAGTCATTATTAATTATATCATTTATCAAACCATATGTTTTATGAGTTTCTTTTCTGTTTATTACGTACTTATTTCCGAAGGTACAAGTTCAAGACTTCTCATGTGCTTTTCTGTCATCAGCAACTTTCCCAAAGTGATCAGCACGAAGACCTCAGAGAAAGCTTTGACATCCATTTTCGGAGTCCGCTCCCTCAGTTTATTCTACATTGTACTCAATCACCAGTATTTCTGCATGGGAAAACTCAATATCTTAGGTACTATGATGTATCATTACGCTTTGGTTTTCAGCCACGGACAATCTTCATACCAGCCTGCGCACTTAATGACGTCTATCAGACTATTAGGGTCAGGCGACTTTCCACTCGATTGCAGACAGGTCGTGTATCATTGCACGCTCAATCTGTAATCGAGTTGACAATCACGTGACTCGCGAAACTCTGAGATGGAACACGAATAGACTTGTTCCACGTGACGTCACACTTCCTCTTGGTTGGCAAAACTGACCAATGGGCTTATTCTACGGGACGACTGGTTGGCATAAGTAACCAATAGAGTTACTCCACGTGACGTCACTGAGATATTTGTTAGTAAACATGGAACAAGTCTATACGGGGAGTCCCATGTTATCCTACGGGAAAATTGATTTCACTCATAGCATCCACAATTATCAATGTTTTGTCTTGCTTTTCTCTCTACCATCTAGCAGCTGACACGATGTATCATTTGCCGTATCTGAAATTCCGATATTTTCCCCTGTTAATATTTTAAATATTCAATTGAAACTTGTAAAACCGGTTTTGCAAAAAGTAATCGAATATTTTTAAATTATCTGCAGCGAAAACGTCAAAATTTCAGGAACGCCAAACTATACATCGTCTCATTAGCTAGATGATGGAGAAAGAAACGAGGCAAAACATTGATAATTGTGGATGCTATGAGTGAAATCGATTTTCTTATTGGATAATAACATGGGACTCCGCAGCTTTGTGTTCCATCTAAGTGTTCGGCCTCGTGTGCCCAGGGCAGTATGAAGATTGGCCATGATTTTCAGCATTATAGGTTTTACACACTAGAAGGTATAGAACGCAAGGAAAAGAAATGGTTGCTTTATTTTCGGAAAGAAAAATACAAAAGGGTTCTTCATTAGATTTGTAGCAAGGTTTTTGTGCATTTTGTACCAGAAAAGTGAATGCAGATCTTTATTCAGGGCCGCCGACAGGATTTTCAGGCCCCAGGTCTGGCACTTACGACGCCCCAACCTACTGTCTCCAAAAGAAAAATCTTACATTTTTTTTTATCCAGAAAATGTTTTAAACGCTTTAGAATTCACTTTAAATTTACCGTAGGCAGCAAAACCATTTACATGACAAAATTTCCTTCAAATTGCAACTATTTTATCAGAATTATTTTAAGTAATGTACACATATTTTTGAAATTAATGTATACAGAGAATCACTTGATACAGTTAAAGCTAAGACTTTTTTAATATTGAGTTCTCGCAGTTTGAAAACTAAAGCACAGTTATTATAAAATTCGTAGCCAAATGAATAACGCAGAAAGAAAAACGTTAGAAAACACCAACGACAAAGAGAGTTAATGCAGTGCACTGATGATGGTAAGTAATATTCATAGAAACTATTTTGCGGCATTAAATCTCGTCGGTGTTTGCTAATGTTGTATTTTTTTCTGTTAAAGCAGTTTTCTTTATCAAGAAATTCGTAATTTACAATTCGCAATATTCAAAATTCGTAACATACGTCCTCCAGGCCCGTGCCACGGGGCAGTTGTACTCCCTGTCCCCTTCTCTCGGAGAGCCTGATTTATTTATTTTTATTTATTTTTTTAATTTAATTCTTGAATGCGAGATTAATTTTGAGAGCAAGTTTCTGAAGTTTCATTTTCAGACCGTTTAGTAATGTTTTAATGCTTCACGTAAAAAAATAATTTTTGTTTCAAATTTAACTACTTTTTTGAAAACGTGTAGGTTAATTTCAAAAGAAAAAAATCCGTAAAAAAAAGAATTTTTAATACTTTTTAGCCAAATAGTGTTTATGATTTTAGTTTGTCCGTATTCTGATTGATTAAATTAATGCCGATTGCCACGAAATCCGTATGTTATTTCTAGTACTTAAAGATATGTCCACTTGACTGTATGTAGATCTCAAATTCAGATTTCGGAATTTCAGTAATCCGGATGAAATTCGGGCTTAAAGTAATAGCGACAAAATAAATCGGTATTCAACCCTCCCAGATTTTTTTCTTGTGTATCTCTTCCTATTTTTATTATATAAGGCAGTATTTTGCATCATGTAAGGAAAATTCAACTTCAAATATGTTTCAAATGCAAAAGAAATCTGTAAAACACTTGTGAATGTTATACCAGTTGGCATCAAGAACCGAAAGAACTAAAAAATAATTATATTTTTGTAGCATATAATTCCCAATAAATGTTTTTTATTTTTTGTCTATATCTTCTTTAGTAGCTTTTTATTGAAATTAGATTTTTGCCGTCCTGTCTTTGTGTCACTCTAAAAAGAAAGCGCCCCCCTTTTATTGAAATGTGTGTGCACGTATGTTCTACGTGTATGTATGCACGTGACACGCTCCAACTTTTATAGAAAATTCCACGACTTTTTTAGAGGGTTCTTTAAACCCTCACCGTGCTTTTTAGTTACAAATAAAAAAGGTGCTTTACTTGTAACTATTAATTGTAATCACAAAATAAATATCTAAGTAAAAAATATTAACAGCAGAAGCTTTTTGTATGAATAGCTCTAAAAAGCATATAATAAAAATTTATTCTTGCAAAGCCATGCTATAAAGAATTGAAAATTTCAATACTAAGAAAATTTTAAGAAAAATATAGATATTTGACTTTTGCAAGAGATGACAAATTTTAAATATATTTTAAAGTTAAAATATTTAAAAATATAATATTTTAAATTTAAAATTTTAAATTAAAAAATATTAAAAACACCCGACATCTCTGAAATTTATGGCTTAGCGAATGCTTATACAAAAACTAATGACAGTGAATTCTTGCCTCTGATTTTTAAAATATTTTGAGTAATTAAAGTCTCATCTTTTGCAAAAGTGAAATATCTGTAGTTTTCTCTGATATTTTCTTTGTGTTGAAACTTCCATTTCTTATAGTATATTTTTTTAAGGTATATCTTTTTTAATGCTTTTTTAGTGCTACGAAATAAAATCCTCTACTATTAAGGAATTTCATTTTCACTTACATACATTTTTATTTTTACTCATGAAAGGGGTCTTTTTTATGACAAATTTACCTGATTAATACGAGTTTTTACGATTCATTTTACAGGCTTTCTATATTCCGTAAATTTCTCTAATGCGGAATAGGTAAAATCGCAGCGATTCCGGATTTGAGAAGTTTACTGTACAGCTGTTTTTCTGCGTAAGCTTCTGTATATACCCCGTAATTACAGTATATAGTCCATATACAGTATAGTACACAAAACTCAACATTTTTATGCGCAGCATTTACATGAGATGACGTTCATTTTATTAAAATATCCAACAATTTCATTTTTTTTTTTTTCAATAGCAACATCATATTTTGGCATACTTAAACGGTTTTAGATAGACAAATGATTCCAAATTATGAATTTCTACTAAAATTTGATTACTGTTTAGGGATATTACTGAAACCAAGTAGCAGTTTTAAAGAATTTTATTTGTGCAACTAATACAAAAGAATGCGTACACAATGGAACTAATAAATAAAGTTTTAATAGCTTCAAACTTTAAAACTTTCAAATTTCATTCAGTATTCACCATTAATCTTTCTAAATATCTATTTTTAGGACACATGCTTCATATATATGAAAGCTTGCCAATGTTTTTCTACCAGATTGCAGTAAATGGTTTTCTTACAACTGAAGTGTTTTTCTTTCTAGCGTAAGTATGTCTACTACAAATTGAAGGGTTTGTTGCAAAAAGAAGGCAGCAGCTCCATGCTACGGAACTTATATGTACCTCGTTGCCGCAAAATCTCTTTCATTTGGTACCATAAGATGTAGCTCCAAGCATTAGTTATTGTGTAACTCAAGACGATAGCTTGAGTTGAATCCTAAAGCTTTTTTTACAGTTTCCGGCAAACTTGAATAGATGGAGCAACCTCCTTTTTGCAGCAAACCCTTCAATTGTCATCACATACATTAGCATTCGAGTATGTTGTGAAGATACTTAAAGTTATCTATCTAAACTCACATGTGCCTCACCATGGCACAGTGGTTATATCACTGGAAATGGTAGACGGGCGAAGTGTGAAGGTTCCGGGTTCGGGTCCCATCGCGCGTCCGTCGACCTAACCGTTCGGAGTTTTCCGTGGTTTTCTCCGAAACTTAGCGTAAATACGGGTTAGGACCCCTTAGAAAGACCCCCACGGAGGGCACCCCACCCTTCGACCTAGAGCCCACTCGGAGCTAATCGGTCGTAATCCTACACACACACACACACACTAAACTCACATGTATTTAACCCTTTGAGGCGCAACTTTGAGGCGCTTCTGCTTTTTTATTTCTGTTCAATACTTTTTTGTAAGGAAGTACATTCCATTTCTTTTACATTAATCTACTTAAACATATTTGCTTCTTTTATTCATACTATTTTAAAAGTAACAAAATTCAAATGATACTAACAAATCATGAGTCTCTTTTGTATAGTTATGTAACCAAATTAAACATTGGCGCTAAAGAGACCTACGATGCCCACCCACGCCTTTGCAACCACGGACTCTGGGGTGCGGAAGCATATGCCTCGGCCAGGTGGTCAGCCTGACGCGAAGCCCCCAGTGTTTAGTGCGGAGGCAACCTTGGTCTTCATTTTATTATGGATGAAAGGCTGAGTCCACCTTACCCAGATCGGGAATCGAGCCCCCGACCTCTGGTACAGCCGCACATTGCGCTAACTCTATACCACTGGGCTTCACGCGTACTATGGACAAATAAAATAGGATCATTCTTTTCCGAGGTCGCGCAAAAGAATTCCAATACATAATACTTTATTATCAATAAATGTTAAAACGCTGATCGATCTTTTACAGAGTTACGGGAACGACTTCCCATACATAACAATTTAGTTAATTAGCTAGCTAGTTAGTTATTTTAGCTAGCTGATAATTGGTTAGTTCGTTAGCCGTCGTTTGTTAATTAGTGTGAGCATTTCAATATTTAACCCTAATAATTTTTCGAAAACTTGCATTAAAATAGTAATTCATTTGTTCATCGAAATTTTTTGAAATCAATTTATTTTAACTCTGTCGTATTTCTTCTAGTGGTCTTTTGAACACTTACACCAGAATGAAAATTCATGAAACTGGCAAACGTGAAATGAGTAAAACTCAACTGGTTATTCATAGATTATGGAGGTAAGTATAAATCTTGCGTGTATTACATTGTAGTATTAGGGTAACCGTAAAGTCTTTTATTAGTTGCGTCTATTTCGCCTCGCCAAAACTGCTGAAGCTAATATACGAAATTCGGCATGCGCGTGATATTTTTAACATAGCGGCTAGATTAGACAGCATTTTCCAAAATTCGTAACCTATGTTTAACATATGCCGCGTGATATCGAAGGGAAAAAAAAAAAAGAGAGAGAGAGAGAGAGAGAGAGAGAGAGATCCATAAAATTCTTTTTGCAAAATACAACATTCACAAATACAGGACATTTTGAATATCGTCCTTCAAGAAGGGGTGAAGTGGGAAAAAAAAAAAGAAAAAGAAAAAGGAAAAAAAAGCTGGGTGCCCATCTTTTATGAAAGAGAAAAAATTACCTAATATAAGTTCTTGCTTTAAAATGTAACAAGTATGAATCCTATGCCTAATCGCACTCAATGGTTGATGGTCGAAGTGTGAAGGCCCCGGGTTCGGTTCCCGTCACCGGCTGTCGATCTAACGGTCTGGAGTTTTAGTCTGTTTTTTCCAGATGTAACTTAACCCATTAGCGCCCAACTTTTTTTAGCACATTTTCAAATTTATGTTGATACCCGAAGTGATAAATAAATTTCCGACACTTGTGTGGTGTGAAGAACGTAAATATTTTTCAAAAAATGTGAATAAGACAGGAAAATATTCTCATTTAAACTCGTTACCGCTGATTATTTTGTGGAAATCAGATTTATTATTCACGAAATTAAATTAGGAAAATAAACAAATGCTTAAATATTTGAGTGACTTACAAATTTCGCGTCGGTCTAGAAATAGATCGCTGGGCGTTAATGGGTTAAACATGCATTAGAACCCATTAGAAAGTCTTCTGACCTAGGGACCCCATCTTAGGCAGCTACCCCTAGTGCAGGTTTGCCTTAATACATACAAAACAACACAATTGTATGCCTTATCGTAGCCGAGCGCATAGCGCTCTGAATTGGGAGACGGAAGGTGCCCAGATCAAAACCAGGTTGTGTCCACCGAACTTACCGTTCCGAGTTTTCCGTGGTTGCCTCCGAAACTTAGCGTAAATACGGGTTAGGATGCCTTAGAAAGACCTCCACGGAGGGCACCTCACCCAGCGGCCTAGATCCCACGTTTAGATAATCGGGCGTAATCCCACAACAACAACCTGAGTGTCTTATCCACTCAGCCATAGTGGGGCCCTTATGAAATTGCTGTCAAGTGAAGACAATTTCACATTTCCCACTCCTTCACAAGACACTCAGAAGGTGTGGACGCTGGAGGTTCGCTGTATTCTAAGGTACTGGTTCCCAACCGGTTTTTGTGGGGTGCATAAAAGAGGTTCGCGTGAGAAATATACTAGTACGCAACGCATCGACTACACATAAAGGATTTACCAATTTCTTTCGGATTTTAGATGGGGTTTGCTTTCGCAACCGGGTATATTTCGGGAACCACTGTTCTACAGCATTTATCGGAGAGGGGGCGAGATTTGTTGGTCGGACAATACAAAAACTGTACATATAATAGGATATTTCTACATTTGTTTATCCAGAGAGTAATTTCGTAAATAATATTACCTGGAAGCCCACTGAATTATTGAAAAGATCATGTACGCAAAGGAGATATTTTAATTTCAAACTGATAGTGCTGCCATCTGTTTAATGTATTTGCAAATACTTGCATGCAACTTTTTCAAATAGGCGGTAATGTTAAAGAATTGCCCACTAGCACTTGGCAGGAAAGAAATAACATTTCGTTACCCTGCGTGTTAATTGGGGGAGGGGGGGGGGACGGGTTTTCTCTCTCTACTAAGCAATTTAGTAATAGATTAAAATATCCCAACGCTAAACGCTGGACTTTTTACAAAAGCTTTCTGTTACAAAAGTGCAAAGTGCAGTTTTCAAAGAAAGTTCCCGAGTGTTTGACACAGTTGATTTATTTTTATTATGCATAAAAATGTTATTAATATACTTATTTTTTAAAACAGAATTTACCCAGCGTACTTGTTCAGCATACTGTCATTCTTCCTATTTATGAGCCCTTATGGACCTTTGGGAACTCATGTGAGGAAAACCTATTTAGAAAAATGTGGAACAACTTGGTGGCAAAATGTTTTGTTCATCAATAATTTCTTCAACCAAACAGAAACAGTAAGCTCTTTTAGTTTTGTTGATCTATTAAAAGCAAACCTATCTCATTACACATTATTTCAACGAAAAAAACAAACAAACTGTTTTCAGAAATTTAATTGAATGGAAGTTTAATGGAAATTTTTTATTCCCTCCTTCCTAGAGACATAGCAACAGATACTCACTTTATGTACCCTTGATTACTTTTTGTCATGGGCCTTTGAATACCTGTAGTGATTCAACCTAACATATAACTCTCGTTGTTCCTTCCTTTGCACTCATAAGTAAACAATAAACAGTAGCAAAATTTTTTGCCAAGGGGGCTGAGGACTGAACTCCCAATCCTTCCCTTACATACGCCACCGGCCAACAAACATTTGTATCCTGTGACTATAAATGTCAACAAGGTTCCACAGCATTGGACTTGAAAAGAACTTGGCCCAGCGCCTGTGAAATTCAGTTGGACTCTGGTTGGGAAGTAAAATAAATGCATAAGAAGTTTTCATTCCAACTAATTGGGCCCTAATCCGGAAGTAAAATAAACTATAGGTTTCATTCCAATAAATTGATATCCTTTGCCTCCCTAAGGAGTTCGAACCCTCAAAAAATGTTCGAATTTGGGCATTTAAAAAAATATAAAAAATAAAAAAATCTGAAATTCTTCCAGATTTTATTTATGCACTCGGCTGGAAGAATTTCAGTTTTTTTTTTTCTTTCTTTAAATCTATTCAATCATTTCTGCCATATAGAGGAAAATGATAACTGTAAGCGCTCATATAGACTCCTGTTCACATAATTTTGTTACTGAAAATTGCATCCATTGTTGTTTCGCCCCTAGTGGTGAAATGTTTTGGATGAGTGCGTAATGGAAAATCTAAAGTATCTATTTCAGTTATGAAATCGGAACCTTGATCGGAATTTAATTCTATGTTAATATCTCCTACTAAAACAGTCTTACAATCATTCTCCTTCAGTAACGTTTCGAATATAGCGTCTAATTTATCTTCTTAAGAAATTCGAGGACAAGGGTATGTAACTGCAAATCTCACTTTATCTTGAATATACGCAATGACCATTTGAACACCATTGATCTAGCTCGTGTAGGCACGGGTAAAGTGTTTCATATTCTTTTTATAAAGTGATTTTTATAAAGTTTTCCTCTATAAAAATCATAACACCAGATGATGGCTTTCTGTTTTGGAAACCACTGTCTATCCGCTCGATGAAAGTGAATCCTGGTATTTGAAAATCATTTGAAGGGATAGTCCACGTTTCCGTTAGCAATATCAAATCACTGAAGAAAATATGGATCAAACGGAAAAGTGACCACGGCGTACAGCATAGACAAAAATCCAGTGCTTGAAAGAAATAGCACCCGAGTGCTAATAATGAAAATGTTTGCAATCATTTTCTAAAGAGCACGAAAATAATGTAACCATATTTCATATCAGTGGTTAAAACAATTTTTTAGATCAGCATATATCTGCTGCCTCTCTGACGCGGGGCAAACTTCAGTCATAATTTTTTTGCAAGAATTTAAAAAAGTCGGTATTTATTCTCCAAACACTAACACATTTCTGCGCCTTTTCCGATAGTATGGCCTCCATCGAGGAGGCAGAAGATATTTGCCGATCTGAATAATTTTTTTCATGCATTTTGTTAATAATGCATGTATTTAGGTTACTTTTCAGCACTTTTAGAACATATAATTATAAACATTTTTTTTTTATTATTTTTAAAATGTCCGATTTTGGATATTTATAGAAGGTTTAAAACATATACTGCCGTATTCACCAAGTCCTTTTGAGTGGATAAGCAACTGAAAATGGTAGACGGCTTAGGTGTGAATGTCCCGGGTTCAGTTTCCATCGTGCGGCTGTCGATCTAACGGTATGGAGTTTTGGCCGGTTTTCTACAGGTGTAACAGTCCTCTGACCATGGCACACTCCCATCTTAGGCACATCGCCCAAGTGTAGCGTTGCCTTAAATCACACAAACCACAAACCTCACCAAATACTTGGTACCCGTGTTAACCCGCCAAAACGAGGACCACATGTCGATTGGATGTATATTTGATGTCTCTTTAACGGTAGTTGGGGAATAAAAATTCGTCAATCAAATTGTTGTGATCGTGGATCAAAACACATGGATAGGTATCATGGTAGTAAAAACTTGGTCTAAAACATTACGACATGAAAATAAATTTTTAACACGTTTTTAATGACAAAGCAGTCCTGCCCAAACAATCTATTCATATGTGTTACATTTTAAAGCAAGTATTTAATAAATAACTGTTTTTACCCCCTTCAAGTAAGGTATGTGGAAATACGGGAGGATGTCCACCAAGCCTCCCTTGTGGGCAAATTTCAGAATGCCCTGAAAGTGAATTTCATGTACTCTAAAATTAGATATCCACAAAACGCTTGCTTACAGCAAGCGTTTTATGGATCTAAATTTTTTTTTTTTTTTTTTTTTTGGTTCAGATAGTTGTCGTGTTGGGCCAAAGCTACGCAAGAACCAACTGCCAAGAGAAGGGGGAGTCTTGATCGAAGGACTTTTTCGGGTGTGCTAGCGCGTATTCACGTTATATCCAGAGAAAACTGACCCAAACTCCAGACTGTTAGATTGACAGCCGCGCGATAGTCCATAATGCTGAACCTTCACACTTCAGCCATACATCCTGTTTAGTGTCTTATTCACTCGGTCATGGTGGGCCCTTTCGTTCAGATAGAGAGGGATATTTGAAAAGAACGCTTTTCCCCCTCTTAATTCCCTAGGTTACGAAATTAGGAAAATCCCCACTCTCGTAGAGCACCTACGTTACAAATTTCACATACATGCCGATTTTCGAATTACAGTGGTCACCGCTTCCGTCGGTGGTTTTTATCCGGCGAGCTGCTTATTCCGGTGAAAATCAGTATGAACAGAACGGAATAGCCTAGCTGCACTGGTTTTCCGCCGGTTAGCTCGGTAGTGAGTAGTGCGTTATCCGGTCAAGTAATCTTTGGAAATTAGGTAAAATTTCGTTTTTAGGGAGAGGTGAAAACCAACCAAACTTGACTCCTATTTGTGTGGAGGTGTTACAGTAATTTAATTAAAACAATTAAAACACTTAAGATAATTTTAATAAAAATAATAATCAATCCGACACTCGTAACCAGTGAGACGACTGATGATGATGACGACGATGTGCACCCGAACCGGGTACGTGTCTCTCCAGTAGAATTACTACTGAACGCTAGACACTTTACGTAGAGCATGTGAGGAGAGCAGCGTAAAGGATCACCGCTTTTCGACGTAAGTGAAATTCAATTTGCACTACATGACACTATTGGCCCTAAAACAACTTTTAATTTCGGATTTCCCACCCCATTGAACTGTAACATTTTAAAAATAAATGTAAATATGTATTTTTTCACTTGTTTTTTATTTATTCTTAAATAAATACATACATACGTTAAACTATTAACTAATACAGTTCAATTATTTTATTTTAATTCACTGCTTATTTTCTTAAATTTTCTCACTTTAACAGTGGTTCCGCCGTTTATTTCGGATTTTGGTTATTCCGGACAACTGTCCCGATGAGATCGGAATAAGAGGCGACCACTGTATTTGTTGAAGTATATAGTTTCACCTATGAGATATAACGATATTACATTCCTGTTCATCTAATAATTTAGACATGCGTAAAATCATAAAATAATACAATCTTGTTTCTCATCCTGTGCTTTTGATTAATACTAATGAACTCAATTTTTTGGCTTATAAATGTACTAAGAATATTAAATTTACATAAAAAGCAGTTGTAAAATACTCTGATTTCTATGATTTAAAAAATGAGACTAGTTTGTATATGATATAAGAAGGTTTGATGAAAATAGCTGTAAAATTTCTTCCTTTTATTCTAGTGCATGATGCATAGCTGGTACATTGCAGCAGACATGCAATTATTTTTACTCTCATTATTTACTGTACCACTATTCCTTAGGTAAGTAAACTCTAAACTTTAATGAATAAATTGTGTTTTTCTTAGGTGAATATAACTTTCAAAATAGCAAAACGGTGCCTTATTTCAGAATTTCAATTCAAACTTCACTTTTCATTTTTGAAACGATTTTATTTTTTATTCAGGCAAATACATTAAATTTCCTACCGATCTATAAATTTCGTTTAAAGAGCTATTTTTGAACGTTTCAATAACGATCTCTTATTGTAACTACGCAAGATATATTGTATCTTTTGAAATTAAAAATTTAGTAATCAAAAAACCCCTTAATTTTTAGGTTTAAGGTTTTATATTACATATTTATTCTTATTAGAATATTTAAATATTTAAATTATCAGGACTTTTCCATGCATGAAATTCGGCGAAATTTCTTTCGCACTTTCGCTTTTGTTCAAAGTGAGAAATAATTTAAAACGACGCATGGAATTTTTTATTGTTAACAATAAATTATTTGACATACAGAATTCTGTTTCTGTAAACAGACACAGAAAAACTGTTGAATTTTTTCTAGTTTGTTGAGAAAGTAACGTTCAATTTATAATAAAATTCATGATATTTAAGAGTTTTTCTGGTATGATGCGCATAGCACTAAAATTTCAGGATTTGAGAAAAACAGAGTTAAAGACCTTTAAAAAATGAATTACATGATAGCTATTTCAGATGTCGAACTTGTTTCATTCGTGTTTGCTTTAGAATTTTCCGAACTGTGAAAGAAATAATACACATTCAATTTCATGGGATATACATGTTAATGTTTTTCTTTACAAAAAGTGTCCTCATATAATTGTAATAGTACCAGGTTACCGAGCCATGCTCAGAATCTAAAGGCTCGTTAAGTGTAAATAATGAGTACGTAAATGCCTTAGCACGTATCAATAATCTTCATGGTTGCCAAAGATTTTCATCGCTGTCGGATCACTCATACATTATCAGGTAAGCTTTGGTCGGCATTCAATGTTAGAATGGCATATACTTTGTTTTGAAGAGGGATGCTAAATATTCGATGGTCGGTGCCATCAGAGTTGAGCAAAAAGTAATTTAACGTAAGGTGCAATCTTTCCTTCTGTAGCAGATCAGCGAGGGTATCAGCGAAGATCTTTGGCGATGCATTCACTAACAGCGTCTTCATTACTTCAGAAATATATCTGTCCATATAGAGGACGTTCAAATTCAGCATCAAGAATTTGAGTTGGTTGAACTGTCAGATGAATCAGTTTATAAAAAAAATTCATCAAGTCTGTTATACACTGTTCGCAACGTAGCAGTACACACCAAAATCGTTAATAGTTTCACTCGTCATATACTGTGAACAAAGCCATTGTAAAGTATGCTTTCAAATTTCGAATTCTTTTATGAAATTCTTTGAAATGTGGGTGACATCGAAGAAACAACCACACCAATTCATTAGGAAATTCGGAATGTCCTATATCAATCTTACAGTCCCCAAAATGGTTTCGGTTAATTTTTGTTTTTACTCTTCCGAAAAATGCAAAGCTCGACGGTGAATGCGATCCATGTGAAAAAGTTTTAAACTATGATAGTAAGTATCCACATTTGTGGCAGCTTTGTGGATACTTAGACTGTTTACCCGAAGTATTTGTTGACGTCCAGCTATTCTATGTCGTTCTAATTCCAAATACTAATCATGTGTTTCATCTGCTTGTGTTGAACTGCACGTTCACACATTTGGGCCAAGTGCTGCTGCCGGTGATCAAATGTTTCCACAGCTCGTTTTTGAGCTACACTTTCATGCATTTACGTCTCTATAATACATCTATGATGATAATTCTTTACGATTGAAATTGTAAATTTCTCTATAGTGCTTCAATTCAAACATAAAATACTTATTTTTTTTCTAATTCAAAGAAAATACATCTTGCATAAACAAATTCTACAAACGTAAATTCAATCTTATAGATACAGAAATATAGATGCCATAAAAGTATAATCTTACATAAATATGCTTTGAACATAATTTTATTTTATAAACTCACGCTTAAGAAAAGAAAAAGTGTAACGCAATTTAAATTATTAGTACAAAAGGACACTTCGAAATCATGAAATCAAAAACAGAATAGATCAAAAATATTCTTTTATAATAACCCTAGCAACTACTTAAACGTTGACAATAATAGAACAAACGGATGGACTGAAGAAAATGGACTTCTAACCTCGAATAAATCAAAAATATATAGTTCCTATATAGTTACGCTGATCCCTGACTCTGTCACAATTCCAGTTCAACCACTCAAAATAAAACTTTTACATCATTAATCCAAACAGATTAAAAATGTATTGTCTAATAACTTAAAATTTACACGGTTTGTTAGTGCGATCAGCCAAAAAATTATCATAATTATCTAAAAAAAAGAGAAAAAAAAAGAAAAAATCTGATAATCCACCCGTTCCCTGATTTTTAAGCGGTTTTTTTTTTTTGGTATTTTCAGCTCTATTTCATTTAAGAGAATAAAAAAAGCTAATCATTTGAGTGTCAGAATTATCTAGCAAGTGACATTGACGTTACATTGAAGTCACGGTTATCAGACTTTGGAGGGAAAATTACGATTCCAATTCCAGGAGGGAAAATTAAGATAGCTTTTCTAAATTACTACCCAGTTCAACTTTTTTTTCATAAATAAAATGGTTTTCTATGCATTAAGCATGGATATAGGAGAGGATGTTGATACCAAACGAAATGTTTCGAATACGAAATGTTTCTTCAGATTATACAATTCCAATTTCGATATATAATAAAAATTGAATATGAAGTTATTTGATTTTAAGTGGGTAAATATTAAATATTCTGAGTGTAGACATTCTATCACCCGCTGTAATTGTCTCCACAAAGGCCTTTATCCTTTAGTTTAATGATAGTACACAACCCAAAACAACACAGTCTAATACACGTCTAAATAAGAATTGAAAATTTATTAGAAAAAACTTTAGTAACCAGATTTCAGCCTCCCAATTTACTGCTTCCACATATGGGCAACCTCCAGCCTGCGGCCGGATGGGGCCCGCCATGGCTTTTGGACCAGCCCGAAGAACAAGTCAAAACCCTGTATATAACCTATATAAAACATTCAAACTTCCATATAAATCCGAATTATACGGCCCGCGATTTCGCTAACATCCTGAAGTCAGGCCCAGGAGTTCGCTAATATCGTAAAGTTCTACCCGCAACTTTTCAAAGGTTGTCCATACGATGATAAAATAAATGAGTTGAAATCATCAACTGCAGTGAAATGAAAACTAAACTGATGGCTGATCACCTGCAAAATTAATTTGAATATCGGATGCGAGCCCAATTTAGCAATCGATTGTATCATTATAAATTTTTTCATCGGAGTTTCAAAGATCGTTTCATTATAAACGGTTGTCCCTTTAAAAAAAAAAATCGTCAGGGTAACTACATTTAAATATTTATCGTGAACTTGGCGGAATAAGGCAGCTAAAGTAGAATTCAACCTAGTGCCGTTATTTAAAAAAAAAAAAAAAAAAAGAAAAGAAAAGAAATGGAATTTTCATGTTACGTCACAGGATCTTTTTTCTTTCTGTGAATGACTGAAAAGGGTGTCATTTTCATTTAAATTATTCGGCTAAGCTGAAACTTTTATGCACTTTTAAAATTCGCATCATATGGATCAATAAAATACATGAAAAATCTTTATTGTTTTAGTATATACGCGAAAATACATTTAGCTTTACGTTAGTTACAAAAGCATAATTGTAATAAATTCAGGCAATTTTTCACATAAGATTTACGAATAGTTTTGTATTAATAACTATGAATTAAAAATAATTAAATTATTTACGTATATTCCATTAAGGTGCTTGCGGGGATGGCAACGAAGATTCTTTTCTCTTTTTTCTTTGTCTGGTTGCCATGACGATATTTTGAAATAAAAATAACTTTTTAATTCTAAACAAATTTATGTAGCTGAAAGGTGTAATATATCTAGTTACTAAAATATTTATTTGTCTGTGTACTGGATATCAAGTTCCATTTATTTTGTTTCTTTGCGAAATTAATTTTTACTATTATATATTGATGGCGTGTATTTTTTAATCCGCCCCAAACTTATTTGAGCGTCCCTTTTAGGAAGATTGCATCAAGTGTGTTTTTCAAACGCTCAATAGATGGCGCTACCATCCAAAAATTTTAAATTTTGAGCGTTTTAGAGTTTTTTCAATCACGTGACCAAGCTCAATCGTTTCAGGGGCCCAAAAAATCCCCAGGTACGAAATTAAAAAAGAATCCTTAGAGCAGTTTTCGAGATCACTCGGACATACACACAAACATTCCTCGTTTAATATAAGAGCGGATTTTAAACAGAGCAGTTAAATTATTTTAAATGAAATTTCAAAGATATCTTTAATTCTTTTAAACTCACATTTGTAGTAACAAAGCTCAACAATCTGCCATCTGTTTTCTATGTTGCTTATGGTTTTATTCATTGAAGTAATTTTGGTCTAGAAGTGGTTAAGCCTTGTTTTTTAAGAAAGTGTTTACTCCATCTCCATAGAAATAGAGTTATATTTTGTATGGTAATGATAGGAGATGGAGACCTCTGGAAGAATAATAGTCACTTCTGGAAATTTCATTAATCGTCAACTGCTGAAATCATGGTTTCCGATTGCAGTAAACAAATGTATGACTTTATCTATAACTGACATGAGTAACGAGAAAATTAAAGATATTTTATATGTCAATGAAAAAACATCACACAAACTAATTAAAACAATTAAAAATGTATTTCAGGGGACCAGGTGAGTCCAATCTTCATCATATTAAATTCATCAACTGTATGTACCTTTTTGCGCAGAAACAGTAAAACATATAGCTATAAAATTTTAACAGTAGTTAGAATAACAAGTTTTACATGCTTTAACTTGACAGTTTGAGGATGTATTATTTGGGGATTATTTATTTTAGACCAAGCATGGGCAATTTTTGGAAAGTTGCGGCCCAAACTTTAGGATATCAGCAAACTCGCGGGGCGTATAATTGGGATTTATATGGGATTTTTAATGATTTATATGGGTTTGATACACGGTTTTAATATGTTAAGCGGGCCGGATCGAACGCCGAGGCGAGCCAATCCGGCATAGGGCAGGAGGTTGCTCATATGTGTTTGAGACAGAATAATTGTGTCAGAAGTGCAAATTTCAAAGTGATTTTAAATAAAAAATTAATATTTGAACATTTTTTAGCTAGAAAGTAATTGGAATGTTAAAGCATGTAAAACATGTCGTTCTAGTGTTTACTGCTGTAAAAATTTTATAACATCAACTTTTACCATTTTTTGAGAAAAACAAACAAAAGATATGATTTTAACATGGTGGAGATAGAGCTTACTCATCTCCCTTAAATGAATTAGATTGTGTTTTAGAAACCTCAATTTCTTATGAACAAGTTGGAAGTATTAGCTCACAAAAGAATACTGTCGATTGAAAATAGTTCGCGCATCGAGCATTTATTGTTTTTTTTATAGAGCCCTCAAATTAACAGTCGGATTAGAATAAGGGTGCAGAATAAAAGAAGTTCAGTCTTCTTTAAGCTTTGATTTTTTCGCTCCCTTTGTCGAAAAGACACTACGGCCGAGACTCCTTTCTGGATGCATCGTTCTAGAAGTGGATCTTTGGTAAGGTATACATTGGCAAGAGCGAGGCAGCGAGGCACTGCTCCATGCTCGTTCGTGCTCTCACGTATACACTTGCGCAGAAGAAGGCGAGACATGAAGGAGCCGTCCCTACTTAAAGATAGGAATTTCTTTGATCTTGCAGAGAAACTGCCAATTTCGCGATCATCATCCAAAGCAGCCCGTTTATGCCAAAAGCAGAGGGAGAGGTCTTAACGAAAGGACTGAGGTCATTGTTTTGTGGTTATTACTTGTCTCGTGTCGTGTCTTGCCTGTTTATACGTACCTTTAGAAGATCATTCTAGCTGGTCATTCGAACACCCATGCCGGAAAGCAGCCATAAACACAGAAAGGGAATATCCGCCACGGTGCCTTCGTAATGTTAAGAGCTAATAAATAACAGGTAGTACGCTAATGTCTCGAGAAGTGAATCACAAACGATGCATACTTTTATATTTATTTTATTTCTTTTTGAATAGAAATGCGAAAAGAGGCCTTCTTCTTCATGCAGGAATCCTTGTTGCCGGAATAGTAATGACAGCACTCTGGGCTTGGCACAAAGATATTCAGCCAGTGTACTTATTTTATCATTACAATGAAGAGTAAGTAAAAATACCATTTCTAACAGGCTCAATAAGTTCAACGAATTTTAAACTATTCTCTTCTAAGTATCAGTTTAAAAGAACCATATTACTAGTATCACGTTTCCAGTGATGCTACAGCGGCTTAGGCCTTTCGTATCACTTTTCGTATCAGAAAAAACCGACTTTTGTATCAGTTTTGCAGGCTTTCGTATCAGGAAAAATCTAATTTTGTATCAGTTTTACAGACTTTCGTATCAGGAAAAAATCTAATTTCGTATCAATTTTACAGATTTTAGTATCACAAAACTACTTTACTTGTACATAGTAATGAAGAGTACGTATACATACAATGAAGAGTAAGTAAAAATACCATTTCTAACAGGCTCAATAAGTTCAACGAATTTTAAACTATTCTCTTCTAAGTATCAGTTTAAAAGAACCATATTACTAGTATCACGTTTCCAGTGATGCTACAGCGGCTTAGGCCTTTCGTATCACTTTTCGTATCAGAAAAAACCGACTTTTGTATCAGTTTTGCAGACTTTTGCATCAAAAATTTCTGCTTTTGCATCAGTTTTACAAATTTTTGTGCTTAAAAAGAAAACTCTATACTTATCAATTTTGCAAGCTTTTGTATCGCTTACATATTATGTATACTGCCCCCTCTTACCACCCCTCAAAAAAGGTAAAAAGAAAAATATTGTTATCAGTAAAGCTGATTATTATATATATATATATATATATATATTATTTTTTTAAGTGGACAATTTCAAATCGGTTATACTGGTGTTTAAATTTGTTTGATTATTGGGCTGTATTTTAAAGTATTGACATTAGCATTATACTACCATATTTTTTTAACAAACAATTACATGCCAGGAGCTATGTACAAGTAATTTAACAAATAACTTAATAATATTATATTTTAAGAAAATATTTTTCAGGCTACAGCTTTTCAAAAAGGTTTTTTTTTTTTTTTTTTTGGTGAAGGCAGCAATTTTCAAAGAAAGTAAAATCCTTTGTCCATAATACTGAAAAATCAAATGTCCGGAATATTGGCGAACCCAGGAGGCGGGGGGGGGGGGGGGAGGTGCACTCCCAAAATCTGACACTCGGGAATCTTTAGTTTATGCTAGCATTATAGTTATTTATAAATTTATGTAACTAAATATTGTAATTAAAATGATTATTGTATCATAAGTATAATCTAATTAGGATTAATAAACATTTTGTTTAATTTACCTATTATTGTGATGATAACCGACCCCCATATCCGGCGGGAGGGAAAGGAAAAAGAAAGAAAGAAACTGTTGCTTGAGCCTTTGTCTCGGAATCGCTAAGTCAGAACGATTCCCCTCTCCCTTGTCACGTGTCACGTGATGCTACGCATACTCCCGTGCGCCCGCGTGAGGGTGTGAGCTAGACAATCCGTTGGTCCATACATTCCCAAGCGCTTGCAAATAAATAAAATTAAATGAGTTTTTAAACAAATAGAAACAAAATAAGTACTTTCTATGAACTCTACATTCGAAATTAGCAAATGGTGAAGTCCTTAAAAAAATTCTATTCAATATCATAATCTAGTCTTTGAGTTAGAATGATTTTAACATATTAAATGTTAATACTGAATGTTAATAATAACTTTATAAAATAAGTTTAAAGTCTAGGTTTTTTTGATGCGATAGTTAAATATGGTTTAAAATGTCATGCGTCGAAAATCCGCCAACCATGCCTCTAACCAACGCCACACTGAATGCATATGAAGAATTTAAAATTTTGAAAAGCAAAAATATTTTTTAACTGTGCAATTTTTTGTTTCCTTCGAAGGCTCTGAACGCGAGTCATAACGAACACAGTGATGGCGTTGTAGGTTTGCTATCACTAGGTTAATTTAAGTTTATGGAATTGCCGGTTTTTAAATAGCTGTTAAATTCTTTCCTTAGTTAACGGCGTAAGCGACACCAAAAAAAAAAAAAAAAAAAAGGTATTTTTGTTGTTTGATTTATATCTGCTCTAAACTATGTTTACTTTAACCTATGGGATAAGCTTTCTCTGTTTATTCTTTTGATGGAACATCTGCCTCATTCTGAATGCATATCGTTTACCAAACAGGGTAAAGAGGCAGGATGTTTTGACGGCCTTTGATAAGTTATTTACAAGAATCTATTAAATAAAGTGCTTTGTAGAGGAAAAATTTTCTAAAACAATTGTCTTTTTTTTGTTAATTGTTTTCCTATTATTAATTCTATCCTTGATTTTAAAGTGATGAAATATATTGTTTGGATTTGTTGATTTTGGGGGAGATCAGTTTGGAACTGTACGCACTTTCTGATATGAAAAATCGAACAGTGTTCTGGTGAAAACGTGAAAGTAAAACATTAGTATGTATTTTTTGGTTTTATTTACTTTTTTGGACCTTGGGACAGCACGGATTTGGAGCAGAATTTGTTTAAAATTATACTTTTTGTATCAGGAAATACCAAGAAATTCTTTTGGCGCAGAAACCTTCAAAAATAAGCTTTTTGTATCAGGATGTATCAAGAGATTCCATTTGGCGCAGTTTGGCGCAATTGGCGCAGCCGTAGCATCCCTGCGTTTCGTGTCTTCATTGCGCATGATAAATAAACTTAGTATCTCACTTCATGTCACTTGCTCTCAGTCCCACACTGTACGTACTTTATTGTGTTTCTTTCAACAAGCTTTGCATCTGAACTTTTCAATACCTATTCTTATTAGCCAGGCGCAGTTAATGCATTAAATTTAAAGAAATAGTTAAGAAAGGTTCGCTAACACATATCACTAATTTGGATTTCTGATGTTAAATTGAGCACCCAAAGAATAGCCAGTAGGGATGGATGCGAGACAAGACAGAGATTTACAGCTTTTTGGCAAGACGAGACAGACATTTTTAACATTAGATTATACAGATTTTGCTAGACGAGACAAAGCTTTCAGGTTGTTTTGCGAGGCACCTATTTTGCGTCTCGCGTCCATCCCTAATAGCCAGAGAGTCAGAGGAGCGTCCTCTTGTTCTTCCGCCATCTGTTCATCGCATTCCGATAAAGCAAAAGAATAAAAGTCAACAGTTCTACAGATAAATATTTGTGCGATGACAAACGCGGCTAGAATTTTCCAAATTTCGAAGGAGAATCAAAAGTGCAAGCGATGGAAACGTAAAGGGTGCGAATAGCGTGAGCAAGATATTTGTGGTAAGCTGGTTCATCGCTTTTTTAATGACTATGCCATTTTATCTCTCAACACCTTTTATTGAAAAATGTGTCCCAAAAATGCGACATAATAAAGCGACATAATTTTACATATATTTAAATACTATCAGTTCACAACAGCTTTAATCTATTGTTACAATATTTCGTAAGCTGTAGAATATGCATCACATGTATTTTCTATAAATAGGTTACACTCCTAAAAATTTCAACATAGGGTTACCAGGCAAAATACGCGAAAGATGAGCGATAAAATGACACAGTCAATTAATATCGTTTTAATATGGCAATAATGAAACTAAAAAAATAGGGGGTTCAGGGGGATCTCCCCCTGACGAGGCTCGAACAGCCGAGTTTCCTTTTTTTCTTTCATATTTTTCTCGTCTCATTTAGAAAACGAGTTCAAATGCATTTTTAAAAATTGAAAAAAATCTGGAAGCTAAGTTGGGGTACGGAATGGGCACTAAAGCGGAATACTCACTATATTACTTTTGCAAAAATGGAAGCGAACTGGTAAAACCCATGTCTGTTTCTGATAATTTTTTTTTTCTCAGTTCTTTGGTCCCCACCCTCCAAAATGCCTTTTTTGATACGTGTCTGTTGCGAACTATAAATCAAGCATATTAGAAATTCGAGAAATTCAAATATAGCCTTAGAAATATAAAAACTCGTTTTCCAGAAAAATTTCCAGTTTCCAGAAAATTTTCAGAAATCTCATGTTTCATGTCTCATCTACAGTAAGTTCTCAATGTTTTGAGAAGCGTCCCAAAACTGTGCTATTCAAGTAAAAAAGAAGGTTGTAAAAATCTCCAATGAACAAAATTAATATCATCAATTTAAGAATCCTTCCAATGAAATCGGCTTTTAAAGAAAGCACAACTGTAAAGTCGACTGATGCGTTTGCGAGTTATTTGCCACGGACAGTGACTCCAAACTTATTACGCCCCTCTTTTTGCGTCGGACTTTAAAAAAGCGTAAAGCAGTTTTTAGCGTTAAAATTAAGCTTTTTATTTGTATATTGGATACATTTAAAAGCAATCTGTTAAATATTGTCGATCATTATACTTTTATTTTTCTATATATTTCAGGGAAGTAAACAAAGTGTGGAATGTTTATACAACCGCATTGCCTCATATTGCTCCTTATTTTACTGGACTTATTTGTGGATACATATTGTTTAAATGGAAAGAATTTTTAATTCCTACAGTAAGTTCTCTCTCTAAATATTTTGAAAAATTATTTATCATTTCATTTTATTAAGGCATAATTATTATTATTATTATTATTATTATTTTTTTTTTGAGACCGTGCCATGTGAAGCCAATAAATCAAAGAATCTAGGATATCTTGATAGTCTTCCGACTAGTAATAATAATAATAATGATAATGATAAAAACAACCGTAAAATTCTGCGAATTTTTTCCGTCTGTGTGGAAATCGGAAATTTGCTGAGTGCAGACATCAGAAACATCTAGTTTACTTTCAGTTTGCTAGTCTATGAACTAGTGACTTGGTGATGATCCCAAAGTTTCAACTCACGTTGCTTTTTCTCGAAACAAAAATCATGTTTACCGACTTTGTAGGTATAAAACTAGAAAACTTGGCAATTTCCATCTCCGAGCATGAGATGGAAGTTTGAGAATATGATGTTTCCAATTGCTGCTGAGAGAGAACTTCGATATATATATATATATATAATTGTATCTTCCTATCCTAATCTAGGCAAGTCAAAACTCTATGACAAATTAAAATAACTTTGATTAAGGTTAGTTTAGGAATGCGACAATGAAATTTTGTTTTTCTTTATAAGACGGATTAACATGTATATAGTTTTCAGAAAATCTTTAAAATGATAAAAAATATTGATAAAAAAATGATAAAAAATATTTTGCAAAGATCTGCAAATAATTAACGATTGATAAAACATGCTAATGTTATATGTTTGTAAAAGTCCAGGAAAACCTTAACAATGACATAAATTTGAATTCTCTACGTGATTTTTTGACATTAGGGTATTTTGGTCAAAATATCATCCAAAATTAAATAGGATTTGCTCTGTTTTCTGTATTTGTATACAAGGTGTCCCAAAAGATGTTAACACGTTTTAATTTTCTATCTAATGATGAGAGGGACATGTGAATTGAAAAAAAAAAGTTCAAAGATAGTAAAAAAGACTAGTTTAACCCTCTCGTCACCGAATTATGAAAAATCAGAGAAAACAAATCTGTCTAGCATTTAATGCACCTGAAATACTGTTATAAATCATGCAAAAATATTTTTTTCTAATGTCGATTAATATTTGTCGATTAATGTCGATAATAATAATTTTTCTAATAATAATTTCTGCATTTTCGAATCATTTTGTTATGCTAAAATTAATTTAAAAGGATGCACATATTAGGTAAAGGTTAAGGAATAAGAAAAAGACTATACTTACCTTAACAAGAAAAAAAAACGGTAAAAAAGCAGCGTCAATATTTTCTTAATTTTTCTCCTGAAACAATGAAGCGAAAAATGATCTAAATTGACTAGTACAGCAATCTAGGTACGATTTATGCTTCTAGTTAAGAGCCTCGTATACTTTCTACATGAACTAATGATATTGATATCACTGAAAGAAAAAAATACTAAATTCAATTGTTTTCTCTCTAAATATTGCTATTTGAAATAGGAGCCTCATATGAGGTTCAGGGTGACGAGAGGGTTAAGAAAAAAATCCTCTCGTTAATTTTATAGAAGTTACGCTTTTTAAATTTGAATAATGCACCGCTCCGCCATATATAAGAAATTTCCAATTAATATAAATATGCCATACACCAATTAGGTGACTTACAAAATTTCAGCCTTCCATCATAAAATGCATCAGAGATATCTTTAAACAAATATGATACGGGGCTTTACATGAATCTGATTGCAATGTTGTAATGCAAGAGTGCAAAAAATTATTTTCTTTCATATTTGTATATGATCCCTGAAACGCGATGATCGGAAGTGATTTTTAGCTTTCGAGAGTCATTGAAAAGTGGTTTAAAGCAGCATATTTTTTATCTTCATAAATCTGAAATTTTTTAGAATATAATTCTCAAATTCAGTATATCACTTCATTAGTGTATGGAACACATTTTAGTAATTGGGAAATTTTTGTACGGCGGTCGTATACAAATTTAAAATTTGTAACTTTTTGAAAATTAACGAGAATTTTTTTTTTCTTAATGTAACTTTTTTCTGTTCTCAATTTCTAACTTTTCTTTTTCAAATTACATTGCCCACTTATCTGTAATCAATAAAGAAGTAAAGCGTGTTACCACTTTCGTGGGACACTCTGTACATGTACAATTAATTTTTATAAAACTAAAACCCTAGTTTATTTTGCATTCGGTTTAACTAAAGGCAAAAATATGGTTACAAATTCAAATTTTTTTTTCTTCTTGTTTTTTTTGAAGAATCATCCATTTATATTCGCAGATTTATCAAGTCATTGGTTGGCCCCTTGCTTCCGCAGCTCTGATTTCGATGATTTTCGTCTCAAGAGAATGGAACTCGGGTGTAGAATACACCATTCTGGAAAGTTGTCTGTATTTTGCATTCAGCAGATTCTTATTTACCATAGCGGTCGCATGGTTAGTCGTCTGCTGTACTTGGGGATATGGAGGTATGCTGTTTACGCATGTGTTTGGATTACAGTAGTAATTATCTCACGAAAAGTTGAAGAAAAACGGATCAATGAATCCAGAAATACTCGCCTTAAACCAGTGGTTCTCAACACAGCTTAACCCGTGGCTCACTTTTCCCACTTCCTATATACCCACAGACCACTTAAAAAAATTCTTTTCTGGAAGGTGGGGGGGATATAAGCTTTAAAAAAATGCAAAAATTTTTTTGCTCAAAATGTAATATAAATAATTCGAAAAATTCAAAATAGCAGTGAAAATATTATTTCCAATCACTCAATAATACTGATAATAGTTAATTCTGTTTACATAAACCTGTAGTAGCCGAAGACAAAAGCTTAGCTGAGATGCTACAATATTTTCTCGAATTGTATTTAATATTGTGCTTGTGCGTATTTTCCTTATATTGCAAGAGTTATAGAACATTTTTTAAAAATTTTCCAAAAATGAGCGTAAACTAGGCCTTTTGCTTTTTTACTTCTTGAAATTCTGACAACATAATTATTTTTTAAACACTCACTCGTTTCGTGGACCACTTAGAACTTGCTCGTGGACCAGCAGTTGGGAACCACTGCTTTAAACATAACATTAAATAATTCTACGAAAGTTAAATAATTATGCCAAAATTAAAACGAGCAAGAAAACATTGTTTTCTCACTAACCCTTATTAATCCCAATTATGTATGTACAACACTGGAACTTTTTTGATGATAATGTCCGAAGTTAGAAAATACTCACTTTCCCTGTAGTTAAATTGTAAGATTTCTAATTGAAGTGTTATCGAGTTCAATCTCCAACTGATGATTGTCACTAGTACCTACTACAGTTGCTTTATCCAAAAATATGGCGCCACTTCTGAATGATTTGCAGCCAGTTTGGTTATCGACAATAAGCTTTATTGTGGCAATCGCAATCAGGGTTTCTCAAATTGTGCGCTTTGCAAAAGTAACAAGTGGGGGGGAGGGTGTCTCCGCGAAAATTGCATTAAATAATTATTGCTTTAGTCTTCAATTGACTGCACTCGAATTTACGCTAGGTACTTCGCCAAGATTCAAAGATCGTCTAAGTGCCTCACCATTTTTGACTTAGGCTGGGCGATACAGACATTAGCACCATGTTCAACAGCATTCGGTTTTTTAAAGTGAAAGGTTTGCTAACTCTTAATAATAGACAAAGAATGACAACAATTCATATCCAGAATTTTGACATAACACAAAATGCGGAAACCGCATATCAGTAACGTATTCCCAGAACAGTTGTTTCTACATTTACAACTAAATAGGAAAGCACCCAATGATTGAAAGTTGTTAACAGGGTTGCTTAACGACAAAAAACAATGTTTTGTTCATGTCAAACTATTAAAAAATACACTATTTTGAAACAGCCATCATTCTTGGCCAAGGCTTGGCTGCAATTTAAAAAAAACTTTATTAAGAAAAAACTGTTTTATGAACTTTTTTTATTACACATGCATCATAAGATAATAATGTTTTTATGTGCTTATGTTACAGGGGTTTTGAACTACATCCTCTCGTTAAAAATATGGATTCCTATAACAAGAATATCATACATGGTGTATCTTATATCCTTACCAGTGCAGATGAACTACTTTGCAAGCTCAAAAATTCTTATGGACTCAGATAATATGAGTCTTGTAAGTACTAATTAGAACTATTCTCAACTGAACTATTTCCAACTAAATCGAAATGTTTATTTTTGGACCATCACCCGTAAAAGAAAAACAAAATGTCAGTTTGTATCTATATAAGATTTCAAGTTAATCCTTTTGTAACATTTTTTAAATGTTTATTATGCACGTGCGTTTTACATACGAGTATTGCCAACGCCCCCTAGAGAGGAAAGCCGCGGCGAGGCTACTTATGACGTCACAAGTAAGCATCGCGGCTTTCCTCTCTAGGGGGCGTTGGTATTGCCCGAAAAGTAAGTTTCCGACGACCCAATAAAAAGAACAAAGCAACCTGTAAAAATTCATTGCAAGATACAGCAATATTTTAGCCACTTCTTAGCATAAGAATAGCTTGAAATGTAACTCTTGTCATATTATAGCAAGAGCCCGCTGCCGCCAGACCTTTCGTCATAGTATAAAAGCTGAAACTTTCTCTGCGATATTCCCCAGTAGAGGTAGGAACAATCGGCCACTATAAAGTTTGGATGATCGTGGCTTTGGCAGGTAACAGGTGGCAAAGGTGTATAAAATTGCAGAAAATTTTCGTCATTTCATAAAGCTTAATATTTTTATATGTTCTTCTTCGCAGTACTAGAAATCACTTTATCCCTTGCCAGACACTTTTCCATCGTGGCAAACCACCGCCAGACAGCCTCAAAGTCATGGAAAACGTAATTCTATTACGAGCGCGCTGCAACATCGTAAGAAAGTTCATAAGTAGCAGTATAAAATGTGCTTGGCACTTTGCAACAGCTTGACGTACATCTTCGCGGGAGTTTACGAACACAACAGTTTTCCATGACTTTGAGGTTGTCTGGCGGGGGTTTACCACGATGGAAAAGTGTCTGGCAAGGGATAAAGTGATTTCTAGTATTGCGAAGAAGAACATATAAAAAAATTAAATCAAATGGTAATATGAAATGACGAAAATATTCTGCAATTTTAAACACCTTCACCACCTGCTACCTGCCAAAGCCACGGTCATCCAAACTTTATAGTGGCCGATTGTTCCTACCTCTGTTGGGGGGTATGCGCAGAGAAAGTTTCAGCTTTTATACTATGACGAAGGTCTGGCGGTCGCTGGCTCTTAGACTATATAGTGCAGTAAGTTTTTGTAGTTCAGTGTCATAGAAGTCTACCGCCCGAGAAAGGAACCAGTGTCAAAGTCTTCGTCATTGGAAAAGTGATGTCTGGAAAGGAATTTCTTCTGGTACAAGTCACTAGAAGCATAGTTTACCCATAGGTTACCGGTATTGGTTCCACTGACAAAGCCTGTAAACAAGTGTTACACTCTGGCTCCATTCTCAGGCGGCAGACTTCTATGACATTGGATTACAAAAACTTATCCTACGGTATGACAAGTGTTACAGCTCAGATTTTCTTATGGTGAGAAGTAGCCACAATATTGCTGTATTTTTTACAATAAATTTGTCCATGTAATAATGTTTTATTCTATTGATCGTGGGAAACCTACTTTCCGGACAATCCTCGTAATTCCAACTAATCAAGATTGCTGGAAAGTGTAAAAAGACCTTTGGGAATTCAACACAAACTGATGAGGTTGGCAGCTTTATCTCTTTGAATAGCGGCTGGAACTAACGATTGGAGCTACCAGCTTTTGGTATCAAACGTCAGAGATTTTTTTTTAACTGCAAGATAGTGCATAGCTTTAAACTCTCGAAGCGTGGAGCTAGTCCATGTTAGCTGCAAACGCTTCAGTTGTGAAATTTAAACTTATTGAATCAAGAACACAATTTTTCATTAAGATACCGAATTCTCCCTCCTTACCCCCACTGAGTAATTAATTAAAATTGGGCGAATTTCATTGGCTAGTTAAATTTTAATTTTTAAATATTGCGTTTGAAAAATTAAATTCTGGAATATTTTTTTTTAAACCCTTCAACTAGTAGTTATTTTGTGTTCTGGAGTAGAATTCAAATACAAATATGATCATCAGATGTGCTGACCATTAACAAACAACATTGTTTTACAATTTTTTTTTTTTTCACGCTGAAAAATTATTAACCTAAATGTTTATTGAGTAAAATACAGTAAAAAGAGTTTGATTTATTTAATGAGTATTGATTTTATTAATCATAATGTTTCTTGTTCATGCATCAATATCAATGACAGATTACATTACATTCTTAATGTCTTTTTTCAGAGAGGTTTCAGGTCTATACTCTCTGTGCAACTTGGAAGCTAACCGCTGAGGTTTTCCATAAAAACATATTATGTCCGTCAATCAATTACCATTTTTTAACACTTTCTAAAAAAATTGAAAAAAAAAATATGAACTTGATTTCTCATTTTGTCAAATCATGAAAAACTTCAACTTTGAGACTGGTATATTTACACGTTCTGAGATCTTCTGATTTCATTTCTGTTATTTTTACGAGATGCTTGTATGTGTGTGTGCGTGTATGTGAGTGTTAGATATCTCCTAAGCGGTGCATTCGATGGAGCGCTAATTTGGTATAGATGTTATAAACCACTATCGCCCGACCGATTTTGATTTTGGTGTGTATAGGACTTATAGTTTTTTTTTACAGGGATACGAAAAAAAATTCTTTTATATTATGGCCTATAGACGTAAATTCTCGAAAGTATGGCAGCGTTTAAGCGGTGCATCTGATTGAGCACAAATTGGGCATGTATATGAAAGTCACGGTCACATGATCTGCATAGGTTTTGGGGTGTGTTGTGTTGAAATTTTGATCATGGGATTGCAAAAAATAATTCTTATACATTCCGGACTATGGATGCAAATCATTTAAAATGAGCTAGTGTCTAAATGGTGTATTTTAAAAAGTTCAAATTGGGTATGTATATTATAGGTTACCGTCACACAACATGTATAGGATTTATAGTTTTTTGACAGGGCAACAAGTGAGTGTTCTTTTACATGCATTATAACCTATGGACGGAAATTCTTCAAAGTAAGCTAGTGTCTAAATGGTGCATTCGATCGACATCAAATAATGTATGCATACTGTCATGCATAAATTTTAGCGACTGCACGCCTTACAATTTTTTACAGGGCTACAAAAATGTATTCTTATACATTGCGGCCAATAGAATCAAATCATTTTAAGAGCACAGTGACTGAACACTAGATCCGATCAAAGTTGAATGAAATTTATTTAAACGGTTGGTAAATATCAAGTTTTCGGAAAGTCGAGTGGAGTCACTCAAGATTTTTCATATTTACTGTCGCATGCTTCATATTGGAAATAAGGACGCATCACCACGCTTTTTTACTACGCTCAGACAACTACGATATATTAAATGTCCACAGACACCACATATTTGAACTACGATTTCCATCAATTATCTTTTTTCAAACATAAAAAAAGACAATATCACATTTTATTAACACTGTTGACAAAGATTTCTGAAAAGAGTAATAACTTCAATTTCTATTTATCTTTCCATACTTTAACTTCCGTCGACATTAACGAAATTTCATGTAAGTGTATTTAGTATGGTCAATGTTTATCCAGTGTGTTATAAAGCTGTGTTGTGAGTGTCGTGTAAGAATAGCATTATTTCCTAACTAAGAACTTTGTTTCAATTTCACAGTAACATGGCTTTAAAATAATCTCTCTGGCATCTCCATTTAACATAAAAGTCTATCATGAAAGTTGTTGGAAAGCTGGATAGCGTAGTTTTTCCAGTCTGATATTCACAGCGTGTTGGATGTCCATAATCTCAATGAAACGTTCTTTTAAAGTGACATTTGACTTTCAGAAACATAAAAACGCCTGCTGGTGCCAGATCAGGTGAATAGGTTGGGTGTTTGACCAGACAGATGCGCTTTGATGCTAAAAGCTGTCTCACGGGTACTGAGAAGTGAGTCGATGCATTGTCATGCAAAGGAACTTAACTCTTGCTTTGGGACTGATGGGTTCTGACAGGACATGCGAGCAAAGAGAATTCTTGTGCTAATTCGTCTGTGATTTGCAACAGTGCAACAGTCGTTCTACTGTTTGCACATGGCTTTTCCAGCATTTCCAGCTTTTCCAGCGAGTAAAATTGTGACCGTATTTGGCACATTTCTTGAAAGTATACCTAGAAAATAAAAATGAGTCTCAGTAGGCACACATTGTGTATTACAGTACTGAAAATGATGGGAATGTACGACTCATCCACATATTTCATATTAAATATATGGTAATTGAATAAAATTGTTTGACATTCTCTTTATTTTCGCGTACTTATATCATTAACATATACATATGTGTGATTCAGCAGAGCGCATGCATGCAAACATTTACTTTTTAAATGCAGTTCATACAATTTACATTCAATTACTAAAAAAAAATTGCCGGGATAACAAGAAATATAATTTTTGAAGAGAGTGAATTGAGATTATTATTCGAATTACAGTAGTATACATGCAATTGAGCCATTTCTGTTGGAAAACATTTTTTATTCGAACCGTTTCGGGTGATTTTTCTCCTTTCTTCATTTGAGAATTTCCATTCGATAGCAAGGATTTAAATACTTATCTCGATCGAATTTCTGAAAGTTTATTTTATTTAACATGGTGTATTTTTTTTAAACATTGAATCATACATTAACGTATATACTTGTTATTTCCTATTTGCAAATGATACAGTAAGCTGCTGAACACTTACAATGGTTTTCTTTCTTGCAGATCTGGAGGTATGTTGGTGACTTAGGAGTAACATGCCTGTTAGGTTTAGCTATGGTAGTAATCATAGAATCACCATTTATTGCGATGGAGAAAATTCTGTTTCGTAGGAAATCTACTATAGAAAAAGAGAATGAAGAAAACATTGAAGACAGCAAAAGAAATATTGAAATTGAAAAGACATTACATAATTTGGAATTGGAGAATAAAATGAAAAATCACAAAAGTGAACCTCCCATTTAAATGAGGATTTTTTTTTTCTCCCACAAGCCTTTTCGGATGTAAATACAATTGAATTTTAATAAAAAGTTTTAACAAAAAGCAAAATTATTATTTAACAACTGCTTTCAATATAAATATGTGAGCTGTTATGAACGTGATCTCATTTATATACCTAAAACCCCGGCAAGCATTGTAAAATTCATTTAATAATATATGAACCTTGAATCTAAAAGAAAAAAGTAAGGTAAAAACACCCAAGTTACCGAAGTATATTCAAATATCTAAAAGTAAAGCTATTGCTTTTGTAGTATTCAGTTAACCTGTTTAGAGTTAAACATCCTAAAATATCATACTTTGGGAATAAAGAGCAATCAGATTATTGCCATGTGTCATTACCAAACTGAGATTTACAGCAACAGTGTATGATATACAAATTGATTTGCATTCTATGTTTGTTTTGTTCGGAAGTTTTACAGTACCAGAAAGAGAGATGTCGAAGAACACTGTGGTGCTCGGAGCATAAGTGTTGACCTGTGTTCATGCTACATTAACATATTCATAATCAATGCGTTAAGATCGATTTCCCCGCTTGCTCTGTTTTTCTTGGATGCGTTAACAAGGGATCGAACTTATACCATGACCAAAATGATGAGGGACATGCCACCTAGCTCAAAATACTTCTTAAAAATGCCATATTCTGACTAGTAATAAGCTTTAAAGAGCGCGTCAAAGAAATGAATATGCAATTTAGAACTTAAAATAATACCTTTATTCGTCAAAGTTATCTCCATTATTTTCCAGCACCTACCGCCAACGGTTAGGTAGCGGATTCCAGCAACATAGGATCCATCTTTTGATGCGATGATGTCATCAATAGATTTTCTCACTTCGTCCAGTGTGGGGAAGTGTACATAAGACAAGGCATTATTCATCGAGCGAACTGATGATTGTCCGAAAGGGCTATGTCAGGGCTATACCCCGGATGTTCCAAAACTTCCCATATAAAACTTTACTAATTGACCGGTTTCCGCAACATGAGGCCTTGCATTGTCATGGAGCAAACTTAACGGGTTGCAAACCTAAAATAGTGTATGGTTAGAATATGCCTGGAGGAAAGATTGGAAAACATTTTTATTTGATGATTTTAGTATGGATTTCAATTCCATGGAGCTGTTTTATGAAACAGGATATACTATGATACACTTTTCAAAGAATATTTACGCAAGTAAGGTCCAGGTAGTCGTAATAAAACTACCCGTAAACACAGCAATCTACAGCTGAAACGGTTGAGCAGATTGCCACCAAATTTGGCATATGGACTGTACACGAGATGCACTCAAGAACGTTTTAAAAACATTTTAGTTCAAAAAATATCCACTAGGTGGCGATCTGCATGATGATATCAGCTGAATAAAATGACTCAAGTTAGTTAGTAAATGCACAAAACCTATTGAGTAAATGTCGAAATTGTTTGCACATTTCGAATTAGCTATTTTTATTGTTAAATTTGCTTTTTTATGTAAAGCTTCACCTTGTAGACATTCTTTTAACAAACTTTTTTATTTAAATTCCTTGAGCGCATCTAATGTATAGGCTATATTAGATTATTTTTTGAAGCCAAAGCCTGCCAGAACCCGAGCGATAATACTTAAGTCGGAGCCCGAGCTCAGGTAATTAATGAATAAATATCGATTACTTCATTGGTAGATTTTCAAACGGACAAAAAAAAATGTTTTGTTGAACAAACAAAAATTTTGTTAAATCCACAAAATTATAAGGTTGAAGTAGCGCCAACAAAACTTTTGTTGAATTAACAAAATAATTTTGTTAAACTTATTTGGCTATTTCAACAAAACAATTTGTCAATTTAACCAAACATTTTGTCACTTTAACCAAACATTTTGTTGATTTATCCAAAATATTTGTTTAAATGATTTATTTGGTTATTAACAAAATTTTTGTGAACCGGTGTTGTGCTGGATCATTTAACAAAATTATTTTTTTTTTACTATTAACTTTTTAATCCACAAATAGTCGGTAGAAAGTTTCAGCGATAAAACTAAATAATTTATCTATTCATCAAAATTAACATTTTTATTTTAGTGGTTTTACATATTTATGAAGTTAAATAAAAGAAATTCAATGTCAGTCTCTATTTTTACTTCATACGAAAACTTAGCAAGGTAATCAAAAATTGCTTTTGCGTTCTTGATAAATAAAATAAATGTGTACATTTTCTCAAACTTTACAACGAGAAGTCTAGTTTATTTGATAATGATTAAGATTTCAGTGAAAAGGAGAAATGGAATATTCGCGTCAGCAGTTTTGAAGCTGTGTTTTGAAGTGCCAAACGTTCCAACACGAAATCAGTAGTCTGCTTTATTTAGTACACAATCACTTATCTAGCAGAACTTAAACACTTTTATTAACGTAATACAAAACTAATATAAGTAATAAAAAGTCCTGAATATAACGGTGCTGGGATCGACTCATTAATCCCGGTGCATCTGGCGGCCATGTTGAAATTTAGATTAAAACGACATTTTTATCTCTAATTAAAAGGAAAAACTTTTTGTAGAGTTCGAAAGATCTCTAAAAAATGGACCTTTTCCAAAGTTGCAGGTAGTTTCAACTCTAAATGTCTAGCAAGATACCACGCCTTGCAAAAGAAACACAAGCGAAGCAAAGATCGATGAACGAGATCGACGAGAGGTGGCAACATCTATGAATTATATTGTAATCTCAGTCGCGAAGCGGCACGTGTGGTATCATTCCTTGAATATTTGAAAAAAAAAATCACGAACATAATCCCTGGCGTAGATAGATTAGATGATTTCATATATTGGCGAAAATAATCCTTTTGCGTGACAAGCAATGAAAGGACAGTTTTATTTAACATTAAATTCTTCGGGGACAGTCCCCAATTTCTGTGTTTTTTTTTTTTTTTCGATTTGTCCCCACAATGTAAAAAAGCAATTGGTGACGATTTTTAATTATGACATTGTTTTTAATTGGATCACTGTTAATTATTTTATTAATTAGAAAATGTCCTCAATTGTGTGTCAAATTTGGGAACATGTCCTCAATTTTACGCTAAAAAATATGGTCACTTTAATTTAACTGAAAAATTTGATAGATTTTGGGCAAATTTATTGAGAATGTATAAAATTTTGTTTGCACAACACTTGAACAACTATTTGTAGGAATTCTTTTACAGAAATTGGCAACACTCTTTGAGGTGAGAAAAACGTATTTGCTGTTGTTTGTGGAAGTCATGTTTTTTTTTTTTTTCATTGATCTCAGCCGAGTATTTTGAAACATTAACGGCTTGACATTTGTGAAATCCTATTTTAAAAGTGTTTGAGCGTTTTAGATTGTTTTGGTGACAGCGTTTGCTGAATTTTGAATTCGTTTAAACGGATGCATTTTGATTTCAACGTTGTTGGAACGTAACTTTTATTTCGATTGTTTTGGGAGATTTGTATTATTTTTGTCATAAATCCATAAGCGCTTGTTTAATTTTGAATTCGTTTAACCGGATGGATTTTGATTTCAACGTTGTTGGATTTCATAGCTTTATTTAGGTTAATTTGGTGTCGTTTATTTTGTTTTTGTCTTAAATCTATAATAACTAGCCGTCGGACACCCGCAGGTTGCAAATTTCGGTTGCTAAGAGGATCGTGTGCCACAGGTTGCACAAGCCAGTCGCGAAGCGGCCATCGACGGCTAAAACTGCTCGCCGAAGGCGGTTAGTAAATAATAAACGTAATATAAACATTTTTATCGCCGGAATGTTTCATTTGGAAAATGAATGTATTTTCTTAGAAAGAATATATGAAAACAGATAATGTGCTAAAACCATAAGTGCTTTTCTTTCCTACATGGTATGCGAATTAAACTGTTTGCGCCATAAAAAAAAAAATATGGATTTTAAAAATATGTGTACTGCTTTAAAATTTAAGCAACAAAAATACTTTCGAAATACATGCAAAAAATTTATAGGTCGGAATTGTCCAGTTTAGCCTATATTCAAGATTTGTTTTCATTGAGACTATCATAAATCAACATTTTTACGGACCAAGTTTTTTTTACATCCTCCTATATTTTGTGGGCCGTTACAAGTGATTCTGATTGTTTTAACTAAGCTAGTGTAACGGGCAGTGAGTGGCTTGCTAAATCTGTGGAAACTTGTAAAAACACTAAAATAAAAATCTAAATTTTTATAAATAGATAAACTAACTAGGCTTACCTCTGAAATTTTCAACAAACTGAGAAAAACCCAATTCCTTTTTGTGTTTGATGTTATCCATTTTTGAATGTTTTGGCAGACTTCAGATCCTTCCTTAGATCTTACATCTCCCTTAAATACGAACTTCTCTTCTGGGCGGTCTGGCTCAGTCTTTCAGAGTCCTGCGCATGTCCATGACGCACGCGTAAATTGACTGTCAAGCAAATTCAAATTTCATTCGTTCTGAGTTTCTAACAAAAACGTTCTGTCTAAATTCAAAGAATTTTGTTAAATTAACAAAATAAAACTACCAAACTATTTAACCAGACAAGTTTTCGTAAACTCAACAAAGCGTATTTTAGCGTGCGTTTCGCTGCTTTGTGCAAATTACAGACAAATATAGAGCAAACTCTTGATGCATTTTCTAATTCTTTATTACTCCAGCGAATCACTTTTTAAAATGTGTTTACAAGAAGCATGTTCTGTTCAATGAGAAATTTCTCACTAAGCCGAGCCCGAACACAATCGTGAATTAAAGAGCCCCTATTCGGACCCGGGTCCGCACTTTCGGGCTCGGCAGAAGCCCGTCTCGTCTGTAATCTATGTAAAATCTCTAATTTGGTTACAATTTGTTTGCCCGTGTTAGTTGTAGAACCGTGTTTATAGGGTAAGATTAATGATAAGCACCCTGTATAGTTAGAATATCCCTGATGAAGATTGTGAAACAGTTTTAGTATGTGATTTAAATAAAGACTTCAATTTCAAAGAAATGCTTTATGGCACTAGGAAGACAAATATGGCACACTCATGGATTATGATGTCCTATTATGATGCTTCAACATAATGGAGCAAGGAAGACTAATGGGGGTCAACACATGGATTCTGGTATACTTTCCAACATAATTTAAAAATGCACTTTCTGACCTAATGATGCAATAATAGGCGTAACTTGCTTAGGGCAAGAGGGGCAATTGCCCCCCCTCCCCAAAGTTCAAGAAAATTCAGAATTTAGGCCAATGTATAAAAAAAGGCAGATGGGGCCAGTGGCGGATTAATGCAGGTTTCTCGGTGGGGCGGCAGTTAGTTTATCGGTGGGGCGGTTAGTTAGAAGATTGACATATATGTCCACTTTATGGAAGTAAAATAGGACCTTTTACATTAATTTCTTTTTTCTCGGGAGGAGCGGTCGCCCTCTCCGCCTCCCCCCCTTTAATCCGCGCTTGGGTGGGGCCGACGTATGGATTATGATACGCTTTTAATATATAAAACTAAGAGCGTATTTAAAATATAAAAGTGTCCCTATTTTTTTTTTTTCCAGTTTGGAGTGAATCTTAAAACATTACTCATGAATAAATTATCAGTGGAAAGTCCCATTGTTTTTGGATCATGCAATACATATTGCGTATGAAAATGCGTTCAATGTGAAAATACTTGGTATTGAAAGTATTAACTCTTTAAGGAACTTTTGCGATTAACAGAAAAAAAAATCAAGAACAAAAGATATCTACAAGAGATAATGCGCAAGACACTTTCAAAATGCTGCCACTATCTTTGCCACTATCACAGTTTATGGGGTGGAGAGTATTCTGTTCTTCATCTTCTGAATGCACTTCAGTTATGCTTGGTTTAGAACGGGAAGAAAAGAAAAAAAAAACGTGATTAAGCGAAAACAAAGAAAAAAACTTCCGTGACTTGTACTTGACATTATGCTTTTGAAGGACAATACAAACGTCACGAAAGAAGAAAGTATTCTAGATTCGTATGCGATAACATAGAAACTGCGGGTTACGAGGATGATACAAATTGTTTTTCCGTCATCATTTCTGACCCACTGAGACGAAAACACGGTCTTCCTCACAACTTGTCCAAAGAAATTTCGGGATAAAAAACTGATTTTCTCTTGGGTTTTTCCCAATTTATAACAAAAATGCATGAAGAAATCTATCGACATAAACTTTTGAAGTACCTTCAGATTACATTTAAGCACCAGATTACTAAATTTTTAACGTTTGTACTTTCTAAGTCATTGTTGCTTTCCTGTCCAAAAATTAGAAGAGTCAAGTTTAGCCAAATGTACAAAAATCATCCCTGTTGACGTCAATAATCTTCAAAGACTATAAAAGCTGGTTAGCTGGTGGGAGGTGGGGCTAAATCAATATTGAAGAGCTTGCTCAGCTAGAGAAGTAAACCGGAGAATGTTGGATACAAAGGGGAAAAGAGCAGCTATTGTAACTACGCTGACCATCAGAGGATATCTCATTCCGTTTAAGCGTTTTGTTCTCAGTCCGTGTATGAAAGATGAAAAAAATTCTGTTACAACTTAGTTCGGGAGTAGAATTTTTCGAAACTTGTTGAGGTTGAGAGATGAATCTTCGATTAGCTATTGCATCAGCATCAATAAGGGTTGGCCTGTGCTGGAAAGTTAAGAACCATTTATTACATTACTTTGAATATAAATGAAATACTCCCCCCTCACACACAGGCACACCTTTCCATAAACGCTTTGTAAAAATTCAAAAATATGAAGTTGATTTCATTCCAGAATCTCACTTATAGAGGATTTTTTTAACAGAGGATTAAGCCCAATAACTTCAAGAAAAGGGACGATAATAGGATTTTGCCATCATCTCATCACCCAGTTAAACCTATGTTTAACTCGCAACAATAGCGAAATGGATGACCTTCTGATAGTCTGGTAAAAGGCTGCAAATCCTTATAAATAAAAATGAAAATTTGTGTGTTTGTTTGTTTGGATGAATAGCAAGAAATCTACACCGTTTGAGCAATCGGCTTGAAATTTTGCACAATTAGGCAAAAAGATTTAGGGAAAATTGTGGTCTATTTTAAAAATCTGAAAATCCACCCTTCCCCTAATTTCTAGCGATTTTTCGCTCCTTTGAATATCGAGAGTAAAAATATGTAAATCATTAGAGTGACGCAAAGTTTTGTATCGTAAGTGAAATGACGTCATTTTGATGTCACGTTATATCTTTGGAAGGAAATAGTGATTCCAGTTCATTGGAAATAGCTTCTCGAGATTACCAACATATTTTTTTATCACAAATAAAATGATTTCCTCTGCATGCAGTAGCAATATAAAAGGGGTTGTTCCCAGAAAAACGAAATCTTTCAAATACGAAAACTTCTTCCATACGATGACAATAATACGTTGAAAACGATGTTTTTCATTTTGAGTGCGTTTACGGAAGTTTTTCGGGGAAACTGGGTATAAATACATTTGTTTCATATTAATCTTTTTCATTTTTCAAGTTTGAGCAATCTGAAAATGAATTATATCAGTTTCAATGGATTGCTGAATGAACAAATTGAGTGGCAACAGTGGGTTATGTTAACTACGGAAACCTTCACATTGAAAATATGAAAATAGTTATTTATTTTAAGTGAACTAAAATTAAATGCATTGAATGTAATTTTCATTGATAGGAATAAGAATTATTTTGCTGCCAAAAATTGCTTTTTACATTTTTAAATCTTAAAAAACAGCCGCACAGGTACACTTACGTTAGCCCTCTTCGTCAATCGGAGTTCTCTGGTGTCGGATAGAGATCTTTTTTTTTTCACTATGGAGATTCCGATTCTTCCCATTCTGAAAAGAGTTCCCTGTGTTCTTTACGTCGAAGGGCTTGGACTGAAGAAGTTCAAAACAATTTTTGAACGAAACGCGTATCCTCTTTCCTTTTACTTCTTATGTGTGTTTTTTACAAAGTTTTTTAATTACTTTATAAGTGATTAGTGTACATTGAAAAAATGTTCAAAATAAGGTCGAAAATAAGACTCCTTTAAGAAACAATTCCTCTCGTTCGTTTTCAAAAAGTTACACTTTCTAAATTTTTATTACCCCCGTAAACAAACATTCCCAGTGAGTAAAATGTACCGCATACACTAATGAGGTGATGAACACAATTTGAGCCTTTCATCATACGAAGCCGCAGAGATATCTTGGATGGTCGGGGACTACACATGATTTTGTATGTAAACGTTTATTCCTAAAGTGCAAAAAAAGATTTTCTTTCGTAATTTCTGTACGATCCCTGAAATGCGATTATTCGAAGAGATTTTTTTCCCTTCGAGAGCCATTGAAAAGTGGTTTAAGTCAGCTTTATAGTTATCTCCATATTGTCTGACACTTTTTAAGGTATAGTTCTCAAATTTTATATGTCACCTCTTTAGTGTATGGGGCACATTTTATAAATTGGGAATTGTTTCGTACGGGGATCGTATACAAATTTGAAAAGTTTAACTTTCTGAAAATTAACGAGAGGAATTTTTTCTTAACGGAGTATTATTTTCGACCTTATTTTGAACATTTTTTCAGTTTACACTATCCACTTATCTCTAATAGATAAAGAATTAAAGCCCGTTACTAACTTTTTGGGACACCCTGTTATAGAGATATATCTGTATTTAATTCGTATAAGTTGTTTTAATTATCTCCATTCCCGTGTGAAGAACGGGTACTTCAGCTAGTGTTAATATAAAAATCGACAAATTTTGTCAGTATATAGGATTGCGTTTAAAGAAGTGTCTTTTGACTTCAAAGTAAAAAAAAAAAAACCTTTTACTTAAAAACCAGCTAAAGAGAACAAAATAATTTTATTTTCTAATACCAGGGAGATTTGAAATTTTTTAAGGCTAAAAATAAAAGTATGGGGGATGCTTATACATTCCTGGTATAAAATATACGATGAGCCCCTTTCACACTATTGTTTTTAGCCATAAAAAATTCTGTATGATTCTATTACCAGAAATAAAAATTATTTTGTTATTCTTAATTAATTTTAAAATGAAAACGTTTTTTGCAAAGTTTTTATTTTACTTATTTTTATTTTACTCTTTTTAGGGTAACACGTTTTCTTTGCTATCTGTTCATTTCTTCCTTCGGAAAGACGAACAGACTGAAAGTATAAAAACTTCTGAACTTTTTTTGACATTGTTAAAAACCCTCCTCTAAACTTATACATGGCATTCTCAAAAATTTTCATGAGAGCTATGCATTCAGGAATTAAGTGTACCAATTGGATAGAGATTGTGTGACAAATGCATGGACAGTAACATTACGCTTTCCAAACTGAATTGATTAGTTTTAATATTCGTCGTAAGTTTCTTTGCCAGCTATGACTCACGTAAACAATGAGCAAAGAAATTTGTAATCATATTCCAACTATTGTAGTCATACATTTAAGATTTCTGTCTATGCATCATTTAAATTTATTACAATTTATTTCGATAAACTATAAATTTAAATGGTTGCTCCATCAGATTATAAAGCAACATGATACATTGCTTCATGATCTGAAATGTACGTTTATTTCTTGGAAGTTTCAGAATAAACTGCAACCATGTTTTAAAGGATTCTGCATTTTACAAAATTCTGTTAAGTCTTGACACCAAAAGTTTCATTTCTGTACAAGATTACAGTATAATTTGTCTTATGGCTGAAGAAAAGAAGTATTCACTCGAATAATGAAAAAAAACAAACAAAACTGCAAAGAACTTCACTCTATTTGATTCCCCATCTAATCTCTATCTAGTTCTCAATTCTGCTTCATTAGGACATGAATCAACATAATACTTTGCTTCATACTCTGATACATACATGTCTTTCTTGCAAGCTTCACAAAAATTTGCACTTCTTGTAAAAAATTTGCCATTATACAAAATTTTGTTTAGTTTTGATGCCACAAGTTTCATTTTTGTACAAGATTTCAGCATAATTTCGCTTATGTCTCTAGAAATGATAGTACTTCAGGCAAATAATGAAACAAATGCCAGGCACTTCACTTTATTTGATTCGTCATCCGGCTTCTAACTACTTTCAATTCTACAATAAGAACTCGTAAGCGTACAGCGTGTGTCTAAATGTACGGCCCTCGTAGGTTACCCTGCAACACAATGGACTCACACGGGAGAGTCCACAATAACAAAACGAAACAAATAGGAACGTAGGACTTCAATTAAATGAAGCATCTACTGTATTCTATTACTTTTTTGTAGGTCGTGTTTGTGTGATGCTTACAATCTTATTTTTTTCCCATAGCTTTACGGAAATCTTAAAAAATTGCTAATAATTACCAGCACATAAGTTCATTTAAAAGAATTTTGCACTTAAAGGATTTGCTACAATAAGGAGGTAACTTCATTCTTCGGGAGTTGAGAGTTACATGTGCTATCTAGTAGTAATATAAAGTCTCTTTCGGTTGGTGACAAAAGTGTGTAGTTCCAATTGTTAATTTTTCTGTTACTCAGGAGATAAAGCTGACTGTCTCGTTAGTTTGCGTTGAATCCTCAAACTTTTCTTATAATTTTCCGCAAACTTAAATTATTGGAGCTTCCTTTCATTATAATTGCACTTTAAAAATCAGCGGTTCTAGCCGAAGATAGAAACTAGACTTTTGGTGAAACATTACACGTAGGTAAAACGTTATAATTTTAACTTTGCCGAAAACACCACTTCGTCTTGACATTGAACATTATCACGTGAATCCTTAAAATAACTTATTTTTTTTAAGAAAGTAAGTTAGAAAAATTCTGTAATTTTCATGCACTGTTTGAAATTAGTTGCGTGCACAGGGTTATAAACACGTCGGCACGTGTTTCAGCACGATTCCAAAAATTCTTTTTTTCTCTATAACCAACAATTAACTTGTTTTCTTCAGGATGAGTATTATTTAAGATACAAAAAATAGGAACCGAAAGGACGTAATATTATAATACAAAAGTTATTCGTTTAGCTCACGAAAATTTTCCTCTGTCGTTTTGCTTACAATTTCCTCGTTCTCTCTCTCTTTCTTATCGAGTGTTAGCGTGTCACTAATTTAATGTAATTACGTGGAATTTTGTTAAAAAAAAATACTATATTGATTTTGCATGCCTATAAATTTCATTCAATTACTGTACGTACAAAACATATCTCACGGAATAAGTTTATTACTTATTTCTTACATAACAATTTCAAATTTTGGCGAAATAACACCAGTACTTAATTTGTGCATCCTTTGCATATTTCGTTTTTGCAAACCCTTTATCCACAGTGTGGGAGAAAAAAGGAGGGGTTGAAGTTTTATTTAAAGTACAGATAAAATAAAGGAGTGGTATAGCTTTCTCAAAAGTACTGTCTTGCTGTGAACAGTGATTTTCATTTTAGATTTGTACAGCTGCGGAAAAAAAAACCGCCCCATTGTACTTTCTTCGGTCGTCGTTTGCCGTACACCAAAGTTACATATACCAATGTTTTTCACTCACGTAAACTTTAATTTGCTATTCATAAAAATTGAATAAGGGGCCACCTCCATATTGAAATTCTCACCAATTTTTTTTTCTATAGCAACCCCTAGATTTCACTTCAAATTTCAAAAATTTAGCTATTTTAACCCCGGATACCAATCCTTAAAAATAAAAATGAAATTCTGTTTGTTTGTTTGTTTGTGGATTTGATTCGTATACAAATCCACAAAAATGGACCTATCAGCCTGAATTTTTGCACAGATGTGTAAAATAATATAGAATAAATCATAGTCCACTTTAAAACTTTGAAAGTCCACCCGTTCCCGGAATATAAGAGATTTTTTTTATGTTCTCCACGCTAAAAGCTTTCCGTAATTGTAACCCCCGTAGTCAAAAAAGTCTGAAATAAGCATCGTGGTTGCCATGTGTGGCAATTTTGCCGAATAAAATGTTTTAAATTCTCAAAGTAAAAATAAAAGAATAATAATGATTTCTTTTTTTAGTTTATATTCGTAAGATTATTATTTTTTTTATTATAATATCGTGTGCATGGGAAATCAGAGCAGGAATGAAATGTTTTATGCGCAAAACAATAAGAATTGAAGATTTCCGAGGCTAATATGTAAAATTTTTTAGTTTGACGAAAAAATAAAATGGCTCAAATGTCCAGAAAGTGAGTTCTAGCGGTTTGCACAGTTTTCGGCTTATGCGCAATTTATTGAGAGCTTAAAGAAATAGATTTTTGAAAACAAGTGCAAAGGTTTTATTAGAATACAGCGTTAAATTTTATTAAGGGATTTCAAGCGATATATCTTCAGAATTCTCGCCAATTGAGTACATTGATTTATGTTGGGGGAATTCCGCCAAATTTCAGAAAATTGAAATCTTCTCATTTAATACATCGGAGTAACGATGAATAAAACACGTTACAGTTGATAATTTAAAAAAATTCGGCTGTATTAAGGGATTCCACTTTTCAAATAAATGCGTGCTTTACTTTTTGGCGGTCGAACCATTTCCCATATTGATTGCTGCTAAGTCAATGCTTCGAATGATTCCCTGAACTTTGGCGAGGCTTAGATTTGAAACTGGATTTTATTTGAGACTGGTATATATAATGACACTGGTTATAGATAAAAATGAATGTTGGTACGTGTGTATGAGGTTGAAAAACTCCAGTACCGTTTGACCAATCACCATGCAAGTTTGTTCACCTAAGTCTTTTATCATGGAGAAGGTTTTTATGCTATCCGTTTTCCTCTAACTTGCCACTTGGTGCCGCAGCACAACGACGAATTCTATTCCATTTAGCCGTTTGCTATGCGAATATCGTCCAACCGATTTCGATGAAATTTGGTACACGCGAATATTAGAACAAGGAGAATATTTTTCATTATCCATTTTGCTGTAACTTGCCGCTAAATGGCGCTGCAACGCATCAACTTCTATACCGTTCGACTGATCGGCATAAAATTTTTTATACTTACACATTATAGCACAAAGAATATACTCTAACTGCGTTACTTTTGATGTTACTCACCACTAGATGACACTGCAATGCATTATTATTTTAACTCGCCACTAGATGACGCTGCAGCAGGCCAAATTCTTGACCATTCAAACGGTCGCTATGAAAATCAGTATACACAGCTATTTGAACAATGAGAATATTTTGACGTTATCCATTTTGCTATAACTCGCCACTTGACGGCGCTGTAGCAAATCATTACTTTAATTAACCACTAGATGGCCCTGCAGTGTATCACTTCTTGACTGTGCAAATGATCGCTATGAAAATAGGTATACATAGATATTTGAACACGGGGAAGAGTTTGGCGCTATCCATTTTCCTATAACTTGCCACTAGATGTCGCGTCAACACATGAACTTCAGGACTGTCCAGCCGATCGTCATGAAAATTCGTATACATCGATATCTGAATGCGAAGAATATTCTCGCCGTATCCGTTTTGCTAAAACTCGCCCCTAGATTGCGCGACGCCACATGGACTTCTGCACCGTACAAACGATTGCCTTGAAATTCGGTATGCATGATTATTGGACACAATATAACGCGATATCCATTTTGCTATATCTGTTTATTACAATGAATAGTAATCACCACAAATCGTAATATCAAAAAGTCCATTCATTCCCGTGCGAAGAACGGGTACTTCAGCTAGTTTTCAATAAATTGGAACTGAAAATGGGTGAGCTATGAGTTTCCAAAATCCCCCTCCGCCTATATTAAATTATTTTTTCATAGTTTCATTCGTATCGCATATAATATTGTTAATAAGAAGCTGATTTTTATTTGGGCTATTAGAACTAAACGACCCAAACATAATTTACTATTATTATAATTTTAAATAAAATATTAATATGAATTATAGATAATTAAATTAACATAAAAAATATGAATAGCGATCTAGCTAAATTTTGATGTAAATAGATGCAAAAAGTAATATTACATGGCTGTGTAAAATTTCAAACTTTTACGTTCAGTAGTTTAATTTACATTAAATAAAATGTGTTATTTTCTTGAGTTAAAGGGACCGTATATAAATTTATTAAATGACAATTTTTTGAAAATTGCGTAAAATAAACGTAAATTAGATTTCTCTTGCACAAAAATAGTAAAAGTTCGCACATCAAAAAATAGCAAATTTTAAGAGATTATATAAAGTCTATTGTTGCGTCCGCTCCTATTTCCCCCCAAATAAAATATTTTCCAAGTATAGAATTATATATGTCTAGATATATGTCTTCCAATACAACGTCCTATTTCTGATAAACTAACATCCTCAACATTCTAGGCATGAATTTAAACATTTTTTAATATCTGGAACACCAGGTCATTGGTCTTCCCCATACTTACCAATCATTCATCAAGCATTCAAAATAACATTTTCTGCCTAAATTTTCATTAGACTATAAATTAAAATACCGCCGAAACTCGATGGCGGTATTTCAATTTATAGTCAAATTTATAGTCAATACGTCCGCAGTGTGCAATGTCATAAAATCATTGCACTCTGCAGACGAAAATATTAAATGAAGAAAGTGAAATGACAAGCACAGTGATAATACATGTTCCGCAAAAAAGTAATTGCGTTTTTTACATGAAATGCAAACAAATAAATTTTCAATCATTCTTCTAGTTCGACCGGTAGCTGAGTAACATTTATGCTTGTAGTCAGAAGAGCAGAGAACAGATTCTCACTCCCGCAAGATTTCACCTGTTTAAGAGAACCTTCAAATACTCAATAACAATTTCAAAATTAGAAAAAAATTCAAAATCATAAGCAGTCGTTTTGAATTTTTTCTTTAAATCCTGTATACGGACCAAGGAAGTTTTGGAGTCACGTTTCATTTGGATAATTGTAAAGTTGTCCAGTCCATCAGAAGAGCAACAGTGCGCCAAATAGCAGGAATCTTAATCAAGGAGCCAGTGCGAATGTCTCTGAGCAAACCACTTGCTGCGCATTGCGCCGCATATGCTATGGAAGCCGACGACTTCTTCGAAAATTTCCACTGTTTGCCTTGGACGGAAACAGACAAGGCAAACAGTGGACCATTTAGGACCATTTCGCAAAGCTTCACAAAGAATAGCTACATTCAGATGATGGGTGTGGAATGGAGAAAACAGCACAAAAGCATGGACACTCAAATGCATTGGCATGACATTTCAAGGCAGTGGAAGCAATATCATGGCTTAAGGGATGTTCTGTTGAAAATGTGCGTGTCCTTTGATTCCTGTGAAATAATTTCTAAATTCCCAATAGTATTTCAGTGTTATTTCAGATGAAGAACATCTGTTATGTTAATGGAACACCCTGCCAGAGATGGATACTTCCAGATGAACAGTGCTTCTAGTCATAAACCTGGCATTGCCCTCAGATGGTTATACGAGCATGATGAAGAAATTACCTTGCTTCTTTAGTCTGCACAACCACTAGATACCAATCCAATTGAGAGTTTGTGGGACGAAATCGAACGGGCCATCACGCAGCTCGATTCCGTACCATCAATTTTAAGGGATTGAAAAGTGCAGTTCAACGGATATGGTCCCGAATTCCTCATATCTGTAGGTTAAAGCTCCCTCATTTTCAGCTTTCAGCCAATGAATGACAGCACTTCCCTGCGGATGTCTAGAGAAGCGGATCACATGATATTCTCGGGTGAAGGAGGAAGAAAATGCTCTTGGGAGAGATAGGTAACTAGCTAGATAGATAGAGATAGATAACTAGCTAACTAGATAGAGATAGAGATAGATAACTAGCTAGATAGATAGAGATAAAGATAGATAACTAGCTAGATAGATAGAGATAGAGATAGAGAGAGAGAGAGAGAGAGAGAGAGAGAGAGAGAAAAGTAGGCATTGACTGTCCGATGACTCTTTCTTACAAAGAAAGACTTTTTTTTAAGCGTATTTTAATCTAGAATTTTTATATATTATTTTTAGTTAATCGAGAAGTGTTTATTAAAAATTGATCAGTTTGTCATTAACTTGTTTATTTTGACGAAGGTCAGCTTAATTCTATATACCACCCACCAATCGCATAGAATTCATGCCAAGAAGAATGCATTAAATATCAAGAGCAAAAAGTGGTCTAACACTGCATTGTGTGCGTGTGTGTGGCGGGGTGGGGTGATAATAATTTGGTTACCTCGTGTATGTTTACGTGAGCACTAGACTTTGTTTTCAGGGACATTTAGGTTTTAACAGGCAGCTGTGCCTCTATATAGAAACTTTCTCATTGGACGAATGTGGGAGACAGGAGAAGCCAAAATCTCAATTTTCTGCTTTCTTCAAGGCATTCTATACGTTTCAAGTGGGTACCTTCTCATGTTAGATTGAGTGGTAATGAGATAGCTAATGTCTTCGCGAAGAATGCCTCCGCTAACAACTATCTGGAACAGAATAATAAAAATAAGAGTTATTTACATGAAAAATAATGCGAAAAAATTAATTCAAAGAGAGAATTAAGAAAAGAGATTTGATGAACAAGGAACGTGTTGGTAATCACTACTAAAGTTTGATAACCTTGATAAAGTTTTAAACAAATAAATCTAAAAAGGGGGAAAAAATCAACTACTTTTTGCCAAGGTGTGTCATCTGCATCACTGGTGCTAGTGGTGCGCTGTCTAAGAAAATCTACAAGGTAGCAAGATCGTTTATTTATTTATTTGTTTTTCAATGGCCGAGTAAACTGCCGACTATAGATTTTGCCGCTACGAGGAAGAGATTTTGGTTTTTTCTTGATGAGGAAACCTGTATCTAGGCAGCAGGTTAACGTTGTTTCCTGTGAGTGGTCGCCTAATTTTGAACCAATTTCATATGGAGATTCCATGAGAGTCATAACATCTGGATTGGCATCTCCAGATATATTGTTTAAAGCTGGAGAATGTCTAAACCACGACTGATTTTACGAGTACAGTTTGACTGCGGTTCGCGTAAAATATTGGCAAGTTGCCAGTAAAGGGGAATCCAAATTAACTGGCCGGGGAGGGGGAAAGCTAGCGGTGTGAATGCGTTTCCTCTTGCTCATCTCTATGTGATTGTATTGTGCCGACGTCAGTGCACAGTAATCTATGTTACAGTAATTTGTTATATACTGAAATATAGCATGTGGGACTTTTATTATTATTGTTATTATTGAGGATATCAGCTCGGATTCTGGGCGGCACCGGACGGCCAGTATGAATGCAGCTTTACTTCTTCAAATCTACGTCTGAATAATTCAGCAGTAAGCGTACATCTGACTGCCATCGCAGGCGTCGCAGTCGTTTTTTTTTTTTTTTAATTCCCACCTTCATCAAAGTTTTATTTATATAGCCCAGTATTTTAATGGTTTGATAGGCGAAACCTTAACATCTAAAGAAACATTTAACGTTGAAGCAGCAAAACATTTAAAACATTTTACTCTATTATTTATAGAGGTAGGAATATAAAAAATATAGGACTGACTGCGACGCTTGCTGCCATCCCCATCAACTGATGGATTTGTCCGTTTCTTCCTCATAACCGGTTTACGTTACTTTACTATAATCGGTAGTTAAACAGTACTATCTTCCTTTAGCATAGACCGGACATTTTGGTGAGACACATATGAAGGGTAGAAAATGATTTTTTTTTTTTTAAATAGTTAGGAACAAGTGATATAAATAAAACGATTGGTGAATATTTTCTTTCTGCCTCTAAAATAAACTATACTTGTGTTGTGAAACAAATGAAGAGTTTATTACACTTTTTATGTGCCTTTCGTCCGAAATCTTTATTTAACTGCTCTACATGAGTTTTTTGTATTCACAGTTTCTTTGAACCATTTCGAGAAGCTAGCACTAATAACGCAAATGTACTTTATTTTCTTTTTTTCAAATTACTTTTTGTTGAAAAGAAAATTGTATCACAAAATAGTGGTAATTATCGAAAAAACTGTCTTTCCTTAAGCAGACTTATAAATTGGATGAAAAAAAAAAAGCATCCGAGTGCTGAAGTGACACGCAAGTCGATAATTTGAAAAGAAAATCTTCGTGATATCTCTGTTCATAATGTTTGAGGTAATATTTAGAAGGAAAATGCGGAAGACGGTAATTTCGTGTGCAGTGCTTTTTCGTGAAAACCGTTATACGTTTTACAAACATTACTGCAACAGTCAGAGAAACAGTCGGCATGGTATCACTGAAGGTTTCCAAGTCTGCCTAGCATAAAGGGCAAAAGCAGTTATTTTGCAGAAACACTTAATTACTTAAATAGGCGCCATTGTTTTGCAGAAGAGATGCATTGCACGCATGTTTTCTGTCTAACACTATGACATTCACTTAAAAGGATATTGATCTGGAAGGAAAGTAAATAAACTTCAAACTACTATATAACTAGGAGTACAAATTGCTTTTTTAAAATTATGTTGTTTTAAAAAGCTTTATTAAAGATTTTTTATTATTAATAATTATTAATGAATATGCATATCTATTTTTAAGAAGCAGGAAACTTCAAAATGCTATCCTTCGAGGAGTACAAATTGCTTTCCTTATTTCATTATTTTGAAAAATTTCAATAAATATGCTTTATTGTTAGTAATAATTAAAACATAGTTTTTAATTAACATGAAATAAATTAGAAATTATGAGGAGTTTAAATTGCCTTTTTATTCTACTATTTTGAAAATCTTTCTTAAATACTATGCACTATTAATAATTATTAATACATGTATACATACATATATGTATGTATATATATATATATATGATATAAAAGACGAACGTTATATCGTTTGGCGGCGTAAGATCACCATCGGTATTTGAGCAGGAGGAGGCTTCGTTGAGACCCATACTCAGCGTTGGGTCCTAGCATTGTCGTTGGACAGGAGGCCAGGCGGAGTGGCTCGATGGCTTAGAGCCTTCCCCGGCCACCCGCTACTAGTACTCGTAGTCGGGCCAAGCAAAAGGAGATCTTGTGGTTCTACGATTCCATATGTTTATTTAGTTTCACACAGTTTTACATGGCAACTGAAGTCACGAAAGAGCTCAACTGCGAGCTGCGTTTGAAACTATATAACCTCGGATGACGTGTTCTATACAGTATCACTTGTTCCAAGAGAGGTGTATTTATTGGTTATAAAACTGGCCTGGTCTGCTAGCTTTAGGAAATTCTTGCGAGGTGTGACGTCAGCAGACCGTGGGAAAGAGGGGAGATATATTAATTGCGTATGAATTTTAGATTTAGAATCTGATAAAAATCCTTTGTTTAAAACGAAAGTTACTTATGCCCTAAAGAATTTTGAAGCAAGTAAATAGAAATTTTGAATTTTAAGAGGATGTTTAATTTTATATGTTATATATATATATATATTTATATATAGTATATTAATTAAGAAACAGGAAATAAATTACAAATTAAGGGAGTACAAATTGTTGCTCTTTTATTCTATTATTATGAAAATCTTTATTAAATACTATGTATCATTAGTAATCATTAATACATGTGTATAATTATAAATATTTTGAATAATTTATATATATATTTGAAACTCTTACATGCTTTTGCATATTTTATTTCTATCTAATAAGCAGCAGACTACTAGATATTATTTGGAAATACACGTTAACAGTTTATTTTGAATCACAGGCAGTGCAGATTAGCAGCGTACTTTTACAACTGAATTACTGAGACTCTCAAAAAAGTCATACTAAATTTTAGTTCTAAACTTCCTAAATCTTATAAAAGGTGAAGCTTCTTACCTCAGAGGACGAGTAGACTTATTTTCACTACTCAAAACTATCGTGCTGCGGTATATTTTACTCACTTTAAGTTTAGAAAGTTTATAATGAACTCTAAGGCACTATGTTGTAAAACCAAATTTTAAAGTGCGATTTATAAGCGAAAACTTGTCTTAAACTGGGAGGTCGCTGTAGAGCAGTGGATAACGCGTTGAACTTCAAAACCATAGGTACCGGGTTCGATTCCCGATTTTGCCACCCAAGCTGTTTATTGGCTGAAGCCCCACTCTCCCGCAAAACGGCTCCGGTTTCGATTCCCGGTATGAGCTTTGGTGCCATTTCGACAGTCTTTCACAAGAGGAGGCTTGTCCACTTATCCTTTGTAATGCAGTGACCAGTAATTCCGGCCTTACAAATGGATCATCAAACATGATGATATTGTAGTTTACAGAGATTATACTCCTACTTATGATTGTAAAGTATTTAATAGTAGTGCGAGCTTGTTTCCTAGAAATAGAACGAGTAAATTTTGCATTGATTTTAAATACGAAATATTTCACACTTTTAAATGCAAATCATGGCTTGGTGCAATAGTGTAGCCTCGGAACCCAACTGTCAAAGTCTCTATCATTATTTGTGGTGGGGAGCTACTTTATGCTTTCTGAATATGCACCATGTAAGGAAAGTATCGTAATCATTAAAAAAATTGACTTCTGGGAAACGACATGAAAAAATTCGGTGCGGAAGCATATACCCCTGCCAGGTGGTCAGACTGACGCGAATGACCAGTGTTTAGCTACCAAGCAATTGCTTATTTGACGTCAACTATGATTTTTTAAATTATTGGTATTTTAAAATGTTCATGTCCGTGTTCTTAAAAAATATTCCTATTATTGCTTTACTAAACTATAGGCTCTTTTAAAAACACTTATGTTCTGGTCTAGATGCTGTGTATGCACGAAACCAGAAACTAATTTTTCTAATATTAAATAATGATTATCTAATCTAAATAACATAGAACTTAATAAAGTTTTTTTTTAGTTTTGAGCAATATGATTGAACAATAATATTTATAACGATATAATGTAGCAGGAAAATTATAGAAAAAATTATCACAAAAATGTTAATTACGTTCATCTTTTGCTTTTCCTAAACTTACTGAAATCCAAAACGATTGTCTAACTCTGTCGTTTTAACTTTTGGTTTAAAAAGATATCCCAAATTCAGGAATTTATAAATTTTAAATTAACCTATTAATCAACTTGAGGGCACATTCTTTCATTTTTGCTTTACTGCATTATGAGTAGATTGATTAACATTTCCCCCAAATAGAATTGTAGAGAGAATGCCTTTTCATTTTAATAAAGTTTGACATTCTTTACGTAGGCTGAGAGTAGTTTCAGCTATTGAGAAACATCTTCTTTTGTGAATCTTCTTATACTCTCTGAGATTATTCTGTTCTGTTGCAACTTTTTTCAAAGTATTATCACGTTAGACGCAAGCGGTGACATTTTCTGCATTGCCTCAACAACATCCGAGCATAGTTTAATCTTAGTATCGCATAATCCATTGAAATAGATAATAATAACAAAAGCTCAACTTTTGAATTATGTAATAAGGAACAACGGAAATAACCACTATCTAAACAGCTGAAAATCTCTCATACATCATTGCTTCATATTTCAAAGTCTTCCTCTCCCAAAGCAAGAAGGATATCATTCTTAGCGTTTATAATGTATGCATAACTACCACTCTTATTTCTTATAAAGAAAAAAAACTGTTACTTAAAGATTGGCAAACAAAAAGCTTGCCAACGATTAAAGCTTGTAATTAGCGAAATTATTGGGGTTGTCCACAAAGTTGGTGCTAATAAGTGGCGTAAAAATAATTCTTAACATATCAGAAAGAAATAGATTGAAAATAAATAACAAAGAGGGTACTTGAGGCATATTTGGAAAAAATTTGGTTAGCATACGTTTCCCTTTAAAGTCTGCACTAACCTTCCTGACAATCCAGTGAATATATGATTAAGCCGTTTAAAATTGCTGTTAGCCTATCAAACACTTTTTTAAATAAAAATATGTGATACATCTGTCAATACAAAATATCAAAAGTTAATGGAATTATTTTACTATAACTGCTTTTTTACTACACAGAAGTGGTTATATGTCTTTTCGTAACGAAATTGAGATCAACAAATGAACGCTACAAGAACCTTTAACAAACCGCAAGATATGGCTCTAAAAATCGTTTCTTTTAGGTTACATTTTTTAAATTAAAAAATACGTAACAAGGATTATAGCGGAGCCGAATCGAAACTACAACAATTTTAAAATACTTTGGTATAGGTACTGGGTTCAGTCCTATTGCGCAGATGCCGATCTAACGGGCTGGAGTTTTGGACGGTTTTTTCCAGATGTAATGCAAATACATGTTAAAACACTTTTAAAAGCCCTTCGCCGAAGTCTCCACGCCTCAGGCAGATAGATTTCGTGTATTTTTGCCTTAGCCCTAGAGTCAATAAAAATATTTCGTTTAAAGAAACATTTTTTTAAGGGTTTCCGTCTCATTTCCGTATCTAGACAAATGTAAAAGTGATCTGTTGCGGATATGAGTTACAACTATTATTTGTTGACCTTCTCTTTTAACGCCCCACTTCAGGCAATCTGAAATGACTCCAAAGATTTTTTCAAAATTTGTCTCATCTAAATCAGGAATGGCCACATCGTGGCGCAAGCACCAAACTTGGCACATTGCATAATTTCAAGTGGCACATTCCATCCTTGTGCCTACTTATTGTTTTGAGACAAATGGAAGTCTTTGGAAATAATTACGAGTCCGGAAATATTTTATTTCTTATAATTTATGATGCTAAATGCAAATGAAGTATTTGTACACTCTAAAATACATAGTCATCAAAAATTCAACTATCTCTGATCCCCTACCAAATAATCAAAAAATTAATTCTATAATTATTTTCTTTAGAACAACAATTTCAATCTCATGCTCATTATCACGTACGACGTATCTGAACACGTCTGTTAAAAAAAAATGGCGCATGATGTGCAAAAGTTTGGCCACCAATGATCTAAATGTTCTAAAATATTAAATCAAAATACGAGAGTAAATCATCTAACTGTCCTTACTTTTGGATATGAGCGCAGTGTATAGGGTGTCCCATGATGATTGAGACAAACTTTAAAGGGTGGTAGGGCTCATCATAAGGAATCAGAATCAAAAAGCAACGTGGGGTCGAAAAAGCCGTATTCCATTGCCTGTTAATAATCACTTTCAGAAAAAGTTGAAATGTTTGTCTAATTCCTTAATCAAGTTTCACAGACAATCTGCTTGTCTCTAAAAATTACATCAATGGAATGAAATAGAATATTTAATCTACTAATTTTAGTCACGTGTTTCCTGCGAAAGGTACATTAGTTTTTGGCGAACAATGGTCTGAAAGTTCATTCTTATTTCAGCACTTATTTCAAAGCGATTATTACAAGCTGCATGAAAACGACGTTTCCCACTCTACATGACTATGTAATTCCGAATTCTTGCTACGTACCCTACCTTCCCTTAAAGATTGTCCCAATCATTTAGGGACACCCTGAATAATTTAAACTTTGAAGATTTTTATGCTTAAATGTATAGACGCAAGAGTTTCATGGTTCGGACATTCGTTCCATTGTTAAACAAGCTTATTCTGGACTGAAAATCCCGATCTTAAATGTGTTGTGGATTGGACTTCCAGATTAGCTTAAAAATACCTACCTTGGAAATATTCTTAAAGTACGAAAAGGAAAATTTTCTTGCTTTAAATCAGTTAAAAAAATTAATTAGACAACTTTTGCTACCGTATTACAAGAAGATTTTACCTGATTTCTTCCTGATACTTGTCATTCTGTCCTCCCCATTATTATTGATGCTGAGTCTCATTTCAAAAATCTTATTTGTCCTCTTTTCATCCATGTGCATGCATATTCAAGTGTGAGGGAAAATGGCTATTGTTGCTTGCAGACGTAAGCCAGACCTTATAACTTGCACAATATCATTAGATATTTTTCTTAACAGTTTTTATAATACAAGGAAACTTACTTATTTGGCGAACTAAGATTATGAGATATTATTCAAGCATATTTGAAATAGTATTGCTTCTAAGATGACGCTTATCTCTTTTTATCTTTGAATAACCTACTGTAATTTATACACAACTTTTCAACGTAATGAGAGTTTGTATTATCCTTCAATTTCTACCAAGGTCTTATTAGTTTATTTTCGTGTCTGTTTGTCTGGTGAGTGCAAAATTTGCAATTGATTATAAGCTAACTGTCCGATGAGAAAGAGATTTGAAGTTTTAAAAACAGCTCACAACAGGAAGACAGTACAGTAGTAACTGGATTTCTTGTCTGTCTCTTTGTTTCTCTGTAAGAATATTTTTTCCTCTGTTGGCGACGGTTAGACTTCTAGAACAAAAATCAGCGCAAATTTGGAGCCCAAAAGTAATTCTTGTAAGAGAAATTTTCTGCTTGTGTAAAGATCATGAAATATACTAATTATATCCATTTTATTTTCGCATTTATAATGCTATTCTATACTTATTGTAAAATTAATTCAACTAAGAAATGAAATGATTATGAAAGTATCACAAAAATCACTTCCTCTAATTCGACATTAGTCAAAGCGAAACTCAAAACAATTTAAAGTATCACATTTTTACTTTCCGAACATGTACCATGTAAGGAAAGTATTGTAATCATGAAAAAATTCGACTTCGAGATTTTGGTGTATTTACACGTTTTGTGGTCTTCTGAATTCATTTATGCTATTTTTACGAGATGTATGTATGTATGTGTGCGTGTGTTTGTGTGTATGTGAGCTCCTAAACGGGCATTCGATTGAGCACAAATTTGGTATATATGTTATAAACCACCGTCCCAAGACCGGTGTTGATTTTGGTGTGTATAGGATTTATAGTTTTTCTACAGAGCTACGACAAAGATTTCTTTTACATTATGACATATGGGGAAAATTCTTGAAAGTGCGCTATGGTTTAAACAGCGCATTCGATTGAGCTTCAATTTGGTATATGTTTGTATTATTCATCGATTGAGATTTATTTAAATGCTTGGTAATGATGTTAATCGTAAGAGTTCGGAAAGTCGAGTGGAGTCACTCCAGATTTTTTATTATACATAAACACTGAAGAGCCCAAAACATTATGACCCTACTCAATAACGCGCTGCGCCTCCTTTGGCCTCCAAAACAGCTGCAACTTGCCTGGGCATGGATGCCACTAGTTCTTGGTACATAACTGGAGACAGTTTTTACCAAATATTTTAGAAGCCGTCAGACGAAGTCGATATATTGGAACATGGCGTTTGACGTCTGAGCTGCCGGGCGAGTGGGGAGCAACTATCCTCCTGGAAGACGGCGTACCCTGACACGACCACCGACGTTATAAAGTAGAAACCGGGATTCAGGTGACCAGGCAACTCTTTTTCACATATGCCCACATATGGTCCAATCTCGATGTTTCCTTACCCACTGTAGATGTAGTTGACAATGACACTTGGTAAGCAGAGGCACACGAGTGGGACGTCTGCTACGCCATCGCATATCCAGCAGTGTCCGTTGAACTGTGTATTCCGAAGCACGTACTTGGACTTGCACTGTATTGGGCTGTCAGCTGAACCACTGTCTGTCGCCGATTTCGCTGTACTAGGTGGAGCAGTCTAAAGCATTCTCTTACTTTGATGATGCATGGACGCCCAACATCTTGGTGTTTAATGCTGGTTTCACCGTCTTTAAGCTATATTTTCTAAGTGCTAGCAACGGCAGATTAACAATTGACCACTCGTACAGTTTCGGAGATACTCGTTCCGAGTCTTCAGGCCATTAAAATCTCTGCTCTATCGAATTCGCTTACATCAACAGCCTTTCTCATCGCTCACAACCGTAAGTGCAATAATGATTCCTTACCTTCTCCAGCAACAGTTAAATACCATTGCTTTACTCATGCTTTGTAATACCCATGCTTTGTAAAATGTATTTTTCCAAATACCATTTTCCGCACCATTTTCTTTCTTTTTATTTATAGAATGTTTTCTTTCTCATTGCGAGGGTTGTTCGATGAATACGTTTAAAATACATTGTAAAATTCCAAATACACCAGACTTAAATTCAAAAAAATAATAGTAATAATAAATTTTAAAAACATTAAAATCTTCGTTGCATTTTTACTTGTTTTGAAAATAAAAAATATATTTAAAATTTGCAAGAGAAAGAATAGATTTTACAGAATAAGTTTTCCATTAGAACAAATTTGACGACAAAAATTTATCGAGGAATCCCTCAGCCAAAGTCATTTGAAATAAAATTTCCTTTTGTTCTACGCAAAAAATAGATGAATTTTATTATAAATCTATCCATTTTACTCTTCTTTTTCGTTTGTAATAAAAATGTCTAAGAAAAATGTCTTTGTAAAATGCGTTTTTCCAAATACTACTATGCACCATTTTCTTTCTTTTCATTTATAGAACTTTACTAGAGTCGTTCGATGAATATGTTTAAAAAATAGATTGTAAATATTCAAATACACCAGACTTAAATTCAAAATCACAATAAAAATTAGTATTTAAATATTTTTCAAATGTACCAAGTTCTTAAATGGTCTGAAAAGTATAAAATAATTTCTCTTAGCCCTACACACATTTATAAACACATACAGATAGTCGTAAAACTTGTGATAGTATATTTTTAAAGGTTATGGAAATACTTATATAATATTTACTACGAAAAACATGGGGAGCGAGCAATAATAATAATAAAGAGTTTACAGAGCTGTCAATAAGACGACTCACACAGCAACAATATCATTTGAAGTCCAATAAGACTGCCAATGAATTACGTGCAGTATGTTACGTGCAAAATGTTACAAGTACTTTTAATGTTATTAAAAATCTACGATCCCAATTTTTTACGACAGTCTGTATCATACAGGTGGAATTAGTTTTATATTACATGAACAATTATAATTTTTTTAAACAAACCAAATTAAAGGTACTCAATATGTCCACCTACGGATGCACGGCGTGTGCATACATGGCAGACGGATTAATGTAATTTTGTGGGAGGGCTACTATCTGAAATTTATGAGCATTTTATGGAAGTAAAATAGAATGTCTTATATTTTTATGTAATTTCGCTTTTCTCGCTGAGGGTTGGGTGGGGGGCGAGAGGTTGCCCCTCTTACCTCTTTAATCCGTTAGTGCTACATGTAGGACTGCCCAAACTTTAACGATTATGTCTGCATAGATTGCTTCAGCGACTGCTGTCTTCAATTTGGCTAATGTAAGTGGGAAAGGAGACACATAAGCAAGACTTTTAGTCTACAAGAACAAATCTAAGTCTACAAAAACTGCTCACGCTTTTACGATTAAGTCTGCATGGATTGATTCCGTGATTGCTGTCTTCAATTTGTCTAATGCAGCTGGAAAAGGAGGCACATAAGCAAGTCCTTTTAGTATACAAGACGAGTGTAACCACATATTCTCAGCACCTATCAACCAAAAGTAGGACCCCACAGATTGAACGAACATTTCCTCTACTTTCTTAATGTTCATAGATTTTGAATGCGAATCCTTCGACCTAATGACTGATTCCCTGCAAACTTGGTGACAACGGTCTGTTATAACTTTTAAAGCTGCTACTTCCTTTTGCGTCTGCGAATGGAAGACCTTCAAACCAATTATCCTCAGCACATTTGAGACCATGATGGAGTGTCAATATCGAGCTGTGATTTCAATTTGTACAATATTTCAAAGGAAGAATTTTCAGTAGTTAAATATGTAACATTTATAGGTTGCGAAAGTGTAATAAGTAGATTGTTTTCACCGATAATTCTGGTGTACCAAGTACCAAGTACACTGTACAAAAATGAAATCGATACTAAATAACTTTTCAATTAGTAAGCTATTGTTTGCCGCATGTTAATACTAAAATACATCCAGTGGAACCTTTCTAACGAGATCTCCCTTGGAAGAACAAAACTGGCCTCCTTATAAAAATGGTTACCTTAGAAAGGTGGTAAAATGCGGCGGCTGTAAAGTGAAATTGTACAAAAATGATCACGAAGGCGATCACTTCAGCAGGTTCCACTGTATTTGAATTTTTAACATTCTCTATGATTTTAGCACTTTTTTTTTCTGTTCAATTTTAATCATGCACGCTTTCTTTTTTTCAGCTTAGGAATGCATTTTTTTTCCATAGCTGTCCTATATAAAGCTTTTTTCAATGTCGTAGTCAGTTTCAATGTTATACCTTTCGAAAACTAACTGTTTGAAATAACTAAAGAACTAACGCAGCTACTCCGATTTCTTTTACAGCAGACAAAACCCTGACTTCATAAAATTAAAAATTGCATAACATTCATAACCTCTACCACAAACTTTACATTCTATTCGTAATTTGTGCGGTTCTAAACAGCCCCTCAAGATAACGCGATTTGATATTTTTGACGAGACTGAATCTTGGAGGATTTAAATACATTTAAATCGAGCATTTAAGGGTAAGAAGCGAAGAAAGCTAGTATTAGTATAATCAATAAATAGTATTTACAGATTTGTTACAATACTATGAATTAAAGCAAAATGTACACTGATAATAAACATTTTGTGCATGTTAAATTAAAAGTATTTATTTTATTCACCATTTTTCAATGGGTGCCTTATAAGTAACTAAATCATAAGTAATCCAACGTCGCGTTAAAATATACCGCGGTAGTTTCAACAAAAGAGACTACCTGAAAGTCTCTTTTTTTGGATAATGGTGATTAAAAAACTGACAAAGTGTATAATTTTACTCTTCCACGAAAATACTAGAAACATACGATTAAAAAAATGAATATATAAATACCTTCAAACTTACATCATTAATATAGCAAAAGTGCACGATATTTAAAGAGCCTAAAATGTAAAACATCTAACGAATTCCATATAGCAACCCTTCAGGGAAACATTTTTGATATGCATGTGGCGGCGACAAAATGTCGTCAAACCATTGTTTAATTTTATAGGGAAATAGCAGGAAAACAATTTTCCTTCATCTGGGTTTTGTTTCTAAACACTCACTCTGGAAGATGGCTTCACTGATAACAGATCTGGGGGACAATACTTAGAGGCTCTGTCTTCGACGGCTCAAAACAAAATTCATTTTTCGCTGCTTAAATTTTCTTTCCCCCAGATTTTTCTCAGCTGCACCACTTCATGACGTCTAAAGAAAGCCGCCGTCTTTTTATAAAATGTCTCTTCTAAATTTAATTTCTCATGTTTTCTGTATTATAATTGTAGTGTTGTGCAGTAACAGTAATGCGCAATCGAAAGATAATGCTGGAGCTGATGATTCGGATGTTCTGCTGTACCGGAAGTACGTGGAAATGGACAAGCAGTTGAAAGGCCTGGTCGGTTATGGAGTCAAAAGGACGCTGCCCATGCTGATGGAGGGCAGTGACCACATGAATTTATCAGCGAAATGCGTGGGAAATATAATGCAGTTGATTGCTGGGATACGAAAACTTAAACTATCAGCTTTGAGTTGTAAGTTACAATATTTATTATTATTATTACTATTACGTGAATACGAATTTTTTCTATTGTTCGTGGTTGTAAGAATATGAAAACTTTTCTTTTGTCTGTCGTTATCTCTGTTCTGAACGTTTAGAGAGCGGATATAGTGTTTTGTATTTGTTTTCTCTTTGACCTGCAATAGGATTTTTTTTTTTTTTTTTGAAATGAACGTTGTAACAAGATGAAAGAAACTTTATCTATTAAAAAATGGATATAATATTAATGATAACTATATTATTTCTAAAAAATTAATTTTTTTGTTTCCTTTCTAAATAGGAAGTAAATAGATAAAATGATTCATTACTGCAAGAAATATCATAATTTTATTTTTCTTTAGCTGTTTTTGGTTCAAGTGCGGTAAAAATTATTTTTAGATTTTCCTTGAGAAATTCGCTTAAGACTTTCGGATACAATTTAACTGCAGTTGTTTGCTTTAATTACGTATAATTTTATTACTTAACATTTTAAGCAATAAATAATTTTGCCTTTTTTAAAGCGCATTGTTAAACAACATAAGACATGCAGACTATGAAATAATTATGGCAAATTTTGTGTATAATTAATAGAATGTATAATTAATAGAAAATAGACTGTTTCCTTTTATATAAAAAAAATTGTTTCATTTAAGTACAGCAGTAATATGTATGCATTGCAAAATGATAAATCAAACCTTTTTTTTGGGGGGGGGGGGGACACAACTCAGTTTTTCCCATAAAGACTGTTTTAGCCGAATTGATAATTTGTGTCAAATAAATGCATACTATAAAATCCTTTCAAAAATTTTTGATTTTTTTGAATGTGCATAATTGGATTCACATGCAGTCCAATTATGTACGTGTAATCATAACTAAAGCAAACTAATTAAAATACTCTTTTCTATCACAATCCTTAGAACGTGTTATACAATTATGAACTCGAAGGATGATTTGTTCTTCTGAGCTTTAATTTAGGCTAAAATTAATATTTTATGTCAGAAGTAATCAATTTTACCGTTTTTTTTTTTCAAAATTAGCAATTAGTGCGCGAGATATTAAACCACTGATTCTAATAGATGTAAACTAGGATTTAGTGATATATCGTAAAATTTTAGCAGTGAATCCAGCATAAGACCAGTTTTGAAAATTAGTCCTACACTCGGTGAGCCAGTGGCGTAGCCAGAAATATTTCATGCGGGGGGGGGGAGGTTACGACTACTGCAACTCACATATATGCATTACATGTGTGTGATAAGGGAGTGAAGAATATACATTTTGTATGGCAAAAATTCCTCATGGGGGTATGACCCCCCTAAACCCCCCCCTTGGCTACGCCCCTTTCGATGACTATACAGGGTGTCCCATGAATATTGATACAAAATTTATGGAAAATTTAAGGAGAGGTAAGACATATAATACTTAAAAATAACGTATTTAAAAATAAACATTTTACAAATTATTTTACTAATAAAAGGGGATAGGGATGTTCCATTTCTGGTGAAAAGCAACTGCTGGTTACTATTTTGTATGAAAATTATATGTCCCATTGGGATGTCCGTGTGTGGACTGGTACAAATTATACATGTGTTCCGACTAACTTTAAGGGTAGGTCGGACATATATTAAAGATTTAAAATCACATAGCCATGTGGGGTCTGAAACGTCGTCTTCAAGTAGCTGTTATTAATTACTTTGAAGGAAGTGCTAAAATAATAGTGAACTTTCCGACCATTGTTCGTCAACAGATAACTCATCTTTCGCAGAAAACGTGTGACTAAGGTTGATTATTTAAAAATTCTAGTTCATTTCGTGGATGAAATTTTTGGAGAAAAGCCCATTGTTTAAAAGAGTGAGTTAATAACCACTTTTCCTACAGTGATCATTAATAGGTAAGTGTAAACAGTGTTTTTGAACCCATATTGTTATGTGATTCTAATTTCTTACTATGCGCTGACACCTGCATAGTGAGATTTCGGGCACTGCACCAAACAGTTGCAACACTATTAATATAAAGTAAATAAAAAACTTTGTAAAAAAACACACATCTTATGTGTGTTTTTTACAAAGTTTTTTATTTACTTTATTGTTTAACACCAGTATTTTTGAGTGTTTTTTCCACTATTAATATAATGTTGCGATTTCCTGTCGAATGCTATGACTACATCATTTTCGAATGTGAATGCAATTTCGTGCAGATAAGGAAATATATTTTCAACCTGTGTGTCATTTAAAACCGACGATATATTATGTGTTTGGAACTCACTCTCCCTCCCCCCCCCCCCCCCAATGTACTGAACTTTTATTATTACACACTAATAAAATTACCCGCACGCTATGCTGTAATGTGTCATCTGATGGTGTTCTTCACTACAGCACATCATGCGGGTAAAAGTAAAGCGATTTTTTTTCAGTGTATCATTTAAAATGTAGTTGCTGTTTATAATGATATTTTATAGAGATGAATAAAAATACCACTTTTGTGCTTATTTTCCCAGTTCTTGATGCGAGTGGAAAACCTGAAGCAGGATTTTTTGTCGGCAATATGCATATGTTAGGTGACTACGATCAGTGCCTTAATACTGTCGTGGAAAATAGCGCAGGAGAAATAGCCTTTAGAGGACAGTACTGCCTTATCAACCACAGACCTTTACTCCCAAGGAAGAAAAGGCCAGTTACATTTGACGGTGGAATCGAAGAACTGGTCGAAGCAACAAAAAATGCATCCGTAAGTAACTACAGAATTTTTTACCGTTTAAAAAATTTCATTTCCGTAGTTCCGATAATGAATTGCTTCTCTATTGAGTTTCTGATTAACCCTGTGAGACGCACCTCTTTCCCAATGCTGAAAATGCTGAAAATGCCCTTTTTTGACGACAGCTGGCTGTGCCCGCGCACAGCCAGCTGTCGTCAAAAAAGGGTCTCTAGATATGTGGCACGCGATGAACGTTTCGATCGTCCGCCATCTTGCTGGTAGTTAAGTCGAGCGATGGCTGCCATCGCTGCCCTTTTTTCAGCATTGGGCAATCTATCCAGCTGTTCTCGAATTCTTCCATTTTTCAGCAGATGTCAGTGCTGTTAAAAATAATCGTGACCATTTTTTTTACGGGAAATGACGTGCTAAAAAGTAAAGGATTCTCGTGGAGCTATGTCACCCGCAACTATTTTTATAGAAATCAAATCTATTCTTCGTGACTGGCAACAGTCAAAACGTCAGAGTTTGGTGTTCCCAGAGCGGGAACACTGCGCTTTTAAGGGTTAATATCTTTTTACATTTAAATATATATATATATTTTTGGTTAAGACGTTTTCCCTTCTATGAAAAAGGCTTTGGATTTCATTGTTTGCCAGTGTTATGACCTGATTTCTTTTCTTCTAATATATTTAGAATACTTCCCTTCTCCAAAAAACGCAAGTTATTGGATTCCGCCCCCGCTCTTGCTCCAAGTAGAATGTTCTTTCCAAGAAAATTGAAACTTGTTGGTAATTAAAATGTATTTCGCTTGTTGGAGTGACTAACGAAAAGATGCATGGATCTCATCGAAATTAATACTTGCTATTAACAATTTCGTAAGATATTTTCCATAGAAAATGATTGATTTAGCTTTTATGTGATTGAAGGGTTTGTTGCAAAAAGGAGGTAACTCAAGTTTGTGGAACAACTTATTCAAGTTTGTTCAAAATAGGTTTGGGGATTCAACACAAACTAATACGTCAGGAGGTCTGATCTCTTGAGTATCACAAGAGGCAACGATTGGAGCTACATCCTTTTTTTCACCAAACCGAAAAATATTATACTTTCTTCTTTTATTCTTCGATAACTCTAAACTCCCACGCTATGGAGATACCCCCTTTTTCACCATACCCTTCAATTCTTATTCAGCAGAACCCAAAAGAATTTCGGCCCATTAGAATTTGTGAGCAGCGCAGACATTATTCAAAATGCATTTTCGAGACATTAGGGTGCCTCAAACAACTTAAAATTGGCACAAATATTTGAAGTGAGTTTGTACTTTGTCGAAATAGCGTTTAAAGATCTTGCAGTTGCTTAAAAATTAACTTTTGTAGATTTCGTTAGAAGGATTTTAATAATAATAATAATAATAATAATAATAATAATAATAATAATAAAACACCTTCAGTGCTTATTTTTTTTCCTTTAACCTGTTCTCTTTTATTAATTGAAAAACTTAGCATCAGAGATGGCCCTTCAGTATCTTTAACTACTTCAGCGAATTCTTAAACAGAGCAATGGTGGGGAAGAAACCTAGAATATATATAAGCCGCAAATTCGATGAAAATGAACGCGTTATTTATTGAATACGATGTTTTATAATGCATGCATTGGGAAAGTTTTTTCTGTTTGAATTAATTATCATGTTTCCTTTTGTTTATCGGTTTATAGTATCAATGATTTTGATTGAAAACATATTGAGAGTTTCTGTTACTTTGACATGATAAAGGGATGTTATTGCAGTTTTGTATATCGATTTCTCTAATCTATATTTCTATTCTGCAGAACGACCGTTCTTGAAACTATGGGATATTATATCCTATAAAGTGCTTAAGTGATTATTTTTAAATAGATTTAAGTATATTATTGTTTGTACATTTTGAGGCTTAATATTAACCAGGAGAGTTAATAAACCTAATTAATTCCTCTTTTAGGAGCTAATTCGATATTTGGTCTCTAAAGCACAACTGTTTTACTATAATCCTGGAAAGCTGGGAATATGCGTTCCATCTGGATGTACGGAAGACGATATAAGCCAAATAGTTATCTATGGTAACATTTAAAATTAGTATTCGTTACTTTTGTTAGTTATTGTTTTTAATGAATGACATTGAAAGTTAATAAAAAAGGTCTCGATAATGGATTTGTGAAATGACAGAACAGATAGAATATCAATATACTTATTCCTAACCTTCACAAAAAACTTATTCACTTTTGTTCTTTCAATTTTAGACGACTCCCTTTGAGAAGTTACATTTTAATTTTAACTGGGTGTTTTCTATTTTATTAATGTCGCGTATCGCTTTTAAGTATCTAACCTGTTCCAATTTGAGATTTTTCAAAAGAGTATGTGAAGTAATGATCGATTAGTTTTTGTTAACAACACCTTGATTGCCTCAAATACTGTAAATTGACCAGGTAAAACGCATGAGTGAATTTGCCTACGTTTTTATCGTAGCGCTTAAAAAATAAACTAGCATTAAATTTTGTGATATATTTTAATGATATTCGTTCACTGAAATACACTATCTGCCTAGTATTTGAGCACCCATGCAAATGAGGATATCTGAGGTCTTGATCTACGTCACAATTTCTGTACTTAAATATCGTGTGAGAAACAGCATTGGCATTAGTCGCATGCAAGAAGCCACAAAATTCAGAGCTATCTAACTTCGAGAAAGGTGTAGCTGTTGGATATCATAGAAATGGACGATCCCCGAGAGACATATATAGTGAGTTAAGCATTTCAAAATCGACAGCGACTGATGCGATTTAGAAGTGGACGGTGAGTGGTAATTGTCGAAATGTGCTTCGCCCAGGCAGATCCACGAAACGCGACAGAGACCGACGAGTGCTGTCCAAAGAAATTCGGAAAAACCGCACCAAACAGATGACCCACATACTCCAGGAGTTCCAACATGCATCCGGGATTGTTGTTTCGATAAGTACCATCCGCAAGAAAGCACTTTTGCTTGGCTTTCAACCTTTGATTAGAAAATCTAACAAGGCTGGTCGATCGAGGTGGTGAAGGCACTGCAAAAATGGACCGTAGATGAGTTGAAACTGGTTCTTTGGAGTGATGAATCAAGGTTCGATCTTTACCACTAGGATGTCACTTTCTGGGTTTGGCGTATACCTGGGGAACGCCTTTTGCCTGAATGCATTGTGCTTACAGTTTGGCAGAGGTGGAATTATGGTCTTAGAATGTTTCTTGTGGTATGGATTGGGACCCTTGATCCCAATTCATGATAAGCTCAATGCCGAATCCTACTCCACTATTCTAGACAACAATGTGCTTCCTACAATGCGGCAATTTTGGCGGGATGGATCATAGTTACTTCCAGGATAAGAACGCCTCTTGTCATATTGCGAGATCCACCATGGACTGGTATGCTGACAATTTTGAAAACCGACTGGACTGTTCTACCCAGAGTCCAGACTTGAATCCTATAGAACATCTGTGGGACGAGTTGTATCGCCGAATTGAGGGGTGCACCAACTGTCCGAAATCGGTGAAAGAACTTACGTCTTTTCCAAGCCGAGTGGATGAAAATACCACTGTTAATCACCTAAATACTTCGGAAAAGCATGCCCGGAGGGTTAAAGCTGTAATTGCCTCAGGTGGAGGATCTACCAACTGTTGAATAGGAATAAATTATGTTTATATCTTTTATCATAAGTTTTCAATTACTTTTTGGTAGATAGTGTATAAAGTCTGGTACTAGAATGTAGTAGCTGAATGAATATTCATAATTTCAACCGATTCTTGTTAAGTAAAATTGCACTAAGTCATCGAAGCTCGTACTTAAAGAAAATATAAGTTCTAATAATTTTCCTGCTAATTTTTATTTCTGCCTTGTATAAGAACTGAATATAATTTTTTAAGCAAAAAGAAATGTGTTAAATATTTTTTTTTAAATTTATATTTCTTAATAACATTTTTTCTGTATAAAATTTTTATATTAAAATAAGCTGGTTTTGTGTCAGATTGGAAAATAGAAGATAAAATATTTAGCCCAATGAAAATATTTACAATTTGTTTAACAGTTTTGCTAGTTTTAAGTGTATATAAATTTCTATAAGTTTAGAGTACTGATGATGCAGAGCAAAAAATATCCTGCGGTTGACAGTCTTTTATGTAAGTTTTTACAAAGACTTACATAAAAGACTGTCATATCGAAGGTCAAGAAATAAATATCCCCAACAAATGTTGAGTATATTTGTTTAACATTAAAAAACCCATCTGATATTTATCTCTAGTAAATATACTTATTTGTTATGAATGTTTAGTTAATATAAGCATTTAAAATGATGCAGTAAGGCAATAAAAGACATATTTTAAATAAATGTTTCATTTCAGTTGCTGATTTAATGCATATGAATGCGACCTTGTTATATTGTGACGATGACACGGAGATTTTTTTTACGGGGCGAAACATTGCATTTATGTAAGTAAAGTTCCTTATGATGATCAACTTCAATATTTGAATTTTATGCTGCGTTTATATACAGAAAATATTACATATAAAAATTACCAACATCCTTTCTGTTGGAGGATAATTTGAGTATTTGAGTTTTATGCGAAAAACAACAACGGAATATGATGTTAAGTTATCGGAGAGTAATGTTGATTTTTTAACCTCAGATTCAAGAAAATAAATTTTTAACGAGATTTTGTTGGATAATCAGTTGTGCCTAAGCAATGAATTCATATTTATCACATTTTAAAGCAAGAATTGCATAGATAAATGTTGTTTTTTCCTTTCAAGTAAGATACGTAAAAAGAAGAAATACGTGTCCCCACCTCCTTGGAGGGCTAATTTCAAATTGTCCCAAAACTGATAATTAGATATCCCTGTGTGTTACCGAATTTTATGGTTATCTTTTTTTTAATTTTTGGAGAGGGATATGTTTTGTCCCCCCCCCCATAGGTACGAATTTCGGAAAAGCCTTTCATATCGAATATATGCACACTAAACCTCACATACATGTTAAATTTCGTATTACGGTTTCGATAGTTTTGTCTAAAGGAATGATTGATTTACGAAATAATAATCTGCATTTTTTTATTTTACTTTTTTAATTACGAATTTCATCTTTATTATAAAAAGAAAAATTATTTAATTCAAAGAAAAATTATTTCTCAGGTCTGAAAGGGGTTATCAACTAAATCATTTTACTTAAAAAAGGGAAAAAAGAAAAGCTTAAAATATTAGTTAGCGAGAATTGATTTGAACACCTTCAAGAATTTAAGTTAAATTTACTAATGCAATCTCCCAGTAACATAGTGTACTTTTTGCAGAGCTGCCTAGTCTCCGGCTTTTTTCGGGAGATTTCCCACCTCTAATTTTTACTTACAAATTTGTGCGTAAAATAAGTCCAAATATTTAATGCAAAATAAAACTGTCTAAAAATTGTGGTGGGAGATCTTCCGGAAAAAGCCGGAGACTTGGCAGCTCTGTTTTTGTGCAAGCTACAGTATTTGTCTAATAAATGAAAGAAAAATTGCTTTCAAGTGAGAAAATTTAAGTTCTCATTTGTCTGAAAAGAAAGCAATGTGCAAGCATCTATAAAATTGCGTGATTAGCTTTGTCTGAACAAAATATGTTTTGTAGCATATTAAAACACGGTATTTAAACGGCCAGTGATAACAGCGTACATTCAAATACGTGTCGATCTATTTTGATTTAAGTAACACTTTTAGATGAAAATGAAAATGAGTGTTACTATTTAAAAATAACAAATATTTATTGTTTGATACCTAATTCTATAATGGCCATTTTAGTTATTTAAGAGCTGTGACAAACGTAACATTTTAATTGCCATAGGATACGTTAGTCACCGTTCTTAAATAACTAAACTGACTAGTATTGAATTAGGTATTAAATATAAAAATTTTTTTTTATTATTTTGTGATCTCATCAAACGTGCTATTAAACTGAATGAATAGATTAACCTTATTTTTAAATAATGAGTAATAAAAACAGTTTCCTTTCCTGCTTTTTTGTTGCCATGGAATGACCCATATACTGCATCTCTTATTTAGGATTCGTATATACTGATTTTACTTACTGATGCTAAATGTCCTATATGATCAGTGGCGGCTCCTTCATTTGAGCACATGAGCACGTGAACCCCCAAAGAAAAAACTAAAGAATAAACACATTAACAAATTAAATTTAAAACAAATATTAAGCACACTTCTAGATTTATGTGAATTTAAAACATGAATTTTACTCTCTACCCCCCTCCTCCCACTATTACTAAATAGGCTTATTATAGCTAACGCACTGTAGTGTAGGTTACTACAGCACTCTTGAATTAATCGCACGTGCGAACGGAAAATATTTCCCCTGAACCGCTCTCTGGTATGAGAAGCCGAGACAGCTGAGAAAGTGTACGGCACTGATGAAATCATTCCGTTCGCACAGTTTCATCGTGCACACAGCTCGAATTTTTGCGGTATAGCTTCCGGATTTTCAAATGGTTTGTTACGTTCGGTTAGTTAATTAATTTTTTTTCATTTTCTTAATATTTTCTTAATTTCTATCATTTTTCTCTACATTATTTTTTTAGAAACTAGTGTAAAGTAAATTAGATGCGAGTGAAAGACGTGTTTCGGAGCTAAAGCAATGGCATTTTTCAATAGTATCCTTTGAAGAAAAATGGAAATAAAAGGAATCAAGACAGTACCTTTGCTAAAACTTATCTTGGTGACGAAATGTAACACCAAAGATGCAAGGTCGTATCTGGGGGGGGGGGGGAGGAACAGGAGGTCCACCCCCCTGAAATTTAAATTTTTTAACAAAACAATAATAATGAAGCCTTTTTGTGAAAAACTTAGCCTTTTTCACCTCTCGGTCCCCATCTCCCCCTGAATTTTTTTTCCTGGGTACGGCCCTGCAAAGATGACTTGTTTTCTTTCATTTGAGCGCATTGTTTTCAATTAACTGCTGGAAACGCAAATCTATTTTAACTTGTAAGGTGCGTCGTATCTGCACATTTAATTTTCGAAAATTGTTTTGTGAACCTCCTCTTAAATAACCCACGAGCGGCCACTGTATATGATATAAAGTAATTTTATTCTTTCAGATGCTGTTTTGTAATAATTGGTGCTTTTGCACTCTTGGGGACATTTGTAGAATATTATTCCTGGAGAAATATTAGAATTTTGAAAAGTGAGTGCAATTTTTTAAAGTTTATTTTTCTTGCTTCTTTATTTCTATATTTTGAGCTTTCTCTAGTTACAGAAATGCATAGTCAAAGCTGTTCTTTTTCATCTAATATTTATACGAGAACCACATTAATACGTTTTCTTGAAGACGGAATTGCTGTGTACTTCCAGGTGGTTACTTCAGTCCTCAAAATTATTAAATAACACTGAAATATAGGGTGCCCGAGAATTGTGGGACAGTTTACAAGATTAAATAAAACAAAAATAAACTACACGAGTCGGGTATAAGAACGATGGCTGACTTAACAAAAGTGCTAGACTTTCATTTCCTGTAATTTTGTGCAAAATAATGTGATACATGGAGTTGTTAGTTAAGGACTTGGGCAAGAGATTTAGAAGAACGTAGTGGACATGTCAACTGTGGCAAAAGATTTTGAAACGATATTTTTTAACAGGAGGGCTCATCTCTACATCGGTCAACGCCTGCTCTCAATCAACATTTCGCAAACAGATAGATAGGTGCTGTGGTCCGATTCAGTAGCCTCCATGCTCGCCGGATTTAACCCCCTTGGCATTTTTCATGTGGAATTACGTTAAAGATATTGTTACATGTCCTAATGCAAAGTAACGCAAGCAGCGAATCACAGCTGCTATTCCTTCCATAATTCCTCTTATGTTTTCAAATACTTGGAATGAAATCGAATATCGCCTAGATGTTATATAAGCCATCGTACAACATGTAATCGTACCGTGTTTAGAATTTTTTGAATTTAATTTTATAATTTGTCCAACTATTCTCCTCCGCCCTGCATTTTAATTAATCAAGAAATGTACTAAAATTTTTTTTATTATAATTATAGGGTTTTGTTACATAATTTTGGGTTTGTTTTTCGACTGCTACGTGGCAGCCCAGTAAAGTTCTTGGGGTCCTGGGCAAACGTTGTTTAAGTGACAACGCTAAATTTTCAAAATTATCAAATATCTCGTAAACTATTTTTCTTTTTTCAGAAAATTGGGCTTCTCCCAAACTCGATTATATGCAATAAAATAGAATCTCGCGTTTCTTACATTTTTAATTTCAAAAATTTTAATACAGCTTTATAATTTTAGATTTGTCGTTCGATTGCTGCATAGAGGTCTGTTTGCAAACCTGAAAAGCTTGTCCCAAACTTACACCGAGACTAAAAACAGATGAAGTATAAATAAAAGCTTATGAAATTTTTTGTGTATTAAATTGTTTTTCATCTTACGATGCCTTGTTCATTTTTAGGTCGCCTTGCGAAATTTTTTCTGTGCTTCTCCGTCATCACAAACTTTCCGAAAGCGATAAGTACGCAGACGCCTGCGAGTAATATCAGCTGTTTAAATGGGATGCGATCTCTCACACTCCTCTACCTCATTTTACTACATCAATACTATGCAATCATCAAATATTACATATCAAGTATAGTATACTATCTTCTTAACTATTTCAACCAGTTTCTTAAAGTTATATCTAAAAAATGCTTCGTGTTATCCATATGATATAAAACTTGAGTCTATAGAATGAATTTTAAATTCTGCATACAGAAAAAATAATTAACAGGCGATAGTACATAAAATATACAATTTTTTTCAATCAGTATGAAGCCATTATTATAGAGAAATAATTGAAAATAATTATACATATTGGCTTAAGACATGCTACTTAAGCGAATTTTATAGGCCTATGTATATACTATGGATCATGCGCCGCCCTGGTGGCAATAGTGGCTAAAAGAACCATTGTATCATGCTTTGGCTTGGGGTTCGATTCCCGGCTTGGTCTTGGATGTTTACTTGTCCGTTCCTCCAGAGGAGGTAGCACTGGCACCCTTTGGGTGACCGCATAAAAGAATCACCAGTACTTCGTCCTTAGTAATGGCAAAAATGCTTGATGAGTAAGTGCCCGCCAAAAGAAAAAATCCCAATGGATCATGCGATAAATTTGGGTAGTTTGGATAATTTTATCATCTGGTACATAACATATATGTTAAACGCCGTAATTCATGGCTACTTTTTAAACTTTATAACAAGAAGAATAAAATTTTAAATTTAAAAAGAACACGGTCTGCGATATGATTTAACAAATGCAACATAAAATGTATATTCTCTATAATTTTTGTATCAAAACTATTAAAATAAGTATCCTAGAATGACCGTAGAATTATGTAAATTTTAAGAGGCAACCGTATTGACCTTCAAAACTATTTTCTTAAACATTTTTACAAACATTCTGTTATGAAATAAAAAAAGCATTTGTTTGTTGTATAAGATGCATCAGAATTTGTACAATTAAATGTTTGCTTGTATTTTGACTAGTAAATTGATTACTATTATATTTTTCTTTTATATCTAACAAGATTTTTACTTTAAGGTCATGCCGATCTAGCTCTAACTGAAATTCCACAATTCTTTTTTCAAATTATCGCAAATGGATTTTTAACAGCAGATGTGTATTTTTTCATGGGGTAAGTGATAAGAGATTACTTCGTTCACACATTAGAGCAAAATATTATTATTATTATTTTTTTAATATATTCACCTCAGAAAAGCTTTTCAGATCTTTTGATGCATTTTTTTTTCCAAATGGAAAATTTTTATTGAATAGCAAATTTTTTACATAGGTATTTTTATAAGTTTCATCCTACTTTTAGCTTAGGCTCAGGTTTTGTATTCCTAAACCTTTCAGTATCGGTCACACATATAGAATTTTCAATCTTTTAATTAAAATATGACCATTGTTTTAAAGGGTTATTTTACTGGAGATTTTAACATTGGTATATGCAAACTTTGCTTCTCAGAATATTCAGAAGTGTTTAAATACATTACATTTTCAGTTTAGATATTTGTCCATGAGTGACATCTTTGATTGCGGTCAATTTCCTTCGACGCAATTTTCTTTGAGGAAAAAATTTAAAAATAAAGTGTGTAACAGAGAGGTCATGGTGACTCTCTTAATAAAGTATTGAATTCAAACATTTAAAACTCTTTTATAGCCTTATGAATCGACGAACAGAGCTGAATAAATATTTCAGGCAAAAATGATATGGTATTTTGCTTTTCAAGTAAGTTTCGGAGGGAATATTTGCAATATCATAGCAGTGCCTATGAGGAGGAGTTCCTGCTCCTTCTCATGAGCATTAAAAATATACTAAAAGTTGTAGAATATTGTTTGTCCTCTTTTCGTGTTCGACAAAACACTTATAATATATTCTGGATTTAATCGCATTTACATTAGTTCAGATGCCACATAATTAACCCGTGCGGTAAAAAAACAATCTTCATGAGACAAACCAAACCATATCAAACCTTCAATATTACAAGCTCAGAGCTAAAATTTAACCTAGTATGTCTATTTTAGAGGTCGTACCTCGGTATCTAAAATGTTTTCAAAATATTAGATTTTTTGGAAACCATAGAATTTATTTAAAAACAAAGTACTTGAGTGGTTGAAATAATTTAGCAGTAAAAACAAGCAAAAAATAAACATTTTAAATCTCGAAATTTTATCAATTTCAAAGAGAATACAACCTTTGCCATATATAGTGATATCTTTTACCATTTTATATGCATCGAGTTGTATGAGCTTGTGTTCTATTGTGCAGTCACTAGGTGACTGCACAATGATCACTTTGTGATCACTAGGAAGATTAGTAAGATTGATAAAATGATAGAGATTCCACATAAAAACAGTTTGAAATATGCTGATTGAAAAGGAAATTCCTTAATTATATACGTCGTGAAAAAGTGAGATTTAATTTTCCTCCGGTTTGTAGTAATGAATTGAGAAAATAAATTTAACTGACATGATATTGTTAGTTAATAGCATTAAGTGATATAAATCCGTTAATTAAGCTGCAAGTAGATACATAATTCTTATGCTGGGGGTTCTATATCCAAATTTTATAATTTTAATGTCTTATCAGATAATCAATTTGACAAAACTAACGATTGTAGAAGATTTGAAAGTCCGAAGAACTAATTTTTTTTTTTTCAAGATAGAAAATTTATGATTTGTAAATAAATGAATTATATTTGCAAAGGAAAAAGATATATTTTTTAAAGATAGACTTTGAAGTTAGAATTTTGTAAATTGTAGAAGAAACAATATGTTTGATTCAAACGTTTTTTAGAACATTTGTAGTAGCTTCAGGAACGTTTTAAAATCCTTTTTAGTTAAAAATTACAATAATTCGAACTTACAGTATTTTTAACATAAATATATTGGGATTAAAATTCAATTTTTATAAATCTGTCTTCACTCTTTCATTTGATCATAAAATAAATGTGATCACTAGGAAATGCTTGTAGGAATATGTACTAAAAATATTTTTATACTTTTAGGGGTTTAGTCAACTGCTATACTCGTCTAAAACAGAGGGAAGTAAATACTCAAAAAACGAATTTTTTGCTACTAATAATTCATAGGATAACTAGGTAAGTCAGCGACAAACGAAGTATTTTTTTCTGTGGAAATTTCATCGGATATGTGAACATTTTGTTTTTCTAAATGATAATAAGGATCATAATAATAATAATAATAATAATAATAATGATAATAATAACATTATACATATAATAATTGTTTTCTGAAACAAGGAATATCAATTTAATAATTTACTTATGAGATTATATAATGCTTGGGAAGAGGAGAATTTAAGAGATTAATTCTTTAAAATGGGACAGTTGAATTTTGTAAATACGCACATCACTCAATATCTTGTGAGACTGATATGTTTTCAAGATATTTAAAAATCAGCCTTTCAAATAATTTTGATAGTTGTGAGATGAAAGTAATGACACCACAAGAGTTACGTTAGAAACACATGAAAAAGGATCAAGCATTTTGACATCTCTTCAAAAATACAGCCTGATTAAATGTACAAAATTTTAATACAGATTATTATTGAAAATTGGTAAGATTTTCCTTTAAAATTTTAAGAAAACGCTCTTGCGTGTATGTTAGAATCGTACTGTTCTCAGTCGTTTATGCACAAAACAAAACCAGCTAAATATGTATTAATACAGTTTTAACAATATTGCTTTTAATTTTATAGATTTGTGATAATGTGGAGGTTTGAAAATTTAATTTTTCGACGAAATATAAAAATTTCAACTTATTACCTTATGCGATGGCATGTTAAAATAAATGCAGACACACCTAAAGGTATTAAGAAAGAAATCGTTTTAAAAGTGCAAATGTTTTAATTGTTTACTTAGTTATACATTTTTTATAATTTGAGAAATTACTATTGTGACAAAAAATAAATAATCAGTACAAGAGTATACTTTTGCAATAACTTATCTTAGTGGTAAATAACCTTTATGGAGATATATGTTTGATTTATTTACTTCCTCTGAAAGAATCAACTTTTTGAAAATTAAAAATATACTAATTTATAAAATGCTTACTTTGTCTTAAACGATTTATCTTTTGTTTTAGAATATGTCCTTCATATCTATTTTTCTCCTTCCTCATGTCCCTTTTTCGACCATATGGACCGATGAGGCTATTTGAAAAAAGGAACTACGTTGAGAAATGCAACAAATATTGGTGGCAGAATGCTCTTTTTATCAATAATTTCTTTTTTCAAGATGACACGGTAAGTGTATTTTTTATCTTTCTAATTGCCCATTTAATAAAGAGCAGTTTTTGACTTTTAACCCTTAACATACCATAGGGAGTCGTCGTCGGACCCCAGAGATGTAAGCAATGCTTGGTAAGCAGTGCTGGCTACATAAACTTGGTATGTTTCGGGTCAAAGAAATGAGATTGAATACAGTAGCAGTATTACACAGTCGACAAAAATATTCTACCAATAAACCTATTCTAGTTATAAACTATTCAAAACAATTTATTCTTTCTGTTTAAATAAATGTGTTTTTTTCTTCTTTTCTTTTTTCTTTTCTTAAAAGCGGACACTGTATTGGCTAGTACCACGGACTTGGATGTAGGTTGATCATCGACTAGCGGCAGACGGACGAAATAACGTCAGTATCTCAAAGGAAAATACTTGACCCCCCTTACAATGATTAGCTACATAAGTGCCCTCTAGAGACGCATAGAGACGAATCATGAAGTAATCTACTACTAACGCACGTATGCGCAGCGTAAAAACTTAATAATTACTATTCACAGTGCCATCTTACAGGAAAAATTCGTGTAGCTCTTTTAAAATGCGCGATGACCATCCTATATCCAAGTGAGTGGCCACTACTAAGGCGGGAATTACTGAACACATTATTACGGACACAGGTGAACTAGCACTGCATCCTATAAAAGGACGGACGAAATGATACCCAAATTTGAACCCAGATCTACGGTGTGGTAGAATGGTTCTTTAGTCGCTACACAAGGGCGGCATTGCGATAGCTTTATAGTACGAATTTTCAATTCATATATAGAATCAACAGTTGTGTAGCATTAGCTGATTTAATTGATGATATTGGAACTCGTATTTTTGAAAAGTCACGTGGTTCCTCCAAATCAGCTAATCTATGTGTGTTTTAGTTATTTTATTTATCACATTTACTATGTTAAGAAATCGTTAATGTTTTGAAATTTTTAAAAGGTTTCTGTTTATCTATTTTTAGTGTTCACCACACACATGGTACCTCGCAGTCGATATGCAACTGTTTTTATTATCTTTGTTCACAGTGCCATTATTTTTTAGGTAAGTGTATTGAAATTAATAAAGAGCACTGTAAATGAAATGAGTAAACACACATAAATATTTTTTTTTAAAGTGAGTTATTATAATAAACATAACTTGTTTTAAAAGTGAGGTATGTTAAATGTTACTAATACCGCAAGTTATTTGATAAGTTCATTATTAATTTTAACCTCTAAAGAGAAGATTTTTTAGGTGTTCTTATTAATATCATTATATGATACATAACATAACAATACATCCGATTAAATTATAGAATTTTCATACATAAAATAGAAATTCAATATTCTAACCTCTTTCTTTATTTAATATACATGGTGGCCATAATTAAACTGCAAGTGTTCAAGGGGTGCTGGAGAGAAAACTTCCGAGAATATTCCAGTGAAATTTGGTATCTACACGTTTCAGAACATGCGCAAGTCAAATATGCAAAAATAAAAAATCGTCATTTTCACCCGATAGATGGCGCTGTACCGTATTTCAAAGCTCACCGGTGGCATATACAACTTCCAAAACAGATAGACAGAGCATAGTGACATTCTAAGAGGCATATAAACAATGTAAAACATCATTTACAGTTTATCAAAATTCCATACAATTCGCTTCAGTAATTAAATTTTTACAGTAACATGTAATCAAAAATTAACGTAAATTAAGATCACAAATTAAACAATTCATAAAGACGCTTTGGAAAACAATTAAACCATTATTTATTCTCATTGGACCTCTTCTTAATTGTTTCATACGCCGGTATTCTTTCGAAGTAACTGAATAATTGCTACTATTCTGATAGAATATGTTCACTAACAATGCACGTTCCTTCTTATTCAGAGTCATGATTGACCATTACTCAATGTGGTCTTGTTTTTACACTGTTCGATGGGCTTAAAATTTGCATATATGACGTCCATAAGCATTGTGAAACACGATATAGTGCCATGTATCGGGTAAAAATGACGATTTTTGTATTGCATATTTGACTTGCGCATGTTCTGAAACGTGTAGATACCAAGTTTCGCTGCAATATTCCTGGTAGTTTTCTCTCCAGCACCCCTTGAACACTTGCAGTTTAATTATGGCCACCCTGTACATAATTTTATTCATTAAAACACATATGAGTAAATGATGACACATTGCACTTTAATTTATAAAATTTACTACACAGTGGCTGCAGGGGTACATATTTTGCAGAAAAAATCAATTATAGACTACATAACTAATAATTTGTTTTGAATAACTACTATACTCACATTTTTACTCTAAAATTAAATGAATGTCTTTTATTACGTCTTAATGGCAGTCAAATCAAAGCACCGAAAATATAAGTGAACTTTATATATATATTTATTACGTTTCTTCTTTGTTCATGATAGGATATGTTAATCATATATACATGACCATTTTTTCTTTTACATATACAGGGTGTCCAGCCTTAAAGTGACCCAATAGCTAATTCCCGAACCGTTCGGTTTAGATATGCACTTCCAATTTGAAAAATGTTTAAAAAAAGGTAAATAATGTTTTTACGTGCTTTTCGAACCAAAAAACCCATCTAGAAAAAAAATTACAAAAATTAAATTTTATACGGTTCCCAGGTCCTATCACTTATACTTAAGAAAAGATGCAGTACACAAAAACAAAGTAAACACAAAAAGTTGCATTTTATTACGTTAAAACTGACCGAGTTATGGAACTTTGAAAATCATACATTTCGTCCATTTTCTCGGCCATTTTCTAGACGGTCCCTTACTAGCTTCTTGAAAATTACCGAGAAAATGGATGAAATGTATGATTTTGAAAGTTCCATAACTCGGTCAGTTTTTATCGTAATAAAATGAAACTTTTTGTGTTTACTTTGTTTTTGTGTACTGCATCCTTTCCTAAATATAAGTGATAGGACCTGGGGACCGTATAAAAATTTAATTTTTGTAATTTTTTTTCTAGATGGGTTTTTTGGTTCGAAAAGCACATAAAAACATTCTTTACATTTTTTTAAGAATTTTTCAAATTGGAAGTGCATATCTAAACCGAACGGTTCGCGAATTAGCTATTGGGTCACATTAAGGCTGGACATCCTGTATATATATATATATATATATATATATATATATATATATAAAGATTTAATTCCGTCAGATTATTAATTGGACTCATTACATTGATCTTAGTATGTTAATGTTTCAGACAACAGCATACAGAAGACAGAAGTGAAACAACGAAACAAGCACTATTCGGGGCCAAATATCATAACTTAATCGTAGTCGTATAAAAATCCGAAAGCCGAAATCTCTCGGCAGGAGAGAATCAAACTCGTTGATTGACAGCTTGCGTTATGATCACGTGACCTACTGAGAAGAATCATGGAAATTCCTTTCGCTGATTACAAAGCAAAAATAAATTTAGACTCTTCCTTACACCGAAACTGAGGCTTGGGTGGGGCCAAGAAAAGACGCGGAAAACGCGGTGTATTGTCGGAAAACCAACTTAAAATCAAAGTAACGATTTGAGAACAGAAATTCGAAACGCGAACTGCTAGAAAAGAAGTCCCATTATTTTTATACAAACATCCCTTAAAGTATCACATACATATGTATGCAGTGACAAAACGTTTAATACGAAATTGAAGGCAGCGAAATATTTTTTCGTGTTAAAAGAATTTCGTGTTAAACTACAGTCTACATCTATAACGTCGGGACCGCAGTATTAGTTTCTGTTAACAGGTTTTTCGCTTTAAGTGTTTTCATATTAAACGTGTTTCACTGATGTCAGTATGTTTATGTATTTATGTATGTATATCAATAGTATTTTAAATCATTTTTTATTAAACTAATCATATACTTAGTTTTGTGAAGAAATTAACCTAATTGCTTTCATAAGTCATGATGATCCTAACATTTTTAAAATGAATTTTCTAACTGCTAAAATTAAAACCTCCGTCACTTTTTTCCAGATGTGCTAAAAAGGGTATCGTTGTAAATTCTGCTGTACTTGTTTGCGGAATACTATTAAGTGTGATATGGTCATGGGTGAACAGATTAACACCCGGAGTAGTGTTTTATAGACCCAATGACGAGTGAGTACCTGTGTTTTACTGGAGTATTCTTAATGTATTATTGAAAGATTTTTCATGAACATATTATGAATTATTATACTATTTTTTTTAAATTTTGAATAATTGTTTCCTGCTTTGTCAATTCCTATATAGGTGACAAGGTTGGAAAATAAACTCTCTTTATGCGAAACCCTAGCGGTCTATCCACTCAACCCAATCGATTCTCTTTACGATTTGTCTTTACAATGTTCTCCTTTGCAAATGTTTTATGCCGCCAATTTTCGTCTTACAGATTTCGTTTTAATTCAGTTTATGACTTTTAAATGCGCTGATGAACTTCCGCAAGAAAAACAAAATAGTTGGGTGTTGCCACTGGAAACTTTAGAAATGTTTTCTCTGTAACCGTATTCGTGAGCTACTCTCTTAAAAATTTAGAGTGACATTGTCACTCTTACAAAAAGTCACCGGCAAATGATCCCAGATAGAGTGAGAAAACTGCATTATGACTCTTCATCGATAGGATTCTGTCACCCTAACTGCAAGAGTGAGACAATGTCACTCTTAGAGTAAGGGTGAAGGCGCTATCTGCTCACTCTAGCGAGAGAGTCACCACCTTTCCCATGATGCTCTCACTTCAGCAGGAGTGAGTGCGTTGCTTCTATACCCAAACGACGCCATATTGGAATTGGACTGCAGTTGCGAAGTACCAACTGCATACAAGTAATGGAATACTTTTAGCTAACACAAGTAAGTAAAACCTTATAACTTTTCAGTTATTGTAAATGTTATTTAAAATTTGATAATTCACAACATATAAGATACATTGATTCAGTGTCGGATCCATTAGGACTCCAGCTCTTCCGACAGACATTGCTTTGGTTAGGGTTAACATTTTGCTTTACTATACATTTTGTTTTTAAGACTTAAACAAGCCTGCTTCTTTTAATTTTATACCCTTCCGAGAAATTGATCTTTAAATCCGTCTCTATACTTGATCGTAGTATGTTATTTATGCTTATATAGCTGAAATCTTGCATTCGTTTTTTGTTTCTGTATATAATATTTGAGCATGTTTTGATGCGTGTTTGTAAATCGGTGGTGCAGTCAGGATTTTATTTCGGGGGTGGAGAGGGCTCTAACCTGTGTATCAAATTGTAAGCAAGCTGTTTCAACTGTAGCCTCAGTATCAAATTTTAAACTAAGTAAAGGGTCAGATTTTTAGGAAGGATACGCGCCTGTTGCAAATAGTATAAACAAAATTTTAAATCAAAAGCAGAAAATAATGATCAATTATATATTGTATGCAATTTATATTGAAATAAATTATAAACGTGGGAAAAAAATATTTTGTGATTAAATTTCAATATGTCTATGTGCATCATTTTATCTTATTGCACATTCTAGCACAGATTCACGCTTAGAATATACATATATACGTTGTTAGATCAAAATAACCGCTCTGTTGTTGTGGTGTAATATTTCCCTCTCCACTTTTTACACATACACAAACCTCTCTCTCATATGGTAAAGTGGATAATTTACGATCGAACACCCCAGATGGCCTCAGGAAAGTCCACTTTTAAATCAGGGAAACCAGCTGAAAGTAGCAGGTGATTCAGAATGTGTGAGCTTTCATTAGTAGTACGAAAAACACAAATGATACTTGTGCGGGTAAACTGATTCAACGCGGAAAAAAAGTTATTGTTTTTGGTGTTAAATGCGAGATTTTTGGAATTGAAAAGTTTGTATACTGTTTAAGGATAATTCAATAGTATAGTAACGGATAAGTTTAATATTACTGGTAATAAAGGTAAGTGTTACAATATTAAATTTAGTAATACAGTATTAATTTTAGAGCCTTGCAGATTTTGGTATGGTAGATTTTATGTCTTCTGTTGTGTATCAATATTGGTAAATAAAATTCTCAAATTGGTAAAACTTACCTTTTAGCCTAGATACCAATTCAAAATAATGCTAATTTTTTTCTATTGAATTTAATTAACATATGAAATATATCCACAATATTGGCTATATACTGGAAATGTTTCTGAAGTAATTCCATTACTGATAAAGTTTAGTAGTTAGCCCAAATATCTTGTGTTCACAATATTAAGTAAAAATTCGAAATATTTATAATGTATTCTTAATATTGACAAGTAATTTTTAAAAATATTTTTATACCATTTTATTATTTTTCTAATGCTAATATACTCAATCCTTCACATTGTTATTATATTGGAAATAAAAACTAATATTGGTAAAAATTAGCAACATTTATCCATTATATTGTCCATGTTAATGAATTAAATTAAATATATTTAAAATGTATCCACACAGTATTGTGTGTGTATTATAAATTTCCCTCATATTGTACTAACAAATATTTTTAATGTGTCAGCATCTTAATATCACAGTAATGGTGAATTAAGACTGTTTATCTACTGTACATTATTTCAAAATTTAAAATCTGATAAATAATTTTAGGTGCATTTATGTACAAATTGCTGAAAAATATATTTTAATAATTAAGTCAAATACTACTGAAAATCCTGTGATGATAAGACCATGATTATCACAGGAGCAAGGAGGGCACATGCCCCAGACACCCCATTTTAAGGGGTCCTTAAATTTTTTCAGAATATGAATTTAGTTTATTAAATCTTCATTCTAAGATACTAAATGCCTGTTTTTTTTTTCTAAAAGTTGGATGTGTGTGTGGCAAAATAGATCCCAAATGAATGAGCCGATTTTAATGTAGTTTGTTTTATTTTAAAGATGGTATAATCAGAACGGTTCTTCATTGTATTTGATAATATTCACTTCATCTATTCCCCTTAAATAAAGCTTACTTTACACTTGTTCAGTCTAAGACAATTCAAATAATATTGTTGACATTCAATTAATTTTGATTGCTGAATTATTTCTGTAATGTTATGGAAAAAGCCATGCTTTGAGTTGCATTTTTTTAAGACTTCATTTTTAATAAAGGTTATTTCACATATTGCATAGGAAATGTTCATAAACTTAAAATTTATCTAGCATATTTCATCTTAAATTAATTTAATCAGAACATATCTTTGCAGATTGAAAAAACATACTTAAGTGGGGGGGAAGGGTGGAGTGAGTTTGGCTTAGGGACGTATCTAAACCTTAAAAATTTCAAGCTGAACTTTCAAAATTACCCACGAATATGTAATTTTCTCCATTTCTTATGTTTACTTATTTCGAGGGTGGCTGAAGCCCCACCAGTCACCCTCTGGCCAAGGACGTACCCAGGAAGGGGGGTGGGGGTCTGTAACACCTTCGAAATTTCAGTTTTTATTAACAAAGCAATAATGGTGAAGTCTTTTTGTGAAAATTTCTGCCTTTTTCATCGTTTGGACCCCCTCCGAAATTTTTGGACCCTCCCAGAATTTTTTTTGGGGTATGTCCCTGCCCCTGCTCTCCTCTCCTAGGGGGGGAGCAAGTTCCCTACCTTGAGCCCCCCCTTATGGGTGCTCATATCATTAATGTTATATTTTTCAAGTATTTAATATTATTCTGTGGTTTTCTGAACTTGCAGGTAGCAGAACAGATTTCATTATTTATTGACATTGTTGAGAAAGCAGACAGCATGGATTTCAGAGTTTGGGTCTTCTACTGGGTATCATTAAGGGTAAATAAATTTATGATATTGGTAAAATTTACTTAAAAATTCAAAATAATTTTAATCCTTTTTCTACTGAATTTAAATGAAATGTATCTGCAATATTGCCTATATTTTGGAAGTAGTTCTGAAGTAGTTCCATTACCAATAAACTTTCAAATAGCACCTCACTGGATTGTAAAACATTGAAAACCCAAACCAGTATTTTTACATAGCAGCAAGTTAATATTTAGCCCAAATGTATTTAAAATGTATCCACAATATTAGGTAAACATTGGTAATATTTCTAATGTATTCCTAATATTGACAAGTAATTAATTTTATAGTATTTTTATTTTTTCATGTTCATATACTTAATTATTCAATATTATCATTAAATTGGAAATAAATACTAATGTAAATTGTAGCAAATTAATATTTACCCATTATATTGTCAATCTTAATGAATTTAAATTAAATTTATTTAAAATGTATCCACAATATTGGGTGTATATTTCAAATATTCCTCATATATATTGCACAAGTATATATTTTTGATATGTTAGCATCTTAATATATTATTACTTGCGAATTATCACTGTTTATCTGTTACACATTATTTTTGCATTTAAAATCTGAAATAATTTTAAATGCATTCATATACAAATTTCTGAAAAATATATCTTAATAAATAAGTCAAATATTACTGAAAAATATATCTTAATAAATAAGTCAAATATTACTGAAAAATTTAATGTAATATGATTGTTCCCTGATTATCATGGGCAAGCGGGTAAATACTGTGGAAAATACAGAAAGACAATTGTCAGAGTCGGTGAAGAAACAAAATGTAAGGGGGCCCCCATTTAGACCCATACTTCTGACTCAAGCGACTTTATGTCGTAATTGCTGCCTGGATTTGAGATTGGGGGGGGGGGGGACTGAAGCCCTATAGCCACTCATCCCATTACCCCTCGATCTACCACCGAATCATTTGTTCTTGTGATAATGTTTAAATGTAAATTTTAACTGAAGACTCCTACCTTGGGTGGTCATTAGTTAAATATATATAAATTGATAATAAATGAATATTCATATAAATTGGTTGCTTTAGAAAACGAAACTTTTAGAATGTTTTTTATGTACTGAATACTCATTTTCTTGAAATATAGGAGAGTTAATAACAGCGATGACTGGGTGATTTTTCAAGAACCTTTGATAAGGGTGAATACTACTTTGGATGTCTTTAGATATAAGTATGTATTTATTTTTAATTATTTACTGTTTCAGTGTATTTTTAAATTTGGGAGTTAATTTTATATTCATATCATATGTTATAAATGTTCCTTATACACATGTCTGTGTGAATTTTATATTATTATTATTATTTGCATTGCAAAGCATCCCATTTTAGAAGAATGTATATCTTAAGCACTGAATCAGATGGGTAGTAGATTTCTCACAAAAATTGTGTTTCATTAAGTGTCTCACTGAGTAGAAACAAAATGTTTCAATCAAGTTATTATTATTATTTTTTTTTTACAAGAAATAATGCAATTTCTGAACAGGTTTTAAAAGAATTCAACTATGTCAGAAATTTGAAAATTCAGGTTTTCTCTTCACAAGCTGTATTTATGGCAATACAAATGGTTAATTTATAGAAGTGAAATACTCAGAGAAAAATTTATAACATATTGTATTGTCCAAAATAGAGGGAGAATTAGCCATCAGATACAGTTTCCACTTTCGTGAATTTCTCCCTAAAAATGGGATAAGACCTGCAGTTTTGTTGTTCTATAAAAGTTCATCATGCTGTCTATGAAGAAGCATTCTGAATTATACCGAGTTTTTGAGAAGCCTGTCTTTAAAGCTTGCAGAGCCAAGTGATGAATAAAATATGTTACAAGAAAAACTGATTGATTTTGGCTGTTTATCACTTTATTATCTTTTTATTTTCTAGTACTCTGAACTGGTCCTGTGGAAAACCATTGAATTTTTGTCAGTGGCATGCTGTAAAAGAGAAGAAACTATTGGCATTATAAGTGGTATTCATATTTTTGTTTTATTTGTTTATTTATTCTTTAAATGTTCTTAATTACTAGTTCAAAGTCTGCATACTTTTGATCTCTGCGGTCTAATTTTTTCAAAGCTTGTATCGCATAATTTCATAATTGTCAATAACTTTTTTTTTTTTTTTTTTGAGATGTTTACTTTTTTGTTTAGTTTATTTTTTTCTTATTTTCCAAATTGATTTATATGTTTTTTTTTTTTAGTTTTTTTTCCCTAAAGTGATGTTACTTTGGGGCAGTTAGTGACTATGTATTAAATTTTATAAATTTCATGTAAATTGAGAAAGTTATTAGGGCTGTTCTTAAAAGAAAAAAAGTATAACTTTTGGTAAAGTTACATCAATGAGTAAAACAATAAATATTTATACAGTAAAATTCAATGTGGTATTCTTTATTAAAGCATTTGACCCAGGCAACTCTTTAGTATATCATTTTATGTTATGCTATATTCTGTCATTTATTTAATCTCTATTATATGTAAATTTTTTATGTCAAGTTGCATATTTGACACCAAGTTAATAAATTGCTTGCAAAATCAAGTCTTATTTGCAACATTTTATGAAGTAACAATGAAATAAAGTATAAAAATCAATTTTTAGTCCCTTCAGATTAATTTTTTTACTCTGCACCCTCACTACCTCTTAAAAATATGTTGTAAGTAAAACCTTGAAACTCCTGTAACTTTTATTATTATTATTATTATTATTATTATTATTATTAATGTTGTCACTGCTGTTGTTGTTTAAAATGTAAACTGTAAAATGCTACTTTCAGAGATGAGATTTAAGAATTTAGTTTAATATTCAGACCTTTTTCAATGTTTATAAAGAATTCAGTTTTTTCATTTTTTTCAAAAATTTTCTGATTTTTCAGTAAGGCAAAATTGTATATAAGTAAGATAGATTTAGTATCAATAAAAATTAAAATATTTATTGCTCTTGAAATTCATAAGTATAATTGCTCAAAAAAATTGTTTGGACCAAAATGTCCAAATTGTCCAAAATTGTTTGGACATTCTTTCAGACTTTTTTTCCTTTTTTGTTAATCTCATATCTGTACTTTGGTACAAACCAAATCGAAAACTAGCCTACCAGTTTTGACACCATATTACATGTACCACCATTAGTGGTAAAAACAGATGAAATATATTATTTTTTAATTTTACTAATACAATATGTAAATGTAAACTTTACTTCCTTAGTAAATTCAGATTTTTTAAGCCTGCAGTATTAACAAAGTGCAATAACCTTGTCAGTGTTCACATGTTGTCATATGTATATTTGAATATTACTCAAAAATATCTTTAGTCTAGTTTTTAACTGACTTCAAGAAGATCTAGGTTATTAATTGGCGTCAGTACTCAGAGGTGTAGCAAGAATTTTCAGTGCCCGAGAACAAATTTGCATCACTTCCTGTTTACCAAAATGCGCTGGAAAAAGTTTTATATACAAATTGGTGCCTTTTGGATCCTATGCCCTGGGACAAATGTCCCCCTCTAGCTACACTTCTGAGCATTGAATCCTTGTAATTTACCAGACTGGATATGAAAAGTATTTTCAAACTTCCGTTTAATTATTTATTTCTTTTGTTTATCTTCCACATATAGATGTGATCTTTGCTAAGAATGTTGTTATTTGATGATATTTTACTTGCTGTGCATGAAAAGTTTTTATTGCAAAGTTATCACTTTATTTTTTACTCAATTTTTGATGTACCTAAAATATATTACAAGTCCTGAATATTTTCTATTTTTTAATTGATTGTAATAATTTGCAAATTTAACTCACCGATAGTAAGTAATGTGTTTAATATTTATTTTGTCACTATTAGTTTGATGTTTGTTATTACGCACAGGTTACTGTGATTCAGGGATAATTTTATTCCAAATTGCTTTGATATGGGATTTTCGCTTCAATACTGTCCCCAATTATTCTTTTTTGTGTTACCTCAGAGGATTTACCTCACAAAATAAAATTTTGTGAAGTAAATCCTACAATGTGTTCCTTACTTTTAATAAAGTATTTTGTGCTCTCAATCACTTTGCATATCAGTATATTCTAATATTAATAGAACATAGAGAACAGATTATTTTATAAAACAGTACAAGCATTTCTTATCTGTAAAATTAAGTTTTTTTTCTTTTATTTTTTGCAGGTAAAAAAATAGATTTTTTTTTTTTTTTTTGAGCTGCTATATTTAGGTTTTATTGCAGTTTTTTTCCATTTGCTTTTATGTTCAGTGGCAAAATTAAAATGTAAAAGGCAGCTTAAATTCTACATCTTTATTTTATTCATTTATTCATAATTTGTACAATTTTAACAGTAGGAACCCTGTTTCCCTTCCCTCTCTTACTCAGAAGGTTACAGTATATGTAAATGTTACTTGAAAGTATTTATTATTACCATACATAAATATGGTAATATGAAAAATGGTAATAAGAAAGTATTTATTATTACCATTTTTCGGTATGCTTTTGTGCTGTTCCAAAATTGTATTTAACCTGCTCCTAAAGGTGTTCCAAAATGTATGTAGATTTGCAGACTTTTTATTATAAAGTTATCCTCCGATTTTAGTGAAACTATAAACAAAATGTTTTCTGAATCAAATGAAAAGATCTGCTGACTTATTCCTCTGTAAATTCATCACCTAGTTGAAAGTGTTAAGCTGTGCTTTAGTTGGAGATTTAAATTTGACACTAATCCATGTACACACAAAACTAATTTTAACTAATTTTATTTTGTATGTATTTAACATAGATCTAGTTTATGCTCTAGTATATTCTAGCTGCCAACTCTTTCTGATTTTGAGCCTTTCTTCAGTCTTATTCAAATTATGGGGAGGGGGAGGGTACCCTTTTTTTATTAGGATAGAATAGCAGTTATGTTTTAACTTTTAATTCTGTAATTACTTGTTGAAGTCATAATTTTTATCTTCCAGATGCTGTTAGAAGAATCTCTGAATGTGAAATAGTATTGAAGTACTCATATTGAATCCAGTGATTGTATTTTATATAAATGTAACAATGTAATACAATTAAACCAAATTTGTAATAATTTGTTGTGTGTTCACTGCCATTGCTTTTATAATTCATTCAAACCTGCATGAGTCTCAATAAGAGATATCTTCCACTTTTTTTCAATTCGTAGGCTATTTTTTACTTCTGCAGTTCTGTAATAGTTTAAATTTTTTTTTTAATTTAGAACGCATCGTAAACTAAAATTTGCTAGGCTGAAGACTACTCTGGACTTGGAAGTTCCATTACTCATGTTTTTATTAAGACTTTGCTTATATATTTTTATTAACTGTTTTTTCTTTCTTTTTTTTTTTTGGCCCTCGTATTAATTGAACTTTGTTCTAACATACTAATGAGTTTTTCTGGCTTTACTTTCATTTATTGTTCTAAATCTGTTTTCAATAGTATAATAATTCTTGCATAAAATCTATATTAAAAGAATTTTTTTTTCAATTTGAAGTTTTTAAAAGATTAAGTAATTTGTAGCTATTTTGCTGTAAAAGTGAAATTGAAATAAATAAAATCACACTTAAAAATAAATAAAGAAAGGAATGTGTATATATATTAAAAAATTAAGAAATGGCTTTTATTTTGAAGTATGTATAAATTATGTTCAGAAGAGGAATTTGGTTTTTTTAAGAGGTGAAAAAAAAAATCTTTTTCTTTGAATCACCACCCTCCCCCCTCACCCAGACATTATCTATGGAGGTTAATATGGTTCACCCTCATGCTCTAAACTTCAATTATTTCTTTGCGTTATGGCAAGTCTACAAGAGGGGTGTCTTCTTTGGGGGGCTGACTTGGGTGGTGAACTTTTTAAGGATTCTAACCTGTATTCTTGCTCATGCCTCTAAACCTTAAATAATGGTTTTTGGACAAGACAAAAATGTTGGGTGTATTCAACAAAATGGGCATTGTTGGGGAATTATGAAATAATTGGTTTTGATTTATATTATTTATGTATTGGCCTGCACAAAAATATTTCTTTACCCCTTTTCACAAAAAAAGAAATCAATCAATATAAAGTAGTTTCCATTTTAGAAATATTTTATTCCTTTTTCTGGGGGGAGGGGAAAGAATAGAAAAATAGGTATTCTCTTAAATTTCCAAACATGATATGTACATTAACAGAGGTTATCAGCAGATATATTTATATTTTTGATTTACCCAACAATTAGTTTATTTATTTAATTTTTTTTTTTTTTTTTTGGTTTTCAATTAAAGGATAGCTATTGCTCTTTTAACTTATTTTCGTGTTTCATAATTCTTGTATTTGTTCGTATAAATGACTGAAATTTAATTTCAAATAATTTCTTTTCGATAACAATTCAATCCTGTTCATTTCTTATTTATTTAAAATTAAAAAAAAAAGACTTGTTAATTGTAATAAAGTTGAAAAGAAAGTTTGAATAAATTATGCTTAAAATAAAACCTATTTAAAAATCAAAATTATTAGTATTCTTTTGATTTTATATAAATATCTTATCATGAACTATTTTTATTGTTTTGTTAATACTGTTGTAAGTGAGAGTTGTTCTGAAATGTACCATAGGTAAAAAATAAGCTTTCAGGGATTTTTTATTTCAGCAGGAGAAAAGGTAACATTGAACATATCAAATATTTCTGCACACTGTTGAGTAATGTGGATGTCCGAAACTCTTATTTCTATTCTTGTTTGATCACAGATTACCTCAAATGAAGTTATAGTACTGCAGACAAAGAAAATTCTTATAAATCTCCTGCTGATGGATTTTACATAGCTCAATGGCTATGCAGATCACCTCCAAGCATTTTGAAACTTTCACTTCTATTCCTGTTACGTTTTGACTAACCAAACAAAACATAAACTGTTAACGAATTCTGTAACTAAATAGTTCTAGAGGTTATGGAGGTTTGTTTTAGTAACCATGTGGAACTCTTGGGGGTACCTTTTAGTGATGCCATCATCTGATTATTAAAATGAAACTCTGTACTCCTTCTTAATCTGTTTAATTTCAGAATAGGCTGTTATTTTAAATACTGTATGTTTTGTGTCAACAGTCCACATTTCACTCACTGGAATGAAAGCAAGAATCTAAAAATGCATGGGGTCAGATATTACTTGTACCATTGAGCTACGTAATATTTATTTTCCAGCTGTTATGGATAATTCTGAACATGACAATAATCCAAGATAGCCCAGAAATAGATATCTAAGAAGTTCTGGATATGAAATAAGTATCAATTTCTGATCTTTGGATATTTTGAATATGAAATAGATAGCCATTTTTGGGATATTCTGGATCTTTCAGATCTTCTGGAAGTTTAATTATTATAACTATGCTACATATATACAGATACCTGTATATTATAGATGTTATTTACTCATTAGAGAGATCACACCTCAAATTTCTAATAGAGAAATCTATTTTATGTTGGACTTCTAATAGATATACCCAATATCCAGCTATGATGTATTAAAGATTGCCTATGGACAAACTTGGGGGGGGGGGAGGTAAATGCGGCAAAAATATTTACTTGTACGATATGAAGAATATTTTCAAGGCGCTCGATATTGCAGATACATTTTAAATATATTTAATTTAAATTCAATAGCAGCAAAGTTTTATAATTTTTACAATATAAAGGTTAAATATCAACTTTCTACTTTTTACCAATACTAGCTTTATTCCCAGTGTAATATTGAGTAAATATTAACCAAAAAAATTAAAAATGGTATAAAGTTATGTTAAAGTAATTACTTATCCATATTGAATATATTTCCAATGTATATCAAATACTATAAATGCATTTTAAATATATCTGAGGCAAATATTAACTTTGCTACTTTGTACGAAGTTACATTTGATACATTTGACGAAGTTACAGTTGATCTTTGTTTTCAATTTTTTTTTAACAATATTGAGTTAACATTAAAAAATTTATCAATTGAGGACTACTTCAAAAATATTTCCAATACAACCCTATATTAAGAATATATTTTTTTGTATGTTAAATTCAGTGGAAAAGGTATATTAGTATAGTCATACTGAAAGTATAATGTTATTTTGAGAATTTATCAGACCTAAATGCTAATTTTTACCAATATTGGAAACTGTTTATTCTCAATGTGTTCACTTACTACTTTGTAATATTATTGGTTTTTGATATCAATGTTTTCACAATATTGAGTTAATATTTAAAAGTTCATTGGTAGTGAGACTGCTTCAGAAATATTCTCAATATATAATTAATATATCAATACACACTTCATATGTTAATTAAAATTTTACAAATAATAATAACATTTTGAGCATATATCAGGGCTAAACTCTAGTTTTTACCAATACTGGAAGTGGTCTTTACTCTCAAAGTATTCACATATATGTAAATTTTAATAATTAAAAGTAATTAGTACTTAATAATATTGGAAATATTTCTAATATACACTCAATATTATTGATAAATTTCAAATACTTTAAGATTCAATAGTATTAAAATTTGACTTCAAATGGGCAAAATATTAAATTTATAATATTGGATTTTATTTTCAATGAATTCACAAGATTGGATAAATATTGATGCTATATAGAAAATATCTTTTAATGTTTGCCAAATATTTAAAAAATAATAATAATCAATGCTGTTACCAGATACATTCATATATATATATATATAAGGAATTATTTTAATTTTCCCAAAATAGTGATAGCCAGAAGCAAGGCATATGCAAGGAATAAATCCAGGGCCGTACCCAGACAAAAATTTCAGGCAGGGTCCAAACCGTGGAAAAGGCAGAATTTTTCACAAAAAGACGTCATTATTATTATTTTATTAACAAAAATCAATTTTTTTGGGAGGGGGGAGGGTCCGGACCCCTGGATACGGTCTCGAATAATCACCCTATAAAAAGTGGCAGTCACTCTTAAAAAGGGTCATAGCTCACTCTTGATCAGAGCGCTCCACTCTTTAAGGGATGGCGTGCTGTCACCCTTTCCTTAGAGTGAGGCACTCTTTCCCGGAGTGGGTTTTTGAATTCTCACTCCTAGTCCAGAGTCAGAAATGTCACTCTTCAGAATAGTGATTTCTCACTCTATGGAGGTTGGCTGATTTTTGTCACGAAGGTAGGGTGATATATCACTCCTCAGCACTGGTTTTTCACTCTTGATTATTAAGAGAGTACACGTAGTTTAAAATAATCACATCGCCACTGCATACCTTCAAACAAGCTTGTCTAAAATTTTGAGTTGATTAGTTGAGTGGATAGACGGCTGGGTTTCGTGTATAATGGAAGGTTTTTTGTCCACCTTGCTACTATTATTTTACAACCAGTAATGTGTAATTAATTTAGTTTGTACTGTATTGATTACACATGAATAGAGCATATATCAATCGAAGTGCATGCTTTATGGTTCATATCATCTGGAAAGAGACTATTTGGTATGTTCTACTAGAATATAATTACTGAGAGTTCATTACTGAAATTTTTTATCTAATTACATTTTAGACTATGTAAAAAATTTTAAAAATTTCACGCCCATGCTGAAAATGGCAAAACAGAAAAGGCTAATAGAATAATTTTGAATAAGACAAACAAGTTAATTACATTTCATTTAAAAGGTGTTAATGGATTAAAAACGTGTAAGAGCAACAGAAGTGTAATGGACATAGGCTTTTTTAAAATATAGATTCCTTTTATATAGATAGAAAAATAATAAATTAATGTTTTTCAATTAGTCCTCGACTTTGTATGTTTTCTATAAGTAACTCTTCGGAATTGTAAGTTTTCTCGACGTCATAGAAAAAAGCTATTTCATTGGTTTGAGGAACGGTTATTATTATTTTCTTATCCATACTGTCTCACACAATACCAAAATTTTCAAAATGGACATTATGTAAATTTTATAGATTATACAAATTGTACACTTCTGTGAATGAAAAAGTAATTTATGTATTTTACTATTAATATTTTGCATATGTTTATTTTGTAATTGTTTTCTAATTTATTTAGCGAAATTAATAAAGCCTGGAATGCACACACATTTACTTTCCCGCACATAGCTCCGTATTTTACTGGTATTTTGATGGGATTTTTCTTAGCAACTAAAAAAGATCTCAAAGTTTCAAAGGTAAGGGCATAGCATACTTTGATTAATAACCAAATTAATTTTTAATCTTCAAAATATGTAAAAACGTTTTTGCTCTTATCTTGCATTAAGAGTGGTTGTTTAAACCTTTGTTCTTGAATTATTTTAAAAGAGAAAACCTTTGTATTTCCAGAAACATATGTGTTACAGTTAATTATAGTTATGCGTTATTCTTTTATGGTTTTATGAAGGGGATTTACTCAATTAAATTTTCAAAGAGAAGCTTATAATTTTTTAAAAAATTAAACATAAATAACTCTTGAGATGATAAATACTTCAGTTCGTGCTGTCACATTCACGAAAATGAATCATTTTTCATTTAATGTATGAAGCACTTTTACACATTTGAATACTAAAATCATTATAAAGCTAACAAGTAAATGAAAAATTTAAAAAGCAAAATATTTAAACAGATTAAAATGTATTTTTTCACATAAATATATAAAATTATTCTTGGTAGAGTCTTAAGTCACATTTACTCCCCTAATTCAAAACTTTTAAAACATTTCTTTTTTATAGTCTTTCATAGAAAATATATGAAAATTTTTGTGCAAAACGTATGAAAAGTTTTGTTAAACTATACGTTATTTTTTCGTAGGAGTTATAACATCAAATTACATTTGCAGTGGTTTGAATCCTCCTATTTAAAGTGGTTCCGTTAGAGTTTATTAGGGATCCAATCAGAGTTACTGAACTGTTGAATTAATACTATAGTTTGCTCATTCAATAATAAATTTTGATAGAAGAAAAGTCATTCCAAATGCATTATTAAACACACTCCAACACATATGCCTTACGTGCGCGTTTAAATGATAAACAGCAAATAATCAGAAAACCCAAAGCAACATTATAAATGTGTTTCATACAATGTGTCATCGTCTCTAAAGTATATAATCTATGAGAATACTTTCTAGGCAAAACGTATTAAAAGTTTTGTTAAATTATACCTTATTTTTCATCGGAGTTATAACATTAAATTACATTTGCAGTGGTTTGAATCCTCCGATTTAAAATGGATCAGTTAGAGTTTATTAGGGATCCAATCAGAGTTACTGAACTGTTGAATTAATACTATAGTTTGCTCTTTCAATAATACATTTTGATAGAAGAAAAGTCATTCCAAATGCATTATGAAACACACTCCAACACATATGCCTTACGTGCGCATTTAAATGATAAACAGCAAATAATCAGAAAACCCAAAGCAACATTATAAATGCTTTTCATGCAGTGTGTCATTGTCTCTAAAGTATATAATCTATGAGAATACTTTCTATAAACCCGGAGAAGAACTGTACAGTACATCCCTATGTGCATCATTTCTCATAGCTAACTTCAGTAGCAAACATGCATAGCATATTTCCATGACAATCCAAGAGCGTAAGTTAGAGCGTGAAATAGATTCGCAGAAAGCCGAAGAGACGAGACAATGCCATTAAATCACCACCACCCACAGTACAGTGGACCACTCAGAGATTTTTTTTGTTTCTAATTTATAGTGTAAATCGATTATTGGGAATATTTAGAGAGCATTGTTTTTTTCTTTCACATTTTAGATCTACCAATTCGTAGGCTGGCCAACAGCCGCACTTTTGTCCATATCTATGCTGTTCATGACCAAAGTCTGGAACTCTGGTGGAGCTTTTACAGCTGTCGACAGTGCCTTCTATTTCGGATTTTCCAAGTTTCTTTTTGTAGTTGGGATATCCTGGATGGTTTTGTGTTGTGTAACAGGAAATGGAGGTAACTTCTTGGATTATTTTTTAAATATTTAAATAGAATCTACTGCTTAGAAATACACCCGGAGTTGTTTGGTTGGAAATTGAATTTACTTCTAAGAATTGAAATGGACATATCAAAAACCACTAGTCACAAAATCACAGTTTTCCAGAAATCAGTAAAAACAGCAGAGGGCACAGATACCTGGATTTTATGTTTTTGATTAGGGGTTAAACTTCAAATTAGGTATATTTTTTGTAAAATTTTTATTCCATTGATTTTGAATTTAAAAATTTATTGAAAAACTGTATTTGATTTAAGTCGTCTTAGAAAAAAAACTGAGTTTTGTCATCTTGAAATGAAGCATAGCAACTGTGTTCATATTATATATATATATATATATATATATATATATATATATATATATATATATATATATATATATATATATATAGATATATATATATATATGGTGCTAAATTATTTTCAACCTGTCTACGGTGAAACGTTACACCTTGATTTAATACTTAAACTGGCCAGTAGAACCAAATCACGGTAAAACGCTTCGCCATAGAAAGGTTGCAGCTAATTTAGCACCATTTTATGGTGAAATATCAAACTATTTCTATTAAAAGTGTAAGATACATCTAAAATATTAACAGTTTCATTTTTGTAAATACTAAGGCTTAATCCTGTTGCCTATCAAGTTCACCTCTTTTGACATTGGTTGCTTACTCTAATGACGATTACTCTTTATTTAAGCGGGAGACGATGTAGTGATATTTAGAATTTACCTAAATCATGAGTTTATGTATAAAAATTCTTTTAAAAAACCTTGAAGGTTTTTTTGTGGATTTTGAAATAATTTTTCTTTTATGAACAAAGCTAAAAATAATTAAATTTGAATATCACGTAACGCACGATAGTATTGAATCAAATTTTTAAAATGTAAAACACACATTTTTTTTGTGTTAATAACTCTGTTTTTAAATTTTTACTTCACGCTAAGTTTCATTAGTAGTTAACTAATCTAAAAACAGAAACATTTTTAAGTATATATTCTACATTGATAATCAATGCTGATACGAATATATCACGTTTCTTAAACATTAAAGAAATACCTTTTGAATTCTTACATTTTTTGTTTGTTTATTAGGTGTCATCAATTACATTCTGTCTCTTCCACTGTGGATTCCCATTTCCAGAATTTCATTTGTAGTTTACTTGATAGCGCCTTTCATCCAAACTTTCTACTTCGCCAACTCAAGAATGATTGTAGATGGACACAGGATGCCTATAGTATGTAACAAGCATAATATACATTTATTGATTCATTTATTTAGCGATTGAAGTAGTAGAAATATTTTCATACTACAAGGAACTTCTAAATGCATTATAACATTTCCATAATTACAAGATTTTATTGCTATGTTATTTTAACTTTCAGATATGGCGCTATGCTGGTGACACTGTTATTTCTTGTCTCCTGGGCTTCGTAATCTATGTTTTGATTGAATCACCCTTTGTTGCTATAGAAAAATTAATATTTTATAGAAAACCTTTGCTTCAAGAAGAAGTTGTGAAGCCTGGCGATATTATAAACAACGAAACTGAAGATGAAAAAAGAAAGAAGAACTTGATTTAAGCAGCAAAAACTATGCCAGTACAACAAACAAAAATGTTCTCTAAGAGTGAAATGGCGATCTCAGAAAATAACGTGTGTATTTTTATACAAAATGTCAAATTATATTTTACTGGAGATTCTACGATTGTAAAAAGCTGTATTTTATGCCATTTTTAAAAAATTTAGTGATTTACAATAAATCTTTATTTGTACACATGACGTTGATATGATATAGCTAAGGTATCTGTTTTTCGCACGAAAACGATAAATGTTTTAACAACTAATAAGAATAAGATAATACAGTATGCATATAATGCAATGAAAGTAAAAAGTATATGTTCTATGTATTTCTACACAGTAGTAAAATTGTCGCATTTCCTGCAAACACCAATGAATTTTTAGTTTTTGTACACTAACGCAGAGTTTTAGCACAGTAAATGGAAATGTTTGGCAATAATAGAATTTTTATTTGTATTGCTGAAAATTACAGTCAATAAGTATGTCCACTTAAAAAAAGCAACTGTAATATAATATTATAATTTCCATAGTAACAAATTCTTGTTTCTAACTAAGTTGTTAAATTTAACAGCCATGTGAATACAATAATAATTTTAGAAGTATTTTACTTGGTAAATAAAAATACATAAATTGAGTTCATGGTTAAGTCAGAGATCCACGAGGGTTCTCTACCCGAGGGGAATTGGATGAAGAACTTTTTAAAGGGTTCTAATGCGTATTCACGTGATATTTAGAAAAAAACCCAAAAAACTCACTGCCGTTAGATCGACAGCCGCGCGACAGGACAGAATTCTGGACCTGCACACGATATTTAGAACATTAACATACTAATACTTTAAAAACTCTTGGATTTTAATTCTATTTTCGATATTTTGAATTTTATTCCCTTCGCAAGTGTGATATCAGATCTTTCAGCAAACCTGTAACAGTACATGCAAATAAAGCGATTCCTACCTAGCAGATGTTGTGATATCAGGTTTAATTTGTGACGTTTCAGAGATATTGTCTCATAAATGATTTATATAATCAAAAATTAATCCATGATTTAACTAGTGCAAAAATTTTAAATGCGTGACTTATAAACGATATAAATGGCGATTTAAAAACAATTCATTCGGAATATGACCACTTAATTTAGTAATCCTCATATCATTTTGTTTATTTGAATCTCTTTAAAAAAAGTCCATCAGGGTAATCTGAGGAACTACTTCGGGATAACTTGACTTTCCTACTGCAAATTTATATGGCAATAGCTTAATTTTTTATGGCTTAGATTATAATTTTTCTCATTTTTAAAATCGTGGTGTCAAACTTTTGACAAAAAAAAGTCATCCTCTTTTCTTTCGTATACTCTATTACTTTTAAAAAGGTTGAAAAATCAAGAAAAATCGGGAAACTTAGGGACTTTCAGGTTTTTAAAATCGATTTTATTTAAATATTTTTAAATGCAATTGCTCAAATTTTCAAGCCCATTGATTCATCTGTGTAGGTTCGTACACGGCGCTAACAAACAAGCAAACATAAATCACGTTTATTAATGATGTATTTTAATTAGTGAAGTAAGACTTATCTTTAGTAGAGCCTTTTAATAAGCTGAAACCATTTTTTTTTGTTCTACTCCTTTATTCAATGGACATCTAAAAAATACACTTACGTCCTTTATATTTCATTTAGTACAGATTTTAGTGTACAAGAAAAAATATTTACCACAATACCGGCAAAATCTTTTATAAAAGTATTGAGAATTCTTTCTTTTCTCGCTTTCATAAAAGAAAACTTTATTTGTTAAAATTTTCATTAAAAATAGATTTTATTGGTTACTTTTTATGATAAGTGGGAGATTGAATAATTTAGCGAAAGAATTATAAAAACAGGATTTTCTAACCGAAATAAAAAATAATAATAAACATATGTTCTTAATTCTAATTCAATGTATGCTAGAAATCTGTTTCAAGGGAATAATATGTATGTCATAGCGAATCATTACGGAAGGGAAAAAGTTGTGCGAGCGAAAATGAGATAGGTAAATAGACAATGATTTTTAACCTTACACGATAAACGATAGGTCAATTTCCAAGTGAATCATCACCATACATCATCAACACCAAATATACTTTCGATTATCTAATCAGATTAATTAAAAGGGCAAAAAATCCTTTACTATTAGTATAGCAGGTCATTATTACCTATTGTGCATGACAGAAAGGGAAAGACTATCACTAAGTGTCACAATGTACTGGTTGTCATTGTATGATTATGGCAACGCTACTCTAGGGCGATCTACGAAGGATGGGAGGGGGTGCCTTGTAGGAAGACTTTCTAAGGGATTCTAACGCGTATTCAAGTTACATCTGGAGAAAGCCTACCAAAACTCCAGACCTTTAGATCGACAGCCGGACGTTGGAACCCGAACCCGGGACTTTCGCACTTCGGCCGTCTACCATTTTCAGTGACATAAACACTGCGCCATGGTGAGGGTGCCCACAATATACTTTACTCTTTCTTTAACAGGGAGAAATACTTTTTATTACTTTTACAGTCAGCTACTATCAGTTTTACTCAAAAAGTACTGTGCAAGTGCTTTTAAATCAAGAGTAAAGATGGTAAGATTATGACGCTAAGCTTGACGATGATGAAAGCTACATTTTCACTCCTCGGACTATGTATCTGACATCTGGTAATGCTTGTATAGGACAAACATGTCTTCTGCACAAAATCCCATTCATTTCCTTCGAAAACCTATATCCGTCACGTTGATTGCTAGTGCCTTTATTAACAGCTGCAAGTTTCATCGTGTCTTGTGAAAGAGTAAAACATAAAGTTGCTTTCATTCCACACACAATTGCACACGTAAAAATGTAAGGCGTTGTTACGTTTAAACTCCTGTCATTGAATGCATGTTTAAATCATTGTTGATGCTTGTATCATTGAATGCAGTTCACTCCCATTCTTTCAGAGATGTTGACTCCTAGCCATGGCCAAATGGATAAGGCACTGAACATGGTAGACGGCTGAAGTGCAAAGGTTCCAGCGTTGCTGTTGGTGTAAGGGTCTAGTGTTTTGGTCGGTTTTATCCAGAGGTAACCTGATTAGAGCCCCTTTAAAAGTCACCTGACCAAGGCATTTCCCCTTAGGTACAAGCTTCTCGTGTAGGTTTGACATAACACAAAACACTTTCGAAGATAAGACTGTGAAGATTATTTCTGTGTCCAGCGTTGCTTCTGACTTGTGTCTTTGCATGGCCGTTGGGGCCCATCGTTAAACTTCCTCAAGGATCAAGAGGGAATTTTCACCTTCCGTCAATGTGAAGATTGAAAAGAATTGAATACGGTTGAAGATGAAACGTAAAAGAAAAAAAAATGCCCGTTTATTGGAAACTGCTTTTCTTTGTTCAGTAAATTTTAATATTATATAAATTTCAATAAAAACAACTGCATTTATGAAATCACCCAAGCTAAGTACTATTTTACTATGTCCGTACTGCAAAATTACTAAATTATGTATGCGTAGTGCAGTAAAAAGATAGAGGTCAATGAAAGAAATTTTACATGACAGCCTTCCAGAGAGTTAAATTTTGAACAGCGTTTAAAAAAGAATGAATTCTTCAGCTTTATAATTGCTGTTTTTCATTGAAAAATACTTCTTTAATATTCTAATTGCAATATGCATCCTTTCATCTACTTCAGTAAAAAAAGCATTTTACAGAAATAGACTGATTCAGTATATTGCTTTTACATTTTCCCTTAAAGTCTTGATTTAAAAAATATATACAATGCCATATTTCATTACATTTATTAATCAGAACCATTCAGGAAGCAAAAATGAGTTAGTTCTATTTTTATTTTACAGAAACCCGAAAACATTATACATTGAATACAATCTGCCCGTTACATGGCATTAATAAAATTTATTTATAAATTATGAAGTTCAATAATGCATGACACATATTTTATTTTGAAAATGCTTTTAAGTTTTTTCCTTATGCTCCTATATTTCCTCTATTCTTTTCATGAAGCTCTGAAATGATTTCATTAATTTTTTTCATACTTTTGCTTTTGACAGTTAAATTATTAAGTACATTATTTTGACAGTTTTCATCACTCACTTACATCATAGGATTTTTACAAATAAATGAGTAAAAAGGGAATAACCCCAGAAGACCAACATTACGGTATCGGAAGTGTTAAGTTGCAAAAAATAACCCAGATATCAAGGAAAGAAGCAAATTGCCGAGACAATCAAACAACTTAAGGCAATATATTGAGTCACAGGCTATGAAACCGGACACAAAAGTTCCTCTTCAAAGCAAAATAAATAAATAAAAAGCAAATATTATTAAAGATAAATAAATAAATGAATAATGAATGAAAGAATTCAAAATAATCTTAAATTCAGTTCATAAAACTTGATTAATTCACAGACCCAACTCAGCTGTTCTTTGGTAAATCTATTCTGTGTGTGAGCATGTCCAAATGGGCGCAATTGTTCCTTCCTCTTCCAAAGCACATACACAATTATACAGAGTGTCCCAAAAAGGTGGTAACGGGCTTTAAGTCTTCATCTATCAGAGAAAAGTAGACAGTGTAAATTTAAAGAAAAATTCAAAATAAGGTCGGAAATAAGACTCCGTTAAGAAAGAATTCCTCTGGTTCATTTACAAAAAGTTACACTTTTTGAATTTGTATACGAACCCGTACAAAAATATTGCCAGTTGCTAAAATGTGCCCCATACACTAATGAGGTGATGTACCTAATTTGAACCTTTCATCATACAACGGCTCACAGATAGCTTTAAAGAAAGAGGATTGGAGACTGTACACGATTTTGAATGTAAACGGTTATTGCTAGAGTGGAAAAAAAAAGATTTTCTTTCGCAAATTATTGTACGACCCCTAAAATATGATCATTCGACTTGATTTTTTTTCCTTCAAGAGATATAGAAAAGCGGTTTAAGTCAGCGTTATATTTATCTTCATATCTCTGAAGCTTTTTAAGATACATTTCTCAAATTTTGTATGCCTCATGAGTATATGGGACACATTTTACTAGTTGGGAATTGTTTTGTACGGGGGTCGTATACAAATTAAAAATGTGTAACATTTTGAAATTAAATGAGCGGATTTTTGTTCTTATTTCCGAGCTTATTTTGAACATTTTTCTTTTCAATTTACACGGCCCACATAACTCTAATAGAAAAAAGAACTAAATTCGCGTTACCACCTTTTTGGGACACCCTGTATAATTCAAAGTGTAAATTAGTGAGACTGTCCCTCGCCATAACTGTGGCTCGATTGATTTTTTTTTTGGGGGGGGGGGGCACACAACAAATTCAAGAACTACAGAGGGAAGTTTCTTTAAAAAAAAAAAAAAAATGAAACAAAGCTGGGAGGTCCGCGCTCCCCAGAGACTTCCCGATGCTACCTTTTGCCCCGCTCGTTATTCTTAAGCAGAACATTAGTACTCTCATGATATCAATCTTGGTAAGGATTCTGTTAGATAATGACTTTTGCCAAGAAAAGACTATGTACTTATCAGGTACCTGCTCCGCAAATAGCTTCAAAAATAAATTAAATTAGAAAAAAAAGAGACTATTGAAGCAGAAATAAAAAATAGAACGTTTTTGTAATTTAAAAAAGTATTTTTATGTTATTTGAAACCATTGCGTGCGTAAATGTTCTTTTTTTTAAGTTAATATATTGATTTTCTGAAGTCAGTTTTGATAAAAATGTAGATGAAAAACAATTCGATTAAAAACGGATAGTTTTAAAATAACTATTTTCATATCTCTATTGCATTTTAACCCTAATAATATACATGCTTTGCTAAGGAATATTTCAGGCATCTAAAAACAAGTTAAATATTGAACAATTGATTTTATAAGATATCGCAAAACTAAATTTCTGTAGACTTATTATTAAATAAAACGCAGAAGTTCTTACCTTTAGCTTCAAAATGACATAACTTTTCCCATAAAACATAGAGCTACAATCTCCAAATGTTATTTTTTAACGGGATTCAAACTTCCAAATCAAAACTATTGGAACTTTCACTGTGTTTTTTACCATCGTTGAGGTGTCACGTTGGCCCTGACGAAGCGTCCCTCGATAGATTCGAAACAGGTGTCTACTTACTTTTAATTAATGCATTTGCAGACTCTACCATTAGATAATTACTTGTTGCCTTTCTGGCATACTGCGCGGCTGTCGATTCAGGAATTTCGGGCTATTTTCTCCAGATGTAAGATGAATGCGTAACCCCTTAAAAAGTCCTCCGTTCAAGTCATTCTCCAAGTTAGGCAGACACCGTTCGAGCAGGTTTGCCTTAAAATAAACACAATAAGTAAGATATTTGTAAATTTATACATGGTTGCTTTCTTCACGTATTTATTTTTGTTGTGCAAAGGATACCATAATATGTGCAAAAGAAACCATGTCAGTGCAACTGCCCTGGGTCCAAATAAGGAACTTCTTAGTGCCTTCAGAGCATAATAGTTTTAGCCATTACGTTAGACATAGCTTAACTTCATTGTGTTGGTTTAATAAAGTTGAAATATATACCAACCCGATTTCCAGATAATGAAGGTATTTTTTATTAACAGTTTATGGGTTTTTATTATCCTCTTATTATTTAAAGAGACCACAATGAACTAGTTTTGGGCTTTGTTGTTAGCGAACAAAACTCTCTCTTTAAACTAGTGCTATACAATCAATAATGTCGGTTCCTTTTAAGGCTGAATTTCTTCCAGAATCGTGATGGGGGGAACAATCCTATTATCAAAATTCTATCCATTAGGTGGGGGAATTACTTGTTGCCTTTCTTAAGTGTAGATAAAGTGTAACACAAAGCATTAGGTGTAGTACTTGTATGGTATTGTTAAGGATCCCAATTGTTGATAAGTGGCCCCAAAAGATTATTATAACACTGAGTGTAAAATAAAGATAAGGCCTGATTTCTTAAAATCTTGCTTACTTTATCAGCTCTATTGATCAATATTTTTAATAAACTCCTGTAGATGAAACGATGAAATGTAAAACTCAACTCCACCCATATCGTGTTATTAGCACCTGATAGCATGTAAATATTGCTTGTACAATCAGATAGTTAAAAAAAAACACCATTAGATCTTAAATCCGTTAAACTATTTACGATTTAAACCTCAAAGATAATATTAACTTGAAGTGTTTATTTAAAATATTTAATGAAAACTTACGATGTAAAAAAATATGTTTTATATCTAAAAGTTTCTCCTAGAAAAAAAATATTAGTTTTATGTTAGATACTTTCATATCTCTTCTAGCGTTACCGCATAAATACAAGAGCTGAATGACCTTTTACTCAAAGCATCATGTGAAACATATTTTAGTGAAACAATATTAAGTGAAAAGTTTTCTCAAACGAAGATATTATCCGATATATTACATTTTAATACATTGTTTGATATTTTTCAATGAACGCTAAATTTTTGTGAAAAAGTGTTCCAATTCATCAAGATTTCATTTAAACACAACGTATTATTAGATAAAAGAGTAGTTAAAAGTAATCCGCAACTGTCAACGTCATTAAAGTGTGAAGCTGGTTTAAGATAATCAATCTTACGTTAGTTTTCATGCTAATTAGCCTTTGTTTTCTTTGACAAATGATATCCTTTGGTGACCTCGCAAAGCCTTCATTGTGTGATTGAATTCTAGAATATAGGATTTAAACTGTAACAAGAATTGCTAAAACCGAATGTAAGACTGTGACATCCCTTCAATGCCATCTGCATCGAATTCAGGGCGGATAGCCGGTTGCCATATTTATACTTTTTAATAAAAAAGTAATTCACGTCTGCCGAGAATATGAATAAATCTAGAATTTTATTTAATAATTGTTTAGGATATTTTTTCGTTGTTTGCTCATGTAAATATTTATTTCCTGTTGAATAGAGTATAAATACTGTTCTGGTGGTAGGTTCAGACAACGGGTTTTCTAACACTACTACACTACTCTTAAAATGATTGCAAAGGTAAGTTGAGATATTTTAAGGATTCTGCAGTTTATTGTTAGAAATATAATTTACGTCTAAAAATTTATTTATTATATTGAACACAAGTCTTAAATTACATCTGGTTAGAGTCCTCTTGAACTTGCTGGTGGAAAGTAATTTCAAATTCAACAGTTTATTGCATCGAATGTTCGAATTCCTTAATTTATAATTAATTTGTAGAAAAATCTGCGATTAGTTTTTTTTTATCGATAAATGCAAAAATAGTAATTTATCACCTGTAGTATAATATAATTTAATATTTTTGTAAAAACTATGAGGTAAGTGAGAAAATGCGTCTTTTAAATATATAAATTTTACATCAATGAATCAGATAAGGTGCACGAAAAAAATCTTGGCAAATGTATTGTGAAAAATCATACATTTACAAAATTACAAATTTTGTAAATGATTAAGTATTATAGAACATATCTATTAACAATGCGAATGCTTAAGATTCGTTAATATTTTCAAGTTTTCTCTGTTAAAAATCAAACAATAATTACCGTGAGCAATACATGGCATTTTTAAATACAAATTATGAATCATTAAAAAATTTCTATAGAAGTAAAATAGGATTTAATTGTCGCATGATATCTTTAACACAAAATTAAACTTTTTTAAACTGAAAACAGCTGTTTATTTCAGACTGTCAATTAAAACTAATTTTAAGTATATACTACATATTTTACTTCTTTGTTTCACGGAGATGGAAGAAGTAACTGCGATGTATTAGACAAAACTTTTATGAGAGAATTCTAACTATGCAATGGATAATAAAAGCATACTTTCTAATTTTGTAAACTGCCTAGTTATCTATTAGTTTTAGCTAGGCAATATAGCGAGCAGAATCGTTTATTTACCTGTTAAACTACTATTTTGATAAAGTTTGAAGCACATATAACTAATTTAATTCAGCTGTAAATATTGGAAGAAAATATTATCTGAATCAGTTACACTGTTGGAAAAGATTATTCAAATGTGTTGTATTCATTTTGTTGGAAAACCATACTTCACTATTTGTCCTAATTGCATGTAACAAGAGTCTCTTTTAAATCTATGAATTACTCCTTCTATAATAAGAAAAGTTACACTACTTTAACAATATCTTGCTTCTATGCAGGTTTTCGTATTTCTAGCTGCCGTAGCAGCAGTTCGTGCAATTGGAATCGCAGGCATTGGTGCTCCAGTGCTAGCTGCTGGTCCCCTGGGAACAATTTCTGCCCAGAGAACTGCTATCAACCACATTGCCCCTGCTGCTCCCTTAGCCGTCGGACACGGCATTGCAGCTGCTCCTGTGGCCTATGGACTTGGTGCAGCTCCCTGGGCTGTAGGACATGGCCTGGCCGCCGGAAACCTTCTTGGTGGATGGGGATACGGAGGAGATCTTGGTCTTGGATACGGAGCTGGAATCGCCAAAGGCATCTGGTAAATGGAATCCAGAAGTCTTTAGCCGCTGTATTTTAAATGAAGAAGAATGTAAATTATTGGAAATGAAAGTCACACAAAGAATAAAATATCATTTTTAAAGAATGCTGTCTCTTTTATTTTACAGCTCCATTATTATAATTGCTTCTTTGAAATGTATACAAAAGTAGCAGACAAGTAAAAGTTTCTGTAAAAAAAAAATCTACGACTTGTCTAGCTATGTTCTCCAGAATGTTTTATGAACAGTTTGCTGTATTCTAAATTTCTAGAAAGTCTCTTGAAGAACAGTTTGTTGGGAACAATTGTTTGGGATTGTTTATATATCGTTTTTTTCAAAGCATCTATGAACAGTATATTACCTCGTCTACACAAAGGACTCTGGTGTGAAGCAATCATGAAAATCTGACAAAAATGCACCATCTCTAGAAATTAATCCACAAATTTAATTGTCAGTATTACTCAATACAACAAATCTTCAATTGTGAATAGAACATAATGGCTTAGGTACAAATTTAAATTTTATACGTAAGCCATGTGAAAGTCTTTTAATTACCAAAAGATTTCGTAAGAAATCTAAGTTTTCCGAGAAAGAAAAATTCAGAAAGAAATTCTACTAGGTACGTTGTTGATGTTGTTTTCCAGCATTCAGTCACCTAAAAAATTTTCGAGTAAAAAAGAATTTTTCCAGATACGTTTAATGCATGAGTTAACAGTTTTCCCCCAAAGCACTCAATTGAATGAAAAATATTTTTCGTGCCTAATACCAGTGGCGGCATTTCAGCTTTTCATTTTGGAGCGCGAAATTTGATATATTGGTAGCCACGATTTGGAATGAATAAATGCTTGTTAAATTTGGGATGTGATCACGTTTTCTCGTGCCCCCTATTTGCCGCCCCTGCTGTGTACGGACAAAGTTATTATTTTTAGAAACCAACAAAAAAATGTCTTTAACTTGAATACGTTTTTTTAAGTAGAAATACTTAGTAAATAGGTTAATGTTGACTTGAATACAAAAAATATCTTTTAAGTTTGCCAAATATATGAACTATACGTTTTATCAAATCATTTATCAGCTATCCATCACTTAGCTATTATTTCCTATGAAAGTAATTTCACTTTTGCTTACAGCAACTATCATTTCTCTAACATGAATGACATGAATTTGAATTGCACCTTCAAAACACACATATTTGGCTATGAATGCCCAGAAGCTCTGTGCTTGTAATGACTAAAGTTATGTGTAACGGTTGCCAGAAGTAGCAGAAAAATACGTGATGCAACTTGCCGCGTTGCGGGGCAAATTGACAATACCTACGGATTAAGTTGGCACATACTCTGTAAAAAGTTAAATGAAAATCAAATAAGACACCCACTTAAGAGAAATCAACTGTATTTTTACCAGTAAAATTTAACAAAGGAATTACCTACTGCCACACAATGCAAACCGCAAATTTTACTGTTATAAAAATAATGAATGAAACATCGACTTTGAGCAGCTTTTGTTCTTCTCAAAATCATGAAGAATTTCAATTACGACAATCATTTTTATGGGGTGTCTTTGTTATGCAGGCCTTACGTGCCCAAAGTTCTGAATACACTTTTCTCAGTGTTTGAAGTGCTTTGAAGTTTATTGGTCTGCACGCCAGTGGCAGTGCTGTTTTCATCAGTCCTCGGATTAGATATTTTAGAGATCCTAACTACCCATACAAATGAGCCAACAAAAAGTGTCAGTCGTGTCAGTCTGAAGTATTTTAAAATGCGAAATGAATATTTTCTTATCCTTTGTCTTTAACAGCGGAAGACCTACTCTATTATCTGCTGGTTAATTCATACGCATCGATTAATCCATAATACGTAATCAAATAGCAGAATATATTCTGGAATAATGCAACTGAATTAGTTGGCGCACCGAGGCAACTAGCAAGTATTCAGTGTGCCAACTAATTCGAAAATATATTTTTCACAAACGAGAGACACAACTTTCTAATCGTAAACAATCGAAACAAATAATGTATGGAGAAGGTAGAATTAGTCCTACACTATGAAAAATTACACAAATTAGATCCCAATTATTAAGATGAGTATTACAGTCCAGGACCTGATTGCAGTTCTGTGGGAATGATTCAGTAGGGATACTTTCTTTTCAGGAATGCTTAGTAGGTATCTTAGTAAGCATTTTGCACTTAAGTGGACATACGGCACCTGATACATTTTTCGGCTATGACGTCATCAAAGATGGCAGGCTGCTCGATCTCAGAACTACTCATATCTAAGTTAATACTTCACCGATTTCCATGAAATGGCACTTTTTATACTAATTTGGCATTAACAAATTAAATAATGTTTGTAAATATGATGTAATGTGAAATGTAAGAGTGCAATTTTCAGGTATTAACTACTTCACAGTTTTGTCCGAACGCAGCTCTGGTGGCTCAGTCTTTTATCTATATAAATAAAGCAATGTGTAAACTGTCCGTTTGTCTGACTGTCTGTGTCTCGCGTAGCTCCGAAACGGGTGATCGTAGACCTACCAAATGTTGTACGGAAATTCTCCAAGACGGGTCTCGACACACCTCGAAGCGATTTTTTCGAAATTCAAATTATTTTAGGAGATATCGATAAAAAACGTGTCGCAAAATGATCATTTTTGTTCTCGCCATTTCGCAATTGTAACCCTGCAGTGGGAAGAGGGAGAGTTTAGCTATCTTGGTTGCCATGTTTGGCGAGTTTATTAAATTATTCAGACTCTTGAAGTAAAAATAAAAGAATAACGATTTTTTTTTTTCATTATTTGTAAGGTTATTTTTTAATTAAAACATCGTGTGCATGTGAAATCAGACCAGGAATGAAATGTTTTATACTCAAAAGAAAAATAGGATTTGTAAATTTTCCGAGACTAAAACTTACAACTTTTTAATTTGGCAACAAATAAAATGGTTGATATACGATTTTAAGGAGATGTGATTCTAGCGCCAAGCGCTATTTATCGTCTGCTTCTGCTACTTGAATTATGAATACACCTGAATGAGTTTTTAAACTTTATTTCAGTTCAAATTGTGCATTTTTCTGCACAGCTTTTCCCATCTACACTGCTGGCCATCGTAAATGCAACACCCTGAAGGAAGCATGCAAATAATATGAAATTTACAACATGCATTAGCTGAGGTGAGATATGCAAATGATTAGAATTTCAGCGCAGACGCAGATCAAGCGCGCCTGTGGCGCCACCTCAAAGCGCTATTTAAGGCTTGGAGATTTCGACGGTTTCAAGTACAGCAATTGTGTTTTTCTTGCTTTTTTTTCAAAAAAACGATAAATTATGCCTCGTAGGAAACAACGATCATCTTTTGATCAAGTATCCGAGTTTGACAGAGGAAGGATAGTGGCATACCGAGATTGTGGGTTATCTTTCAGGGAAATCGGTCGTCGTATTGGACGAAACCAAACAACTGTGATGCGGATATGTGATCGTTGGGTGCAGGAGGGTACGACGGACAGACGTGATCGACCGCATCGACCTCAGTGCACCACGTCACGTGATGACAGGCAGATTGTACGCATGGCAGTGACGGACCGCTCAGTCACATCACGAACCATATCACAGCAGATTCAGTCTGTAACGCATCATCCAGTGTCTGCGCGTACCATTCGACGTCGTTTACAGCAGAATGGTCTGTCCGCAAGACGTCCGTTGCTTTGTCTACCTCTGACGCGGAACCACAGACGTCTCCGCCGCCAATGGTGCGATGAAAGAAGGATGTGGACGACAGAATGGAATGAAATTCTCTTTACTGACGAGTCACGCTTCTGTATGCAACACCACGACGGTCGGATTCGAGTCTGGAGACACCGTGGAGAGAGGATGCTGAACAGCTGCATTATGCACCGTCACACTGGTCCTGCACCGGGTATTATGGTATGGGGCGGTATCGGATATCTCTCTCGCACTCCTCTAGTACGCATTGCCGGTACTTTAACCAGCCAGCGCTACATCTCCGAGGTGTTGGAGCCAGTTGTCCTTTCTTACCTTCAGGGCTTGCCAACAGCCATATTTCAGCAGGATAATGCACGGCCACACGTGGCACGCATTGTCCAAGGGTTCTTCGTCAATCACCAGATTGAATTGCTTCCCTGGCCGGCGCGCTCTCCGGATCTTTCGCCGATAGAAAACATGTGGTCCATGGTTGCTCAACGACTGACCCAGAGTTCATCCCCAGCTGTCACACCAGATCAACTTTGGCAACGTGTGGAAGCTGCTTGGTCTGCTGTACCCCAAGAACACATTCAAAGTCTCTTTGAATCAATGCCGAGGCGTGTGGCAGCTGTGATCTCCAACAACGGCGGCTACTCTGGGTACTGATTTTGGCAGGAACCACGCTTCATAGAATGCTGTAAATTTAATCATTTGTTACTTGGTCAACATGTTATCTACACAATAAATTTTGTTGTGATATCTCTTGTTTTTCTTGGTGTTGCAATTTGGGTGGCCAGCAGTGTATTTCTAATGTATTACATCCAGAAAAAGGATAGACTTTTAGTTGTGTTTAATCACACTTATGAATAATGATATACTTTCCAACTTAATGGAATAAGGAAAGAAAATAGGGAAGACCCATGGATTATAATACGCTTTTAATACATAGCGCTTTAGTGAGTATTTAAAATCTGAAGATGTTTCAGATTTTCTTAGTTTTTTTTTCCTTTCCTTTTTTGATAAAGGCCAATACATCCAGAAGCTCTTCAGAATTAATATAAGACGAAAATAATTTGTTCATTTTTGCAGGTTCTTATCATTTAACCATCTTATTTTTGTAATCAGGGGCGTCCCGATACAGTGTGCAACGCATCTGGGCGCCAGCTTTGAAGGGGCGTCATTTCGAACTCAAAAACTAAGTAGCATAAAAGGGGGCGTCTTTTTTACATTAGCAGGGACGACACTTACCATTGGGCCGTCCCCGTTTGTAACCATATTAATTTTAAATTCCATTCAGAATCTGAGAGATTTGAGTGCCAAGGAAGCCGGTGAAGAACAGGAGTCTCTACGAACAAGATTTATTAAGATGGCGAACCAACTAGTCGCCGGAGTCGGCTAGTGTGTAATAAACTGATATGTCGCTATTTTTTGTTCGTTTAATTTGTAATGTATCTGTAATACGACTCTTTACACAGCTCTATTAAATTTTCATATTGTCCTTTGACCAGTTGAATCAAAGTACTTACCAGTAGCCTGTGATGAAAGTGTATACGCTATTGTGCTCGAAGTCCAGCTAAGCGATCTAGATAAATTAAATAATAAAGAGCATTTCATAAGGCTGCAATTGTGCTTATTTGTCTAGTTAAATGTCTTCGTGGAAGTGGAAAATTCATTATGCTTTTTGAATGCTCAGTGTTTGTAATAAATGTGGTAGACTCGGTTTTACATGGGAAATACTATATGAAAGTAGTCAAAGGGGGATGCTTATTTTGGGAGAAACTGTGTTTAGATTGCAGGTGAAGTCCTTTTGTTAGATAGGCCTAGGACTATTAGAAATTAGAAAAAGAATGAAGCATCAAAAAATTACTTGTGATTATAAAGAAGAAAATATCGTTGAAAATATCTACAACACGCAGGTAACGCTGAAAAACTGCAATAGAGTTTGCAGAAAGGAAGAAGAAAGTTATTCTCTGAATAGTTGCACAATCTGTCCACAATCAGAAGAATTATGAAAACTGCGTCTGCTCACCTGTGTAGCCAACTAACCCCGATCTCCTCTTTATTGTTTTCTTCCCTCACTTCTTATGAGTATTTTTAAAAGTAAGTTGACGGGATTTACACTAATTTACTCATGTTCAGATTCTTTTGGGCGAAAAAGTAACATTTTTAAAATGAAAAATTTATGGATACAAAATCACTCTTAAAAAAATTACGTGTATACATATATTATGCAAATTCGTAGCAATATCATTGTATATTCATATCAAATTTTAAAAGCAAATAAAACAACTTGTAATAGAGGCTGGGGCGCATTTTCCATAGGGGCATGTTTTCCAACTCGCTTTAGTTTTAAAATGAGACACTAGATGATGGGGGCAAGCTGGCTGAAGTACTAATGCAGTGTACATAATCTACGACAGTTTTAGTTCGGTAGATGTTGTCACATAGTCGGAAGGGCTGGCTTTTTCAGCTGTGAGTAAACTTCCAGGTCTTTAATGAAACTTAAAATAAACGTTCTAATATTGAACTTACTGTTTTGACATTGAATGTACTAAAAAGGTGTTTCTTTCTTCATGCAACTATGAGTTTGTTTTGTAAATAACTTGCACCGTCACTCGTTGATACAGTGTTAAATTTCTAATACGGAGACGGGGCAGATTTTTCGAACAGCACACGTGGCACGTTTTCCAATACATGTCTCCCGTATTGGAAAACGTCCCCCGAGTTGAATCAGCTTGTTATTGTATTAAAAATATGTTTATTATTGTATTAAAAATGTATTTATTGTATAACTAAGTCTACCAAATAACCATGCATGGAATAGTTGATTCTAAGAGGTTTTTGTTACAGATTTAAATTTTCATTGAATTATAAGAATAATATTATAAAAAGAAGACCGACAAACATACAAAAACAGAATTAAAAAAAATTGGAAAACGGATCCCCAATTTCAAAAGGTTTAGTTAATGTCATAATTTTTAGAAATACGTATACTTTTAAAACACTATTCAAAATTTCAAATTTCTGAAAATCTGAAATTACATACTTTGTTCTCATCGATATTTTTTATGACACTTCAGGACAATTTCTTATTTTGATATTCAAACCAGAAGAAGAGGCATCAAACCGACATAGCCAAAAAATTGCACAAATTATATTGAATAATTTAGTCGTCAGAATTGCCTTTAAATTGTGGTTGTGTAAGTTCTGTAAGCAGATTTGGTGTTACATACATAGAAGGCAGTAATCAGGGTTTGCAAGATTCCTACTACTTATAAGTCAACAAATTTCTTTGAAGCTGATAATGAAGTATTATTTTATACCTTTCGAAACAAAAGTACAGATTTTTTTGTTACTGTACTGCGTGTTTTATACATGATTATAATAATTTGAATTTGTCTTTGATATCAGCCTTTATGAGTGTTTTTCAACAAACCTATCGCTTTGCAAAAAACACTTGAAAAACTAGTGTAAACACAAACAGTGAGATATATGCTTCTAGCCGTTTGTTGGTTTATTGTACCCTAGGCTAAGATGATATAAATAAAAATTTGTATATTAACACCATAAAAAGGTTACTTATCTATCAGTACAATCGTCTAGTCCTCTATCTGTGCAAAAAATCTTAACTTTCTTCAGCTGTCAGCACACTGTCTTACAGAATAGCAGGGACTGAAAGATAAACAAAAACAAAAGCTAACAGTAAGCTGCTAAATGGAATAAAGAAAATACAAGAAACCACAGAAAATAAAAGAAGTGGAGAAAAGGAGGGTAGATTAAAAAAGAAATACAGATGAAAATAAAATAAATGAAGCAGGAAGAAAAAGAAAGGAAGTAATAGCATACAATAAACAAAAGAGACAACAAAAGAACAATAACAAAAAAATAAAAACACAGATTTTTTTTTAATATAAAGGACAACACACATTTCTTTAAAAATTCTTAATAATACACATAAAAGAGATACAGGAAACCACACAGTAAAAACAAAATAAATAAAATACGACGAGGAAAAAAAAATAGCAGAAGAAGAGAGGAGAAAAAAAAGGGGGGGGGTTGAAGAGTAGTGGAAGGAAGTAATCTAATTTTATTTTGAATGAAACAACATTCAAAGAATAAAACAACCCCTCGTACAATCTTAATAAAAAATCTGAGTGATATTTCAAATATCTCTTTAAGATTATAAACGGATACATGAAGACAACACAAACAGTGAGATATATGCTTCTGGCCGTTTGTTGGTTTATTGTACCTTAGGCTCAGTTACGGGACTTCTTCGAGACATTTACAGTTCTGGCCTTCGAAAATACCCTGTGACTATCTTCTCTTAAGCGTCTGCCCCGGTACAAGCAAACGAAAAAAAAAAGGAGCCTTTATCCGAAGCACAATCGATTTTGCACTAATTATGGGGGGGGATCCTTAATGGGTTTTATAGAGTAATCAACATTCTATTTTTTAAATATTGGTAAAATTTAAGTAATTATTAAGTATGCATTTAACAGACTTTTTAAAAATAAGATTTTACAAAATTAGTTCATATATTACTACTAAAAGTTGATAGGAATGTGTCATTTCTGGTTAAAAACGAATGTTGGTTACGATTTTGTATGAAAATTATAAGCTCTGTGAAATTTTCCTGTATACATTGGTAAAAATTATACAGAGTGTTTCAAAAGAATTCCGACAAACTTTAAGGGTAGGCATGGCATATGATAAAGATATAGAATCAGATAGCAAATTGGGATCTTAAACCGTCGTCTTGATGTAGCTGGTAATAATCACTTTCGAACAAGCGCAGGAATAATACTGAGCTTTTCGAATAATGTTAATTAGAGCTGAATCTTTCTCAGAAAACAAGTGATTAATATTCATAGTTTAAAAAATATATTTCATTTCATCAATAAAGGTTTGGAGACAAGCCCATTGTTAAAAAAACTCGGTTAACAAGTTAGACAGGTAATTGAAAACGGCGTTTACGACCCCATATTACTGTGTGATTTTGATTGCTTCGTCTGTTCTCTACCTCCATTTAAAGTTTGTAGGAATTCTTTTGAAACAACCTGTGTACTTTGGAAATTTTAAAATGTCTTGAAGTGTAACATATTAAATATAAACCAAATTTTTTCAAGGAAAATGAATTCATTACATACTTCGTTGATTGCTACATTGGCTGATTAGTACTGAGAAGTACAGTAAAACCTCGCGAAATGAAATATTAGCAGTAATAATTTTTATTTCATTACCATATTAAAGAAATGCTTTCATCACATACACTCTCACTTCGCCGTTTGTTCTTATTTAGACAATGTGTTAGTTGTGAATCAATCAATTTAGTATCGTGGGGAATCAACCTGAAAAGTGCGAATGATATACAATGATCATTTGAATCACATCTCTATTAATATAAGCAATCTTTTGGGTCTTCTTATACATGCATTGAAATGCTTTATTATTACAGTGAAGTGAGAAGAGCCTGACCGTTGATTTAAACCACTTCCTTGTCCTCTATTGATCACTGAGTTGATATTTAGCGTCAACTGATTTCTTCTCTTTTCTGAACTGAATGACTGGATAAGAATTTAAAGTTTTCATACCAATGAGGAGGTTTCCAAAACAAAGTTCAAGTTCATCGCACATCACTAGCAGCAGCTAGTATTCTATTGCAGAAATAGAATAAATTCTTTTACTGAATGCAAATAAATATTAATTCTTTGTCTTCATTTCCTTACAGATACTTTGTTTTCTACAGGGTGTACCATGATTATTGGAACGAACTTTTAGGGGAACAAAAATTGAGGATTCAGAATCTCAGAGCAATGTGCGGTCGAAAACCTCGTTTTGTCTTACCTGTTAATAATCAATAATCATTTGAGGAAAAGAGTTGAAGTGTTTGTTTAATTTCTTCATCAAGGTTTATAAACAATGGGCGTGTCTCCAAAAATTTCATCCATGAAATAGAATTTTTTAACTATTACTTTTAGTCACGTGTTATCTGCGAAAGACGCATTAATTTCTGATGAACAAGGGTCGCAAAATTCACTATTATTTCAGCACGGGTTTCAGAGTGATTTTTAACAGCTACATGAAGACGACGTTTCAGACCCCACATTGCTGTGTGATTCTGAATTCTTATTGCGTGCCCTACCTGCCCTTAAAGTTTGATCCAACAATCGTGGGACACCCTGTATAATATTCAAAAATATTTAAGCATTATTTAAATTGTTAATATATCTAGGGAACATATCTAAACTGTAAACCTTAAATCCATAATTAACTCACCTTATTTAAATGATTTAGTTTTTTATTATATCCTGGAAATCCTTTATTTCCCTTTCCAGTTAATTTGATAGTGCTAATTACTGTATTCAAAGCATCCATAATTTTATGCTTATTAATTTCCTCCCAATCTCTCACATCATATCATTAATTAAATATTTAAAACTTGGAAAAAGTAAGAAAACAAAACTTCAGGTGGTGCATTATTAGCATGGCGTCAGTAGTTCTTTATTTTTTGTATGTGCAGTTTCAATTGTAGGCCAAGTATGATATGCTGGCTTCAGAAAATGACTTATGAACAAAAACAGAAGGGCAGAAAACTGTCCAATGTCAAATACCCACCACAACAAAAACAGAAGAGGTGTGTCCTTAGATAATCTAAGACTCTTGCACTCTTAACGGGTCTTGATTACCATTCATAACACATTGCTGAAATTATTTGTTTTTAAAGGTTGACCTTCGTAATATACTGCTATTGATTTGTGTTTGTATATATATAGGAGAATTTTGCTATCAGTTTCATAAGTTCTGCAACTACTTATAAATCAACACAATCATGATCGCTAAGGTAAGTTGTATTCATACTAGAAACATTTGTTTTGATTTAACTTACATACTAAATTAACTTTAAAAAAATCCACCACATACTGATAATCTAAACTTTACTAAACTTTACTTAAAACCCCCTGTTTACTGCTATTTCAAAGCAACACACTTTGTCACTTTTTAACAATACTAACAGAAGTCTTTTTTTAATTAAAAAATAACAGACTTATGTGAACCATTCTCTATATTTTTACTAGCTTTGTTTATTAGTTAGTGTTATGAATATTCACATTCTCTAATGTATAGTACTAGTTAGCTATGATCGGCAGGTGTAAAATATTTGGCTCAGATGACTTGCTTAAAAACAGTAACATTTTCTTTATTACATTCTGTAATGCATTAGAACCTTTGTATAAGAGAATTCTGATATTGCTGCAAATAACATAAGAATGAAAATTCTAAACAGACATGAAATAAAAATCTACTTTTCCACCAAAACCCAAATAAAGTAAAATTGGAAATGAATTATTGCAAAAATAACTGCTTGGTCTTTTACTTATTTCTTACTCATTATTCTCGTTGCCCCACTTATGAAATATACGAATTTCAAAGTTCCTCGATTGATTTTTCAGGAAGTATGCAGTTATGTGAAAAACTATATATTTTAACCCTATAACCTATCAGAAATTTTTGAATTATTCTACAATTTTATTGTTTTTAACACTAATGTGTTAAATGTGTTGTACTTTTATGTTTGGAAAAAAGTTACTACGTTTTTCTAATACATAACAATCAATATAAACTGAAATATTTACTTTTTATGAAGAATTTTGAGAGAGATCAAACTAATCACTTGCGGAAAAGAAATTAAAAATTTTGAATAATTCCTATGTATTTCAGAGCCGATTTTGAAATGATTAGCATGTGGTAACAGTATCAGGGCCTCATTCTGGTTTCAACAGAGTTACAATAAAATATGATATTTATTTTGTTATTATTATTATTATTATTATTATTATTTTAAGGCCACCCCATACTGACTGGTAATTAACACACCACTCTCTTGATGTAGGAAAAGTTTATTAAACCATTAAGAAGGAAAATTTGGAAGATATTTCTGCCAACCAGGTGGTGGTGTGGCTAAAAAACCATTTTATTACTCTTCGTGTTGGATTCGAATCCCAGCCTCGGCTTGGCTGTAAAACTGTCTGACCATTTACAGGGAGCAATGTTGGTCCACAATAGAAAACTCCCATAATAAAGTAGCCAATACTTCCGGCCGTAGTTGTGACACTTGCTTGAATGACAAGAAAGTGTCCGTCAACGGTAAAAACGTTTTTTTTATATTTTTTTAAAGAAATAATACCAGAATTATAAGCATCAGTAAAGCTCTGTTCCTCTCAATAAAACTTCTGAAATGAACCTGACTAAGTATGGTTTTGCTTCCACAAACTTATCAACTTTTTCCTTCTGTACAGGTTTTCGTCTTCTTGGCTGCCGTGGCAGCAGTCCGTGCTGTCGGACTCATCGGAGGTCCAGTACTTGCTGGTGGACACTTGGGAACAATCTCTGCCCAGAGCACCGCCATCAACCACGTCGCCCCCGCAGCCCCCTTGGGTCTGGGCTACGCCGCCGCTCCCTTAGCCTTTGGACACGGAATCGCCGCCGCCCCCTTGGGCTACGGATGGGGTGCAGCCGCCCCTCTGGGTCTTGCTGGACACGGACTCGCTGCTGGCAACTTGCGCGCTGACGGAATCGTGGGCAGCGGAATCCTCGGATCCCGATACGGAAGTGCCATCGCCCACAACGCCGTGGTCGGACACGGGCTGGTCGGCGGAGTCCGTTACGGAGGTCTGCTCGGTCTTGGACACGGAGCTGGACTCGCTAAGGCCATCTGGTAGATCTGTTCCATGCGAGACAGACTGTATGAAGCAAAGACTTTGAAAAAATGATAAATTATTTTAATGGAGTGATGGTTTAAATAAATTGTGTGTTCTTTTACGTGAAATTTGGTTGTGTCGCTTCCTCAAATGTGGTACATATCCTCACAATTTTTTGTACTGCATAAAATAACTATTTTCGCACAATTATTACGTTTCTAAATATAAACGAATACAACTTTCAGACGTAAAGAATAATAATTATTTATCTAAAAATTGAATTGTAGAGAAAATTTTGAACTTTCTTTATCACATATCTTTTCAGTTTATCTGAACATACATTATTTTGATTTTGATTTTAACAAGAATTTATAAAAGTATAATAAAACATGCAGTAGAAGTCAGTCAATATTTAAACTGATAAATAAATGAAAAAATCATTTTCAGTAATCTTTACATTATTTGAAATATTGTGATAAAAACAGTCAGTTACTCTAAATCTTTTAACTAAATATACATCATTTGTTTACTCTCGATTACTTAAAAAAAGTGCCATGGAAGTTGAGAGAAAATACATGGGATATGCGTTATACGTTATTACATTATGAGGTCTCAGGACAAACAATTATCATTTAATGATCGAAACTTTTAAAAAACTTTATTTTTTATTTTGTATCTTCTTTTAATCTGAAAGCAGTTTTCTGAAAAAATCATTTTACGTTTACAAAAATTATAGGAGATATCATAATGTCATTAAAAGTAAAATTTGAATATCTAAGTATCTATTTATATAAATATTTCCCTTCCTTGGCTACAAATCTACTAAAAATTCGATCTTTTTGCTCTTTCTGCAGCACGACAGTAACTGCAATTTTTTTCCTTTTTTATATTTAGAAATGATTCTTTCTTTTAGAGATGTTAAATTTCTTCCGATGGAAACAAGGGAAAAAAATGACCTCTTCCTATTTCGCACGAATTTAGTGATAAATATTTCTTTGTATGTTTGCATAAAACATAAGCATATCAACGTTAAAAAGGATTTAAAGAAAGATTTTGGATTAAAATTTGAGCATACGACTAAAATAACAGTTTACTGATTTTTCGTCATTGTTCTAGATTAAATCCTTAACTGTTTATTTTTAGCACTTTGCTTCAAATTTACCCTTTAAAAGGTGCTAAATAAATATGTCATCCAGAATAGAAACACGTTACGACTGTTTGCTTATATCGTCTAACTAAATGTAATTTTTGTACAGATAACTAGAGTGCAAAACGCTCCTAAAGTAAATTCCTTATTAATTGTAAAATGCTTATTTTAAATGAAAATTACAGTGCCCTGAACCAATGATCTACTGTATTATTGAATACAGCTATTATTCTTTACAAATGTTTTAAAAAAGGTCAAGCTATCAGGCAGCACGACAGGATTTTCCGGCCACAGGGTAGGTTTAAGACACCCACTACCCCTTTCCCTTCAAAAAAAATCTTTTTTTAACAGCTTATAATTATCAAATAGAAATCAAATTTATATTTACCAACAAATTTTAACAATGGAATTACCTGCTTCCACACAATGTAAACTGCAAAATTATACAGTTATGAAATTAATGACTGAAACATCAACTTAGAGTAGTAGCTTTTGTGCTACTAAAAATCAGGAATAATTTCAGTTATGACAAATATTTTTATCGAGTGTCTTCGTTGTGCAGGTCTTACGTGCCTAAAATTTTGTACACTTTTTTCTCTGTTTGCAGTGCTTTGATGTTTATTGTTCTGCACGTCAGTGGCAGAGTTTTTGTCAGTCCTTTGATTAGATTTTTTTTACAGATCCTAATTACCGATAGAAATGAACCAAAAAAAAGTGTCTCTGAGATATTTTAAAATGCGAAATGAATCTTTTCTCACCTTTAGTCTTTAACAGCGGAAGACCTACTCTATGTTTTCCTGGCTAATTCATACGCATTGATTAATCCATAATACGTGATCAAATAGCAGAATATATTCTGGGACAATGTAACTGGATTAGTGGGCGCACCGAACCAATTTGCTCATATCCAGTGCGCCTACTAATTTCAAAATAATTTTTTTTCAGAAAATGAGAGACATAATTTTCTAATCGTAAACAAGCGAAACAAATCATGTATGGAGTAGACTGAGTTAGTTATACATTGTGTAAAAAACTTCACAAGTTAAATCGGAATTATTGAGATGAGAATTATACTCCAGGACCTGAAGGCATTTCTGTGGGAAAGTTTGAAAAGGGAGAATTTCTTTTGAGGAATGTTTAGTAGGCGTCTTAGTAAGCATTTTGGGCTTAGGTGGACATCCGCCACCTGATATATTTTTCGGCTATGACGTCAGCAAAGATTGCAGCTGCTCGATCTCAGAACTGCTCATATCAAAGTTAATACTACACCGATTTGCATGATATGGCACTTTTTATATCAATCTGGCCTTAATAAATTAAATAATGTAGATAAATTGCAAATACGATGTAAGTATAATTTTCAGGCATTAACCACTCCGCAGTTTTTTATGCGTATAAACTGATATGTCGTTATTTTTTGTTCGTTTAGTTTGCAATGTATCTGTAATGCGATTGTTTATACAGCTGTATTAAATTTCAATAGTGTGCTTAACCAGTTGAATCCAAACTACTTACCAGTAAAATGTCATGAAAGCGTATAAGCTATTGCGCACGAAGTCCAGCAAACCAATAATAACTGGATAAATTTACTAATACAGAGCATTTTATATGGCTACAATTGTGCTTAGTTGTCTAGTTAAATATTATCGTAGAAGTGGAAAATTCATTATGATTTTCGAATGCTTAGTGTTTGAAGTAAATGTGGAGGGCTCGGTTTTACATGGAAATTACTCTGTGAAACGGATGTTTACTTTGGGAGAAGCTATATTTAGATTGCCGGTGAAGTCCTTTTGTTAGTTAGGTCCAGGACTATTAGAAATTAGAAAAAGAATGAAGCACCAAAAAATTACTTTTGAATTGAAAGAAGATAAAATCACCGTAAATCAATACAACACGTAGGTAACACTGCAAATCTGCAATAGGGTTTGCAGAAAGGAGGAACAAAATTATTCTCTGAATGTCTACGTTATCTGTCCAGATTCAGACGTATTAAGAAAACTGCGCCATACCCCTGTAGCCAACTAGCCCCGGTCTCCCCTATATTGTTTTTTTCCCTCTCTTCTTACGAGTAATTTTAAAAATAAGTTGATGTGTTTTACACTCATTTGCTTATGTTCAGATATTTTTTCGAAAAAGTAACATTTTTAAAACGACTAATTTATGGATACAATGTCACAAAAATATAAAAAAATAAGCTGATAAATATGTTATACAGATTCGTAGAAATATCAATGAATATTCATTTCAAATTTTAAAAGCAAATAAAAGAACTTGTAATAGAGACCGGGGCGCATTTTTTATAGGGGCATGTTTTTCAACTCGCTTTAGTTTTGAAATGAGCCACTGGATGATGGGGGCAAGCTGGCTGAAGTCAGTATATATCATCTACGATAGTTTTAGTTCGGTAGATGTAGACGGAAGGGCTGTTTTTCCAACTATGAGTAAACTTTCAGGTATTTATTGAAACTTGAAGTAAACTCACTAGTATTAACCTTACTGTTTTGATATTGCATGTACTAAAAAGGGATTTCTTTCTTCATGCAACTATTCGTTTGTTTTGTAAATAACTTATTCCCCCTCGTTGCGCTAGTGTCAAAGTTCCAATACGGAGACGGGGCAGATTTTCCAACAGAACACGGGGCACGTTTTCCAGTACATATCTCATTGGAAAGTGCTCCCCGCGCTAAATCAGCTAATCTTATTGTACGAGTATTAAAAATGTGTTTATTTTGTAATAAAGTCAACCAAATAACCATGCATGAAAAGGTAAATTTTAAAATGTGCTTTGTTACAGATTTAAATTTTAATTAAATTATAAAAGAATATTATAAAAATAAGAACTACAAAGGCATAAAAATTAAATTAAAAAAAACGAAAAATATATATCGGTCTCCCCTATTTCAAAAGACTTAAATGATGCAATAATTTTTAAAAACATACTGATACTTTTAAAACACTATTCAAATTTATGAAAATTTGAAATTACATACTTTGTTCTGGTGGATATTTTGTATGATACTTGAGGACTTCTTATTTCGATATTCTAATCTGAAGCAGAAGATGAGGCATAAACCAACATAGCCAGCAAAACTGCACAAATCGTACTGATGCAACGCTTTTAATTTAGTCGTCCGGATTGCCTTTAAATTGTGATTGCGTACACTCTGCAAGCAGATTTGGTATTACACACATGGAACGCAATATCAGGGTTACAATATACGCAATATACGGGTTTACAGGGCTCCACTATTTATAAGTCAACAAATGCTTTGAAACTCATGGTGAAAGATTACTTCATACCTTTCGAAACGAAAGTACAGTCTTTTGTTACTATACCAGGTGTTTTACACAAAATTATTATAATTTGATGTTGTCTATGATGCCAGTATTTTAGAGTGTTACTTAACGAATCAAACGGTTAGCGGAAAACACTCAAAAAACTGGTGTTAACAGATGATACAAATAAATTTTTGTATACTAACAAGCATTTTAGGTTTCCAAAACTGTACTTACTGATCAGTACGCATCGTTTCATCAGAAAAAATCACCAGCCTTCTTCAGCTGTCAACCCACTATCTCACAGAATAGCGGGTACTGAAAGATAAATAAAAACAAAAGCGAACAACAAGATGCCAAATGGAGAAAAAGAAAATCAAGGAACCACGGAGAACAAAAAGAAGGCGAAAGAAGGAGGGTAGATAAAAACGAAATATACATAAAAATATTATGAAATATAAAAAAAAAAAATGAAGCAAGAAAAAATAAGAACATACAAAAAACTAAAGAAAACAGGACAACAAAAGAACAATAACAAAAACATAAAAGGAGAGATTTTTTTAATATACAGGACAACACACATTTCTTTAAAAATTCTTAATAATACACATAAAGGAAATACAGAAAACCCACACAATAACAACAAAATAGCTGAGTTACGCTACTTCTTCGAGACATATTCAGTTCTGGCCTTCGAATATATCCTGTAACTATCTTCTCTTCAGAGTCTGAACGATACAATAAAAAAAGAGAGCTTTTATCCGGTGCACAACCGATTTTAATCGATCGCTCTAATGATGGGGGGCGGGGGGATAACTTATGGGTTTTATAGAATAATCAACATTCTATTTTTTAAATATTGTTAAAATTTAAATAATTATTAAGTATGTATTTAACAGACTTTTTAAAAATAACATTTTACAAAATTAGTTCATATCTTACTTCTAGAAGTATATAGGAATGTGGCATTTCTGGTTAAAAACAAATGTTGGTTACTATTTTGTATGAAAAGTATAGGGATCTCCCTCCATGCATTGGTAAAAATTATACGGGTGTTTCAAAATGATTCCGACAAAATTTAAGGGTAGGCATGGCGTATAATAAGGGTTTAGAATAGCATAGAAATGTGGGATCGGAAACCGTTGTATTCATGTAGATGTTAATAATCCCTTTTGAAGAAGCGCTGTAATAATTCTGAACATTCCGACCATTGTTCATTAGATCCGAATCTTTCTCAGAAAACGAGCGATTAAAATTCATCATAGTTTAAAAAATCAATTTCATTTCATTGATAAAGCTTTGGAGACAAGCGCATTGTTTATAAAACTCGATTAAGAAGTTAGACAGGCAGGGGCATAGCCAAGGGAGTCATAAGACCCCTCCCCCCCTCCCATGAGAAATTTTTTGCCTTACAAAATGTATATTCTTCACTACACTATCACACACACGTATACATATATATGAGTTGTAGTAATCGTACCCCCCCAACCCCATGAAAAATTTCTGGCTACGCCCCTGTAGACAGGTAAGTAAAAACTGTGTTTTAGACTCCCACATTACTGTGAGATTTTGATTTCTTGATATGTGATCTACTTCCCCTTAAAGTTTGTCGGAACTCTTTTGAAACAACCTGTATACTTTACAAAATTTAAAATGTCTTGAAGTGTAGCATAATTAAAATAAACCAAATTTTTTCCAAAGCAAGTGAATTCATTGCATACTTCACTGATTGCTACATTGTCTGATTAGTACTGAATAGTACAGTAAAAACTCTCGAAATAAAATATTAGCAGTAATAATTTGATTTCATTACCACCTGATAGTAATGTTTTTGTCACATATACTTTCACTTCGCCGTTTGATGTTATTTAGACAATGTATTAGTTGAGACTCAATCAATTTAGTGTCGGGGGTAATCAACCTGAAAAGTACAAATGATGTACAATAATCATTTAATTTACATCTCTATTAATATATGCAATCTTTTGCGTCTTATACATGCATTGCAATGCTTCATAATTGGAGAAGTGAGAAGAGCCTGACCGTTGGTTTAAACCACCTCCTTGTCCTCTATGGATCATTGAGCTGATACTTAGCGTCAATCGATTTCTTCTCTTTTCTGAACTGAATAATTGGATAAGAATCCAAAGTTTTCCTACCAATGAGGAGGTTTCCAAAACAAAGTTCATCTCACGTCAATAGCTAGTGTTCTATTGCGGAAATAGAATAAATTCTTTTACTGTATACAAATAAATATTCATTCGTTGTTTTCATTTCCTTATAGATACTTTGTTTTATACAGGGTAAGTAGAAGATAAATAAGAGTTCTGCTCATGCGGATCCCATGTTAATTCTGCGGATCCGTTCGGATGCTTTCCCTAGGTCGAGAGAGAGAGGGGGGCGTGGTCGGACCGGATGTGGGGAGCGGATGCTAAGACCGGATGTTCAAAGGATTGATAAGATTTTTTTTTCTTTTTTTTTCAAATAAGGGGACTTGTAATTTTTTTCAGATTGTGACATATTTTTCAAATAAGGGGACTTGTAATTTTTTCAGGCATTAAGATATTTTTCAAATAAGGGGACTTGGAAAAAATTTTTCAAATTTGAACGCGCAACCTACAAAAGAATTCATAGGCTAATGATTGTTGGCTTAAACCATTAGGCCGAGAATCTTTCAGGTATAAAATTGTAGGTGTATTGTGTTATACTTTAGTTTTGAAAATGAATTGGTACTTTGATTAATTTTTCGAAGTTTATTTTTTTATTTTTTTATTTATTTAGTTTTCTTTACCATTTAGTAATAGAACCAATGCAAATTGAATAAATGTTGCTTAATACATACTTATAATGTTTAACTAATTTTTGTATACTGATTATAGCATATATTTAATAAGTAACAGTTTACTAGAATATTAGTAAATATTAGAAGTAGGGTTTAGGATATCCATACATTTTCTACAAATTTCTTCTACTGTTAGGGAAGTGAGAAAATTATACCATAGAACGATTTTAGTACCTATAGTTTTTACAAATAATGATTTAGATAGTGTATGAACTTTTTTATCTAAACATTTTTTTTTTCTTAAGAGATTTTTACCCAAGTTTTAATTTTAAGTTAAATAAGTAATTTTACAACAAATATTTTTTTAATCAAGAGCTAATTTATTTTTGTTTTTTTTAACCAAGTTTTAATTCATCAAGAAAAAATTTTAATCAAGAGATTTAATTTTAAGTGAATAATTAATTTTACAACAAATATTTTTTAATCAAATGTTTTTAATTTATCAAGAAAAAAAAATTTAATCAAGTGTTTTAATTTTTTGTATATCGTATTTTTGTTGAGTAGCCGTTTAACATTAAAGTAGGATTTAGGATACCCATACATTTTCTACAAATTTAATCTACTGTTAGGCAAGTGAGAAAATTATAGCATAGAATGATTTTTACAAATAATTATATAGTCTTATATTCTATTGCGAGAAAACCACTTTAACCATATATCCCTCTAAACTCAAGTTTTTGTATACGAAATGTATGAACACTCAAAGTATTTATCTAAACATTTTTTCTTACCCACACATTTCTGATAGATTTTAGACAGCGATTATACTAGCTTATATTTTCTATAGATCAATTAGAGAAAAAATTGCATTTTTAGTAATCCTACAAAACATTTTTTACTATATATCCCAAGTAGAGTAACTTGATTTATAGAATTTCAATACGATAAGAGTTAGATTGTTTATGTGCAACACTAATTTCAGTTTGACTATGAAAGCATAATTTTATACAGGAATCAACCTTTTTAGAGGTCTTTTATTGATGCACTTAGCATATTTTATAGAAAGGTGAGCATAACTAGCACAAACTTTTAGACTAGATAGTACAATTGTTAGAAAGTTGAACTTTTGGAAATAAAAATTGAAGATCCGTTTTAGCACAATTGCATGCACAGTTTTATACTGCATGTACATAAATATCTTTCAATACTTAGATAAAATGTCAGTTTAAATCGCAAATCATTACTTGAACTAAAAAATACAAGGTTTTTACTTACGTGAAGGGACATCGTTCTAAATCTTCTAGTCTCTCGGTTTGCACCAACATCTATACGGCTAGCAAGTCCGGAACATAGAGAAATGATTTAAAATACATTATCCCTAATTCCCGGTCCAACTAGCACATTTTCTTTAATTTTTATCCTCATATGCTGAAAATAGACATAATATTTTGACACTAAAAACAAAATAACACATTTGAAGATATTAAACGCTTTAAAAGTAATTTTTTTCTTATAACAATTTACCAGATTCACAATGCTATTTTATGTAGGATAAAATTAGTTAGCAAGCGAAAATGTAATCTTAATTAGAATTTACTGAAATAAAGATACCATACATGCCTTATTTTCTATTAGGGGAAAACCCTCAAACCCCAGTTTTCGTATACAAACTGCTTAAAGTACTTTGGCTGATAATGCCTATTGCTATTAATTACACTGGATTACCCACTTAAAATTTTGCAAAACAGCAAAATACAGAAAAACATGCATTAACAGTAACAAAAAAAAAAAAAAAAAAAAAAAAAAAATCACCCTTAAAAGTACAACACATCAAAAGTGCAACTATAAGAACCACATAATTATTTTCAATTAGAATTACGGTATCAACTTATATGTAACTAAAATAATAGAAAATATTACACTTACCCTGTACTTGTACACGTGAAATAATAATAATAATAATAAAAATACTTAAGTAATTCGCAAATATATCCACAGCATAAGTAAAGCACGTGCATGCGATATTTCAAGACATTGCTGATAACAGAAATTGAGATAAGAAGTGCGTTCATATCGGAAAACCAATAACACTGGGCTAGTTTACAAATACGATAAGACCGAGGAGTTAGGGGAATACAGCATAGAATTGGGGACACGTGTTTCATTCTACGTTCAAAAATGGGGACTTATGGATTAAGATCATGTTAGATTAAACCCATTTCAATAAAAATCTATCCTTTTTGTAAACATGGGCATTATATCCTAAATTAAAATATCAAAGTTAAGCTACAACGATTAATATATTTTACGTAGTTTATGAAAATAATGAATCATTAATTAATTTTTGTGAAACAATTAGCAAAGATCATTGTACTAAAGCAAATTATTTTTGTTAAATTTTGATAAATAACAGTAATAAATTATAGGCATTGCAGATGAATGAGTGTTCACGTATAAAATAGGTATTTACTATTGAAAAACAGGATCTAATTTTAAGAAATGCATTGGAATTTTATATAGGATATCTATTGAACACGTATTAAATACGTTATGATTATTCTAATATGAAAAACAGGGTTAAGATTCTTTACTTGCGATGAAAGGCAGTCAATTTTTTATATACTTAAATTTTACATAGACATCCTTTTAATAAATTCATAAACTAAAAAATTTTTTACAATAATAAACTAAAATATTTATTTAATAAAGTCATAAACTAAAATTATTAATGAAAACTTGCTAATAAATTAAACTGATTACTCTAAAAGATAGCTAATCACAACCTATATCAGAAAACATATAAGCAATTATAATACCTGAAAAATACCGGACAACACTCTTGTTGCATGCGGACAAAACATCGGTCTGCTCGGCTAAAGAATTCTTAGGTACCCGTTGCAGGAGACCTTACCTACGCCCAACCTACAAACTCTACAAATTTAACGGCAACTGGTTTTCTCTTATCAGGTATCACAGATCAGATAAGAGATAAGGAAGTGACATGCGCAGAAGACACGTGATAGTGACGTGTGCAAATCTGTGTTGATTGAATATCCGCTAGATTCGTTGGCAGGATGTACATTGAGTGGCAACTCTCTGTAACAGGCTAAGACAAGTTAGATGATGCAATATCTACTGGGTTGAGAAAGTTTTAAGGTAGAGGGCGCTTGAGTAATCACGTGATTTTTTAAAGAATCAGTATAGAGACATTTTAGTTAGATAATGTGGTCAGGTGTGTGTTGCGAGATTCCCTTCACACTGTGTGCGCCTATACGTAAGACGTGCGTTTTAATTGATTTTTCGCCGAGTTTCAAAAATGCCCTTGCTTGAATCGATCGAAAATAACTTTAACATTGAATACACTCCCGAGTTTTTTACTCAAAGTGATGCTGATGTGTTGCTGCAAGAAATAATACAATTGCCTTTAGATGTAAAGCCTCTGCAAAGTATTGAAAAGAAAATTCCCCCCGAGTTTTATACTGAAAGTGATGTTGACGTGCTACAGCAAGAATTGTTTCAGTTACCCCTGCAAAGTAGTGAAAAGAAAATTTCCTCGACCCGTAAAGTAATTACTTTTGCTGATGAAGGAATCAATTACAGTTTACCTGGAGCAACAGTCACTGTTTACTCTTGGATACCCATTTTGCAAAAAATAAGGGAAGATCTACAGAAAGTGACAAATTATGAATTTAATATGGTACAAGTGAACTTTGGCTCTGAAGAACAACCTAAAATTGAAGATGGTAACTACGAAGATTTTAATCTAGACCTATCATCAGGTGTATGCATTCTAAGTTTTGGATCTAAACGAACTTTGGATTTTAAACTAGCGAACTGTGAAACCACTACCATTAAATTAGAACATGGTTCAATGTGTAAGATATATCCCCCAACCAACAAACTTTTAACGCATGGTATTCCTTCTGAACCTTATGTGACAGACCCGCACATTAACCTAACATTTGCCAAAATGTACATTTATGAGCCTTCCCCGAAAAGGGCAAAGTTGGACAATTGGACAGATAATCTTTACCACAGCTTATATGCTTCTGTAAATAGTACATGGCACTTGGAAAGACTTATCTACGTTTCACTTCACGATGAAAGAACTGACTTGAAGATTCATATTAGACAATTTATTCAGAACGTCCAATTAGACTATATACCAACCGGTCAGGGAGTCGTGATGAACCCTTCCACATGGATCGAATTTATTGTAAAACTATTAGATTTTAATATAGGTCATAGCAATAGCTCTTTTATTTGTAATAATCAGTTATCTGTATTTAATGATGATGGAAAATGCATCTTACAACAAATTTACAAAACCGGAGATTCATTCACGTTAAATCCAATTTCCTTAACACTTTTAAATGATCAAGTAAAAAAACTTTGTGAAATAAGAAGTGAAATATCAGAATGCATTTTAAAAACGCTATATACGACGACCCTACCCCATTTAATTTTAAAAGTAAAGCCGCAAAAATGTAACCGCGAACCCCATTATACTTATGATGAGGCTAAACAACAATTAATGGATATAGTACATCAGGAAATTTTTAAAAACATAGGCCGGGTTCAAGATCATCCTTCGCAAAGGATACATGCTTGCTCGAATAGAACACATGTTGATGAGAGAGAGGGTCTTATAGTGCATGTAAAGCATGGTTTATGGTCGACATGTCGTATATTGCAAGAGAGATATGCGAGAACAAATGTACTTGTCATTATGACGGAGAATTTTTTTCAAACATTTTCATTGAAGACTATATGAAGTATCTTCAAAATGTGCTATTTAATACATTTTTTCAACCGTTTTCAGATTTTACTAATTCTAAGGATGGCAAAACATGTGTAATTATGTGATGTTATTGGTGTATAACTAGTATTGCGATTGTAAAAAATATATTAAAACCATTGTGATTATGTAGAAAAGGTATGCTTGCTTCTACAACAGTAAGATTTTACTGACTTATGCATGCTTAGTTATAGAATACTCATTGAAAAGTTATTATTTTCTTAATTGTGTAAATAGTTTGTGTAATTTAAAATATATTTTTGTAAATAAATAAGTTTACATATGCAAAACTTTTCTGTGTTTTCTTCATGTGTATGTGTGTGTTGAGTACTTGCAAAATAAAAATCTATAAAATTTTACTGAAGCAAAATGTGGTAAAGTTAGCATACTTGGTCACGATTTAAGGTTCTCGTTTTATACTTATCTTTTATACACTACAAGGTAGAAAGTTAGAAATTTAACAAAATTTATTGAAGCATGTACTATGGAAACATTAATCTACTACATAGAAATAAAATGTTTTGATTAAAATCATAAACATAAATGTGATAGGTAAATTGTGTTACATGAGAATTCCCAAAGTACTAATTTTTATAAAATGAACTTAGCTAAAAAAGTTAGTTTCCATAATTTTATAACTTAATCGATTTTACAGGTTTTTCAAAAATAAAGTTAAGTGAGATAAAGAAACTTAGTATTTTTAAATAAAGATTTTTTAGGTGTTCTTTAATGTAAAGATCTTACCATATTTTACTTGAAGTAACAGAATATTTTAAATCAGACACTAGGTTTTTAAAACATTAGAGTATTAACTTAGCATATTTTTATAATTTTTATTAAGCAATGGGCTTGAATATTTTTATGAGAAATATCAACTAAGTGCACATGTTACACATTTTAGTGATTGAGATGGTTATGCTTACAAATTTTAAATAAATATGCTCTTACTTTTATACATGTTACTTGTTCAAACTAAGTATACTTTTGATTTGTATACGTTTATGAGTTCTCATAAGTTATGAAATTATTTCTCGAAAGGAACTTAGCTAATAGAACTTTGTAAATTTCGTAGAAGTAGTATGCTTAACATGTTTTTGATAAAATGGATTTAAATGTGGTACAGAAATGATCAACTATTTTAGCATAGATGTATAAACTTATCTTTAATTAAACCTTAACTAATTAAAAGTAATATAATTTATGTCTGTACAAAGTGAGGGACTTAGACTATTTTTCAGAATTATCAAGTAAAGGGTTTTACAAAATACTTAGTAAACTGCATTAATAGATTGCAAGTTGTAATTTTTTCTTTTAGAAGTTTTGCACATTTATTTTATGTTCTGATAAGTCGTTGAATATGTTCTTGAAATAAACTAACATATCTGTACTTTGGAAATTTTATAGAAGTGACGAACTTTGGTATTTTTATAATGTTACGAACTTGATACATTTTTTCTGAAGTGCTAGATATGTGAAATTGTCTTTTTAGAAACATTGAATTATTCAACTTAGTGCATTTCAGCTCCTCTTTCAAGATAACGGACTTAGAATTTTTTACAAATAGCAAGCTAGTAACTTGCTAAACATGCTTCTTGCAAATATTTTTAAATACCGTTCTTAAAAATCACAGTCTCTACTTAATTTATTATATTTAAATTTGTTTATTTCTTTTTAGTAGTTAGAACTTTGATAATTTTTATGCCTATGTTTTTAAAAATTTCCTGATGTACTATATCCAATAATTGTTGTTTAGCCTCATCATAAGTATAATGGGGTTCGCGGTTACATTTTTGCGGCTTTAATTTAAAATTAAATGGGGTAGGGTCGTCGTATATAGCGTTTTTAAAATGCATTCTGATATTTCACTTCTTATTTCACAAAGTTTTTTTACTTGATCATTTAAAAGTGTTAAGGAAATTGGATTTAACGTGTATGAATCTCCGGTTTTGTAAATTTGTTGTAAGATGCATTTTCCATCATCATTAAATACAGATAACTGATTATTACAAATAAAAGAGCTATTGCTATGACCTATATTAAAATCTAATAGTTTTACAATAAATTCGATCCATGTGGAAGGGTTCATCACGACTCCCTGACCGGTTGGTATATAGTCTAATTGGACGTTCTGAATAAATTGTCTAATATGAATCTTCAAGTCAGTTCTTTCATCGTGAAGTGAAACGTAGATAAGTCTTTCCAAGTGCCATGTACTATTTACAGAAGCATATAAGCTGTGGTAAAGATTATCTGTCCGATTGTCCAACTTTGCCCTTTTCGGGGAAGGCTCATAAATGTACATTTTGGCAAATGTTAGGTTAATGTGCGGGTCTGTCACATAAGGTTCAGAAGGCATACCATGCGTTAAAAGTTTGTTGGTTGGGGGATGTATCTTACACATTGAACCATGTTCTAATTTAATGGTAGTGGTTTCACAGTTCGCTAGTTTAAAATCCAAAGTTCGTTTAGATCCAAAACTTAGAATGCATACACCTGATGATAGGTCTAGATTAAAATCTTCGTAGTTACCATCTTCAATTTTAGGTTGTTCTTCAGAGCCAAAGTTCACTTGTACCATATTAAATTCATAATTTGTCACTTTCTGTAGATCTTCAAGTATTTTTTGCAAAATGGGTATCCAAGAGTAAACAGTGACTGTTGCTCCAGGTAAACTGTAATTGATTCCTTCATCAGCAAAAGTAATTACTTTACGGGTCGAGGAAATTTTCTTTTCACTACTTTGCAGGGGTAACTGAAACAATTCTTGCTGTAGCACGTCAACATCACTTTCAGTATAAAACTCGGGGGAAATTTTCTTTTCAATACTTTGCAGAGGCTTTACATCTAAAGGCAATTGTATTATTTCTTGCAGCAACACATCAGCATCACTTTGAGTAAAAACTCGGGAGTGTATTCAATGTTAAAGTTATTTTCGATCGATTCAAGCAAGGGCATTTTTGAAACTCGGCGAAAAATCAATTAAAACGCACGTCTTACGTATAGGCGTACACAGTGTGAAGGGAATCTCGCAACACACACCTGACCACATTATCTAACTAAAATGTCTCTATACTGATTCTTTAAAAAATCACGTGATTACTCAAGCGCCCTCTACCTTAAAACTTTCTCAACCCAGTAGATATTGCATCATCTAACTTGTCTTAGCCTGTTACAGAGAGTTGCCACTCAATGTACAAGTACATCATGCCAACGAATCTAGCGGATATTCAATCAACACAGATTTGCACACGTCACTATCACGTGTCTTCTGCGCATGTCACTTCCTCATCTCTTATCTGATCTGTGATACCTGATAAGAGAAAACCAGTTGCCGTTAAATTTGTAGAGTTTGTAGTTTGGGCGTAGGTAAGGTCTCCTGCAACGGGTACCTAAGAATTCTTTAGCCGAGCAGACCGATGTTTTGTCCGCATGCAACAAGAGTGTTGTCCGGTATTTTTCAGGTATTATAATTGCTTATATTTTTTCTGATATAGGTTGTGATTAGCTATCTTTTAGAGTAATCAGTTTAATTTATTAGCAAGTTTTCATTAATAATTTTAGTTTATGACTTTATTAAATAAATATTTTAGTTTATTATTGTAAAAATTTTTTTAGTTTATGAATTTATTAAAAGGATGTCTATGTAAAATTTAAGTATATAAAAAATTGACTGCCTTTCATCGCAAGTAAAGAATCTTAACCCTGTTTTTCATATTAGAATAATCATAACGTATTTAATACGTGTTCAATAGATATCCTATATAAAATTCCAATGCATTTCTTAAAATTAGATCCTGTTTTTCAATAGTAAATACCTATTTTATACGTGAACACTCATTCATCTGCAATGCCTATAATTTATTACTGTTATTTATCAAAATTTAACAAAAATAATTTGCTTTAGTACAATGATCTTTGCTAATTGTTTCACAAAAATTAATTAATGATTCATTATTTTCATAAACTACGTAAAATATATTAATCGTTGTAGCTTAACTTTGATATTTTAATTTAGGATATAATGCCCATGTTTACAAAAAGGATAGATTTTTATTGAAATGGGTTTAATCTAACATGATCTTAATCCATAAGTCCCCATTTTTGAACGTAGAATGAAACACGTGTCCCCAATTCTATGCTGTATTCCCCTAACTCCTCGGTCTTATCGTATTTGTAAACTAGCCCAGTGTTATTGGTTTTCCGATATGAACGCACTTCTTATCTCAATTTCTAGTATCAGCAATGTCTTGAAATATCGCATGCACGTGCTTTACTTATGCTGTGGATATATTTTGCGAATTACTTAAGTATTTTTATTATTATTATTATTATTTCGCGTGTACAAGTACAGGGTAAGTGTAATATTTTCTATTATTTTAGTTACATATAAGTTGATACCGTAATTCTAATTGAAAATAATTATGTAGTTCTTATAGTTGCACTTTTGATGTGTTGTACTTTTAAGTGTGATTTTTTTTTTTTTTTTTGTTGTTACTGTTAATGCATGTTTTTCTGTATTTTGCTGTTTTGCAAAATTTTAAGTGGGTAATCCAGTGTAATTAATAGCAATAGGCATTATCAGCCAAAGTACTTTAAGCAGTTTGTATACGAAAACTGGGGTTTGAGGGTTTTCCCCTAATAGAAAATAAGGCATGTATGGTATCTTTATTTCAGTAAATTCTAATTAAGATTACATTTTCGCTTGCTAACTAATTTTATCCTACATAAAATAGCATTGTGAATCTGGTAAATTGTTATAAGAAAAAAATTACTTTTAAAGCGTTTAATATCTTCAAATGTGTTATTTTGTTTTTAGTGTCAAAATATTATGTCTATTTTCAGCATATGAGGATAAAAATTAAAGAAAATGTGCTAGTTGGACCGGGAATTAGGGATAATGTATTTTAAATCATTTCTCTATGTTCCGGACTTGCTAGCCGTATAGATGTTGGTGCAAACCGAGAGACTAGAAGATTTAGAACGATGTCCCTTCACGTAAGTAAAAACCTTGTATTTTTTAGTTCAAGTAATGATTTGCGATTTAAACTGACATTTTATCTAAGTATTGAAAGATATTTATGTACATGCAGTATAAAACTGTGCATGCAATTGTGCTAAAACGGATCTTCAATTTTTATTTCCAAAAGTTCAACTTTCTAACAATTGTACTATCTAGTCTAAAAGTTTGTGCTAGTTATGCTCACCTTTCTATAAAATATGCTAAGTGCATCAATAAAAGACCTCTAAAAAGGTTGATTCATGTATAAAATTATGCTTTCATAGTCAAACTGAAATTAGTGTTGCACATAAACAATCTAACTCTTATCGTATTGAAATTCTATAAATCAAGTTACTCTACTTGGGATATACAGTAAAAAATGTTTTGTAGGATTACTAAAAATGCAATTTTTTCTCTAATTGATCTATAGAAAATATAAGCTAGTATAATCGCTGTCTAAAATCTATTAGAAATGTGTGGGTAAGAAAAAATGTTTAGATAAATACTTTGAGTATTCATATATTTCGTATACAAAAACTTGAGTTTAGGGGGATATATGGTTAAAGTGGTTTTCTCGCAATAGAATATAAGACTTTATCATTATTTGTAAAAATCTTTCTATGCTATAATTTTCTCACTTGCCTAACAGTAGATTAAATTTGTAGAAAATGTATGGGTATCCTAAATCCTACTTTAATGTTAAACGGCTACTCAACAAAAATACGGTATACAAAAAATTAAAACACTTGATTAAATTTTTTTTTCTTGATAAATTAAAAACATTTGATTAAAAAATATTTGTTGTAAAATTAATTATTCACTTAAAATTAAATCACTTGATTAAAATTTTTTCTTGATGAATTAAAACTTGGATAAAAAAAATAAAAATAAATTAGCTCTTGATTAAAAAAATATTTGTTGTAAAATTACTTATTTAACTTAAAATTAAAACTTGGGTAAAAATCTCTTAAGAAAAAAAAAATGTTTAGATAAAAAAGTTCATACACTATCTAAATCATTATTTGTAAAAACTATAGGTACTAAAATCGTTCTATGGTATAATTTTCTCACTTCCCTAACAGTAGAAGAAATTTGTAGAAAATGTATGGATATCCTAAACCCTACTTTAATATTCTAGTAAACTGTTACTTATTAAATATATGCTATAATCAGTATACAAAAATTAGTTAAACATTATAACTATGTATTAAGCAACATTTATTCAATTTGCATTGGTTCTATTACTAAATGGTAAAGAAAACTAAATAAATAAAAAAATAAACTTCGAAAAATTAATCAAAGTACCAATTCATTTTCAAAACTAAAGTATAACACAATACACCTACAATTTTATACCTGAAGGATTCTCGGCCTATTGGTTTAAGCCAACAATCATTAGCCTATGAATTCTTTTGTAGGTTGCGCGTTCAAATTTGAAAATTTTTTCCAAGTCCCCTTATTTGAAAAATATCTTAATGCCTGAAAAAATTACAAGTCCCCTTATTTGAAAAATATGTCACAATCTGAAAAAAATTACAAGTCCCCTTATTTGAAAAAAAAAGAAAAAAAAATCTTATCAATCCTTTGAACATCCGGTCTTAGCATCCGCTCCCCACATCCGGTCCGACCACGCCCCCCTCTCTCTCTCGACCTAGGGAAAGCATCCGAACGGATCCGCAGAATTAACATGGGATCCGCATGAGCAGAACTCTTATTTATCTACTACTAGGGTACCCCATGATTACTGGAACAGACTTCAAGGGGAGGTAAGACACATAATGAGGATTCAGAATCGCACAGCAATGTAGGGTCTAAAACCCCGTTTGCCTTGCCTGTTAACCCATTTATGCCTGGTGTCCCTTGTTTGGGACGGCATTTTCGCTATCACTCGAAAACGTTATTTCTTTTTCCTAGCCTTTATTCACGGGTATTTAACCTCAACTGCGAAAATGCTTTAACTTGGCCAAGTGGGATGTTGACATTTCAATTTTTATGCATAATGATTTTAAAAGAAATCCTCCCTTGTGGAAGAAGTTATCAGGAATTTTTTATTATTGCTAGTATTAGCAAAAATAGAAGAAAGTCACAAAAATATCTGTACACAAATATGTTAGTAATCATTTTGGGGAAAAGATTTGAAGTGTTTGTCTAATTTCTTAACCAAGTTTCATGGATAATGGGCGTTTTCTCCAAAAATTTCATCCATGAATTAGAATTTTTAAACTATTATTTTTAGTCAAGTGTTATCTGCGGAAGCTGCATTAATTTTTTATGAACAAGGATCGGAAAGTTCACTATTGTTTCAGCACAGGTTCCAGAGTGATTATTAATAGCTACATGAAGACGACGTTTCAGACCACACATTTCTATGAGATACTAAATCCATATTACGTGCCCTACCTCCCCTTAAAGTTTGTTCCAATAATCTGTATAATATTAAAAAATATTAAGCATTATTTAAATTGTTAATATATATAGGGAATATATCTAAACTGTAAACCTTAAATTCATAATTAGTTACTTTATTTGAATTATTTAGATTTTTTATTGTATCCTGGAAACCCTTTAATTTCCTTTCCAGTTAATTTTATCGTGCTAATTACTGTATTCAAAGCATGCATAAATTTTTGCTTATCAATTTTCTCCCAATCTCTCACATCATATCATTAATTAAATATTTAAAACTTGGAAGAACAAAACAAAATGAAATATCAGGCTGTGCATTATTAGCATGGCGTCAGCAGTTCTTTACTTTTTGTGTGTGCAGTTTCAAATGTAGGCCACATATGTGCTACCGGCTTCAGAAAGCGACTTATGAACAAAAACAGAAGGGCAGAAAACTGTCCAATGTCAAATACCGGCTGCAACAAAAGCAGAAGAGGTGTGTCCCTTAATAATCTAAGACTGTTGCACTCTAACGGGTCTTGATTATCATTCATAACAGATTGCTGAAATTATTTGTTTTTAAAGGTTGACCTTCGTAATATATGACTATTGATTTGTGTTTGTATATATATGGGAGAATTTTGCTATCAGTTTCATAAGTTTTGCAACTGCTTGTAAATCAAAACAATCATGATCGCTAAGGTAAGTTTTACTCATACTAGAAATATTTGTTTTTGATTTAACTAATGTACTAACTTTACTTAAAAAAAAGAATCCAACACATAGCGACAATCTAAACTTTACTAAACTTCACTTAAAACCCCCTACTTAAGGCTATTTCAAAGCAACATACTTTGACACTTTTTAACAACTAATAGAAAAATGCTTCTTTTTAAATTAAAAAACGACATCCATATGTGAACTATTTTAACAAGCTTTGTTTAGTAGTTTGTGTTATAAATTTTCCCGTTCTCTAATGTATGGTACTAGTTAGCTATCCGCAGCTGTAAAATATCTGGTTCAGAACACTTGTTATCAAAAGCAACATTTTCTTTATTATTCTGCAATGCACTAGAAATTTTACATTATTCTATAGAATTCTGATATTACTTTCAGTAACATCCAAAAATGAAAATTCTAAACTGACACGACAGCACAATTTACTTTTCATACCAAAGCTCAAATAAAATGTAATTGGAAATTAATTATTGTAAAAATAATTATTTAGTCTTTTACTTAGTCTTTAGTCTTTTCGTACTTACTCATTACTCTGGTTGCCTCACTTATAAAATATATGAGTTTCAAACAAAGGTTTTCGACTGGTTTTGTAGGTACTATTTTAACCGTATAACGCATCAGAAATTTTTGAATTATTCTGCAATTTTATTGTTTTTTAATGTTTTAAATTTGTTGTACTTCTATGTTTGGAAAATAATTACTGTGTTTTTCTAATATATAACAATCAATATAAACTGAAATATTCACTCTTTGAAGCATTTTGAGAGAGATCAAACTAATCACTTGCGGAAAAGAAATTAAAAATTTTGACTTATGCCTATGTATTTCATCGCCGATTTTGAAACGATTAGCATGTGGTAACAGTATTACGGCCTCATTCTGGTTTCAACAGAGTTACAATAAAATTTGATTCTAGATATTTGTTTTGTTATTATTATTATTTTAAAGTCACCCCATACTGAATGATAGTTTACACACCACTCTCTTTATGTAGGAAAAATTTATTAAACGTTTATTAAAGAAAGGAACAATTAGAAGATATTTTTGCCAACCAGCATTTCGGCTGAAGCGGTCAAAAAACTATTTTGTTACACCTTGTGTTCGGTTCGAATCTAGGCCTCCGCTGGGCTGTAAAATTGTCTGTCCCTTCATAGGGAGCAGTGTTGCTCCCCCTATAGGAAACTCCCATAATAGCCAACACTTCCGGCCGTAGTTGTGGCCCTTGCTTGAATGACAAGAAAGTGTCCGTCAATGGGAAAAAAGTTTTTTTTAAAGAAATAATACCAGAATTACAAGCTTCAGTGTTTTTTTGCATTGTGTATTTTGCTATGCGTTTTTGGCCAATGATGATGTCTTCTGTGGCAGCTCCATTATAAATAAAAATAATAATAATAATAATAATGATAAAACCTTTACAAATTCATTAACTTCTCCGTTCTCTACAGGTTTTCGTCTTCTTGGCTGCCGTGGCAGCAGTCCGTGCCGTCGGACTCATCGGAGGTCCAGTGCTTGCTGGTGGACACTTGGGAACAATCTCTGCCCAGAGCACCGCCATCAACCACGTCGCCCCCGCAGCCCCCTTGGGTCTGGGCTACGCTGCCGCTCCCTTGGCCCTCGGACACGGAATCGCCGCCGCCCCCTTGGGCTACGGATGGGGTGCAGCCGCCCCTCTGGGTCTTGCTGGACACGGAATTGCTGCTGGCAACTTGCGCGCTGACGGAATCGTGGGCAGCGGAATCCTCGGATCCCGATACGGAAGTGCCATCGCCCACAATGCCGTCGTCGGACATGGACTGGTCGGTGGAGTCCGTTACGGAGGTCTGCTCGGCCTTGGACACGGAGCTGGACTCGCTAAGGCCATCTGGTAGATCTGTTCCATCCGAGACAGACTGTATGAAGCAAAGACTTTGAAAAGATGATAAATTATTTTACTGGAGTGATGGTTTAAATAAATTGTGTGTTTTTTTTTTTACGTGAAATTGGCTTGTGTTGCTTCCTCAAATGTGCTACATATCCTCACAATTTTTTTTTTACTACATAAAATAACTCTTTTAGAGCAACTATTACGTTTCTTAATATAAACGAAAAAACTTTCAGGCTTAAAGAATAATAATTATTTATCTAAAAATTGAATTGTAGAGAAAAGTTTGAACTTTTATCACATCGCTTTTCAGTTTATCTGAACGTACATTTTTTTAATTTTGATTTTAACATAAATTTGTAAAAGTATAATAAAACATGCATTAGAATTTTAAGTCAGTCAATATTTCAACTGATAAATAAATAAAAAAATTTAAATTACTTACAGTAATCTGCACATTAGTTGAAATATTGTGATAACCTCAGTCAGTAACTAACTTTTAAAACTTTTTAACTAAATATATATCATTTGTTTACTGTCGATTCCTTGAAGATGAAACAGAAATAGATGGGATATACGATTTGCGCTATTATATTATGAGGGCAAGAACAAACAATTCTCATGTAATAATCGAAACTATTCAAAAACTTGAAGCCAAACCCGTTGTGGAGGCATTTACAACGGACGCTAGAAAAAACCTTTGACGAAAGCATTTGTACACGCTATATAGTTGATATTTTTCCTCAAACAATAAATAACTTCGTATTCAATTTTTATTATAGACCCAAATTGAATTTCATGATTTTCTGCAAAAGCGCGGTAACTTTCGCATTCGAAAGATTTCGCTTTGTGTAGCCACTCTTATATCAATGATTCAAACAGACGATTAATTTAATGATAAATATTTAAACTATGTTATCCGAAAAAACTTTTAAACGAAATAAGTTCCCTTCAAAGCTTGATGGCCGCGACTTCAAACATGACGTCATAACGATTGCAACAGCTCATTTTGTCACGCAAATGATTAACTATTTTACTCTCGAAAATAAAATGTAGCTGAAAGTAGAAAAAAAATCGCTTTAAAATGAAGGAACGGGTGGATTTTGAGAATTTTAAAGAGGCGCAGATAGTTTTCTATATTTTTATACATAATTATAAAAATTTCAAGCGGGTCGTATACACGGTGTAGATGTTACTGCTTTTATCGTACTTAACTTTTTAATCTTTTTGGAGTAATGGAGGTGAAAGTTTTATATCTTGGATGAGTAGTCCGGAATGGTTACATGGTGAGTCAGCGGGGATCAGCGTAACTATACAGTAGGATAAAATACATAAAAACTTAGCGAAAAAACACACATAAAAGATAGTTATAGCATGATACCAGTATTTTTCGTATATTGTAGGATTTTGTTTTTAATTTAATTTCTTCTTTTAATAAGAAACGAGTTTTCTGAAAAAAATATTTTACGTTTACAAAAATCATAGGATAAAATTGCAAGAGCAAATCGGGCAAAAAAAAGTTTCCATCACCATCTCAGAATTTCATGAATTTTTTTTCTTGCGTTGTCTTACCCAAGGAAAGAACAAATCTGAAGTAATTTTGATTAACCTCTTTTAGTTTTTGAGTTATGGGGGGTCAAAATACCCCAGACGAGTGACGTTGAAATAATTTAGGGCCATTTTTGCCACTTTATAGTCTCGACTGAGACTAGCTCTGAGGTGCTTCAGAGAATTTTTTCATTTTATCCTATAATATACCTTGTATATTAACATCTCAAATTGAAAATTCATTCGAAAATAGTCATAGCCCCCAAATAAGACCCCCCACCAAATACCCTTAAATTCATAAAAAATACAGTTTTACGAATGCTTTAAATCTTGGCTCTGACGTGATACAGAAAATTTTTTTTTGCGCAGAGCAGTTATACGTCTTCATATAAAGTGAATCCAATGTTAAAAAGTTTTGAAGTATCCCAGGGCCCAACGGTACGGGGCCCCAAATGTGGTCCTTAGCGCTAATTTATGTAATTTCGAAGCACTGGTACAGCTGAAGTCGTCTTCCCACAACAGAACACTCCTCAAATATATCTACCATATATAACAAATAGTTCTTTTACAGGGGCACTCATAAGAATTATATTACGCTGTATGGGGGATCTCTGCAACTACTGAACCGATTCGAAATTTTTTTTCACTGATAGAAAGCTACACTATTCCTGAATATTGTAGGCTACCTTTTAGCATGCAGCATAACTAGTACTTTTACGGGGCCACTCAAAAGAATTCCAATACATAACGCTATATGGACATCTCTGTAACTACTGAACTGATTCTAAATATCTTTTCACTGAAAGCTACACTATTCCTGAGTAACACAGGATAAAATTCATGCATGTAGCATAATTTACAGGAACACTCAAAATAATTCAGATAATAAAAAATTGTACATGTTATATAAATTAAATATTTTTATTATACAGCGTTTTACATTGTTTCTGTTTTTAAATATAATTTATTTGTAGACTAGTGAAAAAAAAGTAGGAAGTTGATAATAATTAGCTGAACTCTTACTAGGCAGTGGAATAGGAAAATTTATTTTAAAGAGGAAGGGTCATCACTTTATCAGACGTAGATGGGACTGCTACAATGAAATATTTGCATACAATACCTGACTCTCATTCATTAAATGGCCACGACGAGAGGATTTGCTTCTGCTATTCCATTTACGATTGCTACTATAAAAACTATCAAAGCAACTCACAATAAACAATACAACAGACTCTATTATAAAGCTAAGTAAATAACCAGAGAATTTGTCCTTGAGAATTTTGTTGTAAAATAGTATACAAGTCAGAAACAGATGATGTAGATTTTAGACAATTTTTTTAAATTCACAATATTATTTACTTTTTGTTTATTTTCAATGAAGTATAAGACATGGCACATGTAAAGTTAATTAATTTAGATAGATTTTTTTTTCGCAATTGGCGAGTGGAAATATTTACGACAATGTTTACGAACTATTTTGAGTGAGTAATGTTTAACTAATGTAAAATTCAATAAAAGACTTTTTAGTGCACTTTTCCACCAAATTTGTGTAACTGCATTCATTTATTGGCAAATTGGATGCAGGAAAACGTTTGTAGAACTTTTACAGGGCAGTTCACTTACGACCATTTAATACCACCACTTGATATTCTATACTTTCCTTAAATGAGTTTTTACACATAGATTCTCATTCTTAAAATAACGTATAATTTGTGTAATGGTTCTGCCTTTCGGTCATTTCTTCCATATGTTGATGCTTATTTTTCTCCCTTATACTTTACGCAAAATGTAGTTAAAATATGATATCTCTGAAAATCGTTTCTTACTGTATTCATATCAGTGTAACTATTTTTTTCTTCTATACTGGTGAACTGAGGAAGTATAGAAAAAAGAACGTAGAAAGTTAGAGCATTTTAAATGTAAAAAATACATAACTTTTATTAAAACCTAGTTCGATGTTCTGTGAAATCAAAGTACACATATGTTAATGCTGCATATTTGTGTTTGCTGTATACAATATTCATAATCTTCACATGCTTCCTTTTGACAATTATTTTTAATGAGAAAGAAAGCTACAATTTTCGCGTGAATTCTCCTACTCTACAAACTGTTCCGCAAGGTTTCAGCATCCAGCGATAAATTAGAATAAAAAAATAACTATACTTCTGTTAAAATCAGCAGTGGATTTTTTTTTTTAGCGGAATAAGTAAAGAGATGAAAGTGATAAAATAAATATGCCTCAGGAACAGATGAAAACAGCCGTTCTCTAATAGACTTTGGAAATATTTCCGATCAATCAAGATATTTCCCTACATTCCAATAAATTCCTTTAGCTAGTGTGCATTGTCGTAAATATCTACAACACTGTAGATACAGTTTGAAAATCTGAATTTTTTACTGTTTTTTTAACACTCCATCCATTTTTAAGAAATGGACCTTAGCTCCACAAAGGTAATCTTCAATTTCCCTGCTTATTGCTGCAAGAGTAATTCCTTAAGTGTGCTGCTCTAAAGACTTTAATATTAAATGAGCTCATTCCTGCCTAAAATTAGGAGTGCAACATAATGAAGTGTATTCATATTTATACGGATGTCAGTATGCGAGACATCATAAATGTAACACTAGGAAAACACGCGCGAAAACTAAGTAAAACACTGAGAGATACTGGAATAAAACAGTTCGGTATTATTAACATTACTGAAGTTTAAAAAAAATCATGTAAAATATTTCAAAAATATAAATAACTTTATTTTGGTGAGGCAGGTATAAAGCTAGACAATAGTGGAAAAAGGTTTAACTCACATTTTACTATTTTTATACTGAAAGAAATTATTAAAAATATATACATAGGGGCCGCAAAAAGATCCCCCACAGGACTGCAAAAAAAAAAAAAACCTTGGCACGTTCCTGTTCTTCTGTACGTGTTCTATGTGGTGCAATTTAACCTATGATGGCTTTTCATTCAGACACATGCTCTGCAAGAGTTCTTATTCTACAGCCAAGATGTACTGGGTATAGTAATGGGATTACAACTTATTATCCATTCAAGCTCATAACTAGTAAAGATTTAACTGTAATCTAACTATAGAATCCATAATCAACTGCAGTCATTTGAAGTTTCATGTGTGCATCTGCTCTTTACTTTATATAAAACTTGTGAATAATTTTAAGAATTTTAAACTGATAGAACTTCTTTAAACGATCCTTTATTGTTTGAAGCCAAAGTTTTCACTTTATGTTAGTTTCATTTTTTAAATATACATATATTGTCTGACGTAATTAAAAATCAATAAATCTCAGTACTTCGTTAAATAATTTATTAAATACAACTAATAGAGAATACAGAATAACTTATCTTTTCTTAAATTGAGTTTACATGCGATTTAATAGTAAGTTTATGAAAAAAGCTTTTAAAACAGAAAAATTGAATTCTAAACGTTTTTCTAGCTGTTTCACAGCTTATCCAAATTCCTCCTTTTCAGAGCTTTAAGTTCAGCGATGTTGTATTACGACTTCCGAAATCAATTTTTCAGTTCTTTTTTTAAGTGCCTTTGTATCAAACCTGATATAGATGTGCTAATATCAGATTTTATGAACACTTTTTTAACTGTTACGTGTCTGCTCTAATAAATTGAAGCATTCAACAACATTCGTAGATTGATTGGAGATACGAGCTTAATCTCTAGTTTAACTCTCCAGGCGGTTGTGACGTAAAATCCCGTCCACATCATTCCCGTTTTCACTGCGATAATCTATAATTTAAATTATTTATAACACTCAAATATCATATGCTTTCATATTAAAGCTTGTATGTAATTTAGGAGCCTATTTTTAATAATTACAAATCTTCCTAATAATTTTTTATGTATAATTTAAAGACTGCATGAAAATATTACCGTATAAAAAATATTATTTGTCCATTTCCAAAAAGGCTCAGAGAGTTGAAATGCCTTTTAACGTCTGTTCATGATTTTGATTCTTATTATAAGGGGTAGAAAAAGAATAATGTCACCCCTTGAAAACTATCGCTCAGTCGCTCAATAAACTAGACATGGAAAAAAATTATACCAAAAACATTGTAATGAATATACTGTATAATATTGTTTTAAGAAATTAAGCGTAATAATGATAACACAATCGAAAAAAAAGATAACAGAAACAAATAAAAATAAATAAAATAAATATTTATTGTTTCTTTTTACATCATACAGATAAAATAATTATGCAACGTACAGAACAAAGTTTCCCTGAAAGTGAGTTGGCACAGTTTCTACGCCAGAGAATTTAAAAGCACTAAAACAAACACTTTGGTTTACGAGACAATGCACAGGGTAAATGAAACAGAAAAACGGAAAGTCCCCAGATAAAACGAATGCAAAATTAGCTGCTCTGTTTACAAGTAAAGTACCTTACAGTATCACAGAAAAACATTCACCATTTTCCATAACCATAGGCTGGACCATGACCAATGCCATAACCAGCTCCATGTCCGTGGCCATAACCAGCCCCATGACCGAGGCCATAAGCAGCTCCGTGTCCGAGACCATAAGCAGCCCCATGTCCAAGTCCGTAAGCTGCTCCATGACCAAGACCATAACCTGCTCCATGCCCAAGACCATAACCAGCTCCGTGCCCAATGCCGTAGCCGGCTCCGTGTCCCAAACCGTATACGGCTCCATGTCCAAGACCGTAACCAGCTCCAACACCATAAGCATGGGGTGCAGCAGCTGCAGCAACTATGGGCCCACCATGAGCAACTGGAGCAGCAGGAGCGGCATATGGACTGGCAATGACAGCTGCTGCCGGGGCACTAGCGGCAGTTCCGGGCTCATTGGTCTTGATTGTAGCACGGAATCCATGGCCGTCAGCAACGTATTCAACTTTTCTAGCTCTGCCATCGATGTCAGAAAGAGTGTAGGATCCTTTCTTGTTTCCGTGGGCATCACCGACTTCGGATCTGGAATTAGTGGCTCCAAGAGCGTCCTTGATGTCATAGCCGAAAGCATAATTTCCGTATGCCTGAAACAGTTTTACGTATATTTAAAAAAAGTACAGTTTGTTATTTTAACCATGAAAGAAAACAATCTAAATTTAACGATCGCAAGTACAGTTGTTAAGGGGAACAATTAATAGTGAATCGAACAATGAGACCTATGTGAAGGTGGTCATTTACAGTCTTACTCCCTCAGCTAAATTTGGACCTTTTTGCAATAAATGGAAATTGGTATATTTCAAACCGTGTGTTTCAAGTTAGTTCCGTTGACACTCTTAGCGTACATATATTTTCAAATAATTTTTTGCTTTAAAGTATAAATACCCCTGAAAAGGACTTCAGATTTTTTTTAATTTAGAAAATGTAATACAGCATTATAGAATTTGTACCAAGATTTGCATCTTTAAAAATCTTGAACTACTTTTCTAATGTTACGCAAATTGAAATAATACCTGGCAAATTTTAATAATACTATTTTAGTAAGACAAAAGAATTAAAATGGAACATAAAATATTTTTACAGATTATGCTAACTATGGAAGAAAAAATCAAAAGCAGTACAACTTAATAAATAATTTGTGTAATTGGGTTTCGCAACTTCTTAAAAATATAAGTATATTTTAAAGAAACATTTTAAAATTGTAACATAATTTTTTTAAATGGCATTTTTTAAAGATATTATTCATTAAGATTATTTAAAATAAAAAAAAAACACATTTTATTTGTGCTAGCTTTATTTTAATGAATAAATAAAAGTCATGACACATGACATATTAAGAAGAAAGCATTATAAATTTAGATAATAACCACACCAGCATTCAAAGAAGAAAAAAAACCTAGAAAAAAACTTAGAAATGGCTGTCATTCTTGCAAATTCAAAATTTTTGGAAAGTCATAAAAATTTTAGAATGAATGTTTCTCTTGTTTACAAATGTGTGTACAAATTTGTGTAGAATGTTTCTCTTGTTTACAGATATTGTTTCCAAAACTGAAGAACTTTCTGTGAGAAATGTTTAGAGATAGATAAAAAAATGATATTAACATAAATAAGTTCATTATTCAAAAAGACGCGTTTTCGAGTCATATTAAAGGAAAGTAATACTACTGGAAATATTTCAATAAAAATGTTTAGATAAGCTTGAATCTTTTACATTTTTTCCTAAATATTCCTTACATGTACTTAGTTTGATATTAGACACTACTTTGGTAAACTTATGTTATATTGATAGTTTTTTTAATTTAATTCAATAAATTGCGAAAAGCGGAAACAAAAACTTATCTACATATCTATAGAATCTTAATGACTCTCACATTTTCATGCAAATAATAATACTAATATTAGTAGAATTATAATGTATTGAACGACAAGTGTCTGAAAACTCTGGATTTTAGAAACTTGTTCAAATTTATAAATTTAGATACGATGGAATGTTAAGGTATTTTATAAAAAAAAAAACCTACAAGGCACGTTGTCCAGTAAAATTTTGTTGATGTAAAAACAATGTTTTGAAAAATAACGATAAAAAATATTATACCGTGAAAAAAAAATCTGTAAATAATTTTAAGTTCAAAAATCTTAATGTTAATCTTAATGGTAATCAAAATGTTAGCATATATTTAATTAAATTATTAATCTTTGTAAAAATGTATAATTATAATGTGTAAAATATTTTAGAAAGTTCTAATGGTTTTTAAGAAGTTTTAATTTAAAAGTATAGAGTTTTACAGGGTGTACATACATTACAAAATTTACAGAAAAACTCTCAAGTATTAAAAAAAAAATACTGAAGTTCAAACTGAATGCCTTCTAGAAGCGACTGGATTAAAATTTACCTTACTACAACTTGTTGATTTTACATCATACAAAATTATACAGCTCAGAGGATTTTAAGATATTTCTCATCTTTATAATGCACCCCCTGTAATGGAGTCCCGTAAAACTCTTAGTACTCGTTTCCCTAACCAATCCGACGAGGTAGATAATGGAGAGTCAGAAAAAGTTAGGCAGACATCGCCATATTCCGGACCCGGTGTTTTAGACGTCATTTTCCTAAATGGCCTTCTCCTCTCTCACATGTATTGTATATATCAGTAACATGCATAAATTTCGGAGTAATGAATGCGGATAGTTACATCTTGAGCACTGAATAATTTTTGGATAGGCGAACAGTATTACAAACCGAAATCTTAAATGCTTTTTAAATTTGAACACTTTTTCACAATGTTAAAAATTCAAATGCAAGCTATAGCATGAATTCTAATTGTTGAAGGAAAAAAAATAGATTTATGTTCATAATTTAATAATTACTAAATTAATTTTTTAGATTTTGAGAGGTCAAATACATATTTAATTTGGACTTAAATTAGAACATTCTAATCAAACCATTAGTTTTCAATAGAAACTTTTACGTATTAAGAACACACATAAATTTCACAACATTCGAAATTTATGATACACATTTACGAAAGCTGCAGCACTGACAGACGAACAGACAGACAAACTGAAACTATAAACTTTACTGAGCTTTGTTGAAAAATTGAAAAAACGGTTTGAGTGCGTTTAGCAATATTTTCTTCTAAAATAGATTTTTAGAGATTGATAAAATTTTATAGTGACTATATTTCATAAGAAATATCACGAATTACTCACATCTTGCTGTCTGGAGCTAGCACTGACTCCAGTACTCTTCAGTGGAGCTACAAGGCTTGCACCGGCAACAGCCAAGGCGAAGATGAAGTAAAATGCCTGAAACAAAAATGATATCTAATGAATTTTTAATGTAATGCACACTAATTATGGTTACTTTTCTATAACTCTATAAATATGTAAGCCTATAGTTGTTAAATATATATGGCACTCTGAAATATATATGGACGACATGGACTTTGCTTTTGATGTTTATATTACAAAAAGAACAGTTCAAAGCATTTTTGAATAGAATTTTATTTAGAATTCTACATTTTTTAAAAGAGATAAAACCAAATAATGTTAATTCCTTTCTGTGATTGGTTGAAATATTTAAAAACAATTCCAATTGAAATTTTTTGAAAAGTTATTCTTATTCTAAAATTTATGTGTATTTTGTCAGCATTGTTACGTCAAGACTTGATCATTTAATGACTTTACTATGATATAATTTTTCAGTTTATACTAAAGAAGAAAATAAATGATATTTTTCAAAAAGAGTTTGTCTATTCCTGAGTTTATCTGACTGAAAAGAATTTAATTAGATTTTTGAAATAAATAAGCTTTAATAGTCATTAAATACTTAGCTTGGAAAACAATAGTGATGCTCATTTTACAGGTTTTAAGCAAGTTAGATTGAAACAGGTTTTAAAACACTCAATAGAAAAGAAATGGTTTTCTTTTAAACTTTTGAATGATGAAAACTTTAAACACTATACGATGTTTTTGTACAATAATTATGAAATGATGATGCAGCAAATTAAATTCCACTTAAGTTGATGGAGCAGTGTATCTGTGGTTTTAACAATGTGGAATTATAGAAAAATGTAACCTTTCATATTCTTATAAAAGTATTCAATTACAAATAAATAATATTAATGAATAGTATTCGCTTACTATTATATAACGAGTGCATTTATTACTTTATCAACACACATTTTTGATGGTTTCTATTTATATACGAACTGATTAAATTGATATAGAAAACAACGAAAAGGCTTGTTTATTTACCAACATATTTAAAAGTAGTTTGATGCTTCAACAAAGCAGCAGATTTAATTGAATATTTAATTGGAATAGTTAATTTTTCAATAGTTATTTGAAGGAATCTTGCACATTTTACTACCATGATGCAATTTCTTTTACAGTACTATATTTCTTCAATGTGTCACATAGATGAAAGAAAAGAAAAAAAAAGGTTTTTTACACGTATTAACGAAAAGGTTCTTCACTATCAAAATATTGTTTCTAAAAATCTATAAAATATATAAAGTTCCTGTTTTCTTATTTTTAAAAACTTCGAATTTTTAAACAATTTGAGTTAATGAAAATACGCGAAATATGAAATGTAAAATATTGCTTTGAATGTTGGCAAGATACTGCAAATTAGCTCTGTTTCATGCAGACTTAAACTATAAAATATTACTAAGAGTGGTTTCAGTTGATGATTATTACTTAATTGTTAGAGCATTTGATTGCATATTAATTTTACATACTGTTGTAAATGTATGGTAACTTAAATTAATCTCTATATATATTAGTTCAAACAGTCTTGATAACAATAACGCACATTTTATTGTTATAAAATAAATTAAAATATTGAAAAAAGATTAGTACAAACTATAAAAAATATAACTTTTCGCGAACATAAACAACATATTTCAATTCAGAAAAATTTATAAAAGTGAGAGTTCAACTATACACATTTGATTCTACTCAAAACAGGAAGAAAATTAAGTAAACGAAAACGATCAAGCATGCAATAAAGTGACTTAATACTATTAGTACATATTTTAAAGTTTTAAAAATACTAAAGTGATTTTAGAAACACTAATATATTTATATACTTAAAATTTAACCTACCATAATATTAGAATAAAAAGAATGCATTAATTTCATAAATAATACAATAATTTCAAAAGACACTTGATGCTATTTTATTCCAGTAATAATCAAAAACATATTAAACATATCCATCCCACAATTGCCTAATTTTTGTTAATTATTTTAGAAAAGCAAATTTATAAAGTTTCAAATAAATTACTAAAATTCTTAAACTGATTGTAAAAGTTGATTGCGTAAAATGATTGAATGTGAGTAAAAATGCAAGTTTTGGATTTATAAATTTTGAAGCAAAAAATGCTACATTTTAAACAAATTTAAATTCGGCTGAAAAGAACTTCAGCTTTTACCTGAGCAATCATGGTTGCAGTGAAAGGATCGTCGACTGATTCCTAAATGCCAAGTGTGAAACTTCGTCCCCTTTTATAATACCCTTTCTGGCAACAAAAATAAAACTCGTGCATTACTTGCCTTATTGTTCAAGTTACGTTCCATAAAGTGAAATTGGAATCAAGATTTTTTTATTTTTATTTTTTGGTTTCCTTTCGAGTGAAAGTGGATTGCCGGTGTTGAGGGTGGCCTTCAGATGTAGGTCGATCGCATACTGCCCAATGATTAAAGTTGTAGTATTTTAAAACTCCATGATTGCTAAGAAACGTATCTCAGTATCGAAGTTATTATCTCGGAGCCTCCCAAGTTCTCAAGCTGTGTCACATTTCCTTTCGATCCGGTCGATGATTAAAGACGATTGTGTAACAGATCTCTTGAATTCTTCGAACATTGTTCTCACGTTTTAATAAAGGAATTACAGCGATAGAAACAAGATTCTTAAATAGATGACTTACGTGCTCGATTTGTTCTTTTGACATAGAAGCTATTTCGTATTCTCAACGGAATTGCAGAGCTAGACATTTCCATAACAAATGGTTCCAGCTGAATCGAAAAAGTAAAATATTGAATTAAGAGGTTTTGTGCATAGAGCATTTTATGATTAATGTAAATTGTAAACTTTAAAGGGATTTCAGTGAAAGTTAAAAACTAACTTTTAAGACGAAATGTTCAAGAGTCGAAAGTTTCTAATTAAAAAAAAAAGAAAAAATAACTGTTTAGGTAGAATTTGATAAAAGAAAAGGAAAGATTTCACTTCTACAAATATTTATTTTATTTATTTATTGTGATAACAAACTTTAGTAATGTAGAAGCAAAAATAGCGTGGTTTGATGGTCCAAGGATACGCGTATTGGGTATACGGGAGGGATAGCTTTCCAATCGACGTAAATACAGATTAATTTTTAAGTGCAATTCTTTTATTAAAGGTTGTGGTAATATAGTAAAAATTCTGCATTGAGCAGTTTTGGGGTATTATCGTCTCGTCTTCAACAAACCCAATTATTTGAAAAGTAGAAAAAAAACGTACTACATTCGTTTTTCCGAAATTAAAAAAGGAAAGAAAGTCGCTTATTTTCGAAAAAAGGTGCAAAATTAGTAGGTTCCCGTAAATTGTACTCAGTAAACGTGATAGACTACACGTTTACCGAGTTTAAAGGTTTCATTAAACAGTGTAGGTGAAGAACAATTTTTAAAAGTACTGCATTTTACCTATATTGCGTCATAATAATTTTATTTTTAGTTATTTAGTAATTACTAATTGCGTTTTACTTCCACCTCCGTGTCATACATTTTATCACATCTACCATCATACCACCAATACAACTTCAACATACTTTGTTGAAGTGATTTGTTACTATACCACCGTGAATTAACAACTTTGGAGTAAAGCACATGCCCAACAATTGAATTATCATACATCGGACATTTTCTGTAGGAGCTATAACAGTCTAATCAGCTTTGATAAATGTACGGTATGAATATGTCAGTTTTCGTTTATATTATTTTTCATCAATTAATCTGATTATTTCAGATAAATTGCTTATGCATATATAAAATACATTTTTATCAATTAAAAAATGCTGTCTGCCGAACTATTTATCTCTAAATCTGTATTTATACATTTACATACCATACATTAGCCACATCTATCCGCCATTCCCTCTATACCTAAATATATAAAATAGATTTCTCTTCTGTCTGGTTTTCCCTTCTCTATAGGTGCTTAGACCGTTCGTCAAATCTGGACCAAATTTGGCACACGGACTATGTACGACAATAGAAAGCTATTGCTAAAAATCAATCCGATTTCTATATTTTTAGTTGTTTTATGTTTTGTCCAGCTTTTGGCCATTTTTTGGGCATAATTTTAGTCCGAAAACTGCATTTCGTATATCACCGGAAAGTCCAGAGATTTCTTTTTTAAGTGAGCAATTACGGAATATCATATCTAAGTTCGTTTTTTTAAACGAATTTTTAAAATTCGCGAAAGAAATGGGCTTTTTGAGCGTGTTTTCACTTTACTACTGATGAAAATTCACTTCCTTTCAAAAAGTGATAATGATTTGGAATCAACAATTTTCTAGCGATTAAAAAAGAACTGATAAAGAACAGAACTCATATATATATATTTTAATTTTATATAGAATAACTTCTGAAATATCTTAATGGAATTTCTTCGGTCATTGTCATTTTTTCGCTGTACAGCGCACACCTGACTGTCATGCATCTGGCTAAAAGACTCATCTCTCCCCTCCCAATGTCTTGTAGTCACAATGTAAATGCCGGGAAGATAGTGGAACTTGCAGATTTTTTAAAAGTTATTATAGATATTTTATTTTGGGGATAACGAGAATTGGGGAAATTTATTAATTATCGTGATGAAAAGACACGATCTGATGACTCTAGCAAGGTGTTTTTACTTATGGAGGACTTTTTCATTTACTTGTTTAGAATCTGATTAGTATCACTGTCAAATTGGTGTCTATAATACATTGAGATGCTGATGGATCAGAGTGATTTCAGATACAAAAAAATATAATTGTCCAAGAGGTGGCAACATAAAAAAAAGTTTTTTAACGATACACCGCTGATTCGTACTGTGAAAGAATCCTTTGTGCAGCCAAGTTCAAATCGCCTTGTTTGCGCTCGCGATCCTGTGGCTTATAGCAGGGTCAGCAGATAAAATAGGTCAAATTTCAATTTTAAAAATTTTATTAGGTACATGGGCTGTAATTATGAAGTAGCTGTTATTCATTCTTAATCGCAAAAAATTGTTCTCAGCTGACAGCCTGCTAGTGGCGAAGGTGTCGCTAGACAGTGAGAAAGTGGCGTAAGATTAAAGAAAAAAAAACCCATCTGTATACCGATTGCTTGAATGCTGTATATTCAAAAAGTTGTATGCAAAATGGCAGACACATGCACATATACAAAAAAAGTAAATTAAAATAAATAACATAGCTAAATCTACGGTTGGCAGTTATGAGAAACGAGTTACTGCTTTCAGCAAACACGCTCTGCATTTTCAATTGAAGTGCAGAAAAATTATTGAAGGTGACTAATTAGATTATAAGTGAATGAATAGAATTTTATATTGCATAATATTTACATTTTTATTTTATAAAAAGGCACAGTTTATATGCTATCCGGCTTCGCTATTTATATCGGACTCGTATTCCAGATCCACTCTCTCGCTGGCAGAGTCTTCCTCCGGGTCGATTTCCGCACTGTCTTCAGAAGACTATAGTAGTGGTTCCCAACTGGTGATAGTACCCGAGCGAGTGAGTAAACATAGTTATTGGTATTTGATGCAGAGAGTTCGCTATTTCAATTTTATGAAGTAAAAATGCAAAAAGCTCACTTTTTTTAGTCTTTTTTAGGAAATTTAAAAAAAAGTTTCATAATCCTTGCAAAATAGTGAAAATACGGGCCCGCACAATATTAAATATAATTCGATTAAATATTATATTACCTCAGCCCATCTTTTGGTCTTCGGCTATAAGTACATGTAAACCGGATTGATTAACTATTATCAGCATCAATGAGTCACTTGAAATTTTCCGCGCTTTCTTGAATTTTTCATCGTATATTACATTTTGTGCAAAAAGTTTTCTATTTTTTTATAATTTTATGCCTCCTCACGGGAATGAATTCTTTTAAGTGGTCCATGTGTAAATTGGAAGTTGAAAAGTGGTCCGCGAGTTAAGTTGAGTAGGTATCCACTGCTCTATAGAGATACCCACTCCTAGAGACTACGAATGATTCAAGAGAATCGTTTTGTTTGCTGAGCAAGATATATGGCTTAGATCAAACACGACCAGCCGATTTTGTAATAGAGTTGAGAAATAGCTATTTTAAATTTTTAATCATGCCTTGGCAACAAAATGATATGATATCATTGACCAACTGATATATCACTTAGATAAACTCAGTTTTGAGGACTTATTTTTAGGCTCCAAAAATGGCCTAAAACCACAAATCTAGGCAAGATCTGTCGCAATTTGGAGGAATGTGTAACACCGTCGACAGTCGTTTTCGAACGATTAGTGAAATACACAGCAGAATTTTATTATACAGATAAAGCCTTTAGATACACGGGTGAAAATTGTCAAAGGTTACAAATGATCGTAAGCATATTGGAAATCGAATAAAAGTCATCAGCATATTGTGGCATTTCTCAAAAGTTACCGTATGTCTAAATGTTTGTTCTGTAAAAATTTCTCCTAAAATGTCCTCTATAAAATTCCCTTTTAAAAACTTACTGTACTGAGTCTGCATTTGATCTGAGATAATTATTTAGAAAAGTTATAATCTTAGATAGAGGATATACTTTTACCGTTGTAGGCCAGTAAGGATAAGAAAAAAAAATATCTTTAGCTTTATTTCTCTTCAGGTGTAGTCAGTGCCTTTAAAAGACTTTGTCCGAGAGAACTCTTATAGTCATATTTGGGTTTGACAAACAGATCGAAATTGAACTTCTGCTACAAGTTTTATAACACTGGTTCCAGCCTTGTAGATCGTCTTATTTTTAAGATTTTAGAAACAGATTCCAAACTGAGATAAGCATCAATAGTAATTGTTTCTATATTACTTTTCAATATATATCTGTATTGGATATATTACAATTCCCTCCCGGGTTTTAAAGGCTTATAAATATACATATATATTACCAATACAGCAACAAAGTTGACTTTATTGGAGAAAGAAATGTTACATGTTTTATTTCACAAAAGTCCGATGTGTGAACCTTTCGTGACAGCGACGGATTAATGCAATTTTGTCGGGGGTGGGAGTTGGGGAAGGTAGTTCGTTTGTCGAATCATCAGCATCACGAAACAAGGACGGATTATAGGGGGGGTAGGAGAGGCGACCTCCCCTACTGAGAAAAAAGAAATTAATGTAAAAGATCCTATTTTACTTCCATAAAATGGATGCGTATGTCAATCTTGGATGAATATGCCGCTGTATTAGCAATATATATATATATATTTTATAAGTCTTCCAAACCCAGGAGGGAATTGTTATATACCCTGTATATATATATATGTGTGTGTGTGTGTGTATTACACACATATGTATATACATATATATAAACATTTGAAAGAAAAAAAAAAGTTAAAAATATTGTTTGTTCTGTTATTTATGAAATTTCATACTAATTTATAAAAGAAATTATTCAAAAATTGTTTTTTTTAATTAAAATGAAATCGAAACATCTATTCCATTCTTTTATCTTGTTATACGCCCCCATTTATAGTGTAGTACGAACAAGGTCAGAATTTTCCTTCCGTGTTATGCTAATCCGTCTTATATGACCCCGTATTATAGGAGGGTCTACTCTTTTTGGATCTGCTGTCGATTTGCGCTAGAGCGACTTGTTTGTAATGTGGTTTTTTGTTTACTGAACTTCCGGAAAAACGCAAGAAAATTTCCGAGTAGTGAATTGAGATAGATCACTTATAGAGGGTCGTTAAGTCGTGTTTTCTGCAGGGCATTTAAAATTAAGTACATAGGGTAAAAAATAGGTGCTTTAAAAACTGGTCGTTGGAACAGGGAGCTTTAATAGGGGTGGTCGCTCATAGAAGCTTCACTGTATATATATTTTTTCATTCGAATTGCTTCACGCAGTAAAGTATTGGGGTGCCAGTTAATTTCTTGGAAACGAAAATAATCTTAAATATTTTAATAACAAATTAATCAAAAATTACGGGTTAAAGTGTCGACAGATGGACAGCGAAAGACCCACAAATAAGGATACATTCCAAATAAACGATAAAAGAATTGCTGGATTTTCTATTTGACCAAAGTTTTTTACAATAATAATAAACTTTGGTCAAATAGAAAATCCAAATAGAAAATCCAAATAGATACAAAGATTTGTATTTCTCATAACAATAACATTGCTTAAAACGCTTCATTGGTACTTTTTTCTTTATCAAAGATCTACCCTCACACGTGTAACAAAACTATCATAATAATAAATTGTAGATATCAATTATCCTCCTTTTCCGCCTATGTACAGAATGCTCACGTCAAGTTGGTTCGTGACCTTCCGAGATCTTAATCCTAGCCAGCTCGCTTTGCATAGATCACGAATAAAATAAAAAATACGGAAACTATAAATTGGATTTTCTGTCCAATGTCAACTACTACTTACTACTAGAAAGAAGAGGTGTGTCCCCATTACGCTGGCATTAATACCTGACGCCCTAATTAGGAATGCAAAGAAATATTTTTTGAGCCTTGTATTATTAAAAAATTTACTGGCATACTGTTTTCCTTAAACTGTGGGTATAAATAGGGAAATCTCTGAGGGGTTTGCATTAGCTTTTGCAGCAACAAACTTAATTCAATCACCATGATCGCTAAGGTAAGATATTGTTTTTCAATAAGTTATGTTCTCTTTGGCTGTCTTTCACGGACTTTATAAAATTAAAGAGTAAACTTCGTGAAACAAAAAAAAAAAAAAAAACTTTATAAATACTTTTTTTTTTTTTTTATTTACTGAGCACTGATATCGAGTTACTAATAATTTTTGCTGAATTTTAAGTTTCAGAGATACAATTTTTAAGAAAGTATATTGCTATTTTTGAGAAATATTCTGTTTTACACACCGTGTTAAACGTTACAACATTATAAAAAACGGTTGGGTTGTTGAATAATTTAAAGCATATGTAAAGCTGTTTCATTTGTATAAAATTATCCTATACTTTAAGCCAAATATTATAAAGATGTTTTACAAAGGTAAAATGTATTCCTCATCATGCTTCTATTCCAGAATTTTATTAAATACTATTTATATGCCAGAAAGATTTAAAATATTAGGAATACCCTAACATTATTTTCGTACTAAATATAGTTAGCTGCATTTTATTAACATGGATATTAGCTTATGAGTTAAAAATTTCTTAATTACTAAACCAAATTTGTAATTTAATCTTGTGAAAAGTTTGAGAATCGCATACATTATGAACGTAATTTCCGTATGGCATCATATACAAGTTTTATTTTGGCTTCCTGAATCCGAATACTCTACTCAAGAGATAACACGCTGTGAAAGATTTGATTTATTGTAGGTTTACACCTTACTGCAGTGGAAGCAACATGATAACTGTAAATATATTGTTTTAGGCATATAAATAAAAGTATTCGGCTTCTAAATTTTCCGATTCAACATAAGAACCTTATAATATTTAATTTAAAATTTGTATTCTTTGTAGTTTTAACATCAAATATGACTTCAAAAACATTTAGTTTTCTGACAATTGAATGACTGAATTATTCTCTTCAGTAAAATTGTCTTTTCAACTCCTTACTGCTGAAATGACTCTGACTAAATATGGTTACTACCCCAAATGAAGACTGAAAATGTCTCAATTTGTAGATGTGCACTTGCCTCACCCAGGGGAATGATTAGAGGCAAAGTATATCAATCTGTAATTTCTTGCATACCATTTCTCAACTTTACACAGTTCCTCTGTTTTTTGGAGAAACAAGAGAACTTAAATCTGTTTCTAAAATTAAATCTGTGTTTTTTTGCATTGTGTATTTTGCTATGCGTTTATGGCCAAGGATGATGTCTTCTGTGGCAGCTCCATTATAAATAATAATAATAATAATAACAGTATAATGATAAAACCTTCGCAAATTCATTAACTTCTCCGTTCTCTACAGGTTTTCATCTTCTTGGCTGCCGTGGCCGCAGTCCGTGCCGTCGGACTCATCGGAGGTCCAGTGCTTGCTGGTGGACACTTGGGAACCATCTCTGCCCAGAGCACCGCCATCAACCACGTCGCCCCTGCCGCCCCCTTGGGTCTGGGCTACGCTGCCGCTCCCTTGGCCCTCGGACACGGAATCGCCGCCGCCCCCTTAGGCTACGGATGGGGTGCAGCCGCCCCTCTGGGTCTTGCTGGACACGGACTCGCTGCTGGCAACTTGCGCGCTGACGGAATCGTGGGCAGCGGAATCCTCGGATCCCGATACGGAAGTGCCATCGCCCACAACGCCGTCGTCGGACATGGACTGGTCGGTGGAGTCCGTTACGGAGGTCTGCTCGGTCTTGGACACGGAGCTGGACTCGCCAAGGCCATCTGGTAGATTTGTCCCGTTCTCGACGGAATGTAGCAAGGAAAGACTTTGAAAGAATGATTATTTATTCACAGGAATGATGGTTTAAATAAATTGTGTTTTTTTTTATAAATGAGTGTAAGCTTCTGTTTATTCCTCAAACTTTAATTTAAGCATTCACATTAGAGTATTTATTTTAGTTTTATGTTTACCAACACTGTTAAAAGAATAAAGTATACAGTAAATCGGCTGACTAACTGAGGAGTACTTTTAACACTGATTATTTTTATATATTTCGATTGCTTTTAATTAAAAAGGTTTATTATCTGGAGGTAAAATATAGCACGACGTTAGATCATTTTTCAGTTAAAAGTCAGCTACAAAAATTACATGCACACTGAGATATAAAACGTGAACAGCCGGGCAAATGAGTAAAGAGGGACATCAATCTCATATACTATATATTTATATACAAGGTGTCCCGAAACCACATATCTAGGCTATAATTCCTTAAATATTAATCATTGACTAGAATATATAACAAAATTACGCAGAAAAAGGTACAGGATTTTAGGTAATCGATTAAAATTTTCAGGAAACTCAATCTAAAAAAAATTCACAATTTAAATTTTTATATGATCCTCGTAAGAAAAAATTTCCAATTAGTAAAATGTGTCCCATACGTTGATTAGTTCATGTATAAAATTTCAGCCTTTCGTGAGACGTGATCTTCCGCTATGATTTTTTTAAGAGCCATTGAAAAGTGGTTTAAGTCAAGACAAATTTATTTTCATCCCTGGGTCTTTTACGGTGAAGACTGAAATTATTATACCACCTAATTAATGTATGGAACACATTTTACTAATCGGAGATTTTTTTGTACCGGGGCCGCATAAATGTTTAAATTTTGTATTAGATTTATGGTATACCTCATGGTAATTATAATCAGTACTTGCGTATTATCCTGGCGGTCCACCAAGACGAGCGATTTTTTGCCAAGATAAATGCCGGGCACGTGAAATTAATAATGGTTTTGAATACGACTGACAACAGTCTGACTACTCATTTGACGAAAAAAATAGTTTGGCGGGAATGATCACCGGGATAATGCGTATGTACCTATAATCTTATTAATTCCTTATGATAAATTATAATAGTTAGGTGTGTTTTTAATGTTTGCGATCCCTTGTGTGATTCAAAGTCATTTATGACTACTACGCGTCTTAGACGTTTCTAACGGTCATGTTGAGAAACCCTGTAGAAATAGAAATAAAATCTCGAAGATTTAGCAAAAACTTCGACAATTTCTTATCTTTTCTTCGCTATTTCTTCGCTTACATCTTTCGTATTAATTTAAACAGTACAGTAAATTAACCCTTTGTATCTCAACGACTTAATTAAAAAAAATGTGTTGCAATGAGCCAAAACAGATTATAAACATACTGGAAGTATTTTTTATTTCAGTTTTGTAGTTCATGAAAAATTTACGGACCAAAATGTTTTGTATTGTAGAGCTAAAAGACGGTTATTTTTATTTTTGAATTACTTGAAAATATATCTATAATATACCAAAGTGTTGATGAAGTGTTTGTAAGTACCTTAAGCTGAGAATTAAAAAAAATCATTATCACTCTTCTAAGTTTGACTATACGGAAAAGCACTGTTAAGTGCTGCAATAACCAATAGCGCCACTGCTAAAGGACAAAATATAGTTTCGTGTTAGAATGTTAATTAAATATCACAAACATTTCAGATTTCATTTTATTTTTTAAAGTATTTTATGCTCTCGCTTTTCTATAAAAAAAGTCATTCAAATATTTTTTAATACACTAGATTAATTTATGCAGCTTTAATTGGCATGTTGCAATGTTAATTAAACATCGCAAACATTTCAGATTTTATTTTACTTTTTAAATTATTTTATGCTCACGCTTTTCTAGAAAAAAAAATCATTCAAATATTTTTTTAATTGGTATATTGCAGATCTGCAACACAGTGATATAAATGTTTAAATGTAAAATTCTTCCGTTTTCTAAGTTGTTATATTTTGATGAATGGTCTTTAGCATAAAATGACAAGTTACATAACAGCTTTCGATTCCTTGAATCTTCTTCGTAGTATAACATTTTCCTGGAGCAATGAATAGAAGTTTGAAGGTCACCCAAATAGCTTCCTTGACTTTAGGTCACTTTCGTCTTCGTTACAGTCATTGCACACTTTAAATGCTTTCACCTGCTGGTGACGTCATAAGGAAAAAAAAATAATAATATAAGATGCAGGTCACTGCCCTTTAGCCGATATGGAATTATGCCTAGTAGAAACAATAAAGGTCAAGCAAAGGCTGAAAGAAAATTACCGTCATGTCAAAGGTAAAGTTTCGCTCAATGTATTATGAAGAATGTTTTATGATAGAAAGTACATGAAAAGGGTAGTTTAGTATGATAGTTTGATGTTTCAATGAACGTAATTGTAGAACATAATGCCTGTTCGATAGAAATGTAAAGCGACAAATAAGTAATAAATTAATACAATGCATGTATCGAGGAATTTGTTTCAAATATATAAATGATCGGTCTGCGCTTGCAAGAATGAGGAAATAATTTTTGATTGATTGTTAGCATAGAGGCATGTTAGAAATATGTGAAATTATGATATGATAAGGCTGGAGTTAATAAAGAGAAAAAAAACTTACATTGGGGAAGAAAAAAAAATCTACAATTTGCTTTATACAGTTTTGAAGTGTGGCAGAAGATTAAATGCTTATGATACTTTTCAATAATATTTTTTTTTAATTTGCATGAAATTTTAAGGATAAAAAAGAAAGAATTTTTCTAGTATAAAATCAGAGTGCTGCAGTAAAATTTCTGTATTAAAGATGAAAAGAAAGCTGTTTTCAAAGATTTTTTTTTTTAAATTAAAGGAAAAAAATAATTTGGAAAAATATCGGACACCATTTAAAGCAAGTGCTTATACGTTTTTATACACTGAATTTGGGTTGCATGATTTGATGATTTTATAGGAAGATTAACTTGCAACTGTCACGCTGAAAATATCTATTTTATTACAGTTTAGAGATAAAAAGAAAGCTACTTTCTTACATTTTTTTCCATTAATAGTATAAAACACTCCCTTTACGATTACATTGAAAAGGACTTTAACTTGAACCTTACGTTTTAAGAAATGTTTCTGTTATATGTTTTCATTACGCGCAAATATTAAGTAGACTATTTCGTAGAGCCCCAAGTTCTTTTTCCTTCCCACTGCTTTATTGTTTTTGCAAATATATCATATAAAACTTAGTAGAAAATCAGAATCTCACACTTTTTTCTAAAAAAAATATGTCCAGTCTCAAGTCTAACATATTATGCGTTGCAAAAACACAAAAAATTAGTTTAATGGAATATTGAATAACTCTTTTACTCTTTTCTTTGATTAAATTTCTTTAATACCGTGTATTGCATGGAAATTTATTTGTCTTAAGCCTAAAGCAAACAATATTTCACATAATCATATATCCTGCTTCACACATTCGCACTCGAACGCATTTCTTATGTTTTTTCTCAAAATTTCAGGTTTAATGGCGAAAATTTCATTTGAAATACAGTTTTATCCTATCGATTTAATTTAGTTGTTGCTGTGGTATAGGTTACTGGTTTCTATCTTAATAAAACAAACGAACAAAGTAAACCGTCGGGAGAAAATAAATATTTTGAACAGATCATGCTCGCCTTTTGAAATTGCTTCGTTTCAATTATTTCAATATTTCGTTCTTCTGTTGCGCATTGCTGCTCTATTAGATATTTAACACGTAATTCTGAAAAAAATAAAGATAATAAGAATCAGCAATAAATATTAAACTACTATTATGCTGTATTGTAAATCGCATCTGAAACAATGGGTATAGATCAACCGGTCTCAGCCTTAGTTTCGGCAAAATTGATGTTACTTTCGAATTCCGGAAGTCAGACTTCTCCTTTCACTGACATGTACCGACAGCAAGTTGTGAAGTGTTACATCTCAGAATTGTAAAACGATATCGGTCACGATTAAATAACTTGACCAAGTCAGATACTTGGAATTTATGTTACTTAACTACGATAAACGCAATTTATTCCTTTTGTTAAGGACCTGTTAAAATTGACAATTTACAAAGTCATATATGTAGGAGAGTGATGCTTTTCAATTTAAATCTATTAGTTATGTAGTAATTATACGTTATCGACGTTGCAGCAAAACTTTTTTTTTATTTTGTGAATGAAAAGTATAATTTTATTAAAGAATACTAACACGAAGATAATGTTATTATTTCGCAAGGAAATAAGTGCTATAACCCGAGTAACTTCAATCGTTTAATAAAATTTGTCTTCGGGAAAGGATTTTTTTGTATATAGTTTATCTGATTCGTAAATGTTTCTAACCTAAAAAACTTTGCTTCAATATAGGAAGTAGTCTGGAATTAATAGGAAAAGAACTACATAATAAGAACACATTCACTTCAAATTTCGAAACTGTTTGCAGAGATCGAAGTGTAAAGTTAACATAATAGCCTCCTTTGGGGCACTTTAAAAAAAAGTAATATTTCAATGAAAAATCCATGTTTTTAATAAAATTAATGTAAACTTTGAAATATTGGCAAATTTAAGTGAAATTTTGGAAAAAAAGAAGTGCATTTACGCCACACCTTCTGCAAACAATTCTAATCAATATTTTTAAAAAGAATATTTATGTAGTACATAACTAACATATTTATCTGTGTCATGAAACTATGATTTCCAAAAGTTCTAATAGTTATGAAAATATTTCAATTTTTATATGAAACCTCAGAATTTTTTCTAAAAAAAAAAAAAAAAAAAAAAAAAAAGAAGAATTTTTTGAAAGAAAAAATGGTATAAAATCAATAAATAAGAAGATAAATATTGAATTATGCTTAACCCGTAAGCACGCGCGTCTACTTTTGTAACTTAAGCACTCGCATGGGGTAAATCTTATTCAATTTTGCCCTCTTTATATTTTTGACTAAAAACGTTTGAGAAACAAATTTGTGGACTTGAAACGTAAAATACGTCAGTTCTATTACGTTTCATTGGAGGAAATCGTGCTTTTCAAATTTATTTACAGATTTTCTAGCAGTTCCTTTAAACATCATGCTTTCTGAGAAGAAAATTTCATATGACATGTTTTATACCTAAAAACACTAATTACTTTATTAATATGATATTAATTTCACGTAATAGCCTTTTGACAATACATACCAGTAGTGTAACGTCAATTTATATTTAATTTACACTTAGTTTATATTTAGTTTATGTTAACAGCGTAATGAAACGTCGTTAGTCGCGCGGGAGTATTTAATCCCAAAGTGAAATTTTCTTCCCTTCCGGATAACAAAAGAACGACATTATTTCACACACCCCAACTAGACCTTGACATTGAAAGGTAGAAGCCGGGGCAAATTTGTTCTCAAAAAATTTCTACCATGTTACGAAAAAAAAATGACGCTACCCTAGTAGCACAACTAGTTCAAAAAACGTTCAAATTACGTTGGAAACACGTTTTTTGACGTTAAAAAACGTGTTTTAAACGTCTTTTGGACTAATTGTGCTACTAGGGTGGGGTGAGATTTACCCCAGCGCGCCTGCTTACGGGTTAATAACACAGGTAATAATCAGAATATCATGCCAAGTTTCAAGTCAATCTCTTGAATACATTATGATGTAGGACATTTACCGTAAAAAAATTGACGAAAGAAACACTTTTTTAGAAAAAAACATTTAAGATTTTAATACTGTGCAAAATACCATTTTTCTGGTTCATTATTTCGTGTATAACACAACTTGTAGCTGTCGTAGAAATAAAAGTAAAACGGTTTCGGAAACTTAATCGTGTGACCTATAAAAAAAAGCAAATAAACAAATTTCGAAAATTTTCCCAAAACGGGGATTTTTTGAATAGTTTCATACCTTAAGTGAGGGTAAAACATTATGATCATGTACTATAGACCAATTCTGGACATTTTGTTTCCAGAAATTGTTTTTTTTTTCAGCTGGACACGATAAAACTGACTATTTAGAAGGAGTTCAAAATTCACAATTTCTTAGTAATTTCATCATAATGACAATATTAGCAATTTTTATGAAGATCACCTATCTACAAGGTCGCAACCAGGAGTTGTTATGGGGATTTGATCCCCCCCCCCTTCTCAAATTATTTTCAGTGCACTAATAGATTTTTTTATTTGCGTTTATTCTGGAAATCAGTTAAAGGTGAAAAGGTTTTAAAGCTACAACCCCCCCCCCCTCCAAGGCTCTTACACCACAGAATTTTTTTTTCCCCTAATACGGCCTTGTCTATCTCTTAGCAGCATATTTCTACCCCAATTTAATTAAAAAAGCAACGCAAGTGTCTTAATTAGCATTGCTCATATAAATAGGATTAGAAACATTCCCTCTATTTTATTTTCATATCGTGAACAAATATGGAATTGCCTTGAAGGGCTATTAACGTAATCTGGAAGCATCTATTAAATAACGGTATTTGACAGAATGAATCATTCGGCAGCAATAACAGTTGCTACTCAATGAGTACTTTCCTCCTGTTATTACGATACCCACACCCTTTCCCTTAAAAAATAAATAAATAAAACAGAATACATAAAATAAAATCTTCGTAGCTTCAGGCATATCGTCTGTCTTAGAGATATCCTTCGAAGGTCAGAAACAGATGCAGACTTGTCCATTACCTAGAACGCAACGTTCAATTAACACTGAACCGGGAAAACTCCGCCTTAGTAAGCTGATTGTTTAAGAGAAACGCTATGGCTAAATAGAAACTGAAGGCTTCCGGCAACATTCTTTGAAGATTACGCGTATAGTTTCCCATAGGAATGAGCCGTGCATTACCTTTTTATTTTGTACTCGCATATCAATATTTGAAAAATCGAAGGACAGTTCTTGGAGAACTAAGGTGAGTAAAAGGGGCAAGTATGGGTGTGGTTGTTCTTTAGCGTATCAAAGATGTGGGAATTTCCAAGACGTCCTTGAATAATTGCGGATGAAAATGGATTTAACTAGGCTTTCCTGTTGTGGGTTGGACACCGTGACATATAGCAGCGATTTAAAGAAAAATTGTGCATAAATTTAGTCAAAATTTAAATTACGAGGAAAAGCCATTACACAAATTACATACTGATGTAAACAGAAAACGAGGCATTATTATTACTTTTTTACGTGTTCACATAATCGATTTTCGGAGTATTGTTTTCTTTAAAAGTGAAATTTCAAGGATCACTATTGAAAAGACACGAAGTGTTATCCCGAAAGCTGCATTAGTTCGTAGTTTAATAACTTGGGATTTGCAACTTAATGTCGTTAAGCGTTAACTTGTTAGTAACTTAATGTCGTACTATTTGGGGATATTTAATTTCACAAATAAAATAAAACAGCAATAAAATCTGTTTAACTATTGTTCTTTTTAGACCAAGCGGTATGAACACAATGAGCTATTACAAATTGAGTAAAATAAATGGAATCAAGATTTCTAGATTTTTTAACAAATTTAGCATTTTTGTACAAAATTTTTAAGTACAAAAGTTACAATACTGAATTTACAAACACAATGGTAATCACAATTGTATTAATTTATAACACAAAACATTTCAATTATTTGTAATGAGCAGTTTAGGCAAGACGTTTCAGTAAAGTGAGTTAAAATTTCAAGAGTTAATCAGCATGCCTTTTTTTTCCGCGGGGGGACGAGTATATTTGTAAGTAATTACAATATTTTCTCTGGTGAAACAAATAAAGGACGCAATTTAAAACCCCTCAAAGACTCCCCAAAAGCATTAAGAACAACCTTTAAAAGCATTAAAAGGTTAAAAGAAAGAAAAAAATGTGTGACAAGAAAATTATCTGATATCATTCGTAGACCTCTCTGTTTGATTTAATGAATATAAATTACCTAATTCTTAGAGTATTCTGTGTTGCTACAATTTATTTATAATATTCCGTAACATACAACAGGCATTATTTTCAAGTAAATGGCACATTATTTTAATTAAAATGCTAGAAAGTTCTCAGAAATTGAAACGGCATAATTTATAAATTGTGCACATTGCAATTAGGGTTGGAGAAAGCTGAAATTTTCGTCTGGCATGTTGCTCAAAAAATACACGCCCGGTTAAAAATTTACATGCCCGACATTTTAAACAAAAAACAACAGCAATAAAAAACCCGCTCAGGTGTACATTAGGCACACACACACACACACACATACACACACGAATATATCTATGTAAAGCCTATCCCAAAATGATGGAACCGCGTTTTAATCCTTTACCTATTAGAGATAAGTGGGCAACAATAGTTGAAAAGTGTTTAAAATAATGTAGGAAACAGACTGTGATAGTTATCAGAAGAGGACAGTTCGCGTCACTGAATATGTCACTTAGAGCTACAAATACATCCACCCCCGAGTTTCCCGCCACAATTTGAAACCTCACCAGAAGGTCGGGGACTTCTGAATATTGGCATCCCTCGGAAGCTGCCAGCGAACGCCAAGGGGACTTTCGCAACAGCGGATTTAACGTGCACGTACACCGCATGTGCACGGCGGCCTTTAGTGGTACGTTATCAAAACCGCAAACTTTCGGTTACGAGCCCAACGCCTTAATCACTGGGCTACCACGGCCCAGATTGTGTTAATTAAAACATCCCTTCGTTAATTTTCAAACAGTGGCTCCATTTTCATATGGCCACCATACAAAAATTCCCAGTTAGTTAAATGCACCGCATACACTAATGAAGTGACACACAAAATTCGAGAATTATATCCAAAACTTTTTCCTAAATTGTTATATATCCTAAAATCAGATAAGAAGATAAATATGCTCTGACTTACACCACTTTTCAGCCGTTGTCGAAGTGAAAAAAATCGCGTCAAAAGATCAAGTTTCAAGGTCGTACAGAAATTACGAAATAAAGTAATTTTTGCCCTCGATCAAGAACCGTTTACATTCAAACTGCGCATAGCCCCTAGCTATCTTCGTTTAAAGACATCTCTGAGACGTTTTATGATAAAAGCTCATTTTGTACAGTTCCTCATTAGTGTAGGGAACACATTTTACCAATTGGGAATTTTTCTGTACGGGAGTCGTATACAATTGTATAATATGCCAATTTAATGAGAGTAATTTTTTCTTACAACTACTTTTTTCTTGCATTATTTTGAATATTTTTTTTCCATTTACGTTGGCCACTCATCTCTAATAGGTAGATTTAAAGCGTGTTACAATTTTTTTGACGCTATATACATAGCGTCCAAATTCCGTCTATATACCCTTTAATAATAGTATGCTTATTATTGCAGTCTTTTTCATAGAAATATGAGTATAGATCTTCCAGGTAACTGGAAGCCGAACCACCTTGTGGTATACCATGATTTTGTACATATATTTTATTATTATGCATGATATAATTATGATATAATATAATAAATTTAGAAAGACTATAATAATTAACATCAACGTAGGAAGGTATCATAATATGATTAACACCATTTTTAAATAATTCATTGATAACATGTCGTTAAGAGGAATATTATAGAATAAGTCTTTAAAATCATAGATATATAGAGAATATAGAGATGTAATATTACTAATATTGCATATGGTATTGCGAAGATCATAACTACTTCCTATAGAATTACCATTATTTTTATGTAATACTCATGCATAACAGACAAATGTATATATATATATAACTGGGCTGTTCGAGCCTCGTCAGGGGGATTCCCCATGAACCCCCTTATTTTTTAGCTTCATTATTGACATATTAAAAACATATTAATTGACTATGTCATTTTATCTCTCATATTTCGTGTATTTCGCCTGGTAACCCCATGTTAAAATTTTTATGATTGTAACCTATTTATAGAAAAATACACGTGAGGCGCATATTATACTGCTTACTAAATATTGTAACAATAGATTAGAGCTGTTGTGAACTAATAGTATTTAAATATATGTAAAAAATACATGTGATGCATATTCTAACAGCTTACGAAATATTGTAACAATAGATTAAAGCTGTTGTGAACTTACAGTATTTAAATATATGTAAAATTATGTCGCACTTTTATGTCCTTTTTTTGGGACACATTTTTCGGACAATTTTCAATAAAGGGAGTGAGAGATAAAATGACATAAGCATTAATATAAGCATATACTTTAGTTGCAAGTATAAATTTAACAGCATTTCCCGATATATAATACGCTTGACCTAGAAAAGTATATTCAGTACAAAGCACCACTTTTACATTAATATAGATCGTGCTATTTTTTATATGAGCGTGTTATTCTGAAAATCCAATTTTAAATATGAGCTTGTAAAAATTTGAACATTTGCACAAAATGAAATGTAATATTCCTTTATAAATTCTTTCAGTAGGTTACCATTCTCATTAAAAGTACCTATATTACCAAATTTCACCAAAATACCTCATACACTATTTTTTGTATTAGCTCAAGTTAGACAAGATAATGTATTATAAGTAAATACGAGAACCAGTTCATGAAATCGTGTTGTTAACTGGATGCAAGCATTAAAAGTAAGGATTTTTTAAATCCATAAACCCACTAAATACATAATTTCCACAAATCACAACTCTCCCCAACCAACAGTCACTGTCAATTTACAGCATTTGGCTTTCAGAAACGCCATAATAAATAACTTTTTTGGGGACATGGATACAATATTCACAAGTGATAATAAAACTCACGGATATTCGAGAGGAAGTGACACTTTTATCTATATCAGTATACCGACTTCAGTATAATTTTTTTTTAAATTTTTTACAATACAATATACTACTTTAGTTCAAATAATCTGCGTAAACATTACATTTAAAACTGTTTTTTTGCAATGTGATTTTTTGAATAAAATGCTGTACAAATGATTGTGTGCTTGATCTAAATTGTTATGCCGCCACACATTTTGAATGCACGCGTTGAGATGCATAAACAATGAAACGTGAATTTATGTACGGATAAGAAAAACAGATTTCAGAAGATTACATAATTTTCTGAGCTTGAAAATATTTCATTATCCTAACGCAAGCCTATTGTTTGAAACGTGATCCGCCTTTTTACAATTTTATTGTTTAGTGCAAGTGAGGTTTTAACCTTTTGTTTGCTCATTTTCAAACATAATAGAAAAAGTGTTATAATTCAAAGAATTTTATAAATTGATTTGTCGGATTCTATCTAGAAATTGAAACTTAGTTGAAAAGCTTAGTAGTAAACAACCTTTCATTTAAATATGTTAATTTTTTATGCATTTCAAACTTAAGCAGGCAATTATTGTATCAAAGCTATAAAAGTTTTTCACACGATTATTTGACAAAAACTCTTTTTTTAAAGTCCCAGTGATAGAAAAATTCATCAGCTCTTTACTGCCTGAACTAGAAATTTTATTATTTAATTATTCAACTATAAAATAACAATTTTTTAAAGTGAAAGTTTAAATTTGTGCTATATTAGAAGAATACTGAAATTATAATTGAAAATCCATAGCTGTAATTTCTCTACCCACGTGATGTGTGAATTGATAGTCTGCTTAATTGGACCGTATTTTTTTTTTTTATTCCCTAAAATGATATCGCAATAGTGCGGGAAAAGTTGTCTTGTACTGTTTTTGATGTAGATCACAAATTTAGTTATTAATTGTCATGTGTTTTCTGTTTCTTAAATTTAATCTGTTTAAAATAAAGTATTTTAATTAAGTGGTCTGAGAAAAAGGCTCCGTAAGAGGCTATTTTATGCGGTGAAAAGCGAAATACAGATTATGAACGAAGTAATGAAAAATGCGAACAGAAATCAAGATTTTAAATTTAAAAAACAGGAAACAAATGACAATTAATAATTCAATATGCGATCTACATCACACTGTTCTAAGTAACAAATCGAAATTTGAGTTAAATTAAAAAATATTTACAATCGTTGCAAAAGGGGATAAAATTGGGTAAATTAGTGGCGTAGATTAACATGCAATAAAGAAATTTAATTTTCTAAATTACAAAATGTCTCGGTGTTGAGAAATGAATTTCCAATTAAGTAATCTTTACTATAGTACTGTGTCAGAAATTAAAGAAAGCTTGGAAAAATATCTTTCGTTGCCACATTACTTTCATTATCATAGTTTTTTCTTTTTTATACTATATTTTCCCTAATAGCACAACCGTCGCCTGTGACTGAAATGCGACCACATAGTACTGTCACAATAGAGTTACAAACAGTCGCTGCGACTCCGCAGCAAAGTCACGCCAGAGTCCCTATGTCCTCTCGCTGTGTATTCACATTGCAACCCTTCCGAGAAGTCGCATTGGGACAGTTTTGCGACAGCGAAAAAATTCGGGGTAAAAGAGTTACCGAAAACATACACTAGATGGCAGCACCAAACTCTCAAGAAAGGAAACGCTGAGGTCCAGTATCGAACCCTCGGCACAGTGGTTCGTAGGTCAGCATCTTACCTCAACGCTGTGATTACGTTGCTTAGATTGCTTTAAAAGTAAACTGATTGCTGCAAAAGCTAGTTCTGGCATGGCTTCTTTTGGAAATTTCATTCTTTTTCTGGAGTATTTTATAAATGGCGGGAAAATAACATAATTAATAAATATAAATTAAAAATCTTGGAAATCTTTCTTTTTCCACATAAATTATTTTCAGGAGATAATGTGCTGTTTTATTTAAGTATTCATCCGAAAAAACTAAATAAATTTGTAATGTGCGACATGTGGGTTTGGTATATATTAAGGTATGAGGGATAAGATTTATATTTTTGCTATATTTTGCCTAAAAGGGATTTCATATAAAAATAGATAAAACTAATGGGAAAAGCATGCATTAGATAAAATAAATAAAGTTAGACACATAGTTTTACCTCAAATTTTTTCTAGTGGAACTTTCAAGCATACCAGGGACGTATTCAACCCATTAAGCGCCAAAGTTCCCGTTACGGGAACATCTATTATATATTTTTTTTCTTAAAATATTTTAACGCAATTTACGAAATACACATTTTATATAAACATTTGCACTATATAGCACACCCTATAGTGTAAATGTTTATATAAAATGTGTATTTCGTAAATTGCGTTAAAATATTTTAAGAAAAAAATGATATAATAGATGTTCCCGTATCGGGAGCTTTGGCGCTTAATGAGACGCCAAAGATTTTAAAGGAGGGGGGTGGGCCCCATCTGAAAACTTAAAGCAGTTATTAAAAAACAGCAATTTTGAGACATTTGTATTTACTCTAGTAACAATAAGGTTTAAAATAGCGGATAGACCCCCCCCATCCGAAATTTAAACCTACATACTCTATCGAAACAATATGCCATGGGGATTTGAAAGAAATTCTTAATTTTACTCACAGATACTTAGTTTTCACCATTGTGATTAGAACTCTCAACTCTAATATTTTTAAGAATAATATTTTTTTATAAATAATATTGTCTTGTTTAAACGAAATAATTTAAAAATTAATAAATTAAACTAAATTCCATTACTACATAACTGCGAGATTTTATTGAATTACTATTTTCGGATTTATTTATTAAATGTTTCACGAAAGAAATTGCCACAAAATATTAGAAAAAATGAGTCTGCTTCCAAAGTTGCAAAAGCGGCCAGTGTGAAGTCCAAAAAAATCAGTAGTCACAAAACAGTCACATAGTGACTTCACAGTGAAGTCACTGAGCGACCGATCACATACTAGTCACATGGTGACTTCACAGTGGAGTCACTGAGCGACCGATCACATACTAGTCACATGGTGACTTCACGGCGACGTCACCTGGTGACTGGTCACAAATAAACTTCACAGTGACCATACAGTAAAGTCACATCACTCATAAGTCACAATGTGACTAGTTTGTGACAGTCGTGACAATTGTGACCCTCTGTGACGTCACAGCGACTCTTTTGTGACCATCTGTGCTATTAGGGTTGCCCTAGGACTCAACTGAAGATGAGCACAATAGCTGTAGGCAGCTCTTTTATGACCTTTATTTCCACAAACTTAAAAGTTGGTTCTTCGGTGATTTCAACATTTTTCGCCCCTCCACTTAATGCATAGGCCCAATTGAATTCGGAACAGGGAGTACATAGCTCTAGCTTGAAAGACTCTAGTTCCACTTAGGAAATTTATAATTTCGATTGTATGAATGGGAGATGGAGAATAGAGCACCTCTCAGAAATATTAAAAAATATTAAGCAGTTGCGCCACGTACTTTCTGAATGAGGAAGGGATTTTTGGCTTCGATCAGTAATTTAAGAATCGAAAATAATAAAAAAATATTTACTTTAAAATTTTCATGAAATTGAATTTGGCCTGAAAAATGACAAGATTGTTTTGAAAAATTGCTGCATACCAAATTTAAAATAAATTGAACAAATAGGTCTTTTTGTGCAATCTTTCCAACTTTATGTGCTCAAATTTCAAATTAAACCAAAAGTAATTTGTGTAAGAGATGTTTACGCTCACAGAAGGTATTGAGAGTGACGATATTGTACGCATCTTAAGTAAAGATAACTTTTTTCATATTAAAAATATAAGATTTTAGTTTACTTGTCTGCTAGTATCTTCGTGCTCTAGCTTAAATGCGCATTAATTGCTGTGAAATTAATAAATATTAATGATAAAATTCTCTAGTGAAAAGGACTTATAAAGGTATAATAGTTCTTGTACAAAAGACCAATAAAACAATATATGCAATATACGCTAACGTCATAGCAGCATGCAATGACGTTATATATAACGTCATTGTCCGAATCACTGAAGAACACTTCAACTAATTTATATTGAAATACTGTGTTAGCCTACTAGGGAGAAATTTTTATATTCCTTTGAATAATTTTTAGCTGAGCTATATACCAGTTTGTAAATTCATAATTTCAATTTAGATCATTAGAATGTAATGATATATGATGTTGATGATAAAAATAATACCTTTAATTCCGGAAACTAGATATTTTCAAAAATATGCAGAGCCAGCGGGTAAATAAGTGCATCGGCGTAGTCAATATTTTATCCTCTTAGTTATAGATATATTTTGAAATGTACTTTAGTGTCAAAAAATGTAGAGGAATGTTGTAGATAAAAGTAAAGAGATTGTATTAAAAACACATATTTATTCTTGAGCAACAAATAAATATAAATAACAAATATTAAAGCATCTCAGTCTATACAAAATCTGCGCTCCATTTTAACATTCCAACAGGAATCACATAAATGTACAGAAAGCTTCCTTTCCCGAAGTAAAGAGGTACAGAAGTTTGCGAGACTGCAAGGTCCACGGCATTAAAGCTTTGAGAAACAGGAAAGACGGAGATCAGTAAGATCAATCCCAGAAATAGAAATTGTGCATTTTGTTTTCCAAAGGGCGAGTCAGAGTAGTTTCAGTTCAACTTAGTGAAGTCCCCAAGCTCCATGGCCTGCACCCCAGGCTCCGTGTCCAAGACCATAAGCTCCATGGCCAAGACCATAAGCTCCGTGTCCGAGAGCAGCTCCGTGGGCGATGGCGCCTCCGTAAGCAACAGCGGGTCCAGCAGCGTAGACTGGAGCAGCGTAGGCTGGAGCAGCAGCGACTACTGGAGCATGGGCAACTGGAGCGACCGGAGCGGCGTAGGGGCTGGCGATCAGGGCGGCAGCTGGGGCGCTGGCAGCGGTTCCTGGCTCGTTGGTCTTGACGGTGGCACGGAATCCGTGTCCATCAGCAACGTAGTCGACTCTCCTGGCTCTTCCGTCGATGTCAGCGAGAGTGTAGGATCCCTTCTTGTTTCCGTGTGCATCTCCGACTTCGGATCGGGAGTTGGTGGCTCCTAGGCCATCCTTAATGTCGTATCCGAAGGCGTAGTTTCCCCATGCCTGTAAAGGAATATAATTTTTAAGCATTAACAGAAATGCATATTAATAATAAGCTTTTCCATATTAAAAATATAAATAATAAGCATTCAGAAAAATCGCCCAGTACAAGAGTTAACATAAAAGCTATGAACCTCGTAACCGCAAGCTTAGCTTTAAAATCCTAGGTATTCAAATCTGAAACATGTTATTACTTATTACATCTCTGGAAAAATTAGCCAAAATAGTGCAATTGTGTAGAATAACGTTTTCGTATAGAAAATATTTTGACTTACGCAGAATAAGAAAATACATATATTTTTCACTCAACATGATATTGTTAATATTATGATGTCGCTATTTTGAATATGATATTTTTGTTTAGAGATAAAGGCTGCTTTTGACAGCATATTAATGATTTTCACAAATTAATTAGAGTAATTGCTAATTTTATGAAAATATATTTAACTTTACACTCCTTGAATAAATAAATTTGGATTTAGGACTTTTGATAATTAAGTAACATGTGAATGATACAAAATTTAGAAATCTGTGATGGAAAAAAAAGTGAAACATTTGTTTACCAGTATTGAATTCGAAATATGGATTAAATAATATTTGGTGTTAAAAGTTTTAACACTTTTAGAATGATTGTCACCTTAACTTTTCTCGCTTCATTTTAATCTCATCAAATTTAAAATAAAATTAAGCATTATTGGAAATTTTAAGAATAAAAACCAAAGATACTCACATCCTGTTGTCTTGAACCGGTACTTACACCAGTGCTGACAATGGGTGCCTTGAGGAGTACGCTAGCGTTGGCGACTGCCAAAGCAGCAAACAAAACAGCGACCTAAAAAGAAAGAAGGGGAAAAAAATAGAATATATTTTCCAACATGAAAGAGTTTTTTTAAACATGTCATTTTATAATGAACTTACATATAACAATGCAATGAGAGTAGTGAACTGGCGATAAGTAGACAATTTGACACAATCAACTTATTTATAATCAGAATTCTAAAGTTTCCATGAAGCTTTTGTAGGTAAGAAAATTCCACTATGCAATAAAAATCCGTTGAAAGGTTTTGATAAATTTATTTTTCACTGAGAAATGCAACTTAATCTCCTTAATATTTTTTCCTATAAAAATGTTTTATTTATTTTTTATTAGTAAGACTCATTTTAGGAAACTTTCAGTGCAGTATGAATAAATATTAAAGCTTGCATGTTTTTTTAAATATTCTATTTCTTAAACATTTTACCTCTTTCCTAAGTTCAAACAAAATGTTTGAAAATTGTTATGTTTATCATTTGTTGTGGCAGTGAAACTTAAGTTCATGAGGACGCAATATCTTTGCTAAGATAAATAAGTGTAGTTCAGAATTTGTATGTCACAGTAAACCTTTATGTATATCGTAAGAAAAATAAGAGTAAATTTGCTTAAACCTCATCGTAACTGGAAAACTCTAAACAAATATATAGATATCAATAAATCTTTATTGTAATATTTAAAATCAGAGAAATGTGTACTGTTTAAAGTATAATCCGCTATACCTCAAGCATGCTGATCGACGATATTGCACCGAAGATATTCTTTTAATAATAAATTTTCTTTCTACACTTTTACTTTAATAGACTTAAAAACTGATTTATAGTAAGTTTATAAAATGTACTTTCACCAAAATGACGAATATTTAAAATAAAAATAGCTGCATTCGAAAAGAATTATTTTTATAAATGTCATATAAATGCTAAAAAGTTTTTTTTAACTGAATAAAAATGCTGCAAAAATATATATAATATTTAGAAAGACAGTTCAATGTTTAAAAAAATTCTAACGCTTGTGCTATGAAGAAAAACTATAGTTTAATGAACTTCTTAGTTCGAAAACTGCTTAATTTAAAGTCTGATTTACATTTAAAATCCCAAAAAGTATTAGCTGCTGCTAGCACAGGTTCTGTTTAACATCCACTGTTTAAGAATACATATGAGTTAAGAAAACTTTCAAGAGTATCTTAGAAGTGTTTAAGTTAATAAATTTTATGAGAATAGATTATTCAAGATTTTATTCCTGTGAAAATATTTTCACATTCAAGGAATAAATTTAATCAAGTAAAAGAGAAAAATGTGCAGCTGGTCCTTTTTATTACTTCTACATGATGTAGAGTGTTTAAAAACAAAGTAGCTAAAGGTGTTAGAGTTTTCAGAAATTATGCTAGAATACAATAAAATTTCGTAATTTGCTGAAAATTTAAGTTTAAGATTATTATTAAGGTTAAGACATTTTTGCTTTTCGTTTATTTCAGTGAATCCAGAAATATATAATAAACGCATCTGCGCCTTTATTTATTTGATTGAAAACTATTTCAGAACCATTTTAATTTTAATTAATATGAATGAAATTTTCATCTTCTGACTAAAAATAACCTAACAGATTCGAAAAAGGCAGAAAAATAGCTCTAATAATTGTGTTATTCGATATTTTCAATTTGCAGCAGCATTTCAAACGATGTATTTAATTTAGTAATATATATTTTCATATTAAAACTCGATAAAAATTTATTAAGGAAATGAAGGAAAAATCACGTAATTTTCATCTAAATTTTTTAGTGTTCTGCGAAATAATTGACTAATGTCATTTTAGTGATCAGATCAGACTTACCTTAGAGAACATGGTGTCTAATGGATCAAGAAGTGCTCAGTGATGGATAGTTCACAGGCATACGGTCCTTTTATACTGATTCAGGAAAAGATAAAAAGAAAAGAATTTTGCCCAAATTTTATTCATTACGGTGTCATTCAAGGACACTAATGTTGTGGAAAAGCCAGAATTTTCCGATCGGCCGTGCTACTTTCGATGAAAATCTGGTTGTTGATGTTTGGAGCGTCCTTCAAATGTAGGCCATACCCACCACTCTATTGTCGTGAGATTATAGATTTAAAAACAAAAAGAAAAAATGAAATGTTCGAGTGAAAATAGCGGCAACTTCCTGATAATTATCTAATATATCACATTTATCGTAGGTGTTACACCACCTAGCCGCATGATGGGTGTGGTGTTTGTAGATCAGTCCGGTCGTAAGATTAAGCGGACATTCTTCGCGTGGTTTTCTGAAAAAAGAAGATTTGAATGGGTGATTATGGAAAGTTCTAACTTTCTTTTCTTCCGTTTGGTGTTGCGTATTATCCACGCTTCATTTCATTTCAAGCGTTGATGGCTAGGGAAGTTGAACTTTGTTGAGTTAAGCACTGTTTCAACTTTGCACTTGCCAAACTACCAAAATATTGTAATGGGACATTTATCCAAAGAATGGGAAGCAAACCAGAAAGTTTCACCCTTTAATAAGAAACACGTGTACACAAAATTATACTGTGTAACCAAAACAGATATAGCACTGTTATCTATACTGGAAATCGGTGAATTAAAATACGTTATTTTAATTCGTCGTTAAACAATTTATCGAAAAATAATTATATGAATTAGTTATGTAGCCATGAATGCACTGGATATTTTTTTTTTCGTTTATTGCTGATACATTTCTATAAATATTTTAACTTGGCATCATATCGCTATAACGTATTTTAATTCACCGCTCCAAAATAAAGTGAAAATACTCGTTTTATAATTTTCAGAGAAAAGTTATTGTTGAAATTTGGTCCTAACAGTAAAGGAGTATTTCGAATTTTAAGATATAATTTTGGTAATGAAATGTTTCATTTCCTATATTTTGTTCAAAAATGATTTATAAAATCGAAAAATCAAACAAATTCTGTTTTAAATTCAAGCACAATCATTTATTTTAGTTATTATTTTCTTTAGTCACATTTTTAAAACGACTATAAAGATATACATAATTTTTTTTTTTTTTTACTAGAATCACTACACTTAAAATCTCCATAAACATGTTTTGCTTCTAGAGTCATTTTTGTCCAGTGTATTTTTAAACTCAAACATTGAGGATCTTACGTTATATTTTAAGATCACTCGCATTGCGTCATTACATTTTCTATTTCTGAAACTAGAAATTGACATATTACTTGATTGCTAAATACTCGTACTTTTATGGCAATGACATTTTCTTAAAGATTAGGGGAGAAGAGGGAGTCTGTGAACACTGGTGTACCATGTATAATCTAAATATTTACCTTGAAATAAACTACATTTTATAGTTAAGGTGATAATAGATTACAATTGTTTCAAAAATATCAAATAATCAAAATCTTACCATTTTATATGTTCACTACTGCCTACGCACGAAAAGTGTTTTTCTCTATCTTGTTTCTAAATGTGAGATAGTCAAGTTCTAAACTTTTGTTGATAATATTCGCCTTTTATAATTTTAATTGATAGTTTAATTTTAATAAAGATTTCAGTATCTGCTCATAAGTTTTTTATAGCTTATTGAGCCTAAATGTATAAATTTTTGTTTGGTACTCTATATGATGGGCACCATTCAACGTACTTTGTATATGCACTAATTACTGAATGGAAAAGATGTTCTGTAGCATGGATATAAAGAGAAAAATAACTAAAAAATTAATTTTAAAACTTAATACTGCTACAAGGGGGCTGAATTTTCGAAAAAGGGAAAAATGGCTAAATTTTGCTCTTCAATGGCGTAATGATCAAATGATCAAAATGAAGATGATCTTTCAATGATCTAAAGTATGAATATCAAGACAAAGTAGTTTTAAAATTTAATTTTAAATGGTAATACTGCAGCACGATGAGTGAATAATAATTAAAAAAAACGGGAAAATATTTAATTTCAGTTATATGATTTTAGACTCAAAATTATTATTTTTCTTGAATATAAATTTACAAAAGTGAGGATTACTGAATAGTGAGTACTCAGTACTAAGTAGTAGTCCTAAGAAGTATAGCGTACGTTGCAATACTTCAAGGCCCAGACCCCTCTCGATCGCAACCCCATTGACAGTGGTAAGATTTTTTTTTGTTTATTAATTGCGTTATGCATGTGTACTTGAACAAGTACTACACTATGGCTATGTTAAAAGAAACATGATTTTCCCTGTGTAACCGTGGCTGTGGTATGCCAACGAATATGCTTGCAACGAAAGATTAAAAAAGATACGTATGTTGTCATTGAAAAGAGAAACGATGTAAAGGGACACTAGCTACATCCAAACTTTCGTCCTCGTGTGAAGAAGTTGCAAATAAGTCACACGAGAAATGGAAACAAGCTTCAATCCCAATAATTGACCGCTTCAGCATTTTGTGAAAAATAAAATCATGCCAAGATAAATATCGTACTCTTGAAAGAAAGCAAATGCTCAATGCAATATATCGACACGTACTTGTATAGCATTTGCAGTTGCTGCTGTAAGAAAAACAGAAAGTACCAATGAACGAGGAGAATTTCTATTAGATTAGCGAACTGAAAGAAATTATGCTTCTTTCAGTTCAATGGTTTTGAATAATGAATGTAAACTGAAGCGGCATATATGCAATCATACTGACTTTTCACCAACACAAGTTATCATTGAAAGCGGAGCACTAAACGTTGAAGACGTCGTATTTGTAGTGCGAAAATTTACAGCCGTAGCAAGTGCATTGGATCGATTTGGCATTTGTGAACGAGTATGCTCTGCATTTGTGTCAGCGGCCCTTCAATATGTTGGCATTATCTCACAAAGCAATGTATCAAATGTTGTTGACATAAATAAAATTAGGCATCAGATAATAAAAGCAAGAATCCCTCTATTGTCAGTTGTAACTGATTATAACCAATATCAATTTGGTTTATACTTTAATGGACGCAAAGATAGGACTCTAACACTGAAAGACTGTAGAAGAAAACCGATATTGCAAAACATAAGCTTTAAGAGAACCTGGCTCTGCCCTTGTGTACATGAGCTACATGTCAGTAAATTTCGGAATTTTACAAATTATTGGTATGATTTTATTTTTCTCAAAATGCTGAAGTGGTCAGTTATTGGGATCTAAAGTTTTTTCCATTTCTTGTGCGACTTATTTGCAACTTCTACACACGAGGACGAAAGTTTAGATGCAGATACTGACCCTTTACATCGTTCCTCTTTTGAATGCCAACATAAGTATATTTTAACTTTCGTCGCAAGCATATTCGTTGGCATTCCACAGCCACAGATCCGCAGGGAAAACCATGTCTTCTTAACCTAGCCATAGTGTAGTACTAGTTCAAGTACACATGCATAATACAGTTAATAAACGAAAAAGTCTTACTACACTAAATGGGGTTGCCTATAGTATTAGTATAGTATAGTATGGTGCAGGCAGAAGGGTCATGAAGTTTTGCAACGTAATCTGCACTTCTTAGGACTACTACTTAGTACTGAGAACTCACTATTCAATCTAATCATTACTTTTGTAAATTTATATGCCAGAAAAATAATTATTTTGAGTCTAAAATCATCTCGCTAAAATTAAATTTTCTAAAGATTTTTTTTAATTGACGTATCTTGCAGCAGTATTAGCTTTTAAAATTAAATTTTAAAACTACTTTCGTCTTGATCTCTATACTATAGAACATCTTTTCTGCATAGGTATGTTCTGATAAACAATAATCTTGTTTTCTTCTCATAGAAAATAAAATGATCATTTTTCCTTTTTTTAAAAATTCAAGCCCCTTAGGGCAGTATAAAATTTTTAAATTAATTTTTTTAGTTATTTTTCTCTTTATCTCCATACTTCAGAACATTTTTTTCAGCATAGGTAGATTCTGATTAACAGTGTTTTTGCTTTCTCCTCATAAAAGCAAATTTTCCTTTTTTATCTTTTTTCGAAAATTCAACCTCCTTGCGGCAGTATTAAATTTTAAATTTAATTTTTTTAGTTATTTTTACCTTTATCTCCATACTATAGAGCATAGTTTCTGCGTAGGTAGGTTTTGAAATTCTAAAAAAAGTTTTTTTTTTCAATTCACCCTAACGGATACTGGCCCTTCAAAAAATGTCGTTGCTTCTCTGACCCTGTTAATTCTGACGTCATTTGATTGTTACAAGGAAAAGAAAAATTTCGTAGCCAGAAAGTTTACATAATTGCTTGCTCTCATTGAGATAAAAATAAATTTTTAAAAAGATTTTTGGTTTGAGCATTCAGTTGGAACTATCACGAATATTATGTTACCTGATAGTTTGATTAAAATAAACAATATTTTAAAGATAAAATTATAGATTGTAAATTCTAACTAGTTTTTATACAGATGATGGATAATTTGTGAACGTATGTATATATTTTAAAATTTATCGATTAATTATCAATTATTGTTTCCAATATTTCAGTTTGAACTTCAGAAAGTTTTTGAGCTCCTTAAAAATATACTCTCTTAAGTTAAGGGGAGAGTTCACCAATTCAAGGCGGAAAATCACAAAAAAGCATTCTATCTTTATGGATTTTTGACAAAAAAAGTATTAGTGGCATTAAAATTAATTTTTTCAGGGTGATTGCATAAGTTAAACTTTTGTACAGTAAAAAATAAAAAATAAAACATCAATTTATTTGCTGGTTAAAAACTCTTAAATATAACACAAAGTTTCACGTCATAAAAATTACTATAATGCACTCCGCACAGGTTAACAACGAAAGTTTTCAATATTTAGCAACAAATTTCGCCTTCAATTAAAGAAAATACTCCTAATAATAATTTGAACTACTATCATTAAGATATTTAAAATGTAAGAGCAAAGATTAATTTTAATTAGGAAAGAAAATTCATATATTTTTCGTGGCCTTCTCTACTTATCAATATTTTTCTATCTATTTTATCTTTACACACGTAGTAAATTTTATTCACACAAATACTGTGAAGAAATCTTTCAAATTTTAAGGTATAATGTTGAAATGTGTGCTAAAATGTCTTTCGTAGAATGCATCTCACGAAATGCTTTCGCTATAACTCATGAAATAAATTCACTATGATTGAAATTTCGGCATCAAATTGTTCACTATGAAATAAGGGCCTTTAAAGCCTTCAAAATATTGATTTTCATATTTTAACATATTATGAATAATCATACATTTATCAACACTTTACCGAAAACCGCACTCAAAACTTCCCACTAGATCACGAGTTATAACGATTTTTGTAGGTTATTATGCAGCCGGCAGAATGTAGAAATGAAACTTTAAATTGTGTTTTTTGAGAATGACTAATTTTCAACTTGCGTACACGATTACTTTAAAACTGTAAATGATAGCTTTCTGAAATTTACTTTCCAAGTGTATCTATTTATAGTGCAAATACTAAAACCAAAAAATATCTTATTATTATTTTCTTTTGTTTTAATTAGAAATAAATTAAATATTTTGCACTATTTTTGATAAATTTTCAAAATTTTGCTAAATTTTAAGTTTTAATACCTCTTTTTCAATGTATTCTGGTTTTAAGTTGACGATATGTTAAAATATATTTGTCAAGAATTGTTAATGTGTTTGCTTTTTTTTTTTTCAAATTTTACAGTGCACGCAGTACTTTGTGAGTACCATATTCATATCTATAATGTACATTTTAAAACTTAAATTAAAGAGTTAATTTTGAGTCTCTAGTTTTTATTTTCATAGATAATAACTCTATATTAGTTTATTTTTGATAATACTAAAAATACAGTCGAACCTCGAGTTAACGTACTTTGATTTAACGAATTCTCCGATTTAACGAATATTTTTTTTTGTCCCGACAAAAAGGGTACTAAAATACTCTGATTTAACAAATTTTTAGCTTTGTTTTAACGAAAAACAATCGCTGAAATAAAATTCGCACATAAAACTAAAACTTTGAATTTTTCGGAAGCAAAAGTTTAATCTTTCACGCCCTAATCCAAGTGTGCAATACAATAATTTTTTTCCCATTTCTCCGAACGAAGTGACTACGAAGACAGCGATACAGAAACAGTCATTTACAATTACGCCGTGGACAACGATGATCAAATGCTTGGATGGGAAGATTTTCCTAGTAATGGAAATTTTACAGGATATGTGTCTTGTGCGATGTACAGCTAAGTACCTGTGATAGTGAACAGACGAGAATGAAGATTCTGCAAGCAGCGCAGAGGTGACGAAGAAACGGAAATTGAATTAAAAAAGGGGGCATTCCAAGAAGTAGTTTGCAACTTGAATGCTTTTTTTTTTTGTCTCACGAGATTGATGCTGTTGTTCTTACGAAGTTAGAAAATATCGACAAAGAACTTGGGAAAGTCGAAACAAAGCACTATCTAGGATTTCTTTCCTAAGTACCAATAACTATGTATGTATTATGTATTAAATTTTAAGAGCAAGTTACAGTAAAGAATTTAGATGATTTTAAAGTTGATCGCCTAACGTATAACTCATAATTTTTACGCTCGTAGTAAACAATAATGATACTTTTTTTCATATCTATATTTAAGGGTATTTTGTATTGATATTTTTATACCATACTCTTTACAAAAACTGATATTCGATTTAACGAATTGCTTCGAAAACGAAAGGATTGATGGGTCCCAATCAATTCGTTAAATCGAGGTTCTCTGTTAATATTATTAGAAACACAGGAGCTCGATTATGATCATGTTTGTAGATCATTCCGGCGAAGTTAAAGGTCCAGTGTCCCCACAAGCCATAATTTAAGATTAAAAAAGAAAATGGATTTTTTGACCGAATTTCAGTGAACTCTACCCTTAAAATATAAATCTAAATTATGATCTAACTTAACGTTCCACAACATTTTTCCATTTGTAAAATGCAAAACTCCTAAGTATTCAATCAAAGGGGATCGAGAACCTGATTTTATGTTACCTTGAGATTACGAAACAAACTTCTAAACTGTCAAATTGTCGTCATCAATATCTTCTGCACCAATTCCTTGTTCTTGACACGAATAACTCCTTACGGGATTGTCAATCCTCTATATTGTTCAATATCATTTTTCACTGCGGCGTAACAGTTGAACTAATTTACCCATATACAGGCTCTTTCCAGTTGCTACCAACACACTTTCAATATCTTTCCTGTTATTTCTTAAGAAACCCGCCGGAAACCACAACATTAATATAAAGTGATGTATCCACCCATTTGCATTCTTTTTTTAACTATTCTTCGCCTCATTTGAATTTGTTCATGTTTCTGTAAGGTTTTCCTTTATTACTATTGTTGCTTTAGAATTATTTATATTGTTGAACACAATTCAGCTTGCTCTAGATTTCATAATTCAGGTGACATCTGAATGCCTCTTAGAAAATAATTACCATGTCTCGGTAAATAATTGTTCCTGTGAGATCTAAAAGACCGCATTATTATTTTTTTTTCTTTTAATCATGATGCATTTTCAGGGTTTCGTAATTTTGAAAGTTCGTTGCGATAAAGTACGGAGATGGAAAAAAATATTCAAAGGAATTTTCGACACAACAAAAAAGCGTGAGAATGTAAGTTTATAACCCAGATTTGGTTTTAAACAAAAATGATAAAGGTCCGGAATGTGACAGTATGACTAGTTTGACAGTGGAAGAGTACAGAAACTAGAAAATTTTCTTTATTAAAAATATATTACCCAACATTTTCGGGGCTTTTGAACCTGTCTGAGTGTAATGTATGTTTTATAGTTTTAAAAATGTAGTAAAATAAATAAAATATCAAATAAAGTATTGTTCTTATCTTTGATATATTTTATGTATTATGTTTCTAAGAAAAAATAAAATCACACATTTCCATTTTATAATATACAGTTTAATGTTTCTATTTAACAAAATAAATTTTTTTAAGTGATTGTAAGTCATTTATACGCCTTTGAAAAACTAGTAGAATTAGCATTTTGAATTTGTTAATGTACTAAATTAAAATAATGATAACTCTGGATTGAAATATGAATTGAAAACATAGTTTCCTTGGGATTCTTAAAAACCAGGTCAGAAAAATATAGATTACCCCCACCCCAAAGAGTAAGTTTACTGCACACAAAATTAGAAATAACTTTTTGAATTAAATCAATGTTTTGTTTTTTTTTTCCTTTTTGGGTTGAGTTTGAAGTAAAACTGAAGTAAATTGCTGGTATTTGGATTTTTTTTACTGTTCATGTAATGCGGTATAGGGAATATTTAATTCATCGCTGAAGAATGTCATTTAATTTTCTCCGATAGAAAGCCACCAATAAGAATTCTTTTGAAACTCCAAGGAAAATAATTATAATTATAAATTAATAAAACATCCTTCTCTACATGGAATTCCAAAGCAGTCAATAACGCGTATAAAATACGATTTTTTTCGAACAAATCAGAAAAGTTTGATTCCAAATTGTGGGTCCGTTTGTCTGCAGTGCCGTAATGACGTAAATATGCATTTATTGCTACGAAATTTATGCTGCATATTTTCCCTATGCACTATACACTGTACACTATTAGAAAAGGGTGCATATAATATACATAGTTCTTTTTCAGGATTGCACAAAGTATCCCCGATTTATAAAGGTCAATGTGACATCATGGTTTAAATTGTATTTCAGAGACATTAATTAATTTCGAACAACACAAATTTGATATACACTGTTTAGATTTAACTAAAAGAGTCTATAAAAATAGTGAAAGACTACACTTATTTGCAACAAAGAACTCCAATGCAATGCGGTCTATGAGAAACACTACGTGATGCGTTTTAGAGACAATGGTATGTTTCCAACAGATTTCTCTCATTAGTTTTTAAAAAGGAAACTTTTTATATCTGTACACGACCACTTAAAGTAATTCCCATTTGTAATATATGCGTCATCCACTGATGTAGGGATTCACAAAATTTCAATCTTTCATCATAAAACGTCTAAGCGCTATCTTGAAACAACGATAGACAGAAGTTATCCCGAATCTACATGTGAACCTTTATTGTTAGAGTGCCAAAAATCACTTTCTTTCATTATTTATCTGCGACCTAGAAACGTGATCATCTTACTTGACTTTTTTTTCCTTCTGCAGGAATTGAAAAGTGTTTTAAATCGGCATATATATTTATCTTCATATCTCTGACAGCTTTTAGGATATAATTCGGAAATTCTGTACTTCACCTCATTCATTAATGAGGCACTTCTACTAATAGAGAATTTTAAGGGGGTCGTATACAATTTTAAAAAGTGTAAATTTTTATAAATTTCTTAACGTACTATTTTTCTTACCTTTTCTGAACATTTTTATTCAGTTTACATTTATTTGCGTGGCCCTTTTATCTCTAATGGGTAAAGAAATAAAGCATATAAACAGCTTTTTGGAAAACCCTGCATAATTCTTCTGCATAAGCTCTTCTTGATGAATAGACGAACTAGACCAGTAGCAAGCATTCACAACCATCCTTTGAAGCCACTCCCTTGTCAAAAATAAAGGTTAAACTGTTTTAGCATTTTTTTCCAGACAGTTTTTTTTTCCATTCATAAAAAAGCTATTTGTTATCTACTTTAGCAAAAAATTATTAACATCCTATTTGATCTATAGAGTGCATTGTCTAACGAAAATCGCTTTGTACTTGAGCGATTCAAAGCTTTTTTTTATTCACTAGTATGAAATTGAGGATATTACAAAGCAGGTAGTTATAAGTTAATTTATGTGATGCTTATCTGAGACATATGAATTCTTTTGAATATGATATGATTCATTAAATTCTTTAGTAAGGTAAATTACATAGAGTGTTTATTGTATGCTTATAAGCATTACGAAAAAAAATCATTTATTGAAAGTTAGTTAATTCAGCGGCTTACTGTATGCTGCAGTTATTACAGTCATTTTTTTTTTGTTAGTTTTCAGTTCAGAAAAATAATAACTTATTTTATTGGAGTGCCTGTGTTTTTTTTTTCCATTTTGCTTCAGATTTATATTTTAGATTAACCTGAATTGATGAGAATGATGCATTTAAAGAGTACGATAAAAAGCCACTATTTATGATTATTTTGTGCTATTGAGGTAATTATGTTGTTAAATAAAATAGCTAAGAGTAAAATATACTGTACAAGCAAAGTTTTCTTTTCTGATTGGAAGAGAATTTGCGACAATTTCGTTATTGCTTTCCTCAAGGTTGATTTGGTGTATACAAAGTGTTTCTTTATCTATTAGAGATAAGTGGGCAGTGTAAAAAAAAAAAAAAAAATGTTCAAAATTATACCGGAAATAAGACTGCGTTAAGAAAAAACCTTCTCGTTAATTTTCAAAAAGTTACACTTTTTAATTTGTATACGACCTCCAAGAAAACAATACCTAATAAGTAAAACGTGCTCTATACACTCATGAGTTGGCGTACAAAGTTTGAAAATTATACCTTAAAAATGTCAGAGATGCAAAGATAAATATAACGCTGACTTAGACCAGTTTTCCATGGCTCTCGAAGGGAAAAAATCTTGTCGAATGATCGCATTTCAGGGGACGTACAGAAATTGTGAAAGAAAATCTTTTTTTTCCACTCTTGCAATAAACGTTTACATTCAAAATCATGTTTTTTCCCCGATCCTCTTTCTTTAAAGATATATCTGCGATGCTGTATGATAAAAGGCTCAAAACTGGTCCATCACCTCATTACTGTATGGGGGCACATTTTACTAATTGGGAATGTTTTTGTACGGGTATTGTATACAAATTAAAAAAGTGTCACTTTTTGTAAATGAATGAGTGGAATTTTTTCCTAACGGAGTCTTATTACCGAACTTTTTTTGAATATTTTTTTTTCAATTTAAACTGCCCACTTATGCCTGATAGATAAAGAATTAAAGCCGGTTACCACCTTTTTGGGACACCCTGTGTAACATTAGAAAGTTTTTGGACAAAGCAAACGCATTCTTTTTTCAGCAGGGTAATCTCTCCCGTCCATTGCATGCAGTACGCAGGTGGTGAATATTTTATTACTGAAGAGAAGAAACCAACTGTCTAAAGACATACGCATAGAAATTTATTTTACTTTTTAAGTTTGTATGGGAAGTTGTATGATTTTAATAAACGTTTTTCCGTGTGTTTTTAAATAACTATGGCATTCTCATTAAGGATTGATGACTTTTACTTAGTTTATAGATGAAAGAGAAAATAGGAGATAAAGTTTGACAGAAACATTTATTGTTTCACGTAGATTTTTCTTAATTTATCTGCATCCCATGCTAAGTTTTGCTATGTATGAGAAATGTCTGTAGCAACCAAATTGCTAGCTTTCGTGACGAAAACCACTTTATGAGTATTTCTCTATGATAGCAAAGTTGTGATAATGAACTCTTACAAACAATCTTATTTGCAAACATTTGCAAATTTCTGTGAACTTTTAAGAAACGCGAGAGTGGAAAACAGATAGCGAGAAGGTATACCGCATTTTATTTTATGAATGAAATTTGAAAACATTTAAAAAACGTTAAAAAATAAAACTTGTAAAGAAAGTAATTTGAATGGTCAAGTCGTTCATCTTAGACCTAACGGAAGTACAACTCCACATAATTCATACTTCTGAAAGTCCATTACGTCTGTTAGGTTTAACATTAAAAAATTTGATTTAGAACAATTATTTTTTTTCAAAACATTAAACAACTGCCTTTTAGTCTTTTTAACACCTCGAAGTGTCCTCTCCGACCCCCACCCGATACAAAATTGCATTAATCCGTCGCTGTTACGAAAGGTTGACATATTGGACTTTTGTGAAACAAAACTTGTAATATTCCTTTCTCCAATAAAGTGATCTTTGTAGCTGTATTGGTGATATATATATGTATTTAGAGTCTTCCAAACCCCGGAGGGAATTGTGACATACCCTGTCTATCAAATTACTCTAATTATAAAGTAGTATATCCATTTTTTTTGGGGGGGGGGGTCGAGCCGGGGGCTCTCGGCAATCGCCGACCAGACGACCTGACCATTCCAGGCCTGAATGTGAAACACCATTTCCTCCTATACACCATTTCCATTTCCATACCTCATGATGCATAAAATTTGCCATTTTTGTCCAAGTATGCCATTATGTAATCACAAAATATTTTTATTCTTACTGAATCTAGTGCATACTCAATGGAAATTGTCTGGAAATTCTAAAGTGCCTCATTCATGTTTCAAATAAACATATCGAGAATTTCGAAATGATTTCTGCTGCATTGTAAAATTACGAAATCTAAATCCTACAGCAACCCATTTTATTAGTGAAAATATGCTTCCCGGTATTTCTATAAAGTTTTATGGATAAAAAATAGAGTATCATAAAATAAGCACTAAATTTTTTTTAATTGAAAAAATCTTCCGTTGATCACTTAATGTTAAATTCAATGTCCTTTACAGGTAGAAAATATCGTTGAATGAATGTCTTATTTTCACATGTCTGAATTATTATTTTGATTAATCCAACACAATTTATGTAGAAGTTTCATTTTTGAAACATTAATCTTTACTTAAATGAAATGTTAATTTGATTTAAGCTTATAAATTCAAACATAAAGACATTTTCACAATTTTGAAAACCATTCTGCAACATTCTTTTTCAACTTTGTATGCTTTTGATGCATAAAACCTTTTATAAAAAACACACATTGACATTTCTTTTGCGTATCTTTTCGAAATACGCTTGATAAACTGCGAAAAATCCATTATTACCTAAAAGTGAGTTTCGTGAAATCTCACCACTCTTTCAAGAGTATTTACTCAAGATTTCTTCAATACTATTAACGAAAAAGACACGAAAACCTTTCCGATACATTAAAAAGTCACGAGCTCTCCATTGAACGACTTCGAATCCAAAATGATCTCAATTTCAGTACCATGCCGGAACGGTCTCCTTTGTGCAGGAAGTGCTTTATTATTTTCAATCACCTCATCTTCTTAAGCCGAGCAAAACTATCTTTTCGTTTTCCTTTCTTTTTTCCAAAAATTTTTTTTGTACCTTGAATATTGACCACTGACCTTCCCATACTTTATCATTAACTAACAATCGTGCCAGCCATATGCCTCTCCTTAAGCAAGAAACAAATCGCTGACTGTTGGGTGATTATATTCTCGTGCATAAAACTACACCCTTTAACAGATCATGCCTTGAAAGGCGTAACTTATTATTACATAGCAACTAAAATATGAATGTCCTTGTTTTAGAAACAGCTCAGATTCAGCGGGATGCCGGTTTTATTGTTTGTTTTATCCTACAGGTTTTAGGACTCGTGTAAAAAGTATATAAGGGTTTCGGTTTTAGAATTTGGCATCATCTGAAGAACTCTCTTCAATATTCGAAAATGATTGCTAAGGTAAGAGAACATTGCTATTTCGTTTTAAGAATGCATAGCGGTATTAATCTAGAAAATTTAAGTGATGAGCAAATTTGGTCTGGCACTACGAGCTGTGTTTTAATGATAATTTAAAAAAAGAATATTTACTATCCAAGTTTAAGACTGAGGTTTATACTTAGATTTTTCGTTAAACAAGCTTTTTACTGAAACTTTTTTAATTTCAATTAACTACAGTATAGTTATTGATAGTATTTCACTACTATCACGACTCTGAGATCTTTAAAAGACTTTAAGGAATTTTTTAAGTGATTTGATATTCAATGTAAATATTTTTTTTAATGTAACAAATTTAGAATAGTCCACTGAAAAAACTCAACAAATACTACCCTCTGTATATTGCTTCAGTTCTCCAACTATTACAATAAACCCTAAAATAAAGCTAAATTTCAGTAGTTTCTATAACTCCCTTGATAAGTTTGCTTAGTAATATAAGTTTGACGTGATAAATGAATTGGATTTCAGTGATTGGATTTAATTAGTGTTTTGTATTTCAGAGTAAAAAAAATGGCAAAATTTTAGGTAACGTTCAACTGAATACTTACATTTTAGGTCAAAATGTCTACCTAATATTTATTGAGAATTTCTGAGGCAAGGAACTTTACACCTTGAGATATTTTTCCTCATATACCCTACAAATCAAACGAATTTAATGCAAGCTTTGTCTCAATGTTAATAATAAGAGGACATTGTTTATAAATTGTTCATGGCATTCAAAGATACTTCTTTCAATTTTTTTTACTTAATTGATATGTAAAGTCACTACACATGTTTAAAGTTCAGTATGGAATTTGCGTTTATAAAATATATTAACGCCTATTTTTAATTTGAATAAATAAATGCTGTAGAAATTTCAAAACTCTGTAAAGGTGGTTGGAAAAGTGTTTTATGTCCCAAGCTTTATATCCATGCAATTTAATACCCATTTAGTGAAAAAAAGTTGTAATCCTTGCTGGAATTCATTACAAAACAATACACTTTTCATTTGGAATAAATTCAATTCGATTTAACTAAATTCAGCTAGTTTTAAAAGGTTGAAGCATTTTGCATTATAGAAAAAGCGAGAACTTAATTTTTACTTAAAATTATTTTACTTTATATTTAAATCTGTTATGTAAATTGAAATTCATGTTAACATTTCCCTATGAAGCATAATTTTGATCAAACAAAAAATTAAGGTTTAGTTGGAAACGACAAGTTCTTTCTTTAATTGCATTTTAAGTGCATCCTATAACCATACCAGAAACTTCAGACTTTCTGATTAAGTATTGCTTACTTAGTTAGCAATATTTGGGAAAAATCTAAATTGTAGGAAAAAATAAACTTGTTTAGTACTTTTTTTGTCAACATTTTAAAATGTAAGCTGGAGCACCACTCATGGTCAACTGCTCTCTCTCTGAGTTATAACAAAAGAACAATTTTTTATTTAATAATTTCTCATTAAATATTAATTCTCAGCGCATTTAAATAGCTCCTTCATTATGAATATGAACAGATTGACGTCTATAATTTCAAAAATAAATAAATAAATAAAAATAATATAATATATGTTCCAAGTATTTTTTTTAAATATGAAAAGCACAAAAAATCTATCCAAATACAACCCAGTTCGATCTCAAAGTGTTAAAAAATGTAAGTAATATAAATTTTTGCGTTATTTCTTATACTCACTTTTTACCGGTATGTGTATACGTTGCTTTGCAGATCTAAAGTTTAAAAGTACAGTAGTGAAAATATACAGCAAAGTCATTATTTATTTATTTTATTCATTTACTAGTTAAGTGCCACGTTCTTCGTACGAGGGGATAGCTTACTTAAAAAGAAAAGAAGAAAATTTAATGAGAGATCATTTCGAGAAATTTAGAAGCTTTTAAATGTTAAATGTTTAACTTGAATATGAAAGCAGTTTTCGAAAAATCGTTTTTTATTAATCCAAAACATACTGGGACATTCTAAAGCATTCTTGGAATTTTAGAACATTCTAATGCAATTCTCCAACATTCTTCGAAATGTTTAAACTAAATTCACAGATGTTTTGCCAATTTTTCATTAGAGGAATTTTCTTTAAAATTCTCGAACATTCCAAACATTCTATGACAGGGTGTTCTTAAACTTATGTAGACTGAGGACCTCTTCTTGCACTAGATTATTTTTGCGAACACACATCCCGACAATAGGCGTTTTACATTGTTCTTCAAACTTAATTTCTGGCTCAATAATCTCGTAACACTAATTATGTAATCAGCAAAGATTTTTTTCAAATGTTATGCACACGGTGTTGCCACCTAGTCAGTAGAAATAATAATAAAAAACGAAAGGCAATTTCTAGCAAAAATTTAAGTAATAATGTAAATATTAATTTTGTTTAAGGAATATGATATAAAAAAAACACTAAAACCACAGAAATTATATTAGGTTGGTGCATAATTATCAGGCGTTCCTTCAACATGCTGTATTTGAATAAAAATTTGAAATATTTTTAATTCACTTATATTCTCTTACGTGGATTATTTATTTAATCATATTAAATAATTTAATAAATAAATAAATTAAATTAAAATTTACAAACGCCTGATAATTAAGCACCAATCTAATACAAACTTCACACACCATAATAATAACTTCTAGTTATACTTCTTGCTTTAAAAATACTTTTTAATTCTTCATAGCTTTTCACTGTCTTCTTAAGCTGTTAGCAAACATTTCGCATAGTGTCAGGATCGGCACACACAGAAAGACACACTTATTTTTATTTTTATTATATGCATCGATTCACTTTTTCAGGTCGTTATCCTTTTGGCTGTCTTCGCCGCCGCCCATGCTGTCGGTGTGGCTGGTCCTTGGTTGGGAGCCGGTCACTACGCCGGATTCACTGCCGGAACCGCCATCAACCACGTGGCTCCCGCTGCTCCGCTCGCTGGTGCCTGGGGATACGGCGCCGGATACGGACACGGACTGGTCGGAGCAGCTCCCCTCGCTTACGGACACGGAGGACTCTATGGTCTCGGACACGGAGGAGTCCTCGGAGCCCGCTACGGAGGAGTGTACGGTCTCGGACACGGAGCCGGGCTCGCTGGAAAGTACTGGTGAAGCAATGTCCTAAGCGATTTGTGATAACTGGATAAATTATTTGTAACTGTAATACTGATGAATGAAGAAATAAATTAAGTTTATGTGATACATACTGCGTCGTATTTTTTTGTTCAAATCTAAGAAGTAAAATGCATGCAGAGGCATGGGTGTTATGTGAACCAAAAGTTTTTGGTGATAAGAAGTATACCGTCGACATCACCAAATTGACTTGAAGCATTTTGGTGACCAAACACTTAAAGCTGGCTACCATAACTGTTTAATAATACTCGTCAAGCATATTCTAACTATATTTCGCCTTTATAAATACCATTTGGAAAGTGTACCGTAATCTATGAGTGTATCGTATATGTCTTCCCTCTTCCATAATACACTTCTTCAGAACTGAAATCTATATAAAAATCGCCTACTAAACCTATTTTACAATATTCGTCAGGCATATTCTAACTATACTTTTCCTTTGTAACGTTTATAGCCAAATTTGAAAGATATCGCAAAGCTTGTTTCGGTTTTGAAGACTTATTTTCTGGCACCAATCTCGGCGATCAATCATAAAAAATTGCAAACCTTGTGCGACTTTAAACATTCTATTCTCACCCCCCTCCCCCGCCGCGTTATCTGGCGAACACAGTTGAAAAATACTTCGCCGTGACAATTCGTGTAGTCAAGCTATGTCTACGCTAAAACACCTTCTTGATTTTAATAACACTGTAGTGTTAATAATATATTAAATAAGTAAATGGCTGTCTAATATAATGAAATAAAGTATTCAACACCAGAGAATTGCGTTGTTGTTAACGCTTTGAAGACGGGCGGTCGATTTTTCAACCAAGCCGTACAACACCTTAAAGGACGGGCTTGGTTCATATTTCGACCAACTAATGCTTTCCCCCTCTGTAATTGTTCACCTGTACTGGACCGGCGGGGAGAGATGTCAAAATTCATCCATCAATTCAGTTGCACCCCAGTTCCTGAAAAGGAGAATATACACGTAAAGCTAATCCCCTTGTTGAAGAAGTTCGATTTACTTCGGGGGCGGGAAAGAGTAATCCATCAATGATTGTTGCACAAATAGCAGCTTCAGATAAGAGTCACTGAAATGGGGAAAGCATTTTTCAGATGCTCCCGTCCTTCTGAAACAGCACGGCCAAAATTTCCCCGTCGTGAAAAGGTTAAGCGTTACTAGCACTTAATCGCCGCATATTGGGGGTATAAAAAAATGGTAAAACTGGTCGCCCTATAGGGTTACATGATCCAAATTTTCAGTAGGGTGTCAGGATTTCAAATTTAAGAATGAAAATATAGAATAGAAATAGTCACTGAAATTTTTGAACATATTTTGAGGGACGAGTCCCTCACTCCTTTTCTTTATTCTCACCCTAATGCTTATGATTCTATATTGAAGTTCTAAGCAATTTATTTTTACAAAATAATAGTAATAATTGAATTTTACAAAAATTATATGAAAAAAAATGTAAGTTAAACAGCAGTAACTTATCTTGAAATTGAGATTTGAAACATCCAAAAGTATAACTAAAAAAATATTTTTATTTAAAGAGCAATTTGGATTTCCATTGATTTGACATTTGATTTGACAATTTAAAAATAATCGTCACACAGTTTTAGTTGACAGTACATTCTGTTTAGACGTTATTAAATTGTTCTTAATGTTAATTATTTTGCTTGGAAAATTTCTTACAAATTTATCATTTGAAAATTTCTTAATACTGCTTAATAATGAAGTCATACGTGCACTAAATATATTAAAGAGTTTAGTAACTAATTTAACGCAATGACAACGACTGACAGTCGAGAAATTTTCTCTTACATAAGTTATTCAAATCTGTTCGTCTCAGCAAGTACACTGTTGTTTTAACGCTAGTAATTAACAAACATAATAACATTGACTTTTATCCAGTAATAACTCCTGTACTTAAATAAATAAATTTTAAGTTAGTCTAGTATTTTAATTTTAATGTTTTATGTTTTAAAAAATGTTTTTCAGTATTTCTTGTGGATTTAACTGACTGAGCCTAAACCTTTTACAAACATGCATAACTAACAATTAATACGAAACTAAATCATGCGTTAGTCGTTCTAAAAATTGAACTACTTTGCTTACATTGGTCCAGCATGAAATTACAGTAAATCCTGACTGTTGGGAAAATATACGCAATAAACCAAATTGAACGATCCTGTTTGTGTAAGTCATAACTCCTTATATTTTGCATGTATTTCTTTATATGCACTCATCTTAAAGTACATACAGGGTGATTCTAAATTTTTGTTTACAAAATTTAAAGGGAGATAGGGAAAATAGTAACTAATCAGAATCCCATAGCAATGTGGAGTTGGAAACGTCCTATTCATGTATCTGTTAATAATCACTTTTCAACGGTTCCTGAATCAACAGTGAACATTCCGACCATTACTTGTCAAAAACTAACGCTTTTTTCTCAGGAAACATGTGACTTAGATTCATAGTTTAAACATTCTATTTCATTTCATGGAAGATATTTTTGGAGACATTGCGTATGAAACTTGCTTAAGAAAGTAATTTCAACACTTTTCATAAAGTGATTATTACAAGGTAAGTGAAAACGGCGTTTTTGACGCCACATTGCTATGTGATTCTGATTCCTCATTATGTGCCCTATCTCCACAATTTTTTTTAAAAAACGATTTTGAATCTCCTTGTATGTATTTATATATATGCATGTATGTATACAGGGTGTCCAGTGCTAACAGTGCACTATGGCTATTTCCTAATCTGTTAGTCAGCTCCAATTGCAAAAATGCTTTAAATTGCATAATCTTTTATATCAGAAACAATCAAAGTCAATAAATCAATTCCTACAAAAATTACGAAATTTAAATTTGTATACGGTCCCCGGTCCTATCAGTTATATTTCGAAAATTTTTCCTTACACAATTTCATGCACGATAAAAAAAGTAATTTTTTCCTTCTATGACCGAAATTCTCGGAGTTACAGTGCTTACAGTTAGAGCACTTTTCGAGATGCGGAATAGGGGTTGTATGCAAAATGAATTTGAGAAAAATTAATACACGTAGTTTTGAGCCTTGTAATATTTATTAGCAATATCATCAACTATTTTAGAATTGTAGATTGCAAGAAAGAAAATTAACGTTTAACTATGTGCATCCAATAAATTAACATTAAAAGTATAGCTTATACTGAAAATAGAATTATTAAAAGAGTTTTTTTAATGAACTTGTGATGAATAACCTAAAATACAAAAACAAGAGAATAAACCAGTTCATTAAACATTAAATTAGAGAATGAAACATTTTAAAGTACGAATAGATGCATTTTAGAAACTTAAAATACTATTACAAATCCTGTTAGCGTAACATTTGCTCAAAGTATAGCTTCCATCGGCTGCAATCCAAATATGCTCGCCTGTCAGTGGCGTAGCCAGAAATTTTTCATGGGGGGGGGTACGACTACTGCAACTCACACATATGCATACATGGTGTTTGATAAGGGAGTGAAGAATATACATTTTGTATGGCAAAAACTTCCTCATGGGGAGTTATGATCCCCCTAACCCCCCCCCCTTGGCTACGCCCCTGGCCCCTATAATAAAGTCTTCCTGTACTTTGCGTAGAATACTCGGTGTTGCACATCTACATGCTACACATATATACGATTTAGTAAGTCTGAACCCGGATAAACTTTTATAGAGCCTGACTATAACCTTTGCTTAAAGGTTGGTATTCTAAAATTAGTTTTGCTTCTTTCTTCGCATTTTGCCAGAAAATGAAATTATAACCTATAATTTAAAATTCCAATATTTATATGGTCCCTTAACAGTTAACCGTAACGGGGCATTTTTAAACGTGGAAAAGTGACTTAAGTGTTTGCTGCTTCATAACTCGGTGAATTTTGGTCGTAGATGGGCGAGTTTTTTATTATTATTATTTTTTTCAATGTGCATGAAATTATATAATCCCCCCCCCCAATATAACTGATAGGACCAGGGGACCGTATAAAAATTTAAGTTTCCAATTTTTATAGGAATCGATTTATTGACTTCGATTGTTTCTGATATAATGGATTATACAATTTAGAGCATTTTTGCAATTGGAGCTATGTGTCTCTGACTAACGTTTTAGAAAATAGCCATTTGTCACCGTTAGTACTTTATACCCTGTATATATATATGTGTGTGTGTGTGTATTATATGAAAGCCCACAGATAGCTAAAACACCTTATTTTAACCCATTTATGCCTAGTGTCCCTTTTTTGGGACGGCATTTTCGCTATTAGTCGAAAACGTTATTTATTTTTCCTAGCCTTTATTCATGAGTATTAAGCCTCAACTCTACAAAATATTTTAACATGACCAGGTAGGGTGTTGATATTTCGATTTTTTATGCATAATGATTTTAAAAGAAATCATCCCTTGTTCAAGAAGTTGACATCAGAAGTTTATCTATTATTTCAGTTATCAGTAAAAATCGAAGAAAGTCGCAAAAATATCCAGGCACAAATGGGTTAATTATAATATTTTTTAATTAGAACGTATCAACTCTCTTGCCAAACAATCATAAATATGAAGATAAATAAATTTTGTTTCGATAACATCTATAGAATAAAGAAACCTCAAAAATTAAACAGTATATTCATTTTTATCAATAGTTTTGAAAATACATGTATAACCAGAGTTGTAGAATATAATAAACCAGATATTATATTCTACAACTCTGCACATAGTCATGTTCAGATTTCTAATAGCATAGCTAGATGCATTTTTCAGTTTTCAAGTAGATCAATTTCTTCGGTAGAGCAGAGATTCCTCACATTTTTACTACTTGGACTCATAGAAAAAATTTGGTTTTCTGAATAGACCACTTGTTATTATTATTATTGAAGTACATTAACAGTGTTATGTATGAAGTTGCAGGTGTAAGGATAATCCTTTAGATAACACAAATATGTATGTATATTATTAAACAACTTTTAATCTTGCTGACTAATATAATGCAATGGTTGTGGATGATGGTTTTCCTAGGTAATTTTATAGTATTAGCTTTCTGCAATATTTAATGAACTTGTGTTTTTATTAAATTTACATGTCGTTAAAACCTGACTCTACTAACTAAGAGCTACAGAAAGCAAACACTACAGTGGCGGAATTTTTTTTTTTTTTTAATATACCAGTAATAATGTTGACAGTTAATTATTTTTTGCGCTTAAAAAAATAATAAAAATAAAATGTCTGTTTTCATGGAAATGCGGGTGTGGATAATGATCGTGCAGTTAGTTCGGTATCCTGAAAGGTTTTTTTTTTTTTTTTTTTGTATACAAATTTGTTAACGGTCAAGGAAAACTGAAAAACCTGGAATAGTAAGGAAATTTTATGTATATAAATTAATTCATTTTGTATTTGTGGATGTGTGGGAAAAAAATTAAATGATTTGACATAGGTAAGGAAGTGGAGACATCCATCCATTTTAAGCACTATATCAAGTTATCATGTTCTTAGCTAATGGTCCAAAGACTGTCGTGTACCTCCCTCACAAAACTGCGCAAATATTTTCCAAGCTTGGCGAATTTTCGCTTACGTTTGTAAGTGGGATATCTCAGAAGCTATTCGCCGTAAATGTGGAAATTTTATACTTAAGATTTCTATAACATCTAGTTGTGCATCTCTCTGTTTGGCTGTAATCTGCTGGATAGTTTACTTACATGAACACCCAAAATAATTTCAATACATTAAGCTCTCTGTAGACGTCTTCAATGTATTATGTCTGTAGTCAGTCATTCTTTGGGCATGCCGAAAATCTCGCCAACTAAAATCAAGTTTGGCCAGTTTTTTCCGAAATGTCACCAAGCTTGGCACAAAAAATAATTGCGTATTTCACACAACTATAAAACTTTTAACCGTAGTATGTTGAGATTTTGTATTTAGAACTATTATTGTGCATCTCTATTTTGATTCCTAGTCGGCTGTGCAATTTATTTACAGTGTCATGCAAAAGACTTCCAATACATTAAGGTTTATGGATACTTTAATTCATTAAAAGTATGTGGTCAATCACTGTTTCGATTATGCCCAAAATCTCGAAAACAAGCTCAAGACCGTCAGCTTTTGGGGAAATATGGCCAAAATCAATGTCGAAAATAAATCTCTCAAACTGAACCCTGCTTGGCGATATATCTCAAATATTTATCTAGAAATTGCTAAATCTTAGTATTATTGCAATATTGTATTTCCTTCAAATAAAGTAAGTTTAGATGAAGTGTGCGGAAAATACATGGATCTATTAAACTAGAAGTCATGTGGTGTCCACATCAGATTTATTTTAACTAGGGCGTCTAAAAAAATAATGCTGTGTCCTCCGCGACAGTCTTGTGCACTTATACCAAGTCATATTTAGAGCATACACTACCTTCCAGAATTCCAAACTAAGAGCATGATCGTTATTCAAACCCTCAAGTCCATTAAAACATGCTATACATATATATATATATATATATTAGCTGACCCGGCAAACGTTGTTTTGCCATATAAATTGTTCCTAGGATTATTTTTTAGAAAGAAATGACTAACTTATTGTAAGTTGGTGAGGATATGGTATATGAGTGGAAGAGGCATGGAGCGCTGTGAACGATGCTGGAATATAAAAATAACACAATACCAAACATATATTTTTAATTCATTGTAATTTATTCTTTAAATTTATATATATCGCTAATTACAATAATTTTACTAAAAAATAATATCAATCCCTTAACGCAATAGAGTATACAATATTTTTTGTTATCCCATCGTTAGATAACACAAACAAACTGGATGTCCACTGTATGGCTTGTCCACTCGAGAGCATGCCACGCATAACTGTCCGTGTGAAAAACATGGCGTGCTCAAATCTAATCCACAAACAGACATAGTTTGGCCTTGAGACTTATTGATAGTCATTCCATAAAAAATTTTGCCCCCCCCCCCCAAAAAAAAAGGATGAAAATCTGAAACACTTTCAGATTTTCAATACGCACTATAGTGCTATATATTAAAATCGTATCATAATTTATGCGTCGTCCCTATTTTTCGTCCTTATTCCATTAAGTTGGAAAGTGTTATCATTATTCATGACTGTGCTGTATTTTTCTTCCTTATTTTATAAAACCCGTCTTTGGAATCGAAATCTATCTTAAAATCGCCTAATAAAACTATTTTACAATCTTCGCCAAGTATATCACAACTATACTTCACCGTTTTATATATTGTTTCCTACTTTAACGCCTCGAATCTCGCCAAGGAGGCGATGATTAAACATATGCAGTTACCATGACGATTTTTTGCATTTATGTAGAAATCGTAATTTAGAATTAAAATGGCTATTTGGAACAACATGTAAGTACAGCATGCCGTTACATTTTTATTTATTTTGGATTACCATTTAATGTAGTTTTAATAATTAAATATCTTCAAATTCCTTAACTGGCGCGTTTATCGCTATTTTGTTTACTTTAGTTATCACCTTGTTCTTTTGGGTGCGTTGAAACGGTACTTACGTATTATCCCGGAGGTCACTTCCGCCAAACTACTTTTTCGTAGATTTTAAATACGTTGCCAATCATATTCCAAACCATCAACAAATTCATGTGCCCGGCATTTTTCTTGGTGAAAAATTGCTTGTCTTGGCAGACCGCCGGGATAATACGTAAGTACCGTTGAAACTTATGCATAACTCCCAGAGACCCATGACTGCAAAGCTCGCCAAAGTACGGGGATTTTTTTGGTTGGCGAGAGTGGGGGCGTTAAAATAGGAATCAACTCTTTCTTGTACCTAAATCACATCTTTGGAATCGAAATCTATCTTAAAATCGCCTACTGAAACTGTTTTACAATCTTCGCCAGGCATATTCTTCCTGTAGGCATATCCCAACTATACCGCAAAGACATTTTAAATGCTGTTTGGAATGAGCATCATAATCTACGAGTGTACCGTGTTTTCCTTTCTTGTTCCACAGAGCACTTCTTCGGAATAGAAATCTATATTAAAATCGTCTAATAAAACTCTTTTACAATATACGCCAGGCGTTTTCTAACTATACGCGAAATATATTTATAATAAATTGTCACGTTTTGGCACCACATTTAGCGATCCATTATCAAAAATTGCAAACCTTGTGCGACTTTCAACATTTTATTAACGCCCCCCCCCCTCTCCACATTATCTGGCAAACACATTTGAAAAGTGACTCGACACGATAATGTCTACACAGAAATCCTGATTGAAATTAATAGCACTCTGGGGCTAAACATTTTGGGGTGGACCACCCTTATGACTTAGGGGTATGAGACATAGTTAAAAACCTATTCTCAGACCTAACGAATATACATAGAAAATTTCATTAAAATTGGTCGAGTGGTTTTGGAGGAGTTAGGTGACTAACACTGTGACAGGAGAATTTTATATATTAGAAGATACATATATATATATAAAATTTTTGGATCAAAATTTAACTGTTCACATTAATACTGTCCAATAGAAATGTAAACTTTTTTTTTTGCCAACACTGTAAGGTTGTGATATTTCTTACGGGTAGTTTTTTTGCTGCGGTGATACAGTTTAATTTGACGTATTTTTGAGGAAATCTTTAAGCCGTAAATTTGAATACACGTGTTTGAAAATTGATTTTATCTCTGAAATCTCCTTTCACTCCAATAAATTCTTCTTATAGCGAATAGTCAATCTTGGTTGTACTGCTTCCAATGAATGTAGCTGTCCAGATTAATGATGGAAACTTTACAAATCTTTATATCCAGAGTTGATATCCCCCTTTATTTGTTTTAAGCGGTTACTGTAGATTTGAGTAACATCAACATGAGACTAAATTTGGCTTTATATTCGTAAATCAAACCGTCATATTGAAATCTATATTATTTTTGTGCATCGTGAAATAGATACAATTCTTTAAAAGTTTGTTTCTAAAAATAATTTTAAAAATTAAGTATAAAAATTTATCATCAACCCCCAGTAGACCCTCTTTAATATTACTGACATTTTATTCAAATTTAAATATACTTAGTCCGTATTGACCCAGTTGGAAAATCCATGTCGTAAAGTAATGATTTACATATGTTTGGTGAACAAAGCTAAGGAAATTAACTGAGAAAATAAAACTAAAAACGATTTGTATTGAATAAGGTCAAAAAAGTTCGTTTTTAAAACCTCTCGAAAAGTATAACTTGACACAGAAAGTCAGAAAACAATAAAGCCTAAACTCAGGTTTAAACAACTTTTTTTTTTTTCGGATATTCGAATTTAAGTTGCAGCTTAGATTCAGACTGTCCCCTGTATGTCAAACTTTATTGATCAGTATAAGCAGTACATTATGTAACAGTACTACTTTTACTAGGGATTTCAATCAAAATTGAAGATACCATTCAGAGCTTCTCTTTTTTAAAGAAAAAATTCGAATTTTGACCAGTTTAAGAAAATGTCAAATAATGTCAAACTTGAAAAATTTGTAATGTCTCTTTACAGCTGTGCTTTGCAGTCTTGTAAAAAGGTAAACTTAAAATGGTTATGAAACGTTCATGACAAAATATTTACAGATTTTTTACAATATTTTGTTAAACGGGTGGTTTCTCATCTCCTTTTACAATAAAATTTTTGCACGAAAGTTAAGCAGAATCTGTCGCATTTTATCCAGCAACATTTTCAGTGGCTTCAAAACAATTGAAAAAATTGTTCTTTTTTTTTAAGTTTATAAAAGAATACTTTTGTCTCTCTCTCTCTCTCTCTCTAAATATGATTCGATAATTAGGAGACTGGTGGTTTGGAGGTTAAGAGCCTGTCCTACTCCAGGGTAATCGCCTAAGCGTATTGTAGTGGGCGGGTTGGATTCCCATTTTTATCTCCTGGCTATTTGTGCTCTTCCAGATATTGTGCTGCAAAAGTATCTATTTTGAAATAAATAATTTCTAATTAGAAAGAACAGGGGTAACAGCCAGAAGAGCCATAAATTTCCATAAACTCTCTGTATCAAGTGTACTAAATGTCGCTACATAGGTACAGCTGCGGAAAAAAAAAGGCCCACTTGCTCTTTATTTCGCCATCGTTCGTCTTATGGCAAAGTTATATATACCATTCGTTTGCAAATAACGCGTACTTTAATTTACTATTAATTTAATTTGCATAAGGGGCCGTCTTCATATTTAATTCTGCATCAACTTCGTTTTTCTCAATGGCAACCCCATATTTTGACTTTATTAAACGAAAGAAAACCTTCAAATTACCCTAAATATAAATTTTCACCAATTTTCTACGATAATTTCCGGAGATATTGCGAATTCATTTTTGCGCGTTTTTAAGGGACTTTCTGCAAATTGAAAAACGCTATTTGTAGGTTCCGAACTTTTCGCCTTTCATTTATTTCGCTCGCGAGAATTAAAAGAAATTAATATTATTTTCAAGGAAAATATTGTTCCCATCTCTCTTAAAGTTTTTTGTACTGAGAATATCAAGGGTAGAATAGAATATTTAGTCTGTGGTCCAAATGACCCGTGAGTTCATAACTTCCTTGGTTCGTACACATGATTTAAGGGAAAAATGCAAAATGACTGCTAAGGATTTTGAAAATCTTTGTAATTTTGAAATTGTTATTCAGTGTTTCCCTTGATGTTTCTCTTAGACAGCTGAAATGTTGGCAGGAGTTAGAGGCTGCTCCCTGCTCTTCTGACTACAAGCATGAATATTGCTCGACTCAGCTATGGTCGAACTTAAAGAATGGTTTCATGATTGAAAATTTATTTGTTTGAATTTCATGTAAAAAACGCAATTACTTTTTTGCCGACCCAATATTATCACTGTGTTTGTTATTTCACTTTCTTCATTTAATACTATCGCCTGCAATGTGCAATATTCTTAAGACTTTTGGCGGTATTTTAATTTATAGTTAGATGAAATTTTTTTTACAGAAAAACGTGATTTTGAATGTTTGATAAAGTATGGGGAATTCCAAAGACCTAATGTTTCCGATATTAAAAAAGGTCACATTCATGCCTGGAAAGTTGAGGATGTTAGTTTTTCAGAAATAGGACGTTGTATTAGAAGACATACATCTACTGCATCTAATTCTATAGCTGGAAAATATTTTATTTGGGGGAATATGGTAGCGGACGCAACAATACACGCTTTATAGAATCCCCAACAAACTGTAAAAACCTCTAATTTATTTGCTTCAAAATTTGATATTTTTAATACTGGTATCTTTTACTGTGTTTTTGCACAAAATAAATCTAATTTACATTTATTTTATGCAATTTTCAAAAAATTTTCACTTAATAAATTTATATATGGTCCCTTAACTCATGAAAATAACACATTTTATTTAATATAAATTAAACTACTGAACGTAAAAGTTTGAAATTTTGCACAGCCATGTAATATTAATTTCTGCATCTATTTCCATCGAAATTTGGCTAGGTCGCTATTCATAATTTTTTTGAATATTAATTTAATAATTCATAATTCATATTAATGATTTATTAAAAATCATAATAACATTAAATTATGTTTGGGTCGTTTAGTTCTAATAGTACGAATAAAAATCAGCTTCTTACTACCAATATTATATGAGATATGAATTGAAGTATGAAAAAATATTTTAACATAGGGGGAGGGGGATTTTGGGTGCTCATAACTCACTCATTTTCTGTCCAAATTTATTGAAAATTGGTGTCCGGGGTTAAAAAGAGCTAAATTTTTGAAATATGAAGTGAAATCTAGGGGTTGCTATTGAGAAAAAAAAAGTTGGTGCGAATTTTAATATGTAGATGGCCCCTTATGCAATTTTTATGCATAGCAAATTAAAGTGTGCGTCAATCGTAAACGATTGGTATCTGTAACTTTGCTGTGCGATGAACGACGGCCGAAAAATGTACAAGTGGGCCTTTTTTTTTCGCAGCTGTACATTCTTTCAAAAGAATATTCGTTTTTAAGTTAAATATGCTTTATATATGTATGTACATGCATATATGTAAGTTTCATGCATATAGTTCTTCATATAACGTGATTCATATAGTTTCTTATAATACATTCTCATACCTCTCCCTAGTTGTGTGCTTTTGTTTATATTTCCTGAGTATTCTTTTTGTTTGTGTTTTCTATAAAACTAAAATAGGAAATTTGGCTTACATTCGAACAATTTTTCGATGGGTGCAAATGAGTAATTCCTTTTGTAAGTATAAAGCATTATTTTAAGTCATTAGCGCCCAACTTTTTTCAGCAGATTGTCAAATTTGTGTTGATGCCAGAAGTGATAAATAAATTTCCGACATTTATGTGATATGAAGAAAGTAATTTTTTTTTTCTAAAAATGTGAATACGACGGAAATATTCTCATCTAAACTTGTAATTGTTGAGTATTTTGTGGATATCAGATTTATTATTCGAGAAATTAAACTAGGTATATAAACTAATGCTTAAATATTTGAGTGACTTACAAATTTCCGGACAGTCTAAAAATAGATCGCTGGGCGTTAATGGGTTAATCTTCAGATCTCTCGAGGACTTTGATTATTTGTTTTATTAATATTTTAAAACTTTATTCACATGAGGTTATTACGGCTTAAAACATTCAAATTAAAAAGTGTTTAAGCTATGCTCGGTAATTTTACCTTTGTTTAAAGAATAATAAGCATTATTTCGACAAAATGGTTTAAGGAGAACACATAACTTTTGAGGAGTATACTACCTTGGTTGGTACTTTTTTTTATAAAGAATTAGAACATGTACTTCACTTACAGCAGGCATCTAAAATGATAAATAGAGTACTTTATCATTTTAGAAGAAGAAATTAAGAGAAATGGTTCTAATTCAACATGGGAATCATATTTTAAGGTATGAGGCTACCCAAAAAATCCTCGTTTTGTGAAAATTTTCGATTTCTTTTTATTTGCTTATTTTACGGGTCACACGATTAGGATTCCAGAACCGTTTTACTTTTCTTTCTACGATAACTAGAAGCTAAATTATACAAGAAATAATGAATCAGAAGGCTAGTATTTAGTACAGTACTAAAATCTTTAAGCGCGTTTTCTGAAGAAGCGTGTTTTTCATACATTTTTATACAATAAATGTCCTATCTCATAACATGTTTGAGATATTGGCTGGAAATTTTGCCAAGACATTTTGGTGATTACTAGCAGTATTATGAAGCAGAAAATATTGTTTCTGTATTTATTTATTGATTTTATCCCCATTTTTCTCTTACAAAAATTAAAATACTCTCATAAATATAAGAACTTTTGCTAATCTTTTGGTTCATAACACAAATAGATTGTACTGCATAAATATTATTTTAAAAAGGCATTTACTAGAATTGTTTACAGGAGTTGGTTTACAGTGGCGTAAATGGATTTTTTTTTACCAAAATTTCACGTAAATTTAAGAATGCCTAAACTTTTTATTGAATTTCTTTAAAATTGCAGTTAAAATTTACGTTTACACCAATTTTATTTAAGAACATGGATTTTTTTTTTAAATTATACGTTTTCAAGAAAAGTGCCCCGAAGTAAGTTCATAACTTAACTTCATAGATTATGTATTATGTAATAAGACTTCACACATTTCGTTTCTTCAATTTGAGTAAAATTATAATAAACGTTATATTTTCTGATATGTAATGCTAAAAAACATAAAAGACAGGAGTGTACATAAAAATATTTATTTTTTATTTTAAAAATAAATTAAAATTCCCGTATACATAATCCTGTGATTTTTTATTAAAAAAAATGGCACACATACAGGTATTGCTTGCGTGCATCTTCCCTATCCGTAGACCATAGAAAAGGATGACTTTCCCTAATTTTCAATCCATTTATCAGTATATTTGTCGGAAGAGAATTTTTAGTGGATCAAGGCTTTTCCATATCCAAGACCATAGGCTGCACCATATCCCAGGCCCAAACCGTTACCGAGTCCCCAGGCACCTCCGTGTCCGATGGCAGCTCCGTGGGCGATGGCACTTCCGTAGGCAACTGCGGGGCCAGCGGCGTAGATTGGAGCGGCATAGGCCGGAGCAGCAGCGACTACTGGAGCATGGGCAACGGGAGCGACTGGAGCGGCGTAGGGGCTGGCAATCAGGGCGGCAGCTGGGGCGCTGGCGGCGGTTCCGGGCTCATTGGTCTTGACGGTGGCGCGGAATCCGTGTCCGTCAGCGACGTAGTTGACCACCCTGGCTCTTCCGTCGATGTCGGCAAGGGTGTAGGATCCCTTCTTGTTTCCGTGAGCGTCTCCGACTTCGGATCGGGAGTTGGTTGCGCCCAAACCGTCCTTGATGTCGTAACCGAAAGCATAGTTACCATATGCCTGTGGAATTAAAATACGTGATTTGTTGTGGGAGAAAGCAAATAAAAGTGTGCAGATATCATATGCTTGTGACTAATTAGTGTTCAAATTTATTTTACTAAATTTACCTCTTAAATACTTACAGAAATATGTACAATAAAGTAAATAAATTGAGTAATACGAAAAAATACGTACTGTAAAATGCGAAATGAAGATATATTTTTCATAACTTACAGACAAATTAAAATAAATGCATTTTCTGATTTGTGTAGTTTCGCAATAAAGAGTTTAATGCTCAATGTTGTTTGTAGTAAATCTACGGAAAGTTTTTTTTTTTTAATTCATAATAAATTATAAAAAAAGCTATGTGAAAAAGTTTATGAAATGTCCTGGGAGTGTTTTTTGGAATAGTTAAGATTGTCCATAAACATTCGTAATGTACGTCTTAAATGCAGATTCTATATTTAGTGACGTAGAATATACTATCATAAAAAAATCCTGAAAGACTAAGGGAAGATGTTTTTTTACTTACAAAATCATTACTTTAACAAAATGCTTTCCTTACCAAAAATGATTTCACTAAAACTTTGTTAAAAGAAATTTTTGATTAATATTTAAATTTCTGTTAGAAAGTATACTCTTGCAGAAAATAGTTTAAGATAAAGAGGTTTTCTTTTTTTTTTTAAATTTTGGTTTGCTGTAACGAAAACTATTGCTCATCTGCATCATGGGAGTATATTTGCGCCAGTTAATTGAAGCTTCATACGCTTATCAAATTTATCCTGTATGATGTGATCTATTTTAAAAGTTGTTTTACAAAATATTATAAAAATTATAAGAGAAATTCCATATAAAAAATTCTATACATCGTTATAACGAAGTTTCATACCGTTTATTTTTAAAATTTTATAAATATAATTTAGACCTGTGAAAATGTTATTCATTGCTTAAAAATGATACTAATGTTTGAAAATAAACTTCTTTTAGTTAGTGAGTGTAAAATTTATTAGCACTTCAGTTGGTACTTACATCTTGTTGTCTAGAGCTTGCACTGACTCCGGTACTGACAATTGGGGCCAAACTTGCATTGGCAACTGCTACAGCAGCGATAAGGAGGGCAACCTGTAACAAAAATAAATAAATAAATATAACATACATCACAGAGAATTTGCTGCATAAATTAATAGGTTTTCATCTTCAAACTATTATTGGAATTTGAATTTATAGATTGTTCAATTGATCTAAATATGCGGAATGGGTATGTGTTCGTTATTACTATAAACATCTAAATGTTTGAGCGTGAAGAATTTCGATTGCGAACACATTTTGTGAGCACATGTTCCTGATTGATTTATTTAGGAAGATCAATTGAAATCTTAACGGTATACTTTTCGCTGTGCTTTTTCCTGGGGTACGAGTATCCTAAAGGATTGTACGTATCTTAAAGAGAAAGGAAAAATTCTTAAAAGTTGATTTTTCTATGATAAAATAATACTTATTTTTTTAAAGAAAAATCTCTTACTATTTTCCTAATTTTTTAAAAAATTCTAATTTTAAATTTTGATAATTTTTTAAAATTATTTCTATATAATTATAAATTTTAAACAACATGCACGAAATGTTTTCAGAAAGTGAGCAAAGATTCTTCAGCCAAGAAAATTCTTATAGTATCAAGATATATGCTTATAGAGAATATAAAGGATCAGCTTCCGCTATAAAATTATTAAAGTATGAATTTTTGAAATTTTAATTATGATTAGTTAACATAGTTATTATAGCTAAATTCGTCGATTTTTTTTTTTTAATTTGCTGGTAAGATTGAAGAAATAAGAAAAACTTTTTATAACGGTTTGAATGAAAAATTAAATAGAAACTTGAAAAATATCACCGAATAGCTCTTATTTTATTTTAATTTAAATCTAATAAAAATTTAGCATGATAAATTTAAGTTTAATATACGATAACATTACATTAACCCTTAGAAGAAACAAATTTTTACCTTAGCGATCATGTTTTCAGATGTCTTGGTTTCAACAGAACTGACATTTCGCCGTTTCTTGTCACCTTTTATAGTAAATTCAACGCAAATAAACAAAACTTGCGACCAGTCTTTTCCGGCCGCCGTCGTGTCCTTGAAAAATCATTAACGATATGCACAGGGTGTCAAACTGGAACTTGCGGTTGGCACGGCGGTTTTGGTGAGAGCGTCCTTCGGATTTAGAGCAGCGGTTCGAGAGCATTGTCAGGAGGGAATTTTCTGTTTTCTAAATTAACCTAATAAGCACGGCTTTGATAATTACCCTCTCGTTCCGACTCCGATTGGAATCGAAGTTACTAGCGGGTGATTTACGTCATCTGGTGACTGTTTCCCTGTTTTTCATCTTATGGGTGTGGTAAACAAATTCCAGTCATTCTTGTGCAGAGGAATGGTGTAGGATACTTATTGAATTCACAAACTTGATATGGAAAAGAAATAAGAGGGTATAGTTTTGTGGAGTTTTTCCTTTAAATGTGTCATTGCTGCGACAAAAAGGAAAAACGATAATTTCTACTTTCAAGAAACCGATGTCACGTTACTTTCTTAATAGGTAAAAAAATTGTGCTGCTTTTGCAGTAAAAATATTTTCTAAACTTTGGTGGATGAAAATTTTATATGAACTGATCTCTATACATTATTATAAATGTGATTGAGGCTTTTTCAAAACCAGCTAGTTGTCTTTCGAAGAAAGGAGTTTACATGCTTGATTCGTAATATGTCGTTAACCCATTAACGCCCAGCGATCTATTTTTAGACCGTCCGAAAATTTGTAAGTCACTCAAATATTTAAGCATTAGTTTATATGCTTAGTTTAATTTATCCAATAATAAATCAAATTTTCACAAAATACTCAGCAATTACAAGTTTAGATGAGAATACTTCCGTCTTATTCACATTTTCAGAAAAAAAATTACGTTCTTCATACCACACAAATGTCGTAAATTTATTTATCACTTCTGGCATCAACACAAATTTGAGAATCTGCTGAAAAAAGTTGGGCGCTTATGGGTTAATAGAGTGCAAACGCATAATATTTTAGCATAAATAAAATTTCTCAATAACTCTTCAAGATGAAAGGAGTACCTTAGTTTTTTAAATAAAAAGTCAAATAAAGTATCTACAAAGCGTTCTTTTCGTTACTACGTGCTTAGGGCCTGTACTCAAACCAAGGCAAAGGTTAGGTATTTTTCGGTTTTGCCTTCATAGGCATAGTTCTTCTTCTTTAATCTAATTCTTTGGAGGTGAAAAGTTCATATCATCGTTGAGGACCAATTAGAGTTTCTAGCACCCTTCCCACACTACACAAGCTATGTGCTTACCTATTAGAAATCCAAGATCCTCCAGATAACTTAAAATGGACCTCTATTAGATATCTGAGGTTTGATATATCTAATGACCAAAAAGCATCTATTACTTCCAGGGGGTCCGTCAGATAGTTATGTACAAAAAGACTAGATAATAGGTCCAGAAAATCCAAAAGATCCCAAATATGGATATTTGTTTCACATAAATGGATACCTGTTTCACATCTACAATATCGGAGTGATCTGAAATAGATTAGATATTTAAGCTGTGTTTTGACCTATAGAGATCACACCTTGAATCTTTCATAGAGATCCATTTTAAGTCACCTGGTGGATCTTGGAATTCCAATACATACTTTGTACTATGCGAGATGACAGATAATCCTTCTTATATAGAGGTATCGAACATTTTTCCTAAACTGGACTGTTGGAAGAAGACGTGATATTTTACGTCATACAAATTATTTCTATTAATAGTGCAGCTCCTGTTTTCTAAAGTAATTGAATTACATAATAGCTTAAGTTTAATTGAAAATTTTTAGGCTTGACCGCTGAAAGAACTTTTTTTTCAAATTTTTCTTTTAGTATTGTAGTAGAGAAATATTCAGCTACTTCGGCGTATAGTTATAGATGAGCTTTGAAAAAAATAACATAGATAATGAAGTATCAGCAACTATCCAAGTTGTCGTCTAATCTTAAAAATATATGAAATAAGCCTACAGTTGGGCCCGAGCTGCTCTTGCTCTCTTAAAAATTTAGCTCCTCTTTAATTTGCGCAATTGTATATTTTATATGCACACGAGTACATAAAAATTTTGAAAAAGATAAATATATTAAAATGCTGAAGTCTTTCTTTTGCGCTTCTCGTGTCTTAATTTGCATCGATAATGGTTTTGATAGCATGCGATCGGGTTGCACATCACTTCTCTAGAATCTGACTTTAAGCAAATGAATTTCTTGGTATTAACATCTCTCAACTAATAACAAACACCCCAAGTGACAACGGATTTATCATGCCAGTACTTGGCAAGTACAACTGGATCATCAGTGGTTTGTCGTGAATCGAACTTGCAACTATCGAAGGTAGGGCTTGCTTATGACTAACCCGAACCTATAAAGGAACTGTCTATATATTCGAGAAGAGGGATTTCCTATTAAAGAGAGTGCTTCAATTGCCATCATTTTTTTAAAATAAGAATTAAAATTTCGGGGGTTAAAGGTTTCAGGACCTTTAAACCCCGATGTAATTATCTCTTATATTTGTCTCTTATGAACTCTTCGGTATTATGAGAAATGTGAGACTAAGCGTCTACTTTATGACTGTCCCCAATGTAGTAAATTAAAAAAAAAAACTGTAATACTGGACTCGCCTTGGAATAGGTGAGGCTCTTTCCTAAACAATAGCAACCCTTTAAGAATGGTATACATGGTAAAATACTGTCTGAATGCACTCAAATAGCTTTAGAAAAAATAAAATGAACTTGTAGTGCGTAGAGTCTGGTACATTTTTCGGTTTTCTACTGTACGGAGCAAAAGGCAGTTTTAAGTGCTTTTAAAACTACTACAAACAGAATGAAAGTAACTGTAACAAAGAATAATGGCGAAATTCAATATTTATTGCTATGAGAAACAGCGGAAAAGTTAGTTAAAAACATATATGCTTCTACTCACTAAAAAGATTGTGCACTTACAGTGTACAAATGTGTGTATTGGGAAAACATACTGTATGTGCACTCTCAGCTGCTACACATAATTGTGCACTCAGTTTGTGCATTTAGGAACACAATTATCACAATTGATTGTGCGCTTAATCTATATAATGAATGTGTAGTAAGGTTACTCATAACCGTGTACTCATCTGTTTATTCGGGATGCACGTTTGAATATGCACTTAACCTGCAAAATGATTATGGGGAAAAGCTACTCACAATTGTGCATCCAGAATATACAATTGAATATGCATTTAACACACAATTTAACTACAAAATGAATAAGTGGTGAAGCTAGACATAATGTCTGCGTTTTTAAATAGAAATTATACATTAATTTTGGCATCACCACAGGTATAGATTCAGTGATCCTTTTTTGGAAATGTAAGCTGCCTTGAAGCAAATACTTATGAGATAGCATACTGCAAAAGAAAATCACTTGCAGTCTTAGCTGGAAATAGAACCCTATTTGACACCAGTGCGAGTTTTGATTTTGAAAAATGCAGTCTAGGAAGGAATTAAGCATTTGCCTCACTGCGACTTACACTGCTAAAAAATATCAAGTTGAATCTATTATTGTGATAATGCCGCAATTAAGTTAAAGCCAAAATTAAATAAATTTCGTTCTTCCATAAGCAGGGATTGCACAGGCTTTCTAAATTTGTGTGTCCCAAGAACTCATATTTTCAGTCCTTTGATAAGTTTTTTCGGTCCTTTCTGAAAACCTTTTGAAACAACAGCTTTAGCTTTCTCCCCCTGTATGCGATTTCCAGTCTGTTTCCTACACAATATCCCTCCTGTCTAAACGAAACACTAAAAAAGAAGAAAAAAAAAGTTGTATTTGCATGCAACTGTAAACCAAGATTTACCTTTTATTTGATAGTTAAAATACAAAACCCGGTAACACACTTTTTGAATTGCCTCGTTAGCTCGCTAAGGAAAGAAAGAAATGCGGTACTGCACATGTTACAGCTCCGCAAAATAGCTGCCATAGAAATTATATAAATTGAATATTTAAAGAAGGGCCCCAATGACTAAATTAAGTTTATGCATAACTTAGAAACTTATTTTTAATTTAAGCTATATCCATCTGTTCATAATTATTTTTTAAAATACAGAAATGCAGTGTATCTTTGACATCAAGACGTCAATGTTCGACAAACTATTGTGCAATGATCGTGCAAATAGTATGGGACTCACGGATCGCACATTGATTGTGCAGTGAGAAGGCGCACAATTTTTTTAGAGTGTATTTAGAATAAAATGACGTCTTGGAAAAATTATTTTATTGGATGCTTTGATATGTACACCGGAATGCGAAATATAAGCAACAGGTGCTCTTTTTGCCATAACACAACGAGAAATCATCTGACAGAAACTGAATTAAGAAATGAGAGACAGCATTTTGTATTTAAAAGATGACGATAGAATAGTTGCGCAAAAATGACTAAAATGGATACAGTATGGAATCAAACAAGAAAAGACTTTATTGAACTTATAATATCGTTACACATGATTTTCTATACAAGAGGAAGAACAAAAAGCAGATGTGATATAGGATGAGATATGCCCTTCCCTTAAGAGCAATGGTTGTTTCGCAACGGCTCTCCATGCTCAGCACCAGATTAGCCCAGTCATTTGGTAGTTTTACCTGGAAAGTTTTCCGGGAGTTTTGAAAATGGGTAGTTTTATAGAATTCGATGTGATGTTTCCAAATTTCAACTTTGCCCCTCGTATCATTGCCGCTCGCGCCGCCACGTTCGAAAACAGGCGCCTAAAAGCAGTTTTTTGACAATACCTCCTTTCCGACTAATTTGGTGGAAAAAACAATTACAGAAAAAGAAACTAAAGAAAATTTCCTACAATTTGTGTAATTGCTTTTTTTTCGTAAATTCAATAGTTTTCGCGTACGAGCGCCGTAAACCATTATCCATATAAGCCAACTTGTTGGAAACAGCCGTGACGTGACCCTGACGTGAAGACAAATGAGTTGAGAAGACGATGAGTTTAATGTTTTCCGGGAGTTTTGAAAATGAGTAGTTTTATAGAATTCGATGTGCTGTTTCCAAATTTCATCTTTGCCCCTCGTATCTTTGCCGCTCGAGCCACCACATTCGAAAAATGGCACCTAAAAGCAGTTTTTTGACAATATCTCTTTTCCGACTCATTTCACGAAAAAAGAAATTACAAAAAAAAAGAAACTAGGGAAAATTTCCTACAATTTACCTAATTACTTTTTTTTCGTAAAATCAATAGTTTTGGCGTACGAGCGCCGCAAAGTGTAGTTCACTATGGTTTTGGCCGAAAACGCATTTTACACACCACCATGTGAGGTAAAGTAAGCGGAGCGTTTTTTTTTTTTTTTTAAATCTTGGTATCCCCAGTAGGTCTAATCCATGTGCATTTAACTAATCCAAAATTTAGGGCATTCTCCTTCGCCTCGCTGTTCTTGATGGGCCAGGTGTTGCGAGTTTATTGTCCCTAGTACCGGTGGAAATGTCGCAGCCCGAAATTTCTTCCACATCAGCCGCGATGGGATTATCAATTTCAACGCAATCCTCTTCGTTCTCGATTTCATCATACGCTGGCTAGAAAATAGTCTCCGATTTTTCCTCTTCATCCCTATCTTGTAATGGAACTTGCGAGTTATCACATGTACCATTGCAATTCTTGCATACAATGGTGCACTTTAACCCAGCCTTTCTGCATCCACAGGCTTTCTGACATTTCCTTCTGCATTTGCAAGAAATAAGTTTCAACAAGTTTTCTGGAGCTGGGGCTTCGAGTGTGGTGACAGGAATTAACCCGTCCTTGTTTCTTGTCCACCCTCATTGCTCTGCAATTTGTTCATTCCCATACCACTGGTGAACTTGATGATAGGTTCGGAATGAATGTTTTCTTGCCACTCCTTCTGCTGGTGGTAGCGGACACAATATTAAATTTACTTTTACATGCTGATGTTGTGAGGCATGCATATCTATAGTTGTTTAACGACATACTTTTCTTACTTTTCACATTACTGTATCTGTATACTTCAAGAAGGAAGCGTTCTTCAGCTTTAGCAATGAGCTCTGGATCAGCATTCGAATTTTTGAATACCAGGATAACCTCTTTTAAATCTGGATTTTTTCGGAGTACATGAATAAATTTCATTTTTCCTTGATTAAATAATGATGATGTTGTATCACAGCCGCTGAAGGTATGCAAGAATAAAGTATGATCTGCGGCTGGTTTATCAATGATACTTTTTGTTGAATATATTTGTTGCAATAAACGAAAGGTGACGCATTCACAAATATAATCAGTTAAGCTTAAATGTCCCGGGTTTGTGTTGATCACACGGAGTCACACAAAACTATGCAGGTTATATATAAATAATGACAAATGTATTAATTATAACAAAATATTAATATGGTCATCGCAATAGCGAAACATCGAACACATAAAAATATGCGGAAAATGGAAAAACGAAAAGGGTTAAAAAAAAAAAAAACAGTTTCAGGTATATTTGGCAGTTACAATAGTTACAGCAACACGAGAGTTCAAATAAATATTAAATAATTACTTATTGTCTTCACGCCAGGGTCACGTCACGGCTGTTTCCAACAAGTTGGCTTATATGGATAATGGTTTACGGCGCTCGTACGCGAAAACTATTGATTTTACGAAAAAAAATTAATTACATAAATGGTATGAAATTCTCTTTAGTTTCTGTTAGTTAATTGTTTTTTCCGTGAAATGAGTCGGAAAAGGGGTATTGTCAAAAAACTGCTTTTAGGCGCCATTTTTCGAATGTGGCGGCGCGAGTGGCAAAGATACGAGGGGGCAAAGCTGAGTGTCGGAAAGAGCACATCGAAATCTATAAAATTGCCTATTTTCAAAACTCCCGGAAAACTTTCCAGGTAACCCCCTTTTTATGAACCAAATGACTAGACTAATTGTCCAACAATTATTAAAATAAGAGTGACCATTCATTAATCAGCATCTGCTTGAGTTGTTGGGTATTCCCCGAAGCACCGTGCCGCAAGGCTTCTCCCCAAAGCATCCCACACATATACTTTGGAATTTCAATCAGGGGAGTAGGCTGGCTAATCCATTCGAGTGATATCCTCACTTTCCAGTAGCTCCTGAACAGCAGGAGTCTCGTGTGGCCGTGCTTTGTCACCCATAGAAACGAGATCGGCTCCAATGGTACAGACGCACATAGGGAAGGATCACGTCCTGACAATAGCGTTCTCCGGTTACAGAACATGTGTTCAACGTGGAGCTCAGTCCGCCCGTTCATTATAATGCTGACCCAGACGCGAATTTCAGGACCCCCATAACGGTCTCTTTCCGTGATGGTACTGGGATAAAAACGTGTCCCATCACCTTCCAAATCAATAGGTGTTGAGAATCGCTTATGGCACTGAAACGATTCTCATCCGTTATGAGGACACAATTAATGAGATGTCCAGTTTTTGTGCTCCTTGCACCACTTTAAACGGTGGCGCGGATGGCTAACTTTCAAGGGGATGCAGCTTTCAGGATGGAGGATGAATTTGAATAATCCACCTTTCTGAAGGCGCCTGGACACAGTAAACCGCGACACTTTTCGCCCCGTTGCTGTGCACAATTGATGAGCAATGACGATTGCTGACTGGTTTCGGGCTCTTGTCGCCTGCAGGACGATACATCGGTCATCCACTGCAGCTGTTTTCCTGTGGCGGCCACCAGCAACCTTTCTAACAGCTGTACCTAGATTTGAAAGGCCTTCCAAGAGCGCGAAACGACTCTTTTGTTGATTCCGAACTCTTCAGCTACACTGGTCATACTACACCCCTCCACCAGCTTTCCGATCATTCTTCTACGCGTGAAGTCGTCCATGTGATTTCTTCTAGCCATATTTCACGAAAGAACTCACTTGCACTTGCAGCGAATGTCTTGAAATGCGTCTCCGTCCTCCTTTTTATCGTAGTCTTGAGTTTCGCGCCCCGACCTCACGTGTTTTACGTACGCTCCACGTCGCCTGTGACGTTTTGTTCCTGACATTTGCATACGCACGACCTTCCTCCTGAATTGAATGTTCATTGTACTGATCGCAAGAACCCCTTTTCTGCGATTTCATGGGTGCCTGATTAAAATTTACATTGCTGCTTAAGTTTTGTATACCAGTGTATATAGTTTTCTTTCTAAACACTTCAAGAAATATGTTGTTAATTAGGCGTAAAGAAATGAAATTCTATCATAAACAAACTTTCTCAAACAATTTTTTATAATGAAACCGAGGTCTGATTGTAGTATTTCTTACTCAAAACCTTACTCATAATTTTTCTTAACACAAAAATTTTGATTTTGATCGCTTAGTTTTCAAAAGATGTTTATGATTATGGGCTGTATGACAGTAAGAATAAGAGAAAAAAAACTATATTTATAGCTAAAAGCTATAAAATAAGGCAGTATTCATAAAATTCACCCGATGAGAAATTTGATCAAACAGACAGAAAAACACGCATTGTCACTATCTTATTAAATATGATGTTTAAAAAATTAATTTTTTAGTACTAATTATTAACTAATTCGTCTATGCCGGGATTTTCTCTTGACATATTTTTATGGACATAATTTGTGGAGATGATTTGCGGCGACAAGTTTTTTTGCATTTTTCAATAGGTCTGCTGGAAAATGTGCGTGGGGGGAGAGTAAAATGTTGAAAGTCGCCAAAATTTGCAAGTTTTGGTGATTTATCGCCAAGTTTGGTGCCAAAAAGTAAGTCCCCCAAAACTCAACCTAGGCGATATCTTCCACAGTTGGCAAAGAATCTAACAAACGCTACAGTTTTTTTTAAATATACTTAGAATATTCCTCACGAAGATTGTAAAACAGTTTTAGCAGGCGATTTTAATATAGATTTTAATTCTGAAAATGGTTTATGGACCAAGTCAAACTCATGGATTATTATGCACAATCCGAAGAGGATTTATAAAGGTGAAGTACTTTTAGAGGCTTGTCGAATATTGTAAAACAGTTTTAGTAGGTGATTTTGATATAGATTTCGATTCCAAAGAAGTGTTTTATCGAAGAAGGAAGGAGAATACGGTCACTCATACTAAATAACGATACACTTTAAAGCTTAATGTAATAAGGGAGAAGAGAGACCCAGCAAACACACTACTGCCCGCAAAATGCCGGCCGGGTACCCGTCGTGCTGGCAAAGTGCCGTCTACCGGGAGCATGGTAGATTGCCATCGTCTGAAAATTGCATATTCGCCAGTACATAACTGGTAACGGCGAACTGCCATGTGTCTATGACATGCACAGAAAAGTTAACGGCGTGGTACTGCTTACAATGTACCGGACCAGCACTATTTGGCAGTAATGGGCCTGTATATATTTCGTAGTGTTGGCATAAAATTTCGTTATTTTAATTAAATAATATTGTTTCACATTCATACTGTGTAGAAGTGTTAGGGGATATAAGTTCCGAGCACCCAAAGGCAAGGGTCACTGCTAAGATTTTTTTAAATTTTTTTTTTTTTTTTTTGAGGGAGGCGTGTAAGGGGAGAAGTTCATATTGTGCCTTCAAATATTTTATTACTAAAAACTAAAATAATACAAACGAGTTCCGTATGCTATAAAAATGTTTACTAGAGCGACAGTGAAACCCCCACTATGTACAGAATTATGAATTTTATTCTTAAAATTTTTATAATTTATATTAATTTTTTACAATTTTGCTAAACTTTTACTGAAAAACATATTTGGAGACTTTTTTCTACGTTAAGCTCCTGTAGTTATTTTGTTAGAAATTAATCCAGTATTTTCATGTAATAGTCAAAAATAGAAACGCAATGGGGTTCATTTAGGAATTATATTTTCTTTATTCTATGTTTCGATTTCCCTTACGGGGCCTCATAAGCCGTCTCTCTCTCTGCCGAGGAATCCTAAGCCATCTCCAATGAAGGCAGCAAAAACCGAACTGTTATCTTTTTATTTGGCAGAAAATGTTTGTGAAACGCGGAGTTAATATTAGTGGTGTGTTGGGGGGTCTGTCGCCAAGCTATTTACTGCTTCAGTCATGTTTTGAAAATTGGCGAATTACATTCCAACGGAAATGGCAACCCCTCTCGAATGCGATCTCGTGAATTGTAAAGTGCTCTTTTTTCGGATCTCAAGGCTTTAAAGTTTTTATTTGTTTCATCGATTTACAACTTTCCAAAGTGTTTAATTGGTATTTTTAAACTGTTCCAGACTATTAAGATCTCATAGTTAGGAATAGTTACTTTAATAACACTATTTCAACGGTGAGGTACTTGTTAGTTCACATTTGCATGCCTTGGATTTAACAGGATAATGCCCTGGGTTAATTAGAAAATAACAGGTAAATTTTTACTTACACTGTTTTTAATATACAAAATCTCATTGCATATTATAGTGTATAAAAGTATTTTCCTTCAAAAAATTTGAGTCATGTAGGTACAACAGGTATATAGAAATTTGTTTTCAGAATAGCTAACATAAAAAAAAATCATTTGATCAAAACAAAATGTACAATAAAGCAAAATGTTACTCTAAAGTTATGTGTAACCATATATATATATATATATATATATATATATATGTAGTGCAACTTTATTTATTATATCCTATATGATTTTGACTTATATATATATATTATATATACATACATATATCAACCGTAAAGTATTATAACTCATTTATAAAATGTCTCTAATTATGAGATAATGCAATTAAACTGTTTACAAATGATTTTATGTAGTTTTTGAAATGTGTTACCGCCTCTCTCATAAAAAAGTATCTTTTGCAATTAAAGTTTCGCAAGAAAATTGCAGTTTTTGAAAACTGCACACAATTCACTTATTTTGGGCGAGCATAATTTGCAAACGATAAACTTTTTTGTTGTTTTTTATCTTTTATGTATGTAGTTTTTTATCTTAAAATGTTACCCTTAAGCAATGTCTTTTTTTTTTTTTTTGAAATGGGTTGATGAATAAGCCCTCCTACCCCGGATCCGCCACTGGCTCATATTTTAATTATAGCAGCGTTACTGTAAATAGGCACTAATCCGGTGCCGTGCCATTATATTGTAGTCACTGTTAAGGTACCATGCCAGTGCCTTTATTTTTAATAATAGCCGGCACCCGGCCGTTTCATTTTGGGTATTATAAACTCCATGAGCCAGTGCCTTTCTTGTGAGTAACGGCCGGCACATGCAGTATGCCAGCAGAGTGCCGTTGCCTTCCCGGGCTTCTGGCAAGGTACTTCTCGGGCGACCACTTTTGGTACGATTCAGTTACTTTTTGCAGTGCCGGGCCAGTGCTGGACGTAAAGGTAGAAAGGCACTGACAAGGTATTCCGTCAGCAGGTGTGTATTTGCTGGGGAGTCCGTGAGAGACGATTCACGAATTATGAGATTGTGAAACGGTTTTAAAATATAGCACTTTAGTGCGATTTTAAATATAAAAGTGTTTCAGATTTTTTTTTTTAACAATAGAATTTTCAAGCTCGGATTTTATTTTCAAAATGGAATTTTTTTGTATAATTGGTCACCTTTAAAAGTTCTCATTTCTATTTTTTTAAAATTGTGTACAGTTACAAAATGTAAGCCATAAAAAAATTACTGCATGTTATTGAAAAACCTTTCTATTTGGAATTAGAAAGTGGTAAATTGATATTTTAAAAAAGTTTATCTCAGTTCAGACGCTTTGGAACACCCATTGTATTACATACACAAAGATGCTTTTCTTTTTTAGGTTTTACGATTTATCTTCAAGGTCAGTATTGAAAGTCGACGTGACGGCTAGCCAGAAACAAAAATTTTCACGATTGCACCTTGATCTTCGCATTTAGAAAAAATGAAAAAGAAAGTGACTTATTTAATTTATATTTTCTCCAAGACGATGCTGTTTAAGTTAATTGTTGAACTTAACTTTCTTCTTCAAGAAATCGTTGTGCTGTGTACTGAAAAGATCATACAATTCTTTTGAACATTGTTAAGTTCTTCCAGAAAGAAAAATACATAAGTTGCAAACGATAAATATATCGGATGAAATTTTTATGTGTATACTGTTTTTCATAAAAAAAACAGGTAAGTACTTTTTGAACGTACTTGTTCAAAACTTCAATGTATATAATTTAAAAGTGTTACCTTTTTTTGTAGATACTTTGGTAGAGCTTTATAAGTAAGCATTTAAAATCAAAATAATATTATCCGCATATCTTAGCCAAAATGTTCTAGTCATATAAATTTTAAATGCTAAAAAAATTTCTGCGGTATTAATGATAAATTTCAACAAGTGTTTATGGTAATGATAGTGTAACATAGATTTGAAGAATATTGTGTCAATAAAAATGCTTATATTTTTAATTGTGTATAGCACATTTTAATTCTACCTTATTTTACATATGTATTGTACTAATTAAAAGAACTCCTAATGTTTTAGCATGTTTCATTTTACACATTTGATACTGAGTTAAAGACATAACTTCAGTAACCATAAAAAATATCTTGAATGCAATTTTTATTTTGCGTTCTAACAGTAACAAAGGAAGACTTATTTTTTTTTTTGAAATCATAAGAACTGTTATATTACGCGTTAAAAAATCTTCTTACATGGAAAAGTTGTTTCGATATTTGTAGCAAGTACTTCCGATTCGTATTGTCTGAACTCTGGCTACACATGTCTATACTGCAGATGTATAATAAGCAATAACAAAACAACATGCATTTATTTCAAATGAGTTGATATAAATTGACGATATTTTTTGGGACCCTCCTCTTAAGTTAACCGTGAGAAGACGTTGCTTGAGCTCAACTTTGTGCATAAGAAATCTCTCGGATCCATGTATTTCTGGTTAAATATTTTTTCATTTCTACATTAATGTTTACTTTCTGGAAGGATATCTATTTATTTTGTTAACTTAAGTATGCAGTTTACACCAGGAAGCTTTATTTTTTATTCGCTCCATTTATATCATTAGTCTTGCAAACTTACCTCAAAAGTGAATTTGTATTGCTGTATAATAAAAAAAATTTAACTGGTCCTGGTATTGTACTCATATCTCTCTGATAAAACAATGAGCAGAGAGCCGCATATTCAAATGTGTTGTCCTTGTGAAATACTTAACACTAAATACATAACTAAAAGACTAAATTTTCAAAATAACTGATTGTGATGTAACTAAAATCCGTTTTCAGGATACTTCAAGAATAGTAAGTTTGTAGCGCGCCTCCTATATCATCTTTCTTTCATGCCATTTGTGCCGGTCGGCTAGCTTTGGGGCAGAGAGCAGCGGCGTAAGGGAAAAAGACGTAGATCATTCCATGAAAACAGACCACTTGAGACAACAACACATTTTACTAACGAGAACAACGGTTACAACACACAAGTTACATTTAAAAAAAATAAACACTATCTCAGAACATACGGTAGATGCTACGCGCGAATACGTGAGCGAAGAAAGAGATGAACAAAACCTTCTCTCGCCGGCAGGGGGAGCGTCGCATGAAAGAAAGATGATATAGGAGGCGCGCTACAAGTTTAGTAAAAGACAAACTTGAGAATGTTACAATTTTGTGAATTATGATTTAATAATATGTAATGACTTTCTGTTGTAAAATAAAAAAAAGTATTAAAGGTTTTCATTAAAAAAATAATAGACATTGTTTCAATAACTATGTCTTAAATTTTAAAGTTTATTCTAAATATGGATGACTAATTATTCAATCATATGTAACCAGTTGACTATTTCTTAAAATCGAATCTAAAGTCATACATTGACTTGGTTGACGTAATTATTTGAAATGCAAAATGATACAAAGAGTCGGTTTTGAAATTTTTTAAAGAGTTTTTTGATTACCAAAGATTAAAAATATTGTACACATTAGTAGAGAACATTCTCAAAAAATAAAAAATAGTGCTTTTCCGTTGACTGTAACCAACCCATCAATCAGATCCGATTTTTTATTTTTTATTTGTAGACAATCATGTATGCTATGTACCATCTTTGAAAACATAATAAATTTAAAATTATGGTAATATATATCGTATTTTTATAATCTAAAGGCTAACAAATTGACGTCTATTTCTCAATGATTACTTTCATTGTAAACGTGCAGTGGTATGCTTCACTTGTGTCACTTTGTATTTTAAAAATTAATATGAAATGTTACGTTACGTTAAGGTTAAAAATAAAAGTATGCCCAGATTATCAAAATTAAATTTTATTTAGAACACTTGCTAAATAAATACAATCAATAAAAATAAATAAATAAGGAAGAGATGTGGAAAACATTCTACTTTTAGAATCATGTCCATTTTTCCAGGTTCAGCTGCAACATATCTTTTATCAGCACCTAGGAGTCCATAGAGTATGAAGTATATTATGCGTATACTGCACTTATGGAACTCAACAATGTAACTATTCTAGTGGATGAGTGCTTTTCCATAACCAAGGCCTGCACCATATCCAAGACCGGCACCATAGCTAAGACCTGCACCATGACTAAGGCCTGCACCATATCCAAGACCGGCACCATAGCCAAGACCTGCACCATGACCAAGACCTGCACCATAGCCGAGTCCCAATGCAACTCCGTTTCCGAGACCCAATCCGGCACCGTAACCCAAGGCGGCACCATGCCCTATTCCAGCTCCATAAGCAACTGGAGCAGCGATTGCCGGTGCAGCTACGACTGCAGGAGCAACATGGTTCACGACTGGAGCGACCGGAGCAGCGTAGGGGCTGGCGATCAGAGCGGCAGCTGGAGCACTTGCAGCAGTTCCAGGTTCGTTGGTCTTTAGAGTGGCTCGGAATCCGTGTCCGTCAGCAACGTAGTCGACTCTCCTGGCTCTTCCGTCGATGTCAGCAAGGGTGTAAGTTCCTTTCTTGTTTCCGTGAGCGTCTCCGACTTCGGATCGGGAGTTGGTTGCACCGAGTCCATCCTTGATGTCATAACCAAAACCATAGTTTCCGTAAGCCTGTGAAAGAATGATATATATATAAACTAAAAGAAGCCACTTCTTTAAAATGTCACAAGTTTTATAGAAAGAAATAGCTGTACTAAAGCAATGCATTTTAGAAGAAATAGCGAACCACGCAATTATACAGAGGGGCGATCTTCATTAAAATTAAATATTTCCCTTTGAACAATATTTTTAAATGTTTAATAATGTTTGAAATTTAACCCAAATAGAAAATTACATTCTTGAAAAATTAATTATTTTATAAAATGAAATGGTTGTATTTTGAAAGCTGAAATAATTTAAAGTATTACTTTTTGATTTAAAATAATTATTTTATAAAGTTTTTTTTTTTTTCCAAACCCGGTCATATACCATCCATGCATTGGTCATTACAAAGACCGGCAGTGTCGGTCTTTTAGTTTTGAAAGTACCTGATAGATGGCGAATGTTACTTTTTATGAAAAGACAACCAGGCCTAAGCCGTGGGTCAAATCTGTAACCTGATTGTGAACAGTATGCGTTAGCAAATATACTGTTGCAGAATTACTCTGCTTGTTTTCGGGGTTCTTCGTTCTAAAGTCCATTTGGTGTAGGAAGTTCCAGTAAAAAGTCCACTGGTCAGGATCGAACACAACTTTATTGCTTCTAGAACTTCGTAGAGTAATCAGCTGTACAAAATCCACAAGCACAATTAAGCAGTAATCTGCTTTTAACAGTCCGCTTAGGTCAAAAGCTTTCACAAATGCTGTATTTCTGACACAAAAATAAGTCACTTTCACAGGCAAAAATTCAGTGAAAATATTCAAGGGATATCGTACACAATCCCTTAAGACACAGCAATGAAGAATTTACACACAGTACTTTGAAAACAGCTTCATAAAGCAAGCTAAAACACAGCTTCTCTATCACTATCAATTCACAAAGCGTACTCTCATTGGGAGAGCTTTTCGCATACTGAGCGTTCAACTCACATTGAACTGTCGGGCCAGCTCGCGCTTCTATATAAAGCCGAGGCAGAAATTGCGAGCAGCTTCCAGAAAAGTCTATTTCTCGAAGATTCCAGATAAAGCGGGAATTTTGATTACGTCATAGAAGAGAAATGATAGGTTTTATGTGATTTTAATGCAGCAAAAGCAGCTTTACAGGCCGCATTGGGAAAATCGCGCAAAATTACCAAAATGTCGCCACGCTTGGCGACTTTTGGCGAAATATCACGAAATTTGGCGCCAAAAATAAGTCCCCAGGGTGAAGAGATCTAAGCCCTAGGACCATTATTTCTCGAGTTTTCTAGAAACCTCATATATTTGAATGGGAAACCGAAACCTCCGTATCTCCGGCTCTAATTGGCCGATTTTGATGCAAAAAAAAAAGCAAAATTTATCTATTTGAAGCGTAGAATACGAATTTTAAATCATTTTGAGCCCCAGAGCAGCGGGTTGCCCCGAAAATTCGTAGCAATGCAGTGTAGGGCGGCTGATTTTAGAAGCTTCACGTTAAGATTTATTCAAAGAAAAATTTTCAGTAAATTAATCATTTTCGTAAATCAGCATTAACATTTTGTGTACTTCTTTCTATGTTTCCTTTCTATTTCCGTGAGCGTCCCACACTTCGGTTTGGATGTTAGTTGCACCGTGTCCATCTTTGATATCATAACCGAAAGCATAGTTTCCCCAAGCCTGTGTAAAGGGAATCTTAACAACCCCTTCACATAGTATAAGAACTTAATGCTTATAATAATTCTTTTTTATTTATTTTGAATGTAATGGCTGAATTCAAATAATGTATTTTTGAAGGGAGATAATTCTTCATTGCGAATGAAAATTTAAGCAGGAATCATTTAAAATATTATATTCTAATTTAAAGTACCGAATTAATAACTTCCGATATAAGACTAGAAGAAATACTTTCGTTAAATAAAAAGAATTTAAATCTCATTTAAAGCGCTTTTTTTCTTTGATTCTTCTACGTATTACAATGAAGCTGTATTTATTTATTTTTAAATGCTAATACTTCTTGGGTCGTTACATAGAAATAAACTTTTTTATTATAAGTGATATATTGAAGAAACAAATAATATGTGTGTTAGATATAGCATCTCTGAGGATCAAATTTAGACTTCACAGTGAGCTTTATACTTACATCCTGTTGCCTGGAACTGGCGCTTACCCCAGTGCTGACAATTGGTGCTTGCAGAAGAATACTTGCATGAGCAGCTGCAACAGCAGCAAAAATCAAAACTACCTGCACAGAAAAAAAAATATATGTTGCTATAAATCGTGTACCTTTAAATTTCTACTGCTGCATATGTAAACACCATTAATTTAAGAATTATGTTGCGAAATGCTTCTCATGTATAAGCTATAACTAACTTTCTTCTTGAATTATATAATGCTATCGAGCATTATCTGATAGGCACATTAAACATTTTTCGAAGTGAACACCTTACTTGAATGAAGAATTTCTTCAAAATAAATTCTATTATTTATTTTTTAACGCATCTTTTCATTTTATGTACACTATAACATTTGATGCAAAATTTAGAAAAAATATGTGCATTGGATTGGTATAATATAAATTTTTTACTAAAAGTAAATTCAATTATGATGCTCTTGAATTTTAGTTATTTAAAATAAGTTAAGTTTTATCGTACTAAAGCTACAATTTAATAAGTCACGAGCTAAATTTTTGAGAAAACTCATGAAGTTATCACTTCTAATGAACTCTTTCTTTAATATTTAAATCAAATAAACAGTTATGAATTCGTAAACGTCGTGCTTAAAGACTGGTATGTTAATATATACTAAATCTTATCCTAGTTATTGGTTTAGTAATTAACCTATTAGGTATATAGCATTATAATTCACATTGAAATTAATTTAACAAATAATTTTGTTCCACGTTTCATTGTAAAAATAATTAAGTCCAAGATTATTTGTTTCCTAGAGATATTTTTATTTATCCAATCTCAGATGACGTATATTTAAACGTATTATAGAAACTAATCCCGTATCATTGCTAAAAAAGTTTCACCAAATCTAAATTACACTACGAAATATTTCTTTAGTCAAATTCAAATACATATTTAACTTTAGTCAAATTCAAATACATATTTTTAAAACAGGAATTTGAATACAAGTTTCTTACCTTTGCAATCATTGTTTGGAGTGGTTTGTACTCTGAACTGAATGTATCGGAATCAGTTACTTCGCTTTTATAGTATTCCTATGGTTAGTCGGAAACTTGTCTAAAACTGTATCGTCCTTCAAGTTTTAAGTATGCAGGAAATAGGAGCAATGACATCGTCTGGTACGTTACACGCCTAAAGAATTCCTAGATGCAGTTTGGGATGTCCTTCATACTTTAATCGTACTCGGTATACGCTACGTGGGATTATTAAAAACGTAATTATCATTTCAAGTAATGAGGAAAACCTCGTCAGAACACGAGACTTAAAAAAATTCATTTTTGCCATATTGAGATAATTACCATATATGCATGTATTACTTAAAAAAAAATTCTGTTTTTCTCAAACCTTTGTCGAAAATTCCACTAACCTATGAACACTTTATAAAAGTGATTGTGCGTTTAAACACTTACATGAGTGTTATTTTCTGTGGTGAAAAGTAGGCGTTCGTTTTTTAAGAGTTTCCCAGTCAGTGGGGGATGACCCCTTTGGGGAGCGCAAAGAGCATTTGAAGGATAGAGCTAGAGAAAAACAGACAAAGTAATATAATTACATGTTTTAAAAAATCGTCTCATTTATTCTTATTTTTACTGGAAAATAAATATATTTTTGCTTAAAATGCTTATTGAAACTTTACCGATAGCATTATTTTACTGAAAAAAAAAAGACTAAATGTTCGTTGTTGAAGAATAAAAAAGTGTATATGCTGGGGGAGAGGCGCCATCGTAATCTATCTCTTTTTGGGAGTCACAGTGTTAAAAGGCTGAGAATCGCTGTGTTATGTTGTAGCACAGCGGTTCTCAACCTTTTAACGTCGCATCCTCCCAACAAAGGCTAACTTAGGGTGCCGCCCCCCTCACATTTTTCAGAATAGATTCGGTTTTTAATCTTTAGCAATGAACATTTAGTCGAATTTTCTAGAAAATAATGTTATCAGTAAAGTTTGAATGGACATTTTAAGCGAAAATGGATGTACTTTTGAGTAAAAATGAGAATAAATAAGATGATTTTTTAAAAACATGCATCACTACTTGCTCTTTGGTTTTTCTCGTGCACCCCCTATAAACGCTCTGCGCTCCCCTTGGGGGTCGCGCCCCACAGGTTGAGAAACGCTGTTGCAGCATCAATATTATTTTAGCTACAGATATCAGAACAACCCACCGTTTTATTGACTTTAACTGTCACTTGTCACACTTACTCAAGCATCACATAAAATTTTGAAGTGACTCCATTCGACTTTCCGAACACTTGATATTTACCAAGAGTTTAAAAAAATTTTATTCAACTCAATATGATGTAGTGGTCACACGCTAGTGCACTTCAGATAATTTGAGGGTATAGACTGCAATGTATAAGAATACATTTTTGTAGCCCTGCAAAAAACTGTAAGCCCTACACACACCAAAATGCATACAGTATGTAAGAAAGTGACTAACGTGATGCATACATAATTTGAGCTCAGTTGAATATACTACCTTACAAGAATGTGTGTCTATGGGCAGTAATACCTTTGTCTCAGTTGAATCTACCTTACAAGAATGTGTGTCTATGGGCAGTAATACCTTTTGTAGCTCTGTACAAAAATTATAAGCCCTACACACACCAAAATCTATTTAGGTTTCTTTGCCAAAAGAGGACAGCTCACGTCACAGTATGTGTGGTTTAGAGCTAAGTGCCTTCCGGCAGTTTCCTGCCACAATTCGGATCCTCATCAGAAGGTGAGGACTTCCGAATTTTGGAACTTGTCGGAAACTGCTAGCGACCGCCAACAGGACTTTTGAAACCAAGGATTTAACGCATATACACGGTAGTCTTAGTCTAGTGGTAATTCGGAAATCTAGTGGTAATTCGGAATCGATCCATTAACGGGTTACGAGTGCAACACCTTAACCACTGCCCCAATCTATACAGGGATGGTGGCATATAATTTACATTCCCATTTTGCACATATTCGAATGCACAGTTTAGAAACCAGCGAACTTTAAATGATTTGCTCCCATTAACCGAAATGTATAAGAATTATTTTTTGCAACCCTGTGAACAAATTATGAGCTCTACACTACACACACCAAAATATAAACAGGCCACGTGAACGTGATTAAAAATATATATACCCATTTTGCGCTCAATGGAATGCACCGTTTAGACGCTATCACACTTTTAAGAATTTCCTTCCACAGGATACAATATAAAACATTTATTTTTTTCAACCCTGTATATAATCTATAAGTCCTATAAACACCAAGCTCAATACCGGACGTGAGATGGTAGTCTATAATATATATATCGGAATTGAGCTGAATTGAATACACCGTTTAGGAGTTATCGTGTTCACTCAAATACACACACACACACATACATGCATACATCTCGTAAAAATAGCATAAATGAATTTACAAGTCCTCGAAACGTGTAAATACCTCAGAATCTCAAAGTCGAATTTTTTCATGATTACAATACTTCCTTACATGATACATGTTCGGAAAGTAAAAATTATTCTTCTTTTACAAGAGTGCACAGAACTTTTACAGGCACTCAGAAATAATTCGAACTGTTTGATGTTATTGATAAACGCCTGTTACTGCTTTTATTACTTTCCGACCATGTAACGAAATAACCTGTAAGGACAGCATTGTAATCATGAAAAAAATTGACTTTGAGATTTTGCTGTATTTACACGTTTTGAGGACTTCTGAGTTCATTTATGCTATTTTAAAGAGATATATGTACGTATATTCTGTAGTTTTTTACAGATTCTCCGTTTATTTTACAGAAATCTTCTGTATGTTTTACAGAAGTCTTCCGTAATTTTTTACAGATTCTCTGTTTATTTTACAGAAAACGTCTGTATGTGTTTTACATAAATCTTCTGTATGTTTTACAGAAGTCTTCCGTAATTTTTTACAGATTCTCCATCAATCTTACAGAAATCTCTGTGTGTTTTACAGAAGTCCTCTGTAATTTTTTACAGATTCTTCATCAATTTTACAGAAATATTTTGTGTGTTTTACAGAAGTCTTCCGTAATTTTTTACAGAGTCTCTGTTTCTTTTACAGAAATCTTCTATGCGTTTTACTGATTTCTTCTGTATTTTTTAAATTTTTACAGATTCTCCGTTTATTTTATAGCAATGTTTTTTTATTTTTTTTTTTTTTTTTAGATACTCCATCTAATTTACAGAAATCTGTAATTTTTCCAGATTCCCCGTGTTTTGTCGACGGTATATTTCTGTCAATGTAGCAGACTTTAACCATTTTTTTACAGCTTGATTTAAGGAATTTACAGAAAAAACCAGTTTATTTATGAAATATATTTTGTATTTATAACAACTTTCTTTTGTTTTTAATAATTCAATACCTTACTTAAAATTACTTTAAAATTTTACTTGCTTACAATTACTTAAAAAATTCAGTAATTTTATCATATACTAGCTTCTTTTCGACGACCTTGGCCCTGTTAAGAGGTAAAAAAATTCTGCTACGAAATGTTAATGAAAATAAATTCTTGAGTATGTTTTGAAATCATAGGTGACATTAATTATTTTCAATCAATTCCATCCAAGGGCATACTTTAAAATTAAGTAACTATACAAAATAAAATATTAGTGTTGAAAAAAGAAAGATTTATAAGAACGATTGCTATCAATCAAGTAAAACAGTAATCAAAGAAGCTGATTTCAAATGAATCAATGCATTTCAAAGCACGAAAATGTATACACAAATCAATGGATCAGGGGTGGGAGTGTAGATGTTCCAAGCATAAAATTTAAAGTTTATTTTTTAATGCTTTCAAAATTATTTCTTGATATTATCCATCAAGTATCCATCAATTTCTATGTTCATGGGGAGGGAAGCGTATCAGTTTGTCATGTCAATTGTCCCTAAATAAATGGTTGGGGTATTTGTAGTAAATGAAGTTAGTTGAAGTATTTACTGTAAGGTTTATTTTTTAGGTGATTGTAGCGCGTCATTGTAGTTAAAATAATATATATGTTTGCTTCTAAACTATTGATTAATGTAGTGATGGCGTCGTTCAAGTAAATACTACATATATAGAGTGAAACCTCTGAAAAACAGCTACGTTTGGTCCCATAAAATAATGACCATTTTATGAGACAACCGTTCTTTGGAGGTTCACAATAATGTTAATTCAATAGTCTCAATTCAATTCTGTAAACTTCTAACAGTGTCTGTTTTAAGAGATGACCAGTCTTCGGAGGTGACCGTTAGTAGAGGTTTTAATGTATATACATATATGCATCTTATTTTTCAGAAATAGTTTTTAGGAGTTTAAAATTACTCTTGCATGATATATCTATGCTTAGATTTTTGTAATATCCATTAATAATCAAAGAAATACGCCAAGAAAAATTCTGAAAAATTAGATTTATTTTAAGAAAAAAAATACAGTATTTATAAAGTATTTACAAAGTACAAACAAAGGAATATTTACAAAGTTTATTGTTTATAATTTTATAGATTTGCTCTCCAGTATTCATGGGTATTTCTTAATATATAATTAGTGGTCAAATAGCTCATATGCCGACATTTTATTAAGTAAATTGAGAATTTTCATATTAACGGCCTCACGTTTTTTCACGTCAGGATTCTTCTTGCATCCTCTGTTAGGATTTATTCCAAGCAAACACCTAGAAACAAAATAATTTACTTCAGTGAATTAAACACATTTAAAAAATCACATTTTACTTTTGACTCATCTATAAACTGAAATTTGTTAGCACAAGCTAGGAGCATAATAATTTTACTTTTCAGCAGCACTTGTTGTAATTCCCCTCGACAAGCACGTAGCCAGGGAAGGGGAGGCTTGAGGAGCTACAACCCCCCCCCGAAAGTTCAAATATGTATGTTTATATACAGGGGCGGATTTAGGGAAACAGGCTCTGCAGCCCCGCGTCCTCTACAAGAGAGGGGCACCCAAGGGGCCCCATTACCACAATCCAGCCAGTATTCTACGGAAGGCTTATATTCTAGGGAAGACCCTTATTCTAGAGAAGGCTTATTTCAGTATTTCAGGCACTTCAGTACTAAAATACAAAAAGTTCCAGTGTATTTTAAAAATGATCACTATGCCGCGCCTATGTCGGAGGGTGGGGGGCTCTTTCTTGCACCTTTCATAGGACCCCATGATACCTATGTTTAAGTTATGGTATTTGAATATTTGAGCCTCCCCGAATAAAAATCCTGACCATGGGCCTGCCTTTCCAAATTAAAATGTCAAAATTACCATCTTGTTTTAAAATAGAAGACTATGCATCATTGCTATTGAACATTCGAAATAAATTTACATGATAAAATATTTTTACTACATTTAACAATATGCTTAATTTTCGTCAAATCTTTTTGAAAAAATAATGAATAAGAAAAAAGAATCAAATTTTCAACTTTTTAAAAGGGGAAAGCTCAAATTTTTAAGCATTCCTCTCTTTTTAAATGTAAAACTTTTATAAAGAACTGCTTACAGAGCGATCAGATCTGCGCTAATTTTTAATTACTTTCTTACATATTTCAACTTCGAAAAGTATTCAATAAAACATTTCTATTTATGTTTAGTGTTCTTGATTCAGGATATTGGCCACTGACTACACTTATGATTCGAGATTTTGAAATTTAAAACGTTGATGATCAGACTGTATAATAAGCAAAATATTAAAAAAAATACTTTTATAACTAGGCACTGATATGAAATGGTTTTAAAATTTATGCATTAAAATAAATAAACAATTTATCTTGCACAAAGCCTCACCATGGCACAGTGGTTATATCACTGAAAATGGTAGACGGCCGAAGTGTGAAGGTCCCGGGTTCGGGTTCCATCGCACATCCGTCGACCTAACCGTTCGGTGTTTTTTGTGGTTTTCTCCGAAACTTAGGGTAAATACGGGTTAGGACCCCTTACAAAGACCCCACAGAGGGTAACTTCCTTGTTTTGTCATTCGGACGAGGATTTACAAGTGGACTTCGAGCCAAGCACACAAATCCGATATACATGTTCACAACAGCAGCAGCTAGTCACTATAGCGCAAGCGGGTTGCACAGATGTATGCTTTGAATGCATATACACAGTTCATATACGCAATATGTATTCAGTTATCACGAGCAGGCACGTATTCAGGAAACATTTTGGGAGAGGGGGAGGGGAGTCCAAACCGTAAAAAAGGCAGAATTTTTCACAAAAAGACTATCATTATAGTGACAAAAATCAGAATTTCAGGGAGGGGGGGGGGAGTGTACGAACTCCCAGGACCCCCCCCCTCTCCCCTCTCCTCGTTAAATACGTCATATGAGTTTGCAGATAGTTTTGGATTATGTGCGCTGATAGCTTTTTCTTTTATTTGACTATGGTTGTTAGTAAACTGAAATTGTATTTATTTAAAAGAAAGAAACGGGTTTTGAGGGGGTGGAACCCCCCTCACAGAGTAAATGTTAACTTAAAATATAGTGAATAAGAATTATAAAAAAATCTATACATCCCTGTTTAAGAATTTAAAAAATGAATACATAATATTTAAATAAAATATTAATGCCATTGAAAATTTCACAAAGTTATGACAAAGACTGCCAATAATGACCAATACTAAAGCTGTTCCGATCACCAGAAGCCAAAACTACCATGTTTACTCACGTAATAGTCTCACTTTTTTGCCAATTTTTCATGTTGAAAGTCCAGGTGCGACTATTATGCGGGTAAAATCTACTATATAATATTGTAACTCTAAAGAGCTATTTTTTCTGCTTCAAAACGGGGGTGCGACTATCACGCGAGTAAACACGGTATTCTGCATCAAATGACGATAACCATTGTAAAGAGTTTTAAATCTCCCTGATTTAGAAGAGATTTTTTGCAGAATTCCCTGACTTTTCCAGACAAAATTTCCCAAATCCCTAAATTTCAAGTCGCCCCTGAATATACAAAAAACTAGAAAATTCCCACTGTAAAATTACTTCAAATCAAAATCTAGCTGTTTATCTCATACAAATGAAAAATTACTTTTAAAACTGAAGAAAATGATTATTGTTTTTGATAATGACATAATTTGTAGAAAAAAGAAAATCACAATGTTATGAAGCTAGAAATATTACTTTGATAAGATATACAGCTCGACATTAAAATTGCTGCACTGTGTGTAGCATGTCACCTTCTTGGTGTTCCTATTTTAATTACCAGTTGTGTATTAATAAAACAAAAAAAAACAGTTATATGCTATATACATATAAATTTCACACTTTTTAAAATATTGCTATGTGGTTTGATTTATTTATATGCTTACAAAGTTGTAGTTAAAAGTGTTTCATTAACTTTGAAAAAAAAGTGTATAACTATGCTTCTTTGATTCATTTTTACTAGGATTAAGAAATAATAGTATGCAATATGCAAAAAGAATTGCAAAGTGCGTACAAATTTAAAACTACATAACAAATATTATAAGGAAATTTTAAATAATTTGTAGATACAATTCTTCTGTTCTTTTATACGTTAAAAGGTGAAATATATCATTTCTTTAAATTGGTTTACCTCATAAACTATATTGAGATATATCCATTGATTTAAATTATTGACGGCACTTACGCGTTAGGAAACTTTAAGATACTCCTAGAAAATCGGAGTTCTTATTGTAAGTATAGAAGATAGAAATTTATAAGTCTGGAAAGTGCATATATTATATTTGATGTGAAATCCCCCAGAGCACACATGCAGGGGCGTAGACAGGGGGGGGGGAGATATCGGGATATCCCCCCCCCGAAATTTTCGGATTAGTGATGAAATTCCGTCTATTTATAAACATATCACTTCATCCCCCCCCCCCGAAAAATTTTCCTGGCTACGCGCCTGCACACATGCACACTAAAAACATCATAAATTGTTCGGTGTTAGACGACTATTCAAGTACAAACACTGAAAAAAAACAATATATTTATCACAGTACCACGATGTTTAAGTTAAGCGATATTCTTTCACTTACTGGAGCACTGCAAACAAAATGATTGCGAACAAAAACACTCATTCCAAAATATTTAACATATCGATAACTATATAATAAGAAATGCTAACTACAGTTCTAGGACCAATTAGCAAGTGCAATGAATATAAACAAACACTATAATAAGGAAATAACTTATGAGAAACAGTTTATGAGTAGTACTTAACTTGTTACATGAAGTTGCTATTCTTCATTTCCCCCAAAACCAAGAGCAATTGCGGTACGTAGTTGTTGTGAACAAGTATATCGGATTTGTGTGGTTGGTTCAAACCCGCTTATATATCCTCGTCAGAAGGGCAACACAAACAAGGAAACCTCCCCGAAGCTCACTCACCAAACGTAACGAATTTAATCCAGTCATAAGTACACACTTAAAGAAACCTAATATGTAAAAATTAGTTGCTATCTCCTAAATTAAAGCTAAAATTAATTAATAAAAAATGAGTATGAGCCGACAGAATAGAGCCTCTATCGCTACTTGGCGCTTTCTATTTTCTTTTATAAATGCTTTTACAAAAAGATGCTTATTTAATAAGCATTTTAAGTAAGCACAGGTCAGGATTCATCTACAGCAAAGATTCACTGGATATCCCGCAGAACATATGGTGGGAAAAAAATCAGGCCGGTAACTGGTTCCGTTTTGGAGAGGGGGGTGGAGGAAATTGGCCAAAAAATATTTTTTAAACATAAAATCTATGCATGCATAGGAGGTTAAACGTAGCTTTTTTGAAGAAGCTTAGCTTTTTATCGAAATAAGAATTGAAATAAACAATGGTATTAAAAAAATAATTTTAAAAAATTGTAAGGTAATTTTTTTGGAGGGGAGGGGTTCACCCTATAATTCCCTCCCCCACCCCTTTGATTTGACCCTGAAAGAAATATATTATTAAGTTGTTTCATTAACACAATGTCAGAAAACTGCTGCACTTAATATTTTCCGAATTTCCCAGTTTTTTTCGGGATGTTCAATATGTAATGGCCATAACAATCTATTGTTTTAACTTAAAATCGGCATTGTAGTGTAGGAATGTGTCACTGCATTTTGTGATTGAATCTCACTTTCCACTTGCTTCGATCCTCTATGTTCCAGGGTTCGTCTAGAAGGATTTCTAAATTAAAACCTGACTGAACAGCATAAAAATTTCATCGTCTTTTAACAACGAATCCTTTATAAAGACATTTACATTATTTACGAACGCCTGCGTTAATTTTTTAATACCCTTTGACTGAGAGTTTTTCAGCAAAACAAATTTTGTAACTTTCCTGCTTAAAATCTTATTCTTTTTTAAAAATCTGTACTGCCATCCTTTAGATTCGCGGAATTTCAGTCCTAATTCGAATGCCTTTTCTTAAGCCCAAGTTTGTAAATCACAATCCTGTACATTTTTCTGTAATTTTCTTGCGTGTTAGAAGTGTTAAAACGTATATTTTTTAATTTGATTTAGTTTATATTTATAATCGCCATTCTTCTGAATTTGCTTTTCCCACAGATATAACTGCCTTTTATTTGTAACAAATTTAAAATAACTTTGAACACTCTGTAAACAGCGGGATTTTGCCCCTATTGTATCCCACCAGTATTTTACTGCAGTCTCCTTATCTTTTCATGAAATAAATTGCTCATTTTGCATGATGTCCTCACTGGACATGAAGTCAATGCTTTCGTTTTCTAAACTAGAAAATATAGGATCTTGAGGGGTATCGAGTAATAAGCATTGCTCATTTGCTACCAAATCTGTTGCATTTACTTTCTGATAATTTTGCAAGCTTTCAACGAATTGATTTTGCAGATTTTTTCTTCGTCTGTGCATGGAGACAATGTCATATTTTTCGAAGAAAATTCCGCGTAAAGCATAAAAACAACATTAAGTATATTTGCTCCATAGTATCATCATGTGGATAAAAAGAATAGAATTAAAATAAATGCCTCACTTATGCGTAAACTGAATTTGCAGCTTGCAATGTGTTAATAGAAATAAAAAGAAATTACTTTCTTCAGAGACTTTCAGAACTAAAATAAAAAGATTATAGGACTTCAGTTTAACTAGTAGAAAACGAGATTAAGCTACTTAAAAACCCAGTACGTTGAAATATAACACGGTATAGCAAACACTGATTTATAAATATTTCGAGTACGTACTCGCGTGAGCGTTTCAACTTTTCGACCAATTATCCCTGTCACCAAATACTAGCTAAAGGGTTACAATTGGCTCGATTTTAACTAATTTTTAACCTTTAATTTCTCAAATTCTATGAGGAGATAGCAAATAATTTTCACGCAGTACGTTCCCTTTAATGTGTACTTGAGATTGTGTGAAATTCGTTCCATTTGGTGAGTGAGCTTTGGGGAGGTTTTCTTGAAAGAGGTGAGCCCTCCGTGGGGGTCTTTCGAAGGGGTCCTAATCCGTATTTACTCTAACTTCCGGAGAAAACCACGGAAAACTCTGAACGGTTAACGGTCGACGGACGAGCGATGGGACCCGAACACGGGACTTTCACACTTCGCCCGTATACCATTTCCAGTGATATAAACGTTGTACGGTACGTATCGTTCGTTAGCCGACCCAGAGCGTCACCTCCGATCAGTGTTGCCAGAAACTTTTGCACATAAATCGCAAGTAGATGAAGAAAGAGTCGCTAAGGTGACGTCATAGTATGACGTCAGATCAAGTGATGCCCTGCAGTGCTTAAAATCATTATGCCGATTTGTCTGGTTGGTCCATTGGTTTCTATGCGTAGTTTTACACATAAAAGTCCCCCCCCTCCCCTCAACCGTAAGTCTAAAATAAATATATCAAATTCACCGGTGATTTTTTTCGTTTCTTTTTGTAGGTAAAAAGTCTCGAATTCACAATCAAGTTCCATAACTGTTCTATTTCCCATCATTCAACGCCAAGGACGGATTAAAAGGGAAGACGGAGGGGTAACTGCCCCCCCCCAAATAAAGAATTCAACCTTTTTGGAAATATTTTCCACAAAAGAAACCATTTTCCCCCTCCCCTCAATGTTACATGCCACTTTTTACCAAAGAAGGCCGATATTGTTGCTTTCAATAAGAGTAAACACTCACCTGAACCTACGTATGCAGTTGTAACTAAATATACCGTCCCTTTTCTCCAGCTCCAGATAACTACACGTAGTACAATGTCTTGCCGTTTTAATTGCGCTTGAGGCAAAATGAGCCTCAAGGTTGAGCAATGACGTCTTCGTCTAGTCCGCTTGCACGGGTGAAGATAAAACAGAAAAAAACTGTTTTTTCTTACGAACAGACTTATTCTGTAAATAATACGAGTAATTTCTGTACGTTTTACAGACTTTTTTTGCAGTGTATTTGTGTGTGTGTGTGTGTGAATGAACACAATGGGTCCTAAATGGTGCATTCGACTGAGCTCAAACTTTATACATGTTATAAACCACCGTCGCAAGATCGGTATTGATTTTTGTGTGTATACGAATAATACTTTTTTTACAGGGCTACGAAAAATATTTCTGTTACATTATGGCCTATGGGACGGAAATTTTCGAAAATGCGCTACCTTGTAAGAGGCGCATTCGATTGAGCATAAATTGGGCTTAAAAGGTCACGGTCACATGATCTGCAAATAGTTTTATGTGTGTGGATCTGACAATTTGTTTACGGGATTGGAAAAAATAATTGATTTACATTACGGTCTATGGATGCAAATCATTTAAAATCAGCTAGTGTCAAAACGGTGCATACGATTGATATCAAATTAGGTTAGCATATTTAGTTCACAATCTTACACACTGCACTAATTTAGCGAATGTACGCCCTTCAGTTTTTACAAGGGTGTCAAAAAGTATTCTTGTACACTGCGGCCTTTGCACTCAAATCAATTTAAGTGCACTCGTGCGAGTGCCTGAACACTAGATCCGATTGAGTTGAATGTAATTTATTAATATGCTTCGTAAATATCAAGTGTTCGGAAGTGGAGTAGAATCACTCCAGCTTCTTTTAAACGTTCAACAAAGTTGTTTTTTATTCCACTTGATCGACAGCAGCATCTCGATCAAGTTCATGAACCTGGTGCGCTTTCATGGAATGAAGAACTATCCCAGGACTGCCGAACAACTCTCTCTTCCGCACCCGATGTATGTTGATGTATGTCAGGAATGGCCAGAAAAAAAATCGCATTTCGGAAAAATGGGATGCACTTTAATCCTTTGAGGCGCAACCCTTTCCCAATGCTGAAAAAAGGGCAGCCGTTGCCATCGCTCGACTTAACTGCCAGCAAGATGGCGGACGATCGAAACGTTCATCGCGTGACACAGATCTAGAGACCCTTTTTTGACGACAGCTGGCTGTGCAGTTAAGTCGAGCGATGGCAACGGCTGTTCTTTTTTCAGCATTGGACAATCTATCCAGCTGGTCTCGCATTCTTCCATTTTCAGCAGATGTCAGTGCTGTTAAAAATAATCGTGCTAGGGATGGACGCAAGACGAAAAATAAGCGTCTCGCGTCTCGCAAAATAGCCTAAAAGCTTGTCTCGTCTCGCAAAAATCCCTATATCGTAATGTTAAAAATGTGTGTCTCGTCTCGCAAAAAAGCCGTAAATCTCTGTCTCGTCTCGCAAAAAAGTCGTCTCGCGTCCATCCCTAATCGTGACCATTTTTTTACGGGAAATGGCGTGCTAAAAAGTAAAGGATTCTCGTGTAGCTATGTCACCCGCAACTGTTTTTATAGAAATGAAATCTATTCTTCGTGACTGGCAACAGTCAAAACGTCAGAGTTTGGTGTCCTCACGGCGAGGACACCGCGCATTAAAGGGTTAAGGTCCGACACTTGTCGTAGAGTACGAAGATGTGACTCTACGACACTTGTCGTAGAGTCGAATTTTTTCATGATTACAATACTTTCCTTACATGGTGCATATTCGGAAAGTAATAATATTTTACAGACATCTTAAAAAGTAGTTCGACGAGAGTTATGATTTCGATCTGCATGTATAGCTGATCTGTAACGGCCGTACATACATATGGATTCCTGCAGTGGCGTAGATAAAGGGGTGATGGGGGGCGCAACCCCCCCCGTATACATATAGATGTGAGTTGCAGTAGTCGTAACCCCGCTCATAAAAATTTCTCGCTACGCCACTGGATTCCTACAGCATTTGCATATGTTATTAGCTTTTACTGCGTCCTGATACCGAAATATTCTCCTCGGCGTTAATAGTTCTCTTTCAAAAGAGCAGAAACAAATTTTGGCCTTTACACCTCAAAATGCGGTAATTGTTCAAAATCCCTTTAATGGAGGTGTTCAATTTATTTTTGATTCCCATGATAAATTTAAGGGTAGGAAATGAAAGTGCTCGGTACACATGAATCGATGAACTGCTTATCTTATAAATAAATACGAAAATATGTTTGTCCACGTCGCATACAAATCTCCACGGATGGACTAGATAGGTTTGAAATTTCGAATAAATACATAAAAAGATACAGGGAAATATTTCCTCTAGTCAAAAAATCTGAAAATCCGCACGTTCTCGAAGTTTTAGGGATTTTTCGCTATTTTAAGCTCTTTTGAGTAAACCAATAGTAAATAATTTAATAATTTCACAGACAAAATTTGGTATCGTAAGGAATATTGACATCGTTTTGATGTCGCGGTTATCAAGCTTTTAAAAGTAAAATTGCGATTCCAGTAAGTTGAAATAGTGTTTTGAGAATACCTAGTTTAACATTTCTTCTCACATATTCCGGCAGCAGATCGTTCAGTTACATTCGGTTCCCATTAGAACAGCAAAAAAGAAGCAACACCGGCTTGGCCAGGTCTTGGACCATGTTAATAACAAAGCCTTAATGCGCGTACAAGCTTTTTCCGCTTTTAGGGCTAATCTAGAATATAATTATGGATAGATATTTTTAGGTCTTTTTGTGCCGACGAAAGATATTTTACAAACTTTCTGAAGTTTTGCGGATTTGCCACTCATAATACGATATAATGTTTCTGTTCTATGGCCTTATAAAATTTAAAAATTTAATTTTTCATTTTGGGTTATTTTGTACGAATAATTCAGTAAAATGGCAAAACATTGGATTATTTGTGCCGAATGAAGGTATTTTTTGATTCAACCCAAATTTTAGATTCTTTCTTGAATAGTACTGGGAAAGTTTTCCGCACTATTCCATCTTTATTTTCGAAAATTTGATTTTATCGTCCTACCCTTATACGCACACTTACATCCGTTACCACTTTCGCACCATGCTCGTTATATAGTCTGTCTTATTTTTATGTGACTGGGCTTAGATTTTATAAAATCGTCGCTATAGGCCTCAAACCTTTTGCACAGGTGTACATTATCATGGTTTTGGTTTCCCCATTGCTTTTTCTACGGCGGTTCTAGAAATCTCGAGAAATATTGGTCCTAGGCCCTCAGTAACTTCACTTTTGGGGACTTATTTTTGGCGCCAAATTTGGCGATATATCGCCAAAAGGTGCCATACTTGGCAGTATTTTGGTCATTTGGCGCGATTTTCCCTATGGGGCTTGTAAAGTTGCTTTTGCTGCATTAAAATCGCATAATAACCTAACATTTCTCTTCTATGACGTAATAAAAATTCCCGCTTTGTGTGGAATCTTCGAGAAATAGACTTTTCTGGAAGCTTCTTGTAGCTTCTGCGTCGACTATAAATACAAGCTGTCAGAGACCCCAGTTCAGTGTGAGTTGAGCACCCGTAGTGTGAATAGAGCTCTGTGAGTGAGTGAGTACGCTTGCTCTGTAAATTGATAGTGCTATAGAAGCAGTGTTTTTGCTTGCTTTTTGAAGCTGATTTTTAGGTGCTGTGTGTAAATTCTTCATTGCTGTGTCTTAAGGGATTGTGAACGATATCCCTTCCATAATTCCACTGATTTTTTGCATGTGGAAGTGTTTTATTTTGTGTGAGAAATACAGCATTTGTGAGAGCTTCTACTCTAAGCGGACTGTTAAAAGCACATTACTGTTAGATTGTGCTTGTGAATCTTGTACAGCTGATTGTTCGACGAAGTGCTAGAAGCAATAAAGTTTTTTTCCATCCTGACAAGTGGACTCTTTACTAGAACTTTCTACACCAATTGAACTTTAGAACGACGAACCCAGGAAACTAGCAACAATTCTGCAACAATATTAAAACCTTTGCAAGATTAATTCGATTACCAGTTATATACTTTTAAACTATCCCTTTGAATTTTTTGTGCATAAATTTTGCCACTTTAGTTCGTTAAAACTGATACTGAATTGCGCAAAATAGACTTTATTTCAAGAAATGACACTCTGTACTTTAAAGATGACAGCTCATCTTTTTCCCATTGGTGATTACCAAAATTATCGTTGAAATTGTGTTCGGCTTTGCATTTAAAACACAGTAATGTGCAAAAATAAAATTATTCATATGACGCAAAATTCTTATTATATAAAATTGTTGTGTCATATCTCAACGATTTTAGTCTAAAATAGGGAAACGTACACTCATAGATTTGAAGGTATGTTCTTCCGATATTCTAGATAGTTTTAAAATTTATAGACCCCCACTCAATTAAGAATAAAATTACACATTTTCAGCTAATTATTAAGCTGTTACATAAAAAAAAATTGTGGAAATATGTCTATCCGATAAAAAATAACAATTACAAAGTGGCGAATAATAAGTAGATGAACTTATATGTTGTCTTTTAAAATGTAACTTTACGCTTCGCTTAGTTTTGTAGGATGTGGCATTGCATTTCAGAGCCCGCTCCAAGGCAAGCGCTGGTCGAAAAAGCGCGCCCCAAGTCGACTTTACGAGCCGAAGATCCTCCGTACCAGCTAGCGCAGGCGCAGACTCGATGGAGAAAAAAGAGCAGCTTTGCTCCTCTGAATGCAAGTCAGTTTCGATGTCTCGCCCGTGAATGCCGTTTGGGGCATCCCTCCTCACTACAAAAGCGCTGAATGTTTTATGCTTTAATCTTTCTGTTGATACACCTTCTGTTGATTTTAGTTAATAAATGTTATTGTCTGTTCTACTGTTAAACGTTCTTGTTTTACCACACTAACAAGTAACAAGGATGTGAGCTAAACATTCAAAGCAGACAACAAGCGTAAACTTTTGTTAGAGACATTTTGGGATTTTATATCTGATAAATTGAATTGCTCAAAACTGCAAAACATAAGTTTAAATTTCATATTTTTATTATTAATATTAATTATAAACATAAAACAGTATTTCATTAGTTTTCTTTCGAAGTATTAATATGAAAAAAATTATACTATTACATTCACTCGAATATGTGTGTAGTACCCAAATAAACAAAATCAAATGAAACTACTATGATGGAACCTGTCCTTTAATAATTTCATACGTAGTTCGAGATTCGTGATTTATATCATATGCTGGGGATATGAAATTGCGGTAGTGATAAATTCTTTAGAGTTAAAATTTAGACCGAAAATTTCTAATACCACAATCTTAGAATTCAGCTACTCTGATTTCATCGACTGTAATTGAATCATGGAGCATCTATTTCGCAAGTTCCCTTTCCTTTCTTTATGTACGCATTCAACAGTTACATATTTGCTCAAGCTACAACGAACGTAGATCTGTGAGGTATATAGTGAATCATGAGAAATTTTTAGATACACAAATAATGAGCTTATATAAAGCAGAATACCTTTTCAATGCTGTCAACAAAATATGCATTCGGAAATTCGTATGCGATCTGAATGTATATTTCTCACTAACCCTTAGCAAATAATTCGACATTACGGCTGATCTCATAAAATTTTACACTTTGGAGAAATTTTTAGAAGATTTTTTTTGTTGAATTAAATCATGCAATTTTTTTAGAATAATTTAGAATAAAAAATAAATGGTATAAAATAAACATCAAATTTGGTTATAGTTTTTTTCAAGCATATGAAAGTATGAAATATGTCTTTGAAGTCTTTCAAATTTTGTTTTATTTTATTTATAATTGAACATTTTTAATACATATTGCTACATTAACCTATGAAGAACAGAAAAAATGCGGACTATGCATACATTTGTAAAAATATTTTTTTATTGAAAACAATTATTAAATGGACACATAATTAGAACACAAAAATAAATAACAAGTGGGTCACAAAGAATCCTCTGCTTGCATGAATTGTGAACATGTTTCATAAATTAGCTTGATGGTACACAACAAGATTCCCTGAAACATGAAGATCATAGGCATTCTGTGTTTAAGTATTTAAAATTATAAAAACTAGTGGATAAGTGCTTTTCCGTATCCAAGACCAGTACCATATCCAAGGCCAGCTCCATAGCCAAGACCTGCACCATAGCCTAGACCTGCACCGTATCCAACACCCAATGCGGCTCCGTTTCCGAGACCTAATCCGGCTCCGTAACCCAAGGTAGCACCATGTCCGATTCCGGCGCCATAAGCTACTGGAGCAGCAATTGCCGGTGCAGCTACGACTGCAGGAGCAACATGGTTCACGACTGGAGCAACCGGAGCAGCGTAGGGGCTAGCGATCAGAGCGGCAGCTGGAGCACTGGCAGCGGTTCCAAGCTCGTTGGTCTTTACAGTGGCACGGAATCCGTGTCCGTCAGCGACGTAGTCGACTCTCCTGGCTCTTCCGTCGATGTCAGCAAGGGTGTAAGTTCCCTTCTTGTTTCCGTGAGCGTCTCCAACTTCGAATCGGGAGTTTGATGCACCGTGTCCATCCTTGATGTCATAACCGAAAGCATAGTTTCCGAAAGCCTGTAAAAAGAATAATCTTTTACATTTCCCTCAAATAGTAAAATATTGCATTCTTTAAATAATGCATTATTTTATAAAATGAAATGGCTGATTTTGAAATCATGAGTAATTTAAAGCATATTACATTTTTATTAAAAGTTAATATTTTTTTTCCCTTATCCCGGGCACTTACCATCTAGGCATTGGTGGTCACAAAGACCGGAAGTGTTGGTCAGTTAATTTTGGGAGTACCTGATAGATGGCGTACGTTACTCCTTAACAAAAGACAACCCGAACCCTTCAGTCGACCTTGACCGCAAACACTGGTACGTTAACCACAATGGAATGTGGGGTGGCTAGATTCACAACGTTGTTGTAAGATTTATTATTAGAAAAGCTTTCATTAAATTAATCTTAAATCATAGTCAATATTTTGAGCACTTTTTTATTTTATGCCATGATTTGCACACTTTTATAGATTTTTATATGCTATGCATTTATATATATATATATATATATAGATAGATAGATAGATAGATAGATAGATTGATAGAATTACAGATAGGTAATATATATGTGGTGTTTAAAATGCTGAATCAGTTCTGGAATTTTAATATTCTTCGGATTTCTAGTAATAATATTGAAAATACTAAAAATCTTTATTCTGAATAAATAAACGTTTTTGATATAAATTATATTTTGAAGGAAGACCCGTATGCGAGGTGAAGGGAACAAGAGCATAAAATTGAGACTTTTAAGAGAACTTTATACTTACATCCTGTTTCCTAGAACTGGCGCTAACCCCAGTGCTGACAATTGGTGCTTGCAGAAAAATGCTTGCATGAGCAGCCGCAACAGCAGCAAAAAACAAAACTACCTGCAAAGAAGAAAAATATATGATATTGCGAATGCTGTTTTCTTTCAATTTATCCTGTTGTATGCTTAAACAGTAATGATTTAAGAATTATTATATTGTACAATTTATTTCTTGTCTGTGCCGTAACTAACATTCATGTGAATTATAAAATGCTGCCTGATAGGCATGTTTTGGTATTGTCGAAATTTACTCCCCAGAAAACTAACTAGAATGAAGAATTTATTTTTTTACTCGAATAGAAATCCTTGATGTCTTTAAGGCATATAAACAAAAGAATACAGTTATTTAAAAATTCTTGGATATCTATTCCGGAAGAATATCAGCTTTGAACAAGTTTATTTGAACTAAACAGAAATATGTAGGCATTTTTATCGTAAAAACAACAGCCTTTATGGGTTTTATGCTAGAAATGATGTTGAATCTAGTGTATTGTGCCTTAGAAAGTGGCATTTAAATTATGTTTCACTTGCACTGTTTTTTCTTTTGTTCTTGATTATAATATGGCAGGAAATGAAAGTACTTTCGTTTCAATATCAACAATTTGTTTTAAATTATGAGAACTTGAACACATTCTTTCGTTACCCGTTCGCCTAACCCGTTTCTCGTTGAATGCTTTTCCTTCAGTCGCTATCTTTCAAATGCACTCACGTTTACGAGTACAATAATGATTGCTTCTTAACAGTTTCAAATAAATAATCTATTTCATACATTGTTACTTTTTCACGAAATAGGAATTCAGTGCAATATACTTGAGAATTAAATGTAATAAATATATATATTATATTTATTACATCTAATTCTCAACCTCGAACCGGGTCAGAAATCGAACTCGGATCATGGGTTGGATCTCAGATTAAAGAATGGTTCTTTAGCCGCTTATCAACTGGGCTGCATTCGATGTAATATAATTAGTTTATATGAGGCAGTAAGCTCATACTAAGGAGTACTTTGCATTTGTTTCCGTTTATTATGGATAGCCGTTTGTAATGAAGCAAAAATTTATAAGACTCTCTAAAATTGACGCATGATGAACAAACTCATAAGCCCCTATTAATTACTAGCAAAATTTTGGGAAAATTCAAGCTTTTGTGCAGTTATCGCCTTTAATGAGCTCTTCCTTTACAATTTAATGAGAAAATAGAGCCATTCGCATGAGACACTACTATTCATAACTTCATAATGAATCTATGAATTATGAGACATTCGAATACGCGCCATAAAAATTTTTGAAAAAAAAAATAGTACAAGTTTCTTACCTTAGCAATCATTTTTCGGAGTGTTTCTACTCTGAAATGAATGCATCGGAGTAAGTTACTTCACTTTTATAGTATTTCCATGATTAGGTGGAAACTAATCTAACTGAATCGTCCTTCTAGTTTTTAACTAAGCGAAATAAGAGCAATGGCATCGGTTGGTACTGCACACGCAAATAGAATTTCTTGATGCAGTTTGGGAATGTCCTTCGTAGTTAAGCGCTATTTGTTACATGGGATTATTAAAAATATTTCACGTGTGGAAAGGAATTTTTCATTACAAATAATGAGGAAAACCACATAAAAACAAGTCTTTAAAAAACCCTTTAGGTCATATCGAGTAAATTACTATTTGGAGGAGTTTTTTTTTTTAATTCATTGTCCTTCGCGTAACTTTTTCGAACGTTCCTCTAACCTATCAAAACTTTCTAAAAGTGAATGTTAATTAATACGTCAAAACTATTACATCAAAAAACACTATTTTTGCCGTGGAAAGTAAATGTTTGTCATGTTATAAATAGCATTCTTCTTTTCTTTTTTTTTCTTTTGTGTGTGTCAAATTTCAGAACAACCCAGCATTAACTGTAGCATGTTGTATCATGCGCAATACATTACTTAAAAATTATTCTTCTTTTACACGAGCGTTCAAAGCTTTTACAAGCCCCTATAAATAATACAAGCTGTTCGATATTATTTAAAATATGTTTTTATCCATACGTTCAAAAAAGTTTTTGTATCTTATTCCACTTGAACGACAGTAACATCTGGATCAAGTTCATGAACCTGTGTGCTTTCAAAGAATGAAGAACCATCCCAGGACTACAGAATAGCTGGCTCTTCTTCAAACAATGCATGTTAAGATATGGGCAGGAGTGACCTCAGTCAAATTGATTTCGGGCAAAGGGAATATACTTGGGGGCCCGAAACATCTCTTAAATCACAGAGATACCACTGTAAAATCTAGCAAGATCTACTATTTGCCCTAATCAGAACAACACCAGGATGGTTACAATCATGACAGTAACGTATAGAGGACTTTCTCCGAGAAGAGTTGATTTCTTATTTGACCCAAGGAGAAAGTATCGAGAAAGAAAGAGTTCAACAAAGTAAAATCAATGTATTTCATAAACATCCACCAATGCAGCTCGACAGAATGTTCGCTTTCTTTGTGTGGTCGATCTCTAACCGCCATGAATACGTACGGATTCCCAAAGTATTTTACAATGTTATGGACTTTTACTGTGACCTGATGCAAATATGGTGTCCCCGGCGTCAAAAGCTCTTTTCTTTTAAAAGAGTAGAAATGAATTTCGGCATAGAAAGCTAAAAAATTAAAATTGTTCAAAAAGTTTGTTTAATGATGATGTTCTATGTACGTGAACCCCCAAAAGAAAAAAAGAAATTAATTAATTAAATAAATAAATTAAAAAAGCAATATTAAGTACAATGCTAAATTTTTGCGAATTTAAAACGTGAAATTTACCCTTGCCCCATCCCCTACTATTATTAAATACGCTTTTAATAGCTAACGCACTGCATTGTAGGTTACTATAAGACAGTATTTCATCAATCGCACGTGCGTGTTCTCATGATTTCGGCCCAGCTATAAATTCAAAAAGTTGAGTACATTCTTCATGTAACCCTTATTTAAGATTTCCATTTTTCACCTAGGCCTTACCTGAAGATGACGAGCACGAAAATTTACATATGCAAGCATTTCGTACTTTTTTATTAATGTAAATTATTAAAATCGTTATACATAAATATCACATTCCAAAACTGCTACAATTTACATATTGTTCAATTGAACACATAAGGTTCCCGACTGTCCTAATTTTTGATAAAATTTTCACTTTTATGTAAAAAAAAATATCCGAATTTCCAAATAATTAAAAAAATGTTCAGCGTTTCCGTAAATTACAAAAAAAAATCTTATGTGTACCCCTTTGAGCTTCTGTGGACGTCATTGTACGTCTAATAAATTATGCACGTTTACTTATACACTTCATATACACTTATTTCATTTAAAATCTGATGCGACACTTAAGATTTTATTGCCGAAGACTGACAGCTTAGTTGTACTATTTTAAAATTTTTAAATGAGGCCTTGAACGTCTCGAGAGCGTAAATTTCCGCTGATCTCCACAGGGGAGTCAATTCTGGATCCGCACCTCTTTCCTCTCTACCGACGGACCTAATGAAGAGGCATACGACTCCACAGATTAGTGGGTGATCTTTGACAAACGGAACCGAAATCATTCATCTAGAGTTTGCCCTCCTGCTAACCGGGCTACACGGCCCTAGGTTTTAATATATCATAAGGTTTAATGGTTTCTCATCAAATATCAACAATCTTGGTTCAAATTCATTAACTTATTTTTGGCGCACAACAGTTAGCGAGAATTTCGCACCAACTTTATATAACTTTTGTCAATCTATTTGTTTTCTGTTAATTGTTCATATATATGCATGCTTTTTCATCCAAGTATGTTTCTGACTGTATGTTGCAGAAAGTTTCAGATTGAGAATGGTGGTGTTAAAATTCACAGCTCTTTAACATATGCCCGCCAATAATAATATTGTATTATGTTCTATGGTATTTAATATGCTGAAACGTGTGGGAATTTCTGGCATTCAGCTCTTTGGTGGGCGCTGTTGGCTCATGGTTTTTGCATTAGCAACAGACAATTCAAATATATATATATATCGAGATCATGCCACGTATAATTGTCCGTGTGAAAAACATGGCGTGCTCAAATCTAAGCCACAAACAAACATAGTTTGGCCTTGAGACTTAGTCATTCCATAAAAAATTTTGTCCAAAAAAAATAATAATAAAAGGATGAAAATCTGAAACATTTTCAGATTTTAAATACGCACTATAGCGCTATATATTAAAATCGTATCATAACTTATGCGTCGTCCGTATTTTTCTCTCATATTCCATTAAGTTGGAAAGTGTATATTATTCATGACTGTGCTGTTTTTTTTTCTTGTTCCGTAAAACCCATCTTTGGAATCAAAATCTATCTTAAAATCGTCTACTAAAACTATTTTACAATATTCGAAAAGTATATTACAACTACACTTCATCGTCCTATATATTGTTTCGAATGCGCATCATAATACATGCGTATACCATGTATGTCTTTCTTGGGTTGATTCCTACTTTAACGCCTCGACTCTCGCCAAGGTGGCGATCATTAAACATATGCAGTTACAATGACAATTTTTTGCATTTATGTGGCAATCATAATTTAGAATTAAAATGGCGATTTGGAACAACATGTAAGCACAGCATGCCGTTACATTTTTATTTATTTTAGATTGCCAATTAATGTAGTTGTAATAATAAAGTGTCTTCAAATTCCTTAACTGGTGCGTTTATCGCTAATTTGTTTACTTTAGTTTTCATCTGGTTCTTTTGGGAGCGCCGAAACGGTACGTACGTATTATGCCGGCGGTCACTTCCGCCAAACTACTTTTTCGTCAAATTTGCTGGCAAACTATTGCCAATCGTATTCTAAACCATCAACAATTTCATGTGCCCGGCATTTATCTTGGTGAAAATTGCTTGTCTTGGAGGACCGCCGGGATAATACGTAAGTACCGTTGAAACTTGTGCATTACTCCCAGAGACCCATGACTGCAAAGCTCACCAAAGTACGGGGATTTTTTAGGTTGGCGAGAGTGGGGGGGGCGTTAAAATAGGAATCAACTCTTTCTTGTACCATAAAGCACATCTTTGGAATCGAAATCTATCTTAAAATCGCCTACTGAAACTGTTTTACAATCTTCGCCAGGCATATTCGTCCTATAAGCATATTCCAACTATGCCGCAAAGACATGAAATGGGAATCATAATCCATGAGTGTACAGTGTTTTCCTTTCTTGTTCCACAAAGCACTTCTTCAGAATAGAAATCAATATTAAAATCGCCTAATAAAACTGTGTTACAATATACGCCAGGCGTTTTCTAACTATACTCGAAATATATTTATAATAAATTGTCACGTTTTAGCTCCCCATTTAGCGATCCATTATCAAAAATTGCAAATCCTTGTGCGACTTTCAACATTTTATTAACGCCCCCCCCCCTCTCCATGTTATCTGGCAAACACATTTGAAAAGGGACTCGATGCGCTAATGCCTAGACAAAAATCCTGATTGAACTTATTAACACTCTGGTGCTAAAAATTTTGAGGTGGACCGCCCTTGTGACTTAGGGGTATGAGACAAAATCATATTCGCAGACCTAACGAATATACATATAAAATTTCTTTAAAATCGGTCGAGCCGTTTTGGAGGAGTATGGTAACTAACACTGTGACATGAGAATTTTATTTATTAGATATACCCAATATGAGTTCAATCGAATGTACCATTTAAACGCTAGAGCACTTTCAAGAATTTCCCCCCCCCCATAAGCCATAATGTAAAAGAAATCTTTGTAGTAGCCCAGTAGAAAAACTATAATTTCTATACACATTAAAATCAATGTCGGTCTTACGATGGTGGTTTATAACATATATACCCAATTTGAGCTCAATCGAATGCCCCGTTTAGGAGCTATCGTGTTCACTCACATACACACAAACACACACACACACACACACATACAAACATACATCTCGTAAAAATAGCATAAATGAATTCAGAAGACCTCAAAACGTGTTAATACATCAAAATCTCGAAGTCGAATTTTTTCATGATTACAATACTTTCCTTACAGGGTACATGTTCGGAAAGAAAAAAGGATGAAAATCTGAAACACTTTCAGGTTTTAAATACACACTATAGTGCTATATATTAAAATCGTATCATTAGTTATACGTTGTCCCTATTTTTCTTACTTATTCCATTAAGTTTCAAAAGTGTATCATTATTCATGACTGTGCTGTATTTTTCTTGCTTGTTTCGTAAAACCCATCTTTGGAATCGAAATCTATCTTAAAATCGCCTACTAAAACTATTTTACAATCTTCGCCAAGTATATTACAAATATACTTCATCGTTTTATATATTGTTTCGAATGTGCATCATAATCCATGAATATACCAGTTTGTCTTTCTTGGGTTGATTCCTACTTTAACGCCTCGACTCTCGCCAAGGTGGCGATCATTAAACATATGCAGTTACCATGACGATTTTTTGCATTAATGTGGCAATCGTAATTTAGAAATAAAATGGCGATTTGGAACAACATGTAAGTAAAGCATGCCGTTACATTTTTATTTATTTTGAATTGCCAATTAATGTAGTTTTAATAATTCAGTGTCTTCAGATTCCTTAACTGGTGCGTTTATCGCTAGTTTGTTTACTTTAGTTTTCATCTGGTTCTTTTGGGAGCGTTGAAACTGTACTTACCGTATCGTACAATCGTATTCCAAACCATCAACAATTTCATGTGCCCGGCATTTATCTTGGTGAAAAATTGCTTGTCTTGCCGGACCGCCGGGATAATACGTAAGTACCGTTAAAACTTGTGCATAGCTCCCAGAGACCCATGACTGCAAAGCTCGCCAAAGTACGGGGATTTTTTAGGTTGGCTTGAGTGGGGATGTTAAAATAGGAATCAACTCTTTCTTGTACCATAAAACGCATCTTTGGAATCGAAATCTATCTTAAAATCGCCTACTGAAATTGTTTTACAATCTTCGCCAGGCATATTCTTCCTGTAGGCATATTCCAATTATACCGCAAAGACATTTTAAATGCTGTTTGGAATGGGCATCATAATCCTATATTTTACTAGCATTTGTTACCAGCATTGTTTTTACTAGCATCACGAATTACTTATAGCCCCAAAAGAGGCGTAGCGTAAAACTGTACAAATTTGGGAAGACAGACAAAAAGAAAAAAAAATCTTTATATCTCCTCATTTATAAATTAAGTATAAAAACGTACTAAAGTAAATATTCAAACTTAAATGCACTTACCGTACATTTTTCTATTATTTACAAGGATCAATAGTCGATATACTACGCTTATCCTAATATGCAATTGGTTTTGATACCGTTTAGTTTAAAAATGATTAAAATCAGTTTTTATTTAACAAATATCATACGTGCTTGCTTGCACTTATTAAATGGGCGGGAGGTAGTGAGTGTGTATTTTTATTCCGGAATTAAACGATTAAAACTTATTCTCAGGGGAAAATATTCTCATTTTTTCATCTTTATATTCCTCCTCCCATATAAAACGTAATTTTACTATTTTGTTTTAATTTCTTTTTGACTGAAACTCTATCTCTGGGCATTGATGTTAGTTTCAATATTTTCCTATTTTGTAAATTTACAAGGTAAAATTTTACTTAAATTGTATAGTTTTTTGTAAGAAATTCAAAGAAAATTAAATATAAATTTTATTGTATTTACAATGCAAATTATTATTTTTAAAAAATGAATCTACACTTTTTTTCTCTACATTCTATATTTTTGCTGATTCTAATGCGTATTAGATTTTGTACATAAATGGTTTTACAAAAGGCTAAAAGTGATTTTTTTTTGGCAAAAAATTTATACAAAACACATTTAAAAGAACTTTTTGAAAAGGGAATGGTGGGGTCATGCTCAAAGACATTACTTAATTTTGTTTGCCTCTGCTTTGAAATTGTGTAGAAACATGTGATTTGACTTTCCATTTCTTTTAAGGCAACAATGTTGAATAATACGAAACAATGGAATATAACAACACATTCCATTACAAATCTATTCATATCTTTACAAACACTGGTTGAAAACAAAGGTTTTATCTGCATTATTAAACAGTAAATTTTCAACAATATTAAAATCACTTTCTACAAAAGCCTGCAGGTTGAATCGTGCTCTCAAACTTTATTCAAAATATAGCTTTATTTTCACAATATAGCTCTCACACATTGTGGTGTTTAAAATACTTTTGTATCACATATGATTTTCTTCTCTAGCATGACAAAAATAACACTCATTCATCCATTATTTGTATTTCTCTGACAAAACATGCTTTTTGGTTTAAAAAAAACTCATTTTTTATTTTTTTTATTTTATAAGAATATAAATAATAGAACATGTTAGAATGATCAATTAAATGGAAAATGTTGCAATAGACACGAAAAAATATTATCGTTTGGGAAAAACAGTTAACTATTTTATCCTAAAAGTACCAAGTGAAACCAAAACTTTAAGCCTATGTTAAAACAAAAGGATCCTGTATAAGCATATTTCCTTTCTAAGAGATTTTCCAATCAAACAGATTTCTTTCGGCAGAAAGACCTAAATTACTCACTACCGGATAAGGCTAATGATAAAGCTATTCTAATTTCTCTGTTTTTACCTCGAATCAAGCGCATTTTGTAATAGCGAATATATGGTATTGTCACCATTATTAGCCTTTTAGTCATTACTACTCCAGAACAAATGTATACAAGATGTCCCAAAAAGGTGGTAACGGGTTTTAATTCTTCATCTATTAGAGATAAATGGGCAATGAAGATTGAAAAAATCTTCAAAAGAAGGTCGGATAAAAGGCTCCATTAAGAAAAAATTCCTCCCGCTCGTTTACAAAAATTTACACGTTTTAAATTTGAATGCGACCCCCCATACAAAAAAATTTCTATTAGTAAAATGTGCCCCATCATAAACTAATGAGATGACGTACAAAACTTGATAATTATAACATAATAAATGTCAGAGATATGAAGATAAATATACCGCTGACTTAAACCACTTTTCAATGGCTCTCGAAGGGAAAAAACACGTCGAATTCAGGGTTCGTTACGGAAATTACGAAGGAAAATCTTTTTTTTTTTTTCCCTATCTAGCAATAAACGTTTACATTCAAAATCATGTATAGCCTTCGATCATCTTTTAAAGTAATCTATCAGGCGCTGTATGATGAAAAGCAGGAATCGGATACATCACTCATTATTTGTATGGGATACATTTTACTAATAGGGAATTTTTTTGTACGGGGGTAGTATACAAATTTAAGAAGTGTAACTTTTTGTAAACGAATTTTGTAAGCGAAACGTCCCACCTTATTTTGAAGAATTTTTCAATTTTACATTCTCCAGTTCTTTCTAATATATAAAGAGATAAAGTCCCTTATTACCTTTTTGGAACACCCCGTATAAGTGAATACATTTGCTCTGCATTCGATATATCATTAAGTTAAATTATGAGTAAACATTTTGTAAAAAAATAATATTACAAAGATTTTCAGAATTTGTCATTCTACTGGATGAAGGAGAACAACGTTGCAAATAAGTGAGAAATTATTGTTCATACTGTATCTCAAAAAGGATATTTCCTAAATACTATCGTTCAACTTATAGAAAATAAAAAATGTGCTTCGATTGTTTGGCTCTACTAAAACATTTGAAAAACTTTACAAAAGGAAAAATACATTATAAAAAGAAAAAAGTGAATATTTGCTCAAACGAATCGAATTTTGCTCTTTTCATTTCGGCATATATTTGACTCGTTAGAACTGAAAGATTATTTATGCAGGTGTAAATGTTTCTCCCGAAATAATAAGCTCTATCTATGCAGCTATTTTTATTATACTAACATTTGACAAAAAAAAAAAAAAAAAAAAAAAAAAAAAAAATCAGGCCATGCGTGAAATCTGCAAAAGCAGAAGAAGCATGTGCAAATTAAGGATATAAAGATATATGCTCAGATCTAGAAAGAAGAACAATACTGGAAAAATACACTTTGTGATATATTACCTAGAAGAAGAACACAAAGTGCGAGAAAACAGAATGTTTTGGAGGGTAAAAGAAGAATTGACAAAGACACAACCTTGTACATAGTACCCGATTATGAAAATGTCATACCTAGAGACGATGGCAAAAAAAAAAAAAAAAAAAAAAAAAAAAAAAAAAAACCAGATGATGTAACAACAAATATTTGGAAGCTAATATTTTGGATTTTACAGAAAAAAAGATGGGATTAAAAAAAAGAGACATAGATCCAGATGATTTACATTTTCAAGAAGCTGACAATTTTAACAGCTTACTTAAAACTTGTTGCTCAGCATCTGAGTTCTGGATATTTGAAATGGGGATTAAAGATCTTTTGCTAAGAACTTGACAGTTATTTCTTTTTTAAAAATTTCTTTGCATACTAACAATATTACATATGTTTGATTACAGTGACATGAAGACAACGTTTTTGACCCCACATTGCTATGGGATTCTGATTCCTTATTATGTGATTCTGATTCCTTACATACATAATCTTACACTACCAGATAATTTTCAGTATATAGAATACCCTATATCCCATAATATTTTGTTGAAACAATTTAGATACACCATGTATAGATAGATAGAAAGAGAGAGATAGGGCGAGAAAGAGAGTTTAAAAATTAGAGAGACAAACTTCTAGGAGAGGTAGGTTACAACAAAATGGCTCCAAATTACATAAGGATGTGATGTCGGAAACGTCGTCTTCATTTACCTGTTAATTATCATTTTAAAAGAAGTGTGCAAGAAGTAATAGTGAACTTTCTGTCCACGATTTTTCAAAAACTAATGCATCTGCCACAGATTGCACTGGAAAACGTTGTTAATAAAGATTTTTTTAAAAATTATATTGCTGAAACTGTCGGACAAGAAAGTGGGCTGTGGTGCAATTGATTTTAGTTTAGTTTAGTTTATGAATAAATTACTCTATTTTTTTACACTATTAACGACCTATTTTAGCAGAGTTTTTTAAAGTTTCTGTTTGTGCTTGAAACCCAAGTTTTCAAAAATGATACAATGAAAAAGGAATGTTATTCGTGTCTAAAACTTTCATCATATGCTAAATCCACTTTTAACTCACTTTAAATTTTAAAATATATATTCATCATTTACATCATCATATTTTTCGAGAAGTAGGGAAGACGCCTAGTCCAGTTTCGTTGGTCTAACCACCGTTTTCTCGGTCGCCCACGGTCTCTTCTGCTTTTCGGGGCTTAGTTCGGGAAACCTTTTCACTGTATACACTCTCTCCATTTAATACGATATTCTTGTATTTTACCTCATAAGTTGGACATCTTCAGTACATTCCTGATTTTTACAAATCGGATCATATCGGTAATTATACGTTGTTTTAGAATTCTTTTAAATGTTTCACACTTCAAAAAACGTCTGTGAGACATTTGAAATTTTTTTATACTCACACTTTAAATATAAAGAAAAAAGTTTTTAACTCTGCGACAATCACTAGTTAAACTAATCAACTCTAATTTATGCACCTTGTATGTAAAAATACAATCAGACTCTCTTGAAAAAATATTTTATAATAAACTACTTATTATATGAGAGAATTTTATATTAGTACCCATGCTTTCTCTCTAAGAAATAATTTACTACATTATTAAACTAATAATTCTGCGTGTGCTAAGAAAAATCAAATTTTTTTTTTTTTTTTTTGATAATAGGTTTTTGTGTGGAGGATGTTTGCGCGTATCTATGAATTTATGCAAGCCGATACATTCAATAGCTTGCCTATTGATCATTTTCTAGATCAGTGTACATTCATCTACATCTTAAAACCAGTAAAGAAAGTACTGTTCTTCATCCACCAAACGTACATGATCTTACACTACCAGATAATTTTCAGTATATAGATCGCAAAGAAAGGTAACTTGACTGTGTTAAAAATGTATTTCCGACATTTATAGCTGTTCTGCAGATAAAACTCAACTAAAAGTCAAGAGGACTTCCAAAAAGTTTTAGAGGATGTGCTGACACTGTCAGAAGTTATTTGTAGGTAACAAATATTGCTCCGAAGAATCTGAAAAGCGCTTTCTGATAATAAGATAAAAATTTTAACTTTTCAAAAATATATCGTCAAATCTTCCATTACGAAAGGAAATAAAAAAAAATAATTTTAATTCAAACTTCTTTTAACTCTAAATTGAAAAAATAAAGTGTAAAAGTTTATTCATCTTTCACATAGTTCAAAGTTTACTCGCAAAGAAAATGCACACGCGAAAAAAAAAGGGGGGGGGGAGGGGGAATTTCTATCTTTCATATATTTCCAATAATGAGGTCGTTAAGTTTTCAGAGTTTGCTAAGTAATTTTTGTTCTTTCGAAAGATCTTAAAGTATAGAGTGCATATTATTTGAGATACCTCTGACTATATCTATAAATATTTCAGGTTTAATAAAAAAATTTTAATTAATATTTATAAAAAGAATTTTGTAGTAAACAAACTTATTTTAATAAACAAGAGACAATGCATACCTTTGTAAAAATAATATTTTTATTTAAATTAATCCTTAAATGTACACGCAACTACAACACAAAAATAAATAACAAGTAGATCGCCAAGCATGCTCTACTTGCATGAATCGTGATCATTTCTCATAAACAAGGTTGTTAGTATACTTTCGTCATCAGTAGCTAGAATCCATAAAGCGTGAAGAAAATAGGAATTCTGTGCTAATAGTATTATGATATTTTGAGCACATCTAGTGAATAAGTGCTTTTCCGTATCCAAGTCCAGCGCCATAGCCAAGACCAGCGCCATAGCTAAGACCAGCGCCATAGCCAAGACCAGCACCATGACCAAGACCTGCACCATATCCAAGACCGGCATCATAAGCACCATAACCAAGACCTGCACCATAGCCGAGACCCAATCCGGCACTATATCCCAAGGCGGAACCATGCCCTATTCCGGCGCCATAAGCAACTGGAGCAGCAATAGCCGGTGCAGCTACGATTGCTGGAGCTGCATGGTTAACGACTGGAGCGACCGGAGCAGCGTAGGGGCTGGCGATCAGAGCGGCAGCTGGGGCACTTGCGGCGGTTCCTGGCTCGTTGGTCTTGACAGTGGCACGGAATCCGTGTCCGTCAGCAACGTAGTCGACTCTCCTGGCTCTTCCGTCGATGTCAGCAAGGGTGTAAGTTCCCTTCTTGTTTCCGTGAGCGTCTCCGACTTCGGATCGGGAGTTGGTTGCACCGAGTCCATCCTTGATGTCATAACCGAAAGCATAGTTTCCGTAAGCCTGTGAAAGAATGAGACATTTAAACTAAAACATTACGCAGCCTCTTGCTTTAAATATTAGAAGTTTTAGGGAAATAAATAGCTGTACTAAAGTAATGCATTTTAGAGGAAATAGCTAACCACACATTTATTCAGAAAATTAGCGGCGATCTTCATTAAAATTAACTATTTCACCTTAAACAATATTTCTTAAACTGTTAGTTATAGTATTTTTAGAATGCTTTTAAGTTGTAGAGGAATCTTTCATAAAAATTGGCAGATCTTTTCACTAAATTTTAAAAGAAGAGCGAATTTTCAAAATTTAAATAAAAGATATTGGAAAATTCCGTAACTGAGCACTGAAACCCTTGTTCCGTTTTAAAGTCTGATATAATAGCCATGAATTATCAGTTTCGTATCGAAGTTTAAAAAAAAAAAAATCTATGGATCCATATCTACTCATACCTATATTTCTATCTCTCTCTCTCTCTCTCTCTCTCTCTCTCTCTCTCTATATATATATATATATATATATATATATATATATATATATAATATAGAATAGCTAAATTACGTAATGTGAAATCCCATGATAATCCATTGATAAAGTGAAACAAATTATATATATATATAAGCACATAAAATTTGAAATGATGCGTTGTATTACTCAAAAATAAAGAACTATTTTACTCAATTTTCATTATTTTTTCATAGATAGTATTATACGTTCAATAATTTTTAAATATTTAATTGTTTTTTTAATTAAAAAAATCCTCGTACTGTTTGCTGCTAAATAGGGAAATTCATGTTATTAAATTAAAATAATTATTTTTAAAATAATAACGAAATATAACTTAGAACAAACATATGTTATCCACATTAGAGGACATTGTATTATTTCACCTAAATATTTTATCATTGTCCTATATACCATTAATTTACTGTTAATTGTTGAAGTAAAATTACATATTTTATGATAAGTTTTATTTTATCGGAAGAAATTTTTTTTTTTTTAGAAGATACTCCTCTCCAATATAAAGCTTTAGCATTAGAAAACACCCATACTTACATCTTGCTGCCTGGAACTGGCGCTTACTCCAGTACTGACAATTGGGATGCTTGCATGGACAGCTGCCACAGCAGCGAAAAACAAAGCTACCTGTAAAAAAGACAGAGGATCATGAATGTATCACAAAATATACATATATACATAACCTATATCAGACGTATGCTAAGCTTTTTAAATTAACCATAGATAATCATTTCTGAAATTATGATGTGGGTATTCTTAGGATCATAGCACACTTATTAAACATTTATTTTAAATAATGTATATATACTATATGCTCGCGTGTATATATATATATATATATATATATATATATATATATATATACACACATATACATGCATGTATGTATAGTTAATTGATTAGATATCTAACGCAAAATACAGTTTTATAAGTTAATCCCCTTAATCTTAGTTTTCTTAGAATAAAGATTTCAAATATGAAAGTTAATTAAATACATTTTAAACAGCTGAATAAATGTTCAATAATTTGTTTTTTGTGAGTTGTTTACTGATATTTTGTTAGGGTATCTTGAAAAGAATATTTACCTTTACGTTAAAAGGAATCGGTGCTCTTTAGAGGGAATATCCCTTAGACTATTCCTCACTTATCTACTAAAGGTTCATTTGGGAAGCAAAATTCGCTTATTACTCAATCAGTATTTACTGAATCCCTCCTTATTTCTGTAGCACTATATTTTTGATTAGCTATCTTTTAAAATTTCCTTTTTTAACATACCTTTAAAAAATGGCAGCATATCAGCTTGGCCATTAGCTTAATGCTTAACTTTACACACTTAACGCGTTTTATAACAACACAAATCTTTTAATAGTTAAATGTTGAATATCTTATAGTTGTCTGTAATTTCAAGGGAGATTATTTTGATTTCTTTTAGACGTTTTGATTGAGTTTCAAATTTTTCTTTATTAAATTAACTTATTTTTTTTATATATAATATTTCCGTCCATTTCTTTAAAAGATGTCATTTAAACAACGTTTACGCAAATCAAAAGTACATAAAGTATTCTACAAAAACCAAATGCATTTTATAAATGGTTAATACAATCTCCTTAACATTTTTACTTAGAAAACTGATCATAGGTAATTTTTCCGACTGATATATTCAACTATACTAATTTCTTACCTTAGCAATCATTGTTCAAGATGATTTATGTCACTGAGTAACTGAATGAATCGGAATAAGAATAAGCGCTTTTATAGTATTTCAGAGCTCAGTCCAATACTGGTCAAATCGAATTGTCCTTCACGTTTTAAATTGGAGAGGAAATAGGGCAACGACTTGACTGGCACTGCAAACGCGAAAAGAATTTTTGAAAGTTATTTGCAATTGTCCTTCAGGATTAAACCTCGTTCATTACGTGATATGTGGGATTATTTAAGTTATAACGGGTATGCGGCATTTGCTTAAAACAACAAAAAAGTCCTTGTGAAAGCAAATATGGTTTTATCTCGCTTCGATTACACTTTCATAAACACGTGTTGTAAAAAGTTCAAATACAAATATCTTGTACAAAGATTATCATAAATATTTCTTGAAAATAAAATGACATATATTACAAAAAATAACAAATATGCTGTAAGGTAAATTTGCCCTCATATTCAATTTAAAAAGTTTAATTTGACATAAATATGTGCATACGATTATTATAATACATAAATAAAACAAATTTCCCCCTCTGATATGCAAAGAAACATTTTTAATGTGTCAGATCAGTACTTTTCACTGTGTAAGATCAAATATTCAAAATACTTATTTCCCTTACGGGCTGACACTTTTCCTCAATAAGAATTTTGCCACTATTAAGGCCCGAATTACGGGTCATTTTACTATGGGGGCCACCCAGCGGGCGGCCCACATTGCCCCCTATGAAGGGACGGACAAGAAAACACCCAAGCCCAAGCCGGGAATCGAATACGGACCCAAGTTGTGATTCTCTTGCCACTACAGCGCCTGGGCAGCTAAACTCAAAATACAGTAATTCAAAAACTCTTTATTTAAAATTATAAAGAATAGTTTTATAGTGTGTCTGTTATTATGTTACAGATTTCAAGGTAATTTTGCATTCAAATTACGTTATGTTCCGTGATACAGATATATTCTAAATAACGTTATGTTCCTGATAAATTTTGTATATTTTATTGAAGTCGTTTTGATACTGAATGGAAGTTTTCAAGTGAAAATTGTATAAAACTTTAAATAACTAGGGCGATTCCCCCAGACTCACTACGCTCGCTTTTCGTATGAGACATTCGGCTCCTAATAAGGCTTATTCGTAAAAAAGGGCATAATTTCAACAGACAAAACCCAAAAATTGGATCACATAGAATGCTACCGAGCTACACATTTTTTCGTTCTTGCATGATCCTCGGAACACAAAAATTTAAACTTCACACTATTTTTAATTCTGTAAAATCTATGGAATACCTTGCGTATTTGCCATTCATGGCGATTTTTTATAATTTGGCGACTTACATATAATTATAGTTAATAAAGTACTTATGTATTAAACCGGCTGTCATTCCCGCCGAACTATTTTTTTTGTCAACTAATGTTTTCGCCGAACTAATGTTTTCGCACTGTTGCCAATAATATCCCAAACCATCAATACTTTCATGTGTCCCGGCATTTATCATAAAAATAGCAGAACCCGAACACACAAAATATGTTCTACCATGCGGCAAAATGATTAGTACTCTTCCTTTAGTAAGTGGTAAAAAGTTGCAAGAATTTTAGCGACAGGTTTGGACAGGAGGGAAGGGGGGGGGTTAAGACCGATGCTGGCTTCACCTGTTTTATATGTATTTCAATGGACGACGGGACACTGATACGGAAAGAAATTTTCTGTTGCTCTCTCCATTATGTGGAAAGAGATGTTTGTGCTTTTCTCACATTGTCTTTTGTCGGTGAATTCCGACTGGTAATTAAAAAGTCGTAAATTTAGCCAGAAAAATGCCCCTCTGTTCCCTGCGATCACGACGCTTGTGGTTCCCCTAGGCCGTGATGGGCCAGTGGTTAAGGCATTGGACTCGTATCAGGAAGGTTGAGGGTTCGATTCCGACGTACGACTGAATACCACCATGTACGTGCTGGGTACGGGCACGTTAAGACCGTGCGAAAGTCTTCTCGGCGGTCGCTAGCAGTTTCCAAGGAATGCCAATATTCAGAAGCCTTCCAGCTTCTGATGTGGTTCCAAATTGTGCTTGAAACTCGGGGAAGGACGTATGTAGTTCTAAGCGACACAACATTGAGTAACGCGAGCTGTATTCTCCTGGCAGACAGTTGCCCACAAGTCAATGTTACTTGCGGACTATTGCAAAGCAGCCTGTAGTGGAAGTTGGGGTACAATGAAGCACCACGTACAACGGAACATGCTCTCTAAAATCAATAGGATTTATCACAGAAAGTTCAAACTCGCAGACGTATTATTAAAATATAAGTTCCAGTTACATGATGAGATTTGGAGACAATCGCATTTTTACAAAAGATATCGAAAATTATTGGATTTTCACCATTGAAAGGAAATTTCGTTACTAAAAGTAATTTTGTTTTACCTCTTATTCTCAAATGTGCAATTATTAATTTTTCAAATATTGTGATCGTTGATCATCATGGTGGGGTCTTCACATTTTCAAAGGCAGAATTAAGAAAACAAATATTAGGAATTAGTAAAAATTTTTTTTAGTTTGTAGCCTCCATTTCGGGTACACTATGGAATACGTGTATATCGGGTATAATGAAACATGTTTCATGGTACACCGGATGAATGCATTCATTTATAATAACAATATTACTATTGAATATTTGAGATCTGCATAGAACACATAAAGTTAACAAGGAATCGTACTCTATCTTCTTCAGAATTTGAAAATGGTGACAATTCAAGATTGCCTTTCAACTAACAATCCAAACAGTACAGATTATGTTCTATTCTCACATAATATGTATAACACAAGAAGTATCGCTCTAAATGCTTATGTTTTAATCAAAGAGGGTGAACTCAAATGTAAACAAATGTTCTCTTCTGGGGATATGATAAACTTAACCCATTTATGCCTAGCGTCCCTCTTTTGGGACGGCATTTTCGCTGTTAGTCGAAAACGTTATTTATTTTTCCTAGCCTTTATTCATGAGTATTGAGCCTCAACTCTACAAAATATTTTAACATGACCAAGTAGGATGTTGATATTTCGATTTTTATGCATAAAGATTTTAAAAGAAATCATCCCTTGTTTAAGAAGTTGACATCAGAAATTTATCTATTATTTCTGATATCAGTAAAAATAGAAGAAAGTCGCAAAAATATCCAGGCACAAATGGGTTAAATCAAACGGAATGTGAAGTTGTATACGTCAAACGACTGAGTCCAAGTTTCAATTTGTGCGTTCTTGGGAAACATACATTTTTGAAAAAACTAAAAATGTATCGAAACTACCACCTCCTGTTCCTTCAGGTGCTACAGAAAGGAAAACAGAAATGCTAATTTTTGAATTCGATTTACGTAAATTTAATATTAAATGAAAAACTATAGTCTAACCCCTAATAAAAGTATTATGTTTTCATCTTACACTATAACAGTTTAATTAAATTTATTTTTTCCATTTATATTTCATATTTATGTCTGACTGATGTTTATTATAACTGTACATAAAACATTTATGCTGAAATTTGAATTTTGACTCATATTATTTGAGTGATTGTGAAGTGTTATTAAGTGTTTCATTGTACGTATGGGGTACAATGAGACACCGTCAGACATTTACCTTTTGCAATTTTTCAAAGATGAAAAAGCTATTTACAAACTCATAAAAATTCCTTTAGATGGGAAAAAGAGTAGGTTAAAATTCTGGATTATTTTTTATTTATTTATTTTTTTTTTCTACATGAAAATTTGTGAACAGAAAAAAAAGTAAATTTTGTTTCATTGTACCCCAACTTCCCCTGCACGCAAATTTCAGTTTTTTGAACTTATCCCACTTCAACAGCAGCACTAAAACTCTCTTAACGCAATCCAATATTTACCATCAAGTGCAGCAATGGTTCAATGTCAATAAAGTTCCACTAAAATGGAGGTGACAAAATAGTGTTGGTTGTCTGCGCCCGCAGTTACAACTACAGAGCCGGTGCTCCCGGGAAATTACACTGCCTGATTGTTTCCCATATAATGAGGAATGTTTGAAAAAGTGCGAGCTTCAAAAGAGTGGCTGGAAATGCGCATACATGTGCACGAATTACTCTGGAAATGGATGCGTCAATAGAGATTCATTGAATAATGACGACAACATTGTTGAATATAACCTTATGTTGTGCTAAATAGCACTTCCCACTGAAGAGAATGCAATTTATTGAAAAACATGTATTGTGAAAGAAAACAATTTCCATTAATTTTTGTATTAAATCATATTCTGTAAAGTTTTTAGCTAACCTTCTTTTTGTCCTATCCACATAATTTTATTTTATAATGAAAGCCTATCGTTTGACCACTTTTAAATGCATACTCTATCTTTCTCCTACCTAAACCCGTTTTAACGTGCACGTACACCACACGTACATGGTGGTCTTCAGGGATACGTCAGAATCGAACTCACAACCTTCCGATTACGAGTCCAACGCCTTAACCACGGGCCATCACGGCCTAGGGAACCATAAGGGTCGTGATCGCATGGGACAGAGGAGCATTCTTCTGGCTAAATTTACAACTTTTTAATGACCAGTCGGGATTCACCGACAAAAGCCAATGTGGGAAAAGCACAAACCGCTCGTTCCACATAATGGAGAGAGCAACGGAAGATTTCTTTCCGTATCAGTGTCCCGTCGGCCATTGAAATACATATAAAACGAGGGGAGTCAGTTTCGGCCATAACCCCCCTCCCCCATCTTTCCCGCCGAAACTGGAGACTCAAAAGTACGTGCGATTGTACGTACTTGGAATTGCTCACACGTGCAAAGGCATGAATGATTTTATGATGGCGAAAATTGACAAGACTGGTAACTATTATGCTTATTTTTTCAGTTTTTTTTATTAATATCTTCTAAAATAATTGGAATTTCGGAATTTAAGTCAGCTTACTCGTCGAACCTCAGTCGTCGAACCTCAAACTCGTCGGACCTCAAACACCTTCGTCGAAACTCAGATCCCCATGATTTTGGAGGTGATAGCATGGCAAGCTTTTGACAGCGGCGTCTGCAGCTGGAGTTATTTTTTTTTAGAATAGGGATATTAACAGATAATTTAAGTTCGAAAACGTTCTTCATTATAATAAAAAATGATGATATTTGCTCTGATTTTGGAAATTGAAAGTAGGGGATGGTGGGCCATATTGAGACCGTGCAATTTCATAAACAACGAATTTATTGACAACTATTGCCTTTTACCTGTGATAAATAGAAGTTAAATGCTACCCAGAATTCCAGGTTTCAAATTGCTGCTAGTTCATGTACTGCAAAAACTGAAATTATTTCATTGTGTTTACTCACAGCGTTACTTTTAGAGAAGTTTTCATCTACTGTCATCTAGTTTCATTTGAATAATACTGGTAAGTGTTAAAATAAATAAAAACTTTGTATAAAAACTACACATAAAATGATACTTGAAGAAAGAACTGGTAAGTGTTGTCTATTTTATTAAATATTATTAATATAGCTCGTTATAGTTTTGCTAAATTATAGTATTTTTTAACTTAAGAACATTTTTACAATTTTGCTCTTTTGGGCTACAATGAGACATCTCGTTATGGCCCTAAGTAGAGGAAATTTGTTAAGAATAATAATCATTTAATACCTGTTATATTTCTGAAGTACCCTTAATATTAATGGGTCGTTTGGAGACCAGATAAGTGAAATTCGGTCAAAAAATAGATTTTTTACTTTTTGTATTGCATTAAAATCTCTAAAATTTTATCTTTCGTACTATATATTGCGTTTGTTTATCGAAAAAAGAGAATTTATATTTTTTTACTAGCTGCGTGCCCGTTCTCCGCACGGTAGGGGACGAAACTTTTTCTTACATGAATAGTTCGAATTGATTCCAGTGATCTGGAATCTAAAAATAAGCAAAATGATTTGACTCTTGGCATAAAGTTGCTCACTAGTTATTCGCAAAGTTAGTATAAGTACTGACTTGAGACCATTGTGATATTATGACACAAAAAACTATGTCCCTGTTATTTGCGATCAGAAAAAGAAAAGCTTGACGGTTCCTGAAAATTTCTAACTTTCAAAATGTCTCATTTCTACATCATACTCTTTTTTAGATTTAAGTTACACCATTAATACCTTAGATACTACATGATGTGAAGAACCGCTTTATTTTATAATTAATAGTTGTGTACCCGCTCTTCGCAAGACAAGAAGACAACATTTTCCTAAAATGTGACCATAACTACTTGTGACATAACAGAATCTCCCAGAAAAAAAAGTTCAGGTACAGTCTTTTCTGTGGAAACTATCGCGGGATATATTAACGCCACTTAAAATTATTTAATGTTTAGTTCGCTGTGATGTAAGACGGCTGTTGAAAAACGAATAGAGACGAATAGTTTTACGAAGTATTTATTAATGCAGTATATTGTGCTTTGATAAGTATTGCCCTAGCATACCTACTAACTATTACTTATACTATGTTTTATTGATACCAATATATTTTCGTTTTTCCATCTTTAATGATTTATTTAAAGAAACGGTTTAGACATTTGCTGCGAATGTAGTCGTTTACTGTTTGGCGATTCTTTGCAATTTACGCATTAGCAAAAACGATTATCGTTCCACTTTATCGATGCCATTAAAACAGCTCTTCATACATTTTTATGCATAATTCTTGTCATATTGACGTATTTAGCACTGCAAAATATTTCTTGCGATTCGAAAACGTGTCCCGTTTAAAAATGCAATCGAAAATAATGCTGGGTAATTGATTGTTGAAAAAACAGCATTCAATTATTTTTCTGGCAACGAAATATAAAACATGGAATTATTTCGTGCGTGCCGTATGTTTTGCTTGTGACTCCGTTACTATGATTGAGTTTCGAAAGGGGTTTTAAACTCGTGACATCAAAATGACGCATGCGAAAACCCAGTTATTTTAAAGTAATTTTTTTTTCAACGGGCAATTTTAATCATTGTTGCTGTCACCAAGACAACCAAACCGCAAGATATCCTTCTTTACATAAATATTCGTAAAAAAATCTCCTAATTTATATTTTTCCTCCGCTCTCCTTTTAAAAGCGGGCGAATTGTATGCTCCGTCTTTTGCCGAAATTTAAAAAAGTTATGACGGATAGAATTCAAGATGCAGCAGTTTTAAAAATATTTTAAGAAAGTCAGCGTCAAATTTAATTTTATTTGAAAAATTCCCAAAAATCTGCAAATTATGTTACACAGTCCAAACAAACAGTTTTTAAAAGAAAATGTTGTCCTCTATCCGATGATGTAAATTTCGTTTTATTACGAGTGTAATTACCGGCGTTATTATGTATTAAGCGAGAAAATCGCTCAAAATCGGACAAAACATAAAATAAAACATTTTCTAATTCGAATTTAGAGAAAATCGCTCCGAGGCGTGTTAGGATCTGCCTTAGTGAATCCGTATGTAAAATTCGGTAGGTCTGCGACCAACCGTCTGGGCGCAATGTGATCGAGAGACGCGCGCAAGAAGATCGGAGGTCACAAACCTTCCTACCTACTTACATACCTACCTACATAGGTACATACAATGTTTACTCCCGTATTTTATTATATAAGATTATTACTTTACTAAGTTCATACCGACTGCTAGTTGTTTTATAAGCAGCAATTTTATGTAAGTTAAATACAAAATTTTAAGATTTTTTTACTTGCCTCATGGTGGCCCACGCCTGGAGCCACAATGACACATTTATTTTTTTTTTTTTAAGAATGCAATAAAGTACTTGTTTTCATATACATGAAGTTAAAAACTGATCTAATGTATAAGTACTATTAAGTGAAATATTGTAGCTAATGTATTTTGTGTGACGTACATTTTGATAAAATAATTATAAAACGTTTAATTTTTTTTTTTTGGCTCATTGTTGCCTAACCTCTCCTACTAAACATTTTAATTATATATAAAACAATTAAAAATGAAATAACCCCCCTAAGATTGGAGTTTTAGTTGACAAGGAATTAATCTATTTAGACGAGTACGTTTATGATTTAATGTCGATACGATTTTAAATAAATTATTGAAAGAAGTTAATTTCACGTTTTCGCTTATCAACTTTTATCACATATAAACACCTTCATATGTAGATGAAGAGTCACGTTACTGTTTAAATTACAGATAAGATTTCATGTAAGATTTCACAATATGATCAGGCAAAATGAAACCAATAATTACATTTACACAAATCCGTGTGGTTTAAGCTGAAAACATTTTTGCGAAGAATTGTTTTATTTTCCGATACTTGTGCATAAAATAATCGAACGGCGTTGTTGTATAGGTTAAAGCCTTCCTCATTAATATGCCTATCTCACGCAAAAAGAATTTTTCAAAGTGAGCGAGGAGTTGATTAGCGCGTTCAGATAGGCAGACGCGGCGAGGGGACTTTGCTTCATAATATGTATAGAAGCACATTGTGCTAGAATGGTTAGTACATGCGATCTTGCGTGTATGAAAGAAGTTATCGCATATAAACTCTTTGTTTATATAATACACGTGTAAGATAGCTAAAAATTTTAATTTTTTTAAATGTTAAAACTGTGTTTAGGGAAAAATTAACATAAATTTTATTTTACGTAACACACTTTATTTTAAACACACTCAAATTTATCAATTTACAACAGCTTTTGTTTTACGAATGTCGTCATTCCATCAACATAGAACTATCAGAGCTTATAATACGAAATTTGGTGAGCACGTTAGTTTTTAATTAAACAACATTTTTCAAAATTCTTAACCTGCAAGGGGTAGGGGGCCGAAATACCCTTTTCAAATATCCCGTGTGACCTCAAATAAAAAGGAATCCATGAAATTCTGACTATAAAATAGAACACCCACATATGCCAACAAATCAATTTTAGAACATTTTGAATATCCTTCTTCAAGGAGAATAGACGTGTCAAAGGGAGAGGATGAGCAGCTTTTCTAGATCTAGACAAAAATTATCTACAAAATTCTTGGTGTATAATGTAACAAACTTGAATTTATGTTTAAGTACAGCACGTTTGTCGTTCAACACTTGTTGAAAATTTATTTATTTGGATTTTTCTAAAAAATAACAGCCAAAGTTTCCGTTCAATTTCATAATTTTTAAATGTTGTAGAATTAAGCATGATTATTTAATGAATATTTTGTCGATGCTTCCATAACTGTATTTAAATAAATTAATTTTCATAAATATCCTCTTGATTCTTTTATAACTATCAACAATATTGTAGGAATCTACCATGTAAGATGTCTACCGTGTAATGTAAGAGGCGACTTACATTAAAACTACAGCACTGGTAAAATATAAAATATATAGTAATAAAAATATATTTTATAACGTTACAGGATATATTTTCTCAATAAGTATAAAATTTAACTTAACTCTGGTTGCATTTCTAATCAAAAGTTACCATAAATTTAGTATGAGCTAAAAAACAAACTATTTTAACATTTAAAAGCCGCAATTTTTTCATTACAACCTTTAGGCAGAAGCTTCAACAAATCTATTGTAACTAAATTTAACGTTTTCAGAATATTTCATGACTCATGCATTTATTATTGGTTGACATACATTACATTGGGAAATTTTAGCTAACTTGAAAATTCTTAAAATAGCAAAAAGCAGACTACAAAATTTGACACGGGCACGCAGTTTCATCAATATAAAAGAGTAAAAAAAAATTAATTTATAAAAGAAGAATTTTTATGTGGAATTCACTTTTTTTTCATTTAATAGATACATATAAAATATTACAATTTGCTTCAATAAAAACAAAATTTTCCAGGTACATTTTTAAATAAACTTTATTTAAAACAATTCATAAATTAATTTACAGGTACTAGATAGAAAATAAATATAGATAGTTCCAAAGATCTCTTCTTCTTGCAATCACCAAACCCCTCTTTCGCTACATAAATGACTGTATCCACATCTATAAATTCCGTGAAGACGTGAATATCTCAGGCCAAGTATACTTATGGTATTTAGAAAAAATCTAGTGGATAAGGGCTTTTCCATATCCGAGACCAGCACCATAGGCAAGGCCAGCTCCATATCCAAGACCAGCTCCATGGCCAAGACCAGCACCATAGCCGAGACCAGCTCCATAACCGAGACCAACACCATAACCAAGACCTGCACCATGTCCAACTCCGTTTCCGAGACCCAATCCGGCACCGTAACCCAAACTGACACCATGGCCTATTCCGGCACTATAAGCAACTGGAACAGAAACAGCTGGTGCAGCTACGATTGCTGGAGCAGCATGGTTAACGACTGGAGCGACCGGAGCAGCGTAGGGGCTGGCGATCAGAGCGGCAGCTGGGGCGCTGGCAGCGGTTCCAGGCTCGTTGGTCTTGACGGTGGCGCGGAAACCATGTCCGTCAGCGACGTAGTTGACAACCCTGGCTCTTCCATCGATGTCGGCAAGGGTGTAGGATCCCTTTTTGTTTCCATGAGCGTCTCCGACTTCGGATCTGGAGTTGGTTGCACCGTATCCATCCTTGATGTCATAACCAAAAGCATAGTTTCCGTAAGCCTGTAAAGAGATCTAACATTTAGAACTTCACGAAAATATGAAGTCAGCTAACTAAAATCATCATTTTTAATAAGTTATGACAAATTGCTGAGTAGAGCTCAATAGAAAGCGATTTTTATACATGCACACACTAATAATCTCTAACGGTGACATGGAACTCCGTTCGAACGGCGGTTTATAATAATAACGCTAAATTAGCCTCCCAACCAGTAGATTTATGACTTATGTGCTAATGTCCGATCTATTTCATCAGCTAAAATATCTATGTGTCATTTAATGTTAGTTTCGAGTCATTTAAATATTATAAATAATAGCTATAAGATGAAAATAATTATTGAAACATTTAAAAAAAGATTGATCTCAGAAATTTTAATCACAGTAAAACTTATTGCTTTGTAATTAAATTGTGAAAAAAAAAAGCAAATAGAAATTTCTAAAACTCCATTTTAAAGAATTTAAAATATTTATCTGAATCTTTTTCTCTAACGGGTGGGTACTTTGCCGATTAGACATTGTCCTGACAACGGCCGGAAGGTGTTGGCCACTTTATTATGGCGGCACCTAGTAAGTGGTCCAACATCGTCCCTTATGAAGGGACGGACATGACAACCACGCCCAGTCGGGGATCGAACCCGGCCGCCGGGTGTTGAACTCGAAACCGGAGTACGGCGCTTTACCCACCATACAACTCGATCGGTATCAATCTGAATCTAAATTTTAGCTTTTTAGCTTATATCGATTGTCATTAAAATACATAAAATATTTTATTTACAATGAACTCTCTAATTTGATTTTTCAATATTTTAAATTAAGCATTTTTGGCAGGAATTGATATCGAACGTTTAATTCCACAGCGAAAACCTAAGAACAGGAAAAGAATTTTATACTTACATCTTGTTGCCTGGAACTGGCGCTAACGCCGGTGCTTACAATTGGTGCTTTTAGGAGAATGTTTGCATTGGCTGCTGCTACAGCAGCGAAAAACAAAGCTACCTGTAAAAGAGAAAACACAAAGGAATTACTTAATTACATTTCTTAAATTTCGTATTAACATGAAGCTATTAAATTAGTGATCTGTCGTACATCACAAGGCTTGAAATTCTGTTATTACTATAATCATTAATTAACCATTTATTACATTCAACATTATTGTCTGATTTATCATCTTTCTATGTTAGAGACTATCCACATAAACGGTCCGGGAGATTCTTTTCATATTATCATGGAGATTTATGGATTGAGTGTCTTTTAAGTTTATACCAAGATATCAATGAAATTGTGTGCGTAGACTGAAACGAAAACTGTCATTTTCTTTTGTCGATTATAATTAGATTGACCATACATGATGTATGAAGCGAGATAGTAAATAGTGTAGTTTCCTTTATTTCTAATTTTTGGGTATATGCATTGCAAAGATACTTGCAATTGACTATGGTTTTTTGAAAATAAAAACATTGTTTTTCAATTTACAATCACAATTTACAATTCAATTTTTCAATGTACGCTCGGAATGTAAATTTTTTTTATAAAAAAAAATCATATCTCAAAAACTTTTCATGCCTAACTTACTACGTCTACTGATTGCATTCCGACAAAAAATGTATAGGCATTTTTATTTTATAAAGTATGTATTTAGAAGTAGAAAATTGTTAATTTATTTGGAAATACTTAAATTTCAATTCTATAATCTATGTATAGTTTGTCATTTAACTTTTGAAATGTTACATTCATATATTATTATGTATAAGAAACCTTATCTATACTACTCATAACCTATTGACTTTTACCAGATTTTAAACAGTATTTTTGTAGTTTTTGTATGTATTTTTTACTTTATTATCTTTATAATTGAATCAATAAATTTTGAAGCTTGCAAATATGTTTACCTAAATTTCTATTGCCATACAGTATTATTCTTAAGAACCTGCAAAAACCTTATAACAAAAGTAGAGAAAGTAACATACGTTTTAGTGTATAAAGGTTACTGAACAGATACGATGTACAAATGTTAGAAACATTCAATTTTTATTCGAAGAAAAATTATAGTACTAACTCCTTACCTTAGCAATCATTGTTTGGTATTAACTGTTTTCAGAACTGAATGAATGGGCATCGGATTATTTGCTTTTATAGTAAGTCGTCTTTCATGAGAAAACTAGTATGTTTCTGTCCTTGAAGTTTTAAAACACAGAAGAAATGAGACCATTGACTTCAGCTGGTACAGCGTATACGGAAGGAATTTCCAACCGTTGATTAGTATGTCCTTCATATTTGAGGTATGTCCGCTTATGGGATAATTAAAACTTGTGCCTAGGCAGTAAAGCAATACCTTAATTCAAATTAAATAAAGTCCTTGCAGAAATATTTTATTTTTAAATTCTTATATCTCTCTGCGTTGGTTATACAATAGTATTTTGAAAGTAAAGGAAAAATTCATGGATATTTTCTCATTTTTTTCTTTTTCATAAATGAATGAAGGTTATTTGCCCGATCGAAACCTAAATGAAATTATCACCCAGCTGCACCGAAAAATTTAAAGTGGTATTCACAATAATACGTTTAGTGTTGGAGGTTAAAACTAAGTAATTATTTTTCTACCTAAATATGCTTGCGGCAGAATATTCTTCAATAAGTTATGCTGGGCTGGTTCTAGGGATAGGCTGTCTGGCTGTAAAAAGTCCCTAAAGTGCGTCAAAATGACAAATTTTCTAGAAGGCAAGGACATCAAGTATTGAAATTAAAAATAAAAATTCTGTTTGATAATTTTGAAGAAAAGGCTCTATCCGACGATGATTTAAGAAAGGAATTTGATTTATGTTCAGCACACTTTTTATAAATACAGTTTTTAAGAAAGAGAGTTTAGTTTTAAATTTCAAATTGCGTCCCTTCTAAATAAAGCAATTAAATCTTAAAACTTCCATTTGAACTTTCAACTGAGACATTCACAACTATGATTTAAGTACCTAACATAATTTGGAAGTAATTTCAATCAGCATTCTCATAAAAGTTAGCGTAATGAATAAAAGTTTTCGTAAAAATTAGTGGAATCATTTATAAAGCTTAAAATTGAACTTCAATTTTACTTCATCAGTTTTTTTTTCATTATTATTATTTTGTATAGTTGATTTCAAAAATTAAAATGCTCCAAAAGAAAAATTAGACTTTTTTAATTTGTTAGTGATGCTGTTGACAGTTACGTTAGGCATCCCTCCCTCCCCCCTCTAAAAAAAGAAACTATTGGTTGTTTTTATGGAAATGCGGTTGCGGATAATGATCATGCTATTAGTGCGGAATGCTGGGAGGTTTTTTTAGTGCGTACAGGGTTGTCAACTGTCATGTAAAACTTAAGATCCCGGAATAAAAAGGAAATTTCCTTTTTAATTGAAAAGTCAGGGAAAATTGCCATTTTTTTCTATAAAGGTGGAAAATATTGATGTGTGATGTGGAAAAATATCTGTAGTCTACATTTATAAATAATTTTATATTATAAAATTTATAAATGTAATTTATAAATAAATTTTATAAGGAATGCTTATGTTTAGAAACAAAATAAAAATGACTTGATATAGGTGAGCAACAGCGTCAGCGGTAGTATTTTTAAGGAGGACATTGTTTTTAAAAATCTCGTTTAACCTAGTTCAAAAACAACTTGTTCAACCTAAACAGAATGTACAATAAAGCAAAATGCTACCCAAAGGAAATCTTTTATTTCTTTCTTCAACTAAGCCCCAATATATAAATAAATAAATCTGTATTCGACACGCCAGGCTTGTGCACTCATATCAATTCATATTAATTTTTTTTTTAAATCCTGAAAAACGTCAATGCATTCCGAAAATATAGCATGATGATTATCTGCACCTGCATTTCCATGAAAACATGCCATAGGGCTTTTTGGAGCACATTTTATCTGTCAACATTATTACTGCCCAATTGATATTCAAATGTTTTTACCCGTCACTGTGTGTCAACTTTGGACTGTTAGATAATTTAAAATTTAACATATAAATGTTTGTTCCATAAAAATGAATTGAAACCAATTTTTTTGAGTTTATAAAACGAGTGTGTTACTTTATAAATTTCATAATTTGATAGTCGTTAAAAGTGCTGCAATGCACTCTTTCTAGTAAGAGCTCAGTGCAACAAATTACTTTGAACACATTGAAAAGTATTAAAATGTCGTAGATATAAATATTACGAATTACTATCCTTGTAGGTGCTTGCATTTTAAAAGTAGTGACGCATTTAAAAGCACTTTAAAAGTAGGATATTTCTAAAGTTTTTGCCACTTTCCAAAACATGACGTAAAATCGAATATCACGCTGTCAGAGCCGCGTAGAGATAAAAATAAATTTATAAGCGAACTGTGCTTGATATAACGCGAATTTAGTGATTCTGATCCCATATGACCTCGGAAAGTTAAGCAGCACTGGTTTGGCCTGCGTTTGGGAGGGTGAAGATCTCTCTCTACTGGGCTGCCATGGAACCGTGTACGCTTACATAAGCTCGTGCACGTAAAATCTGTTGGTGGCTCCAATTTTCTTCATGTTCAAACGATAACTCTGGGGGTGATGGTTTCAGATGCTATGTCTCTCATCTGGAAATATTTTTAAATTAGGAGACCCCGGGCAAGTCAGACTTTTTCCCACTGGAATTCATTATAATGGGAGCCTTCCCGTTTCGCCCAACGCCGTCCTATATGGGGGGATCTGGTGGCCTTCGCGAATGCCAGAGGGCATAAGAAACGAAAACGACATTAAAGTAAGTGAAACGTTAACTTAAAGTATTTGATTAAATGTACGTGTATAAAGCAAAATTATGTAGTGCATTAATAAAAAACAAAACGTATCAGTGTATCAGTGATTGACATCAGCCGATAATTGTTTTTGGTAAATTATATCGTAGCATCTAGTGCACCCAGCAACGCTGGACTATGCAGTTAGCATTTTCATAAATTCCGATACAATATAAAAAAAGTAAGACTCTCTTCAGAATCAACTTTTTAAAAATTATACACATAATAGTGACTTTTATTTCATAATACTCAAATATACAATAGTGGAATTTACTTTTGAAGATTTAGTACCCAAGGTAATGTTTGAAACTGTCATGATAGAACAATACTTAGGGATTATTGGAAGCTGAACGAAATCACAAAACGTATAAAATTATTTTTTTAATACGTAAGTTCTTAGCCCCAGCATGTTAATCTGATTGATCTTCTGAAAGAATTTTTAAAGCGTGTTGTAAAATTACGCCGATATCATATTCGAGATAATCTAGGAACAGGTCCCTTAGGGCTGTCATATATTGAATGTTTTTAAAATTTGATTTCTCATAGGTAGTACTTGGTAAAGTGACAGTAGAGTTAAAATTCATGTCGGCAGGGCTATAATATCGCTTGGGATAATTGGGATTTTGCCCAGGGAGCCCTATTACTACACCATTAGAAAATATTCTTCGTCTATTTCTAATATACATGCTGGATACTGGTAACTCGACGTATTCCTGGTAAACCGTGATAGGGGAGTCAAAATGTTGCAATTTTCATCCACATATGTATGGCCGAAAATCAATAGTTTATGAGAAAACGGAATTTCAAACTGTTTTCTTAAATAACCCAAAATTTGACATTCAAGTGCAAATTTTAAAAACTCTAAATGGGTTTCACTTTAATTCATTTCCATAGCTAAAACTCTAAGTAGCTAACGCAATCATGAAATGTACAAAAGTACTTTAAGATTTAAATTCACGAGCCATTACATGTATTTTTTAAGTTAAGATTGCAAAAGTGCTCTTAATTTCATAATATATTCTATTATTAGAAAAAACCAAAGTCAATAAATTAATTCCTGCAAAAAATTACGCAACTAAAATTTTTATACTGTGCCCTGGTCCTATCAGTCATATTTTGAAAATTTTAATTATACAATTTCACGCACACTAAAAAATTACATTCTCAAAAAATATTTCATTTATTTTTTACTAACTATTGTGATTTAAATAACATCAACTGTACTGAATTCATGTTTCTGATTGCTCTTTCTGAGAGGTGCGCTCCAATGGAAGCGGAAAAAGGAAAAACCAAGGCTGGCAAAGATCCGAAAGAGAAAACTCAACTGCCTTAGGCTAAAAGGCTATGTATTACTGTTAAAATATTTAAAAGCATTTTTATTACATTTATAATGATCACATCGTGCCAACATTTTGAATACTAAATGTCTCAAACTATACATTATATGGAAAAATTGAAAAGTTGATACTTTGATCAATTATGAAGATCGAAAGGTGCCAGTTCCCCTTAAATTTGTAATAGAACTTTTCCCGCGGTTTTTCCAGGCTTAATCACTTTGGAGTAAAGCTAATTTTTAGTGACAGGCTTAATTAGGAAGTGACGTAAAAAAAGTCGCTAACCAAAATTTTCAGTTGTCAACTTTACCGAGAGCTTCTACTCCCTGAACTTAAACGTAGACAGGTGAAAGGCAAAATCCGAGTCCAAAATAACTGTTTTTAACATATATCACAGTATTAATTGAATCGGTGAGTGCAGATACCACCTCCGTCACAAAAAGGAAATTTTTCAGGAGAGAGAAAAAACTCATAGCTCCTCCAAATTTTCAAAGATTTAAACTTTTCTTTTTCCTCGGCCATAACATGCATTTATGTTTCTGTCATGCAAATATTGCCTAATTTCGACATCAATTAGGCTCAGGAAAATATAAAATTTGATTCGGACTTATGCTGTTTCTGCACTCACCTGGTTTTTAGTCAGCTGAAAACTTGGAAAAAGGTAATCATTCAAATCAAATCAAAGAAAATCAAATCACCTTTTATTGTCTAACCATATTTATGGTGTACAAAAGTCAAGAACATGAATTTAGGAGAAAAAAAGGGCTTTGTTTGCAGAAAATTATGGAGATGAAAATCTAACATTGAAGCTGGAATAACTATTTTTTAGAAAACCACCCCTAGGACAGGGCAGGTGGCCAATAATAGTGTTAAAATAGATCATTCTCGACCATTGATTCAGTGCCGTGTGTCGACCATTGATCATTGCCGCCCATCGTTCGATAAAGAAGCCCCGTATCAACGCGCATCTTGCCTTTCTAAGCTTATTTTCATCGAAAACGATTTTTCGCATTTTTGTGACTGAAGTGGTTTCTGCACTCACCGATTCAATTGTATCACATACAAGAATTTTATCCATCAAAAAAGAATGATGGAACTTCATGAGTTTCGACTTGAATTGTCTATTACGTGCATAAATGCCACACTCTACCACTTCGTTTACTGGAGGAAAAAGAAACCATCTTAAAGTTAATCAATTTTTTTTTCATTTTTTTTTTACTAGGGGCCAAGGCCCCTAAACTCCCTAAGCTCGCTTTTGTATAAGGAATTCGGCTTCTAATGATGCTTATTATTAAAAAAGGTATAATTTTTACAGACAAAACCTAACGATTGGATCAGACAGAATGTTACCGAGCTACACATTGCTTGGTTCTTGCATGTTCCTTGTCATACAAGATTTTAAACTTCACACAATTTTTAATTGCGTAAAACCTACGGAGCACCTTGAGTATTTGCCACGCATGGCGATTTTTCATAATTTGGCGACTTTCGTATATGTATAGTTAGTAATTAGTTCTAAGAAAACAGTACTTCATAAGTTTCCTTTGATGAAAACTACGGAACAGCTAGAATAGCTTGCTACCAATGGCGACTTGGTACTTACGTATTATCCCGGTGGTCATTCCCGCTAAACTATTTTTTCGTCAAATGAGTCGTCAAACTGTTGCCAATCGTATTCAAAACCATTACTAATTTCATGTGCCCGGTATTTATCTTCGCCAAAACTCGCTCGTCTTGGCGGACCGCCGGGATAATAGATAAGTACCGGCAACTTTTCATTATTTGGCGATTTACACATGCTCATAAATGATAATTACTGTTCCTGTAAGTTTACCGGTAAAACCGTTATCCATATATTCATATAGATAATCCTTTGCAGATTGGCATATTTAGCATAACGAAATATATCATCTCGCAGCGCTCGCAAATATCCAAGTTGTACTTTAACTTGTATAATGCTATAGTTAACACCGACAAATATTTCTACTGGTAGCGAATAGGTTTATCTTGGGTATAACCAAGATAAACCTATTCGGCTTTACTATAATTTGCATTTTAATTATCGTTCATTTTCAAGATACTGGGTGCAAACATTTGGTACACGTTTAGATTCACTCTGCTTGGAGAGATATACTTAATCAGATTTTACCTGACGCCAAAATGGCGCTTTTTAAATCAGTTGCAATTAGTTATTCTGTTTTGGAAAAACAAATAATCGGTAATTCTGAACTCCTATTATTTAAGAGATTTGAAAGTCGTCAACTTTGTGTAACACACTTTTACTTATTAATTTTTTCATATACTTTTTTAATTTCGAGAAGAATGGGTGTATTTCTACTTCATATTTGTCACTTTTACGCTATACTACATTCTTGGAATTACTTTCTTGTAAAGCATGAATGATGTTATGCTAGCAAAAATTCCCACATCTGCAAACTATTAAGCTTATTTTTTCAGTTTTTTATTAATATCTTCTAAAACAACTCGAATTTCGAAATTTAAGACAGTTTTTCGAATTCCTCAGAATTTTCCAAATCCGTGGACACCTTAGTCAAAACTCAAATCCCCACGGTTTAGGAGGAGATAGCCGAACAAGCTCTTCACAGCGGCGGCGGCAGCGTACGTTACTTTTTTTTAGAATAGAGAGGTAATTCCCGTTCTCTGAAAGTATTTAGGTGATCTCTCGATGTTAAATGATTTGTTTTCCTGAAATTCACTAGAGACTACTATCGTTTTATGAAGAACTAGCTGCGTGCCCGTTCTCCGCACAGTAGGAAACGAATATTTTCCCGAAATAGAATCTTAACTACCTGTGCAAAAACAAATCACAAACAAAAAGTTCTAGTAGTCCCTTTGTCGAAACTATCGCGGGATATATAAACGCAACGTAGAATTATAGTTTATTTAGTTGTAAGGCGCTCGTTGAAAAATGATGAATAGAACACTTTTAATTTCACGAAATATTTATTAATGTGATGCACCGTGCTTTAATCTATATTACATAGCAAATCTACTATTACTACGTATTACGTATACTATTTGTTACTTAAATTACTATTACCTATCTTCGCTTCTCTCTCTTAATGCTCAATTCAAAGAAATTGATTATATATTTTAAACCAATGGTGCCTTTCTACTCTTTGGTGATTTTTTGGAATTTATGCATTGCCATTAAAACAGCTCTACATATACTTTTAAGCATTATTCTTCTCTGAATGACGTATTTAGCAGCGTAAAATACTTTATCTCTCCTTGGTGGAAAATATCCAAACTGTACCAATTTAAATATTTAAATCCTCGACGGTTCAGGTTCGTGAAAAACATCAAACCGTGTAATCTCGAGGAACTATTTAGAATCGCTGAAATTGGGAATATGACGTGTGTTGCAGAGTTTAGGAATTTACGCAAATTTTCATTTATGACGTCACGTTCTGACCCGGGTAGTTGGTTATATAGCGCAGTAGTTTTCAAATGGAATAATATTGAAACATACGCCGTAGAAAATCTGTCACTTTCGACAGAACTTATTAAAGTTAATTTGAGATATGTTCGGGTTATTCCTAGCTAATCGGTGTTTCAAATATTTTTCGGGTTAATGATGTAACTTTTGTGCGAGAGCTTGTTAAGGTGCAAGAATTTGCCTCCTCAAAAAAGTATATCTAATGTTTATAATATACCGTCACAAGTAATCCCAACTTGGCGAAATTTTGCACGATTTTTAGCTGAGATACATTAGACTTTGAAATTTCAGCTAACTCGAAAATTGGAAAAATAGCAAAAAGCAGATGACCCGGATACAAATTTGGTTAAGATACAAAATTTTACCCGGGAAAGCAGTTTTAGGAAAACAAAAGAGTCAAAACACGTCTTTATAAGGGAACAAAATTTGTGGAATTCACTTTTTTTACTTTCCGAACATGTACCATGTAAGGGAAATATTGTATTCATGAAAAAATTCGACTTCGAGATTTTGGTGTATTTACACGCTTTGAGGTCTTCTGAATTCATTTATGCTATTTTTATGAGATGTATGTGTGTTTGTGTGTGTGAGTGAACACTATAGCTCCTAAACGGGGCATTCGATTGAAGTCAAATTGGTATATATGTTATAAAATACTATCGTAAGACCGGTATTGATTTTGATGTGTATATGTCTTATAGTTTTTATACAGAGTTATGACAAAGATTTCTTTTACATTATGGCATATGGAGTGAAATTCTTGAATGTGCGCTAGCGTTTAAACGACGCATTCGATTGAGCTTCAATTTGGTATATATGTTTGAATTATTCATCGATTAAAATTTATTTAAATGGTTGGCAATGATCTTAATCGAAAGTGTTCGGAAAGTAGAGTGGAGTCACTCCAGATTTCTTTTTTTTTTTTCATTTAATACATACATATAAAATATTACGATTTGCGTCAATAAAAACAAATTTTTCCAGATACATTTTTAAATAAACTTTATTTAAAACAATTGATAAATAAATTTACAGATACTAGACAGGAAATAAATATAGAGAGTCCCAAAGATCTCGTCTTTGCAACAACCAAGCCCTTTTTTGGTTACATAAACGATTGCATCAACATCTATAAATTATGTGAAGGCATGAAGACCACAGGCCAAATATACTTATGGTATTTAGAGCAAATCTAGTGGATAAGTGCTTTTCCATATCCGATACCTGCACCATAGCCGAGACCAGCACCATAGCCAAGTCCTGCACCATAGCCGAGACTAGCCCCATAGCCAAGTCCTGCACCATATCCAACTACGTTTCCGAGACCCAATCCGGCACCGTAACCAAAGCCGACACCATGGCCTATTCCGGCGCCATAAGCAACTGGAGCAGCAATAGCTGGTGCAGCTACGATTGCTGGAGCAGCATGGTTAACGACTGGAGCGACCGGAGCAGCGTAGGGGCTGGCGATCAGAGCGGCAGCTGGGGCGCTGGCGGCGGTCCCAGGCTCGTTGGTCTTGACGGTGGCGCGGAAACCATGTCCGTCAGCGACGTAGTTGACAACCCTGGCTCTTCCATCGATGTCGGCAAGGGTGTAGGATCCCTTTTTGTTTCCATGAGCGTCTCCGACTTCGGATCTGGAGTTGGTTGCACCGTATCCATCCTTGATGTCATAACCAAAAGCATAGTTTCCGTAAGCCTGTAAAGAGATCTGACATTTAGAACTTTACGAAAATATGAAGTCAGCTAACTAAATCGTCATTTTTAAATAAATTATTACAAGTGGCTCAGTAGAGCTTAACAGAAAGCGATTTTTATACATTCACACACTAATAAGTTCCAACGGTGAAATGGAACTCCATTCGAACGGAGGTTTACAATAATAACGTTAAATGAACCTATCAACCAGTGGATTTATGACTTATGTGCTAATGTCTGATCTATTTGATCGGCTAAAATATCTTTGTGTCTTTTAAAAGTTCGGAATTTATTCGTGCTAAGATTTGTATCAAAAAGAATGTTTGTTTGGAGTAATTTAAATGTTATAAATAGTAATAACATTAGAATGATTATTGAAACATTTTCAACAAAATTGATCGCAAAAATTTTAATCACTGTAAAACTAATTGTTTTCTAATTATTTTGTCAAAAAAAGTGAATAGAAATTTCTAAAAATACTATTTCAACAAATTAAAATATCTATTCAAATCTGAATTTTCGCTTTTTAGTTTATATCGATTGTTATTAAAATGCATAAAACATTTAATTTACAATGAACTCTCTATTTTGATTCTTCAGTATTTTAAATATACATTTTTGCAGAAATTTGTATAGCACGTTTAATTTCACAGCGAAAATTTAAAAACATGGAATGAATTTTATACTTACATCTTGTTGTCTAGAACTGGCGCTAACGCCGGTGCTTACAATTGGTGCTTTTAGGAGAATGTTTGCATTGGCTGCTGCTACAGCAGCGAAAAATAAAGCTACCTGTAAAAGAGAAAACACACAAGAATTAATTAAATACATTTCTTAAATTTCGTATTAACGTGAAGATATTAAATTAGTGAGGTGTCTTGCATCACAAAAGCTTGAAATTCTATTATTACTATCATCATTAACTAACAATTTATTACATTCTGGAATATTGGCTCATTTATGATCTTTCTTATGTTAGAGAATATCCACATAAACGGTCCGGGAGTCTCTTTTCATATTTTCATGACGATTTATAGATTGAGTGTCTTTTAAGTTTATATCAAGATATCAATGAAATTGTGTGCGTAGACTGAAACGTAAATTGCCATTTTCTTTTATCTTTTAAATTAGATTTAACATACATGATGTATGAAGCAAGATAGTAAATAGTTTAGTTTCCTTTATTTCTAATTATTGGGTATATGTATTGCGAAGATACCTGCAATTGACTACGGGTTTTTGAAAATAAATATATTGTTTTTTTAAATTACGCTTTGAATGAAATTTTTTTCTGAAAGAAAAAATCATTATATCTCAAAAATTGTTCATGCCTAAATTACTAAGTCTAGTGATTGCATTGCAACAGAAATGTACAGGCATTTTTATTTTATAAAGTATATATTTAGAAGTAGAAAATTGTTACTTTATTTGGAAATACTTAAATTTCAATTCTATAAACTACGTATAGTTTGTCATTTAACTTTTGAAATGTTACATTCATATATTATTATGTATAAAACTTAATCTATACATAACAGATTGACTTTTACCAGATTTTAAACAGTATTTTTTTAGTCTTTGTATTTTTTATTTTATTATCTTTATAATTGAATCGATTAATTTTGAAGTGTGGAAATATGTTTACATAAAATTTCTATTGCCAAACGGTAATATACTTAAGACCATGCAAAAACCTTATACCAAAAGTAGAGAATGTAGCATAAAGTTTAGTGTAGAAAGGTTACTGAACAGATAGGATGCACAAATGTTAGAAACATTCAATTTTTATTCGAAGAAAAATTATAGTACTAACTCCTTACCTTAGCAATCATTGTTTGGTATTCACTGTTTTCAGAACTGAATGAATGGGCATCGGATTATTTGCTTTTATAGTAAGTCGTTTTTCATGAGAAAACTAGTATGCTTCTGTCCTTGAAGTTTTAAAACAGAGAAGAAACGAGAGCTTTGACTTCAGCTGGTACAGCGTACACGGAAGGAATTTCGAATCATTGATTAGTATGTCCTTCATATTTAAGGTAGTCCGCTTATGGGCTAATTAAAACTTGTGCCTAGGTAAATCAGTACCTTAATTCAAATTAAATAATGTCCTTGCAGAAATATTTCATTTTTAAATTCTTATATCTCTCTGCGTAGGTTATGCAATTGTATTTTGAAAGTTAAGGAAAACCTTATGGATATTTTCTCATTTTTTCTTTTCCCATAAATGGATAAATGTTATTTGCCCGTACGAAACCTAGACGAAATTATCATCAAGCTGTATTGAAAAATTTAATGTGGCACACACAATCGTACGCTTAGAGTTGGAGGTTAAAACTAAGTACTAATTTTTTCTCTACCTAAATCTGCCGGCGGCAGAATAGTCTTCAATTAGTTGAGCTGGGCTGGTTCAAGATATAGGCTCTCTGGCTGTAAAAAGTCACTAAAGTGCGTCAAAATGACAACTTTTCTAGAAGGCAAGGACATCAAGTATTGAAATAAAAAAACACATTGTGTTTGGTAATCTGGAAGAAAAAGCTCTATCCGACGATAATTTAAGAAAGGAATTTTATTTATGTTCAGCACACTTTTTATAGATACAGTTTTTAAGAAAGAGAGTTTTTATTTAAATTTCAATTTATGTCCTTTTTAAATAAAGCAATTAAATCTTAAAATCTTCATTTGAACTTTGAATTTGGGTATTCACATTTATGATTTAAGTACCTAAAATAATTTAGAAGTAATTTCAATCGGCATTCTCATATTTAGCGCAATCGTTTAACTTTAAAATTCAACTGCTGGTTTTTCCCCCATTATTATTGCTATGTATAGTTGATTACAGAAATTACAGAGCCGGCAAAAGAAAGAGTTGACTTTTTTTATTTGACAGTAAAACTCTTGAAAGTGTGTGTGTGTTACGTTGGGAATCCCCATAATGATCATGCTCTTAGTACGGAATCCTGGGAGGTTTTATTGGTGAACAGGGTTGTGAGGAACGGTCAAGGAAAACTAAAAATCCTAGTGCAGTAAAAAAAAATTATTTTAACAGGAAATTTCAGGGAAAATTGCAAATTGTGGCTATGAACGTGGAAAATATTGAAGTGTCATGAGGAAAATTATCTAAAGTCTGCAGTTATAAATAAATTTTGCATTTACTTTATGTTTTAAAAAATAACTTGATATAGGTGTGCAAAGCGTCAGCTGTAGTTGTTTTAAGGAGGGCCTAGTTTAAAAATAACTTGTTAAACCTAAAGAGATTGTATAATAAAGCAAAATGTTACCCAAAGGTAATGCTTTATTGTTTTTTCTTTAATTACGCCCCTAAAAATAAATAAATAAATAAATAAATCTGTATCGACACACCAATCTTGCGCACTTATATCATATCATGAGAATTCTTTAATCCTGAATGCGCTAAAACGTCTCTGCATTTTGAAATTATAACATGATGATTAACTGTACCTGCATTTCCATGAAAACATGATATAGGGCAGCGTTTCTCAACCTGTAGGGCGCGCCCCTCAAGGGGGGCGCAGAGCGTTTGCAAGGGGGGGGGGTCGGGAAAAAACAAAGAGCAAATAGTGATGCATGTTTTTAAAAAATCATCTTATTTATTCTCACTTTTACTCAAAAATATATCCATTTTCGCTTAAAATGTTCATTCAAACTTTACTGATAACATTACTTTGTGGAAAATTCGACTAAATGTTCATTGTTAAAGATAAAAAAAACTGAACGTATGCTGAAAATTGTGAGGGAGGGGGCGCCAACGTAAGTTAGCCTTTGTTGGGAGATGCAACGTTAAAAGGTTGAGAACTGCTGCTATAGGGATTTTTGGAGAACGATTTATCTGTCAAGATTATTACTGCCAAATTGATATTCAAATGTTTTTACCCGTCACTGTATGTCAACTTTCGACAGTTATATAATTTGAAATTTAACATATATATAACTTTTCCACAAAACTGAATTGGAACCAATTTTGTGAGTTTATAAAAGGAATGCGTTACTTTATAAATTTCATAATTTCAAAGCCGCTAAAAATGCTGCAATGCACTCTTTCTCGTAAGAGATCAGTGCAACACATTACTTTTGAACACAGTAAATAGTATTAAAATCTCGTAGATATTACTAGTGCGAATTCCTGTAGGTGGAGGCGTTTTAAAAGTAGTCACACGTTTAAAAGCATTTTAAGAGTAGTAGATTTCTAAATTTTTTTCCCACTTTCCAAACCATGACGTAAAATCGAATATCATGCTGTTATAGCAGCGGATACATAAAAATAAGCGAACTGAGATTGATATAATGTGATATTATAATTACTGACTCTGATCCCATATGAGCACGGAAAGTGAAGCAGCACCGGTTTGGCCAGTGCTTGGGATGGTGAAAATCTCTCTCGGCTGGACTGCCGTGGAACTGTGTACGCTAACAGAAGCTGGTGCACGTAAAATGTGTTCGTGGCTCCAATGTCCTGCATGTTCAAACGATACCTCTGGGTTTGAGGGTTTCAGCTACTAGGTCTCTCATCTGGAACTGGTTTATAACTAAGAGACTCCGAACAAGTCGGACATCCTCCGCTGGAATTCACTGAAATAGAAGCCGTCCCGTTTCGCCCATTCCGTACTATAAGGGGATCTGGTGTACTTCGCGCATGCCGGAGGGCATAAGAAACGAAAAAGACATCAAAATTAGCGAAACGTTAACTTAAAATGTTTGATTAAATATAACCTGATAAAGCAAAATAAGGTAGTACATTAATGAAAAACAAAACGCAACCGTGATTGACATCAGCCAATAATTATTTTCAGTAAATTATACCGTAGCCTCTAGTGCACCCTGCAACGCTGGACTATGCAGTTAGCATTTTTATAAATTACGATCTATATATATATAATAAAAATGAATGTTTGTGGGTGTGTATGTGTGTGGGTGTGTATGACGTTGAAAAACTCCAAAACCATTTGACCGAGAAATTTGGTACACTTAAGTCTTTTGTCACGGAGAAGGTTTCTATACTATCCATTTTCCTCTAGCTCGCTGCTAGGTGGCGCTGCAGAACGTCGAATTCTATTCAACCGCTTGCTATGAAAATAGCGTTTGACCTATCTGGACGAAAATTGGCACATATGGATATTTGAACACGGGGAATATTTTTACACTATCTGCTTTGCCATGACTTGCCGCTAGGTGGCGCTGCAGAGTGTCGAATTCTATTCCGCTGGACCGCTTGCTATGAAAATACCATTCAACCAATTTTGATGAAAATTGCTATTTATGGATATTTGAGCACGGAGAAGGTTGTTATGCTATCCAATTTCCTCTAGCTTGCCGCTAGGTGACGCTGCAGAACGTCGAATTCTATTCCGTTCGACCGCTTCCCATGCAAGTGCCATTCAACTGATATTTATGAAAATTGGTACGTATGGATATTTGAACACGGAGAATATTTTTACACAATCCATTTTCCTGTAACTTGACGCTAGATGGCGCTGCAGAACGTCTATTTCTATTCCTTTCGACCACGTGCTATGAAAATACCGTTCAACCGTTTTTATGAAAATTGGTACGAATGGATATTTGAACACGGAGAATATTTTTACACTATCCATTTTGGAATGACTTGCCATAAGACGGCGCTGCAGTACATCGAATTCTATTCCGTTCGACCGCTTGCTACGCAAGTACCGTTCAACTTGCTTGATGAAATGTACACACGGATATTTGAGACGTAGAACATTTTATTTATCCTTTTGCTATACTTGACGCTAGATGCACGCAGACGTCGATTTCTATTCCGTTCGACCGCTTCCGTGCAAGTGCCATTCAACTGATTTTATGAAAATTGGTACGTATGGATATTTGAACACGGAGAATATTTTTACACAATCCATTTTGCTGTAACTTGACGCTAGATGGCACTGCAGAACGTCTATTTCTATTCCGTTCGACCACGTGCTATGAAAATACCGTTCAACCGTTTTTATGAAAATTGGTACGTATGGATATTTGAACACGGATAATATTTTTACACTATCCATTTTGCCATGAAATTCTATTCCGTTCGACCGCTTGCTATGCAAGTACCGTTCAACCTGTTTTGATGAAAATTGGTACACACGGATATTTGAAGACGTAGAACATTTTTATTTTATCCATTTTGCTATAACTTGACGCTAGATGGCACAGCAGAACGTCGATTTCTGTTCCGTTCGACCGCTTCTTGTGCAAGTGCCATTCAACTGATTTTTATGAAAAGTGGTACGTATGGATATTTGAACACGGAGAATATTTTTACACAATCCATTTTGCTGTAACTTGACGCTAGATGGCGCTGCAGAACGTCGATTTCTATTCCGTTCGACCGCGTGCTATGACAATACCATTCAACCGATAATTATGAAAATTGGTACGTATGGATATTTGAACACGGAGAATATTTCTACACTATACATTTTGCCATGACTTGCCGCAAGACGGCGCTGCAGTACATCGAATTCTATTCCGTTCGACCGCTTGCTACGCAAGTACCGTTCAGCCTGTTTTGATGAAAATTGGTACACACGGATATTTGAAGACGTAGAATATTTTTACTTTATTCATTTTGCTGTAACTTGACGCTAGCTGGCGCTGCAGAACGTCGATTTCTATTCCGTTCGACCGCTTGATATGAAAATAGCGTTCAACTGATTTTGATGATAATTGGTACAAACAGATACTTGAAGACGTAGAATATTTTTACACTATCCATTTTGCTGCAACTTGCCGCTAGATGATGCTGCAGAACGCCGAATTCTATTTCGTTTAAGCGCTTGCTGTGAAAATACCGGTCAACCGATTTTTATGGCAATTGGTACACATATATGAACATGGAGAATATTTTTACTCTATCCGTTTTGCTATAACTTGCCGCAAGATGGCGCTGCAGCGCATCAACTTCTATACCGTTCAACCAGCCAGGGCCTGATTTCCGGGAGGGCATTCGAGGCAAGCACCCGGGCCCACAAATTGTTCTTTAAGTTTAAAAATTTGTAAATTTTGAAAAAGCTTTCGAAAGAAGGTCCGCTAATGAAGCTTTTGCCCAGGGCAACCAACTCGGCAAATCTGCTCCTGACTGCAGTACTTTATTATTTTAACTCGCCACTAGATCGCACTTCAGGAATCAACTTCTTGATCGCTCAACTAACCGCTCTGAAAATTGGTATACATACACATTTGAACACTGATTATATTTTCGCGTTATCCATTTTGCTTAACTCGCCCTTTGATGGTGCAGTAGCGCATTATTACTTTAATTCGCCACTACATGACGCTGCAGCGTATCTTGACCGTTAAACTGTTTGCTATGAAATTGGTACACATAGATATTTGATCATGAAAATATTTTGATGCTATCCATTTTGCAAAAACTTCGACAGTTGAGTGCGCTGCGCCGAATCACCTTCTTCACCGTACAAACGATCGCACAGTGGGGCAGGAGAGCTTCAAAACTGGCATTAAATCAAATACTAAATTATAGAATTCGTAACTTAAATTTTTATTTACAGGACTATTACTATTGTTGAAAAAACCTAAAAAAGTTTTTAAATATTCGGAAATTTTAGTTTTATTAAATACATAAATCGTCATAATGATTCATTGAAACTTCAATCTTCACTCTAAAAATCAAACTTCAAAATTGGTTGAATTCTTCATCATCGTCGTCATCTACCTCATTATCATCACTGTCATCATCGTCATCATAGCCATCGAGATCATAATCGTCATCATCATCATCATCATCATTCCAATTATTAGATTCGTTTGGGGTTGATGGTCTTATTAGTTCGAGTGCTTCTTTTGGAAGATGTTAGAGTGTTTTCTTTGGTAATTTTCGTTTAGCTGTGATTACGGGATCTGACCTCAACAAAAAGAAATTAAAAATATCTCTATTTGTTTTTTCTCGACTGCATTTTCTAGCGTAATGCTCTCTATAGTTTTTGAAGTCCTTGTTGCGAGCTTCCTGAGCCTCCTTTGTTAACTACTGGCAAAAGTGCCGATGATAGGATTTCCATGTATAAAATATTTATGCAAAGTGGGTGGCATATTGTACTAAGGATACTTCTCTACAAAATATCTGGCAGTGTTATGGGCATATATCCTGAATTTTTCAACATCAATCTCATATAAGCTAGACACCAGACACCACTATCATAATTATATGAATTTTTTTAATTAATTTGATGTCTATGTTTGTAATTTTGGCATAAAGTACAGCATTCTTGAAAAACGTCTTGGTGTGTTGCCGTCGTTTGAGCAACCGAATCCTGGTTTTGGCTTGTCAAAGATCGGACCACACCTTTCCTTAAAGTCTTTCTGAATCCGAGTTTCATAGTGCGACACTAATTCCCTGTCTTTTCGCGAGCTGTCTATTTCTTTAATGGTAATTTATAGGCCTAGTGTAGAAGGCATTAAAGCATGCAAATCCACCCGTGTAAGATAGATAATCCGAACGCTAAGTTTTCACTATTTATATTTCTTGATATCATTTCATCAATATTATTAAATTACTTAGATGTTGCTCCGCAAATATAGCATTTTTGGGTGGAGGTGGTTTCAGTCAGAGCGTTGCATACTTTGCCATCCACCATTGAAAAGAATAGATCATGTCTTACTTCTACTTGTCTTTCTTGAATAATCACACGACTTTTCTTAAAATAATTAATTTGTTCATCTACTTGATTTTTTTTCGGTGATGGATGATTAGGTAGATTCTTTTATGAACTGTATTTTTAAGGGTTTACAATATCTTGTCGAAGCAGGACGTGGACTTTGCCATAAAATGATTTCCTTACACAAGAGAAGAAGCGGTACTAAGCACCTGATAAATACAGCCGAATCACTTGCTTCAGAATCATGGAACGTTTGTTTATATGAACTATGTCCTGAGGAACCATCAAAAGCCCACTTAGAAACTAAGTGCAGCTGATTTAGCTCTTCGTTCTGAAAGGACTCAATAACTGACTCCACTGCTAGAAGTAAGCGTTCTATATGGTGTAGTCTAGAAGACCTTGTAAAGAAACGGTAGCACAGGCATCTGTTACTTCTATATTCTTGGGACTTCTATATTATTGGGTAAGCTTTTTGGCAGCTTAAACTGTTTTATATGAAGGAAATATTTCTGGGGCACTTTTCCTTACAATATTGTATTTATACCGAGATAATTTGGCATCAACCAAAGCAGCTAAAACATTTTTACCTGACATGAGCTGCTGTCGTTCAAGTGATTTTTTGAATGCTTTTGTATATCTGCTCGCACGTTGTGGACTTGTTGTAACTTCTTTAAGAAGTTTTGAAGCCTGTGGTTGTCCTTCTTCCTTTTTTGAAATTTTTCTTCTATCCTGCATGCTTTCATTCAACGAAATTTATATTGCGATTTAAAAAGTGACAGTCTTCGCTTTAGATCGTTAAAAATTTTTTTCTTTGCACTTTGTTCGTTTCTTCATGTCTTCTGTCAAAAAATTTAATTGTTCTTGTATTATTCTGCTTCCAGAACTTTTCATAATGTCAAGAAGCTCTCTTCTTATCATAAACAAAATATTAAAACTCGTTCCTGAAGTATAAAATAGTGAACATTCAATGTTTATTGTTCTTATTTAGGTACTACTCGAGTTTAAAACATAGCCTGTAACTACGAAAGTAGCAAAAAGTAGCAAAAAAATTAAACGGTTATATAATGTTCTCATAAATACTTATTCGACAAAACAAGAACGGATGCTGGGACTCCTTTGGAACATAACTAAAAATATCAATATTTTAAAATATTATTTTAATTTCTAAAATTACAGTGATCATTCTTTCTCGACCCATTTCTATTAATTAAATACACTTAAATACAAAATTATTGGGACTAGACTATACTTACATACCTGATGATTCCATAGCATAATATTTAAATTATACGCCATTTAAGGCTAAAACACTCCTCAAAAATCACTTTGAAAAACACAGAAACAACGCTCATATGTTCTCAGCAAATAATTCGCTTAAAGTAAGCCTATGTACGGGTTGGAGGGTGAGTTTATTGACATAAAAATACCGTTTTATTGTTCTTGGGTTAGTTGTCTGTTGAAGGGTTGGACAGAAAAATTTTTACATAACGTTTAGTTTTTTTATTTTTTGCCAGGCTTTGAGCCTCCTGCCCCACTGTGGATCGCCATGAAATTCTTTATACATAATTTTTGAACACAGATAATATTTATGCGCTATGCATTTTGCTATATCTATTTATTATGATAAATAGTAATTACATTAAACCGTAATATAAAAAAAAGAATCCATTCATTCCCGTGCGAAGAACGGGGCATACAGCTAGTATAATATAAAAATGTAAGACTCTCTTTAGAATCTACTTTTTAAAACTTATACACATGAGCATGACATTTTTTTGATAATACTCAAATATACATTAGTGGAACTTAATTTTAAAAATTGTTGAGTACCCAAGCTAAATTTTGAAACTATGATGATAGAACAATACTTTGGGATTATTGGAAGCTGAACGAATTCACAAAATACATAAAATTATTTTTTTTTACGTAAGTTCTTAGCCCACACTTTTTAATCTGATTAATCTTCTGAAATAACTTTAAAAGCGTGTTGTAAAATTACGCGATCTCATATTTGAGATGATCTAGGAACAGTTTGTTTAGTGCTGTCATATATTGAATGCTTATTCAAAAGATGATTTCTTACAGGCAGTACTTGTTAAAGAGACGATAGAGTATAAAGTCATGTTGTCAAGGCCATATCCCATGAGATAATCGGGACTCCGTCCAGGGAGCTCTAATCACTATGCCATTAGAAAATATTCTTAGTCTATTTCTGATATACATGCACTGGTAACTCGACGCATTTCTGGTAAGATCTGATAGGGGGCCAAAATGCCGCAATTTTCACCCCCTTATATATGGCCGAAAATCAATAGTTTTTGAGAAAACAGAATTTCAAACTGTTTTCTTAGTTAACCAAAAATTTTATATTCATGTGCAAATTTTAAAAAAGTCTAAATGGGTTTCACTTATTTCCATTGCTAAAACTCTAACTTGATAACGTAATCATAAAAACTACAAAACTGCTTTAAGATTTAAATTCACTAGCCATTACATGTATTTTTTAAGTTACGATTGGAAAAATGCTCTTAATTCCATAATCTATTATATCAGAAACGATCGAAGTAAACAAATCAATTCCTACAAAAATTACGAAACTCAAATTTTTATACGGTCCCCTGGTTCTATCAGTTATATTTTTGAAAATTTTTACTTATACAATTTCACTCACAGTAAAAGAAATTACATTCCCAAAAATGTTTTATTTATTCTTTACTAATTATTGTGATTTAAATAACAGCAACCCTGCTGAATTCACGTTTCTGATTGCTCTTTCTGAGAAGCGCGCTGCGGTGGAAGGGGAAAAAAAAAAATATATATATATATATATATATAAACCAAGGCTGGCAAAGATCCGAAAGAGAAAACTCAACGGCCTAAGGGTTAAAAGGCTGTGTGTTTCATTTAAAATATTTAAAAGCATTTTAATAGATTTATAATGACGAGATCGTTTCAAAATTTTGAATGCTAAATATCTCAAACGATACATTATATGGAAAAATAGAAAAGTCGATATTTTGATGAATTTCTGTAGTTTGAAAGGCGCCATATCTCCTTAAATTTGTAATAGTACTTTTTCCGCGATTTTCCCAGCCTTAATCAGTCTGGCTTAAAGCTAATTTTTAGTGACAAGCTTAATTAGGAAGTTGATGTAAAAAAAGTCGAAAGCCAAAAAGGTCAGTTGTCAACTTTACTGAGAACTTCTACTCCCTGAACTTAAACGTAGACAGGTGAAAGGCAAAATCCGAGTCCAAAATAACAGTTTTTCACAAATATCACAGCTTAGTATTAATTGTATCACATACAAGTATTTTATCCTTCAAAAAATAATGATGGAACTTGGTGAGTTTCGACTGAATTGTCTATTACGCACATAAATGCATCTCTCTACCACTTCCTTTACTGGATGGAAAAGCAGCCGTCTTAAAGTCAATCCATTTTTTTAAATTTTCTTTAACTATAATTCACGTTTTCTGAAAATATTTAGATGATCTCTCTATGTTAAATGATTCTTTTTTTCACGAAAGTCACTATAGACTACTATCGTTTCATGAACAACTATCTGCGTTCCCGTTCTTCGCACGGTAGGAAACGAATATTTTCCTAAAATAGAATCGTAAATACCTGTGCAAAAACTAGTCTAAAAAAAAAGTTTAAGTAGTCCCTTTATTGAAACTACCGCGGGGTATATTAACGCAACGTAGCATTATACATTAAGACATTGAAAAATGATGAATAGAACACCTTTAATTTCACGAAGTATTTATTAACGGGATATACTGTACTTTAATCCATATTAACCTAACAAATCTACTATTACTACCTAATACTTATACTATCTGTTACATAATTAATAATACCTATCTTCGTTTATCTCTCTTTAATGCTCAATTCAAAGAAATAGATTATATATTTTAAACCAATGGTGTCTTTCTACTCTTTTGTGATTCTTTGGAATTTATGCATTGCCATTAAAACAGCTCTCCATATATTTTTAAGTGTACGTATTTAGAACCGTAAAATATTTCATCTCGCCTTGGTGGTAAATATCCAAGCTGTACAAATTTGAATATTTAAATCCTCCGTGGTTCATCGTGAAAAACATCAAACTGTGTAATCTCGAGGAACTATATAGAATCGCTGAAACTAGGAATAGGCCGTTAAATTGTGCTGCAGAATTTACGAATTTCAGGTACCTTTTAATTGTGACGTCACTTTCTGACCCGGGTAGTTGGTTATTTCGCGCTGTAGTTTTCAAACGGAGTAATATTGAAACATGCGACGTTAACAATCTCTCACTTGCGACAGAAATTATTAAAGTTAATTTGAGAGATGTTCGTGTTATTCCTAGCTAATCGGTATTTCAAATATTTTCCGGGGCTATATTTCTAATGATGTAACTTTTGGGCAAGAGCTTGTTCAGATGCTAGAGTTTGACCCCCAAAAAAGTATATCTAATGTTCATAATATACGGCGAAAATTCGTCCAAACTTGGCGACAGTTTGCACGATTTTTAGCTGATATAAGTTAGGCTGGGAAATTTCAGCTAACTTCAAAATTGCGAAAGAAGCAAAAAGCAGATGACCCGGATACAAATTTGGTAAGATATAAAATTTGACCCGGGCACACAGTTTTAGGAAAACAAAAGAGTAAAAAAAACAACTTTATAAGGAAACAAAATCTGTGGAATTCACTTTTCTTTCACTTAATACATACACAGAAAATATTATGATTGGCTTCAATAAAAACAAAATTTTCCAGATACATTTTTAAATAAACTTTATTTAAAACAATTGATAAATAAATTTACAGGTACTAGATAGAAAATAAATATAGATAGTCCCAAAGATCTCGTCTTTGCAATGACCAAGCCCCTTTTTGGTTACATAAACGATTGTATCAACATCTATAAATTCCGTTAAGACATGAAGACCACTAGCCAAGTATACTTATGGTATTTAGAACAAATCTAGTGGATAAGAGCTTTTCCATATCCGATACCTGCACCATAGCCAAGACCAGCTCCATAGCCGAGACCAGTACCGTAGCTGAGACCAGCACCATTGCCATGTCCTGCACCATATCCAACTACGTTTCCGAGACCCAATCCGGCACCGTAACCAAACCCGACACCATGGCCTATTCCGGCGCCATAAGCAACTGGAGCAGCAATAGCTGGTGCAGCTACGATTGCTGGAGCAGCATGGTTAACGACTGGAGCGACCGGAGCAGCGTAGGGGCTGGCGATCAGAGCGGCAGCTGGGGCGCTGGCGGCGGTCCCAGGCTCGTTGGTCTTGACGGTGGCGCGGAAACCATGTCCGTCAGCGACGTAGTTGACAACCCTGGCTCTTCCATCGATGTCGGCAAGGGTGTAGGATCCCTTTTTGTTTCCATGAGCGTCTCCGACTTCGGATCTGGAGTTGGTTGCACCGTATCCATCCTTGATGTCATAACCAAAAGCATAGTTTCCGTAAGCCTGTAAAGAGATCTGACATTTAGAACTTTACGAAAATATGAAGTCAGCTAAGGGCGTGATTCAAGGGAAACGCGAGTGATTGAGTTCGAATCGAACGTTTTTCAGTCCACAGTTCGAACGTTTTGGCAGAATGCTTCCAACGAACAAACCAATCGCTCTGTCACGTGATCAAAACACGATTGGTTTTGCTTAATTGAGTAAGAAACATAGACATATTTCAAAGTTTCCCCTGTTCGACGCGGAAAACATTCGAATTGTGTTTCACTTGAATCTCGCCCTAACTAGATCGTCATTTTTTAATAAATTCTTACAAATTGTTCAGTAGAGCTCAACAGAAATCAATTTTTAAACATGCCCACACTAATAAGTTCTAACGGTGATATGGAACTCCCTTCGAACAGCGGTTTATAATAATGACGTTAAATGAGCCTACCAACCAGTGGATTTATGACTAATGTGTTAATGTACGATCGATTTGATCGGCTAAAATATCTATGTGACTTTTAAATGTTCGGAATTTATGCATGATAACATTTATTTAAAAAAGAATGTTTATTCCCAGTCATTTAAATTTTATAAATAGTAATAATATTAGAATAATTATTGAAACATTTAAAAAAGATTGATCTCAAAACTTTTAATCACAGTAAATCTTAATCACTAAAATTATTTTGTCAATAAAAAGTGAATAGAAATTTCTAAAACTCCAATTTAAAGAAGTTAAAATATATATGTGAATCTAAATTTTTACTTTTTAGTTTATATCGATTGTCATTAAAGTGCATAAACCATTTAATTTACAATGAACTCTCTATTTTTATTCTTCAATAATTTAAATATGCATTTTAGCAGGCATTGGTATTCAACTTTTAATTTTACAGCGAAAATTTAAGAACATGAAAGGAATTTTATACTTACATCTTGTTGCCTGGAACTGGCGCTAACGCCGGTGCTTACAATTGGTGCTTTGAGGAGAATGTTTGCTTGGGCTGCTGCTACAGCAGCGAAAAACAAAGCTACCTATAAAAGACACAAGAACTACTTAATTATCTTTCTTAATTTCGTAGTAACATGAAGCTATTAAATTGGTAATATGCCGTGCATCACACTACTTGAAATTCTTTGATTACTATAATTCTTAACTAACCATTTATTACATTCTACATTATTGTCTGATTTATCATCTTTCTTATGTTAGAGAATATCCATATAAACGGTCCGGGAGTGTTGCTTCATATTTGCAGTACGATTTATAGTTTGAGTGTCTCTTAAATTTTTACCAAGATATCAAACGAAATTATTTGCTCAGAATGAAACGTAAACTGCCATTTTCATCTCTCGTCTAAGTTAGATTTACCATATATGATGTATGAAGCAAGATAGTAAACAGTTTAGAGTTTCCTCTATTTCTAATTATTAAGTGCATGTATTACAGAGACACCTGCGGATGACTGCCGTTTTTTGAAAATAAAAATATTGTTTATCAATTTACGCTTTGAATGAAAATTTTTTCAGAAAAAAAAAAAAAAATATTCTGTCGCAAAAGTTTTCATGTCTAAATTGCTAAGTCTACTGATTGCATTCCGACTGAAATGTATAGGCTTTTTTTATTTTATAAAGTATGTATTTAGAAGTAGAAAATTGCTAATTTATTTGTAAATACTCTAAGCTCAGTTATATAAACATAATATAGTTTGTCATATATAACTTTTGAAAAGTTACAACTAATCAAATATTATTATGTATAAGAAACTTAAACTATACTACCCATAACATATTGATTTTTTCAAGATTTTCAAGAGTATTTGTTTAGTTTTTGTTTGTATTTTTCACTGTATTATTTTTATAATTCAGTCAATTGATTTTGAATTTAGCAAATATGTTTACCCAAAATTTCTATTGCCATACTAACTATACTTATAAACATGTAAAAACCTTATACGAAAGGTAGAGAAAGTACGGGACATTTTAATGTATAGAAATTACTAATCATATACGATGCAAATGTTAGAAACATTCAATTAATTATTCGAAGAATTTTAGTATTCATTCCTTACCTTAGCAATCATTGTTTGGTTATTGACTGTTCTCAGAACTGAATGAATTGGCATCGGATTATTTGCTTATATAGTATTCCGCCTTTCATAAAAAACTAGTATATCTCTTTCTGTCCTTGAAGTTTTTATACGGGGAAGAAATGAGATCATTGACACTTTTCAGCTCGTACAGCGTAAACGGAAGGGATTTCAAATCGTTGATTAGTATGACCTTCATATTTAAGGCATGTCTGCTTATGGGATAATTAAAGTTGGTGGCTTGGGAGTAAACCAATACCCTAATTAAAATTAAGTAAAGTCCTTGCAGAAATATTTTATTTTTAAATTCTTATATCACTTTGCATAGTTTGTACAAATGTATTTTGAAAGTTAAGGAAAACATTATGGATATTTTCTCATTTTTTTCTTTCCTTTAACTGGATAAAGATTATTTACCAGTTTGAAACCTAAATAATGTTATCATCAAGCTGCAATGAAAAATATAAAATGGTTTCACAATAGTACGTTTAGTGTTTGAGGTTGAAACTAAGTATTTTTTTTCTACCTAAATCTACTTGCGGTAGAATATTCTTCAATTATTTGAACTGGACTGGCTCTAGGGATAAGCTGTAAGGCTGTAAAAAAAAAGTTACTTTAAAGTGCGTCAAAATGACAAATTTTCTAGAAGGCAAGGGAGGCAAAGTATTAAAATAAATAAAAAGATCTGTTTGATAATTTTGAAGAAAAGTCTCTATCCGAAGATGATTTGAGAAAAGAATTTTCATTTATGTTCAACAAAGTTATTACAAGTACAGAATTTTAAAATGACTGTTTTGTTTTAAATTTGAAATTTTTTCTCTTCTAAATAAAGTAATTAAGTCTTAAATTTCCATATGAACTTTTAATTTGAGCATTCACAACTATGATTTAAGTACCTAAAATAATTTGGAAGTAATTTCAATCGGCATTCTCATATTTGGCGAAATCGTTTAGTTAAGTTTAAAATTCAACATAATGTTCAGTTTATAGAAGTGCTGTATTTTTTTTTTCATTTTTATTATTATGTATAATTGGTTACAGAAATTACAGAGCCGACAAAAGAAAAAGTGTACTTGTTTATTTGGCAGTAATACTGCTAACGGTTACGTTGGGCATCCCCTTATTCATCATGCTATTAGTACGGAATGCTGTGAGGTTTTTTTTGGTGCATACAGGATTGTCAGCAGTCAAGGAAAACTAGCATCCCCATACTCATCATGCTATTAGTACGGAATGCTCTGAGGTTTTTTGGTGCATACAGGATGTCAGCAGTTAAGGAAAACTAAAAATCATTGAATAGTAACGAAATTTTATTTAAACAGGAAAAGTCAGGGAAAATTGCACATTTTGTCTATAAACATGGAAAATATTGAAGTATGATGTGGAAAATTATCTGAAATCTGCAGTAGTTATAAATAATTTTTTTATTTACCTTATGTTTGGGAAAAAAAATAAATAACTTGATATAAGTGGTCAAAAGCGTCAGCAGTAGTTTTTTTAAAGGAGGGCCTTGTTTAAAAATAATTTATTCAGCCTAACTTAGTCAACCAAAACAGAATGTACAATAAAGCAAAATGTTACCGAAAGGAAATGTTTCATTTATTTTTCTTCATTAAATAAGCGCTCTAAAAATAAATAAATAAATAAATAAATCTCCACCCGATACGCCAGTCTTGCGCATACAAATCAATTCATATTTAGAGGATTTTTTAACTCCGAATGCGCTAAAACTTCCCTGCATTCCAAAATTATAGCATGATAATTATCTGCACCTGCATTTCGATGAAAACATACTAAACGGCTTTTTGGAGGACAGTTTATCTCTCAACATTATTACTACCCACTTGATGTTCAAATGTTTTTACCCGTCAATGAATGTCAACGTTTGACAGTTTAGATAACTTAAAATTTAACATATAAATCATTGCGTTTCACAAAAATGAATTGCAGCAAATTTTGTGAGTTTGTAAAACGAATGTGTGTTACTTTATAAATTTAATTATTTGATAGCCGGTGAAAATGCTGCAATGCACTCTTTCTAGTAAGAGCTCAGAGCAACAAATTAAGTTTGGACGCATTGAAAAGGATTAAAACGTCGTAGATATTACTATTACGAATTACTATGCTCATAGGTGGTGGCATTTTAAAAGTAGCGACGCATTTAAAAGCACTTCTTTAAAAGTAGGAGATTTCTAAATTTTTTGCCACTTCGCAAATCATGACATAAAATCGAATATCACGCTGTCATGGCCGCGGATGGATAAAAAGAAATGTATAAGCGAACTGAGATTGATATAATGTGATATAATATCTACTGACTATGTTATCATATGAGCACGGAAAGTGAAGCAGCACCGGTTTGGCTAGTGCTTGGGAGGGTGAAAATCTCTCTCGGCTGAGCTGCTATGAAACCGTGAACGCTAACGGAAGCTGGTGCACGTAAAATCTGTTGATGTCTCCAATGTCCTGCACGTTCAAACGATACCTCTTGGGGTGATGTTTTTAGCTGGTACGTCTCTCATCTGGAATTGGTGCGAAATTCGGAGACCTCGAGCAATGTCAAACTTCCTCCCACTGGGATTCATTAAAATGGAAGCCGTCCCGTTTCGCCCATCGCCATCCTACATGGGGGATCTGGCGGCCTTCGCGGAAGTCAGAGGGCACAAGAAACAAAAACGACATCAAAATTAGTGAAATGTTAAATTAAAGTGTTTGATTAAATGTAACTTTATGAAGCAAAATTATGTAGGACATTAATAATAAACAAAACAGATCAGTGTGTATCAGTGATTGACATCAGCCGTTAATTGTGTTTGGCAAATTATACCGTACACCCTAGTGCAGCTGTGCAACGCTGGAGTATGCAGGAACCAATTTTATAAATTCTGATAGAATATAAAAATGTAAGACATTCTGTAGAATCTACTTTTCAAAAATAATACACATAAGCGTGACATTCATTTCATAACACTCTATACATTAATGGAATTTACTTTTAAAAATTGTTGAGTACCCAAGCTATAATGTGTGAAACTATCATAATAGAACAATACTTAACGATTATTGGAAGCTGAACGAAATCGCAAAATTATTTTTTAATACTAGAGTTCTTAGTCCCCAGCATGTTAATCTGATTTATCTTCCGAAACAACTTTAAAAGCCTGTTGTAAAATTACGCCGATCTCATATTCGCGATGATTTATGAACAGGTTGCCTAGTGTTCTCATACATTAAGTGCTTGCTCGAAAGGTGATTTCTAATAGGCACTACTTGGTAAACAGACGACCGAGTTCAAATTCATGTTGGCAGGGCTACATTGTGAATGGGAAAATATAGACTTCGCTCAGGTTGCCCTAATTACTATGGCATTAGAAAATATTCTTAGTCTATATCTAGTATATACATACAAGGTTTCTGGTAACTCGACGTATTTCTGGTAAGACGTGCTAGGGGAGCAAAAATGTTACAATTTTCATCCCTATATGTATGTCCGAAAATCATCAATAGTTTTTGAGAAAACGGAACTTAAAACTATTTTCTTAAATAATACAAAATTTGACATTCAAATGCAAATTAAAAAAAATCTAAAGGTTTCACTTTAACTTATTTCTATAGCTGAAACTAACTAGCTAACGTAATCATAAAATGTAAAAAGGTATGATTTAAATTCACAAGCCATTAAATGCATTTTTCTAATTTTTAATTCACATGCTTCCTTTGAAAATCTCCAATTTATTTTTAAAAAAATATGACACACACACACACACACACACACACACACACACACACATATATATATATCTTCTAATATATAAAATTCTCCTGTCCCAGTGTTAGTCACCTAACTCCTCCAAAACCACTCGACCAATTTTAATGAAATTTTCTATGTACATTCGTTAGGTCTGCGAATATGATTTTGTCTCATACCCCTAAGTCATAAGGGTGGTCCACCCCAAAATGTTTAGCCCCAGAGTGCTATTAATTTCAATCAGGATTTTTGTGTAGACATTATCGTGTCGAGTCACTTTTCAAATGTGTTTGCCAGATAATGTGGAGAGGGGGGGGGCGTTATTAAATGTTGAAAGTCGCACAAGGTTTGCAATTTTTGATAATGGATCGCTAAATGTGGTGCAAAAACGTGACAATTTATTATAAATATATTTCGCGTATAGTTAGAAAACGCCTGGCGTATATTGTAAAAGAGTTTTATTAGACGATTTTAATATAGATTTCTATTCCGAAGAAGTGCTCTGGGGAACAAGAAAGGAAAACACGGTACACTCGTCGATTATGATGCTCATTCCAAACAGCATTTAAAATGTCTTTGCGGTATAGTTGGGATATGCCTACAGGAAGAATATGCCTGGCGAAGATTGTAAAACAGTTTCAGTAGGCGATTTTAAGATAGATTTCGATTCCAAAGATGTGATTTAGGTACAAGAAAGAGTTGATTCCTATTTTAACGCCCCCACTCTCGCCAACCAAAAAAATCCCCGTACTTTGGCGAGCTTTGCAGTCATGGGTCTCTGGGAGTTATGCATAAGTTTCAACGGTACTTACGTATTTTCCCGGCGGTCCGCCAAGACAAGCAATTTTTCACCAAGATAAATGCCGGGCACATGAAATTGTTGATGGTTTGGAATACAATTGGCAACGTATTTAAAATCTACGAAAAAGTAGTTTGGCGGAAGTGACCGCCGGGATAATACGTAAGTACCGTTTCAACGCACCCAAAAGAATTAGGTGATAACTAAGGTACACAAACTAGCGATAAACGCGCCAGTTAAGGAATTTGAAAACATTTAATTATTAAAACTACATTAATTGGTAATCCAAAATAAATAAAAATGTAACGGCATGCTGTACTTACATGTTGTTCCAAATCGCCATTTTAATTCTAAATTACGATTCCTACATAAATGCAAAAAATCGTCATGGTAACTGCATATGTTTAATCATCGCCTCCTTGCGAGAGTCGAGGCGTTAAAGTAGGAAACAATATATAAAACGGTGAAGTATAGTGGTGATATATTTGGCGAAGATTGTAAAATAGTTTTAGTAGGCGATTTTAAGATAGATTTCGATTCCAAAGATGGGTTTTATGAAATAAGAAAGAAAAATACAGCACAGTCATGAATAATGATAACACTTTCCAACTTAATGGAATAAGGAAGAAAAATAGCGAGGACGCATAAATTATGATACGATTTTAATATATAGCACTACAGTGCGTATTTAAAATCTGAAAGTGTTTCAGATTTTCATCCTTTTTTTTGGGGGGGGGGCAAAATTTTTTATGGAATGACTATCAATAAGTCTCAAGGCCAAACTATGTCTGTTTGTGGATTAGATATGAGCACACCATGTTTTTCACACGGACAGTTATACGTGGCATGTTCTCGAGTGGGCAAACCATACAGTGGGCATCCAGTTTGTTTGTGTTATCTAAAGATGGGATAACAAAAAATATTGTATACTCTATTACGTTAAGGGATTGATATTATTTTTTAGTAAAATTATTGTAATTAGCGATGTATATAAATTTAAAGAATAAATTACAATGAATTAAAAAAATAAATGTTTGGTACTGTGTTATTTTTATATTCCAGCAAAGTTCACAGCGCTCCATGCCTCTTCCACTCATATACCACATCCTCACAAAATTACAATAAGTTAGTCATTTCTTTCTACTAAAATAATCCTAGGAATAATTTATATGGCAAAACAACGTTTGCCGGGTCAGCTAGTATATATATATATATATATAACTCGGTTGTTCGAGCCTCATCAGGGGGAGACCCCCCCTGAACCCCCTAACTTTTTAGTTTCATATTGCCATAGTAAAACGCTATGAATTGACTATGTCATTTTATCTCTCATCTTTCATGTATTTAGCGTGGTAACCCTATGTTGAATTTTTTATGATTGTAACGTATTTATAGAAAAATACATGGGATGCATATTCTACAGCTTACGAAATATTGTAACAATAGATTAAAGCTGTTGTGAACTAACAGTATTTAAATATATGCAAAATTGTGTCGCTTTTGTGGGCATTATGTCGCATTTTGGGGACACATTTTTCGGCCAATTTTCAATAAAGGGGGTGAGAGATAAAATGACATAGTCATTAATAAAGCCAGGGTGTCCAGTGCTAACGGTGCCCTACGGCTATTACCTAAACCGTTAGTCAGAGACACATAGTTCCCATTGCAAAAATGCTTTAAATTGCACAATCTATTATATCAGATACAATCGAAGTCAATAAACCAATTCCTAGAAAATTTACGAAACTCAAATTTTTATACAGTTCCCTGGTCCTATCAGTTACATTTTGAAACATTATCCTTGTACAATTTCAAGCGCAATAAAAAATTACATTCTCAAAAAATGTTTTATATATTTAGTACTTTCGACACACTAACGTCAATGTTTGTAAACAAAACGAAACATCTATTTCACAAAAACGTACAACGTAGCTTAGAATGACCGTATATTTACTGTACTTCGTACATATATTTTATAACACTTCTTTCAGCGCATTTCTAAATTCCGTTACTTATCTGTTGCCATTTCTAAATTGCTAATGTAATCACCAAACACCATGCTCGTGTTCTAAATGTTTGATAATAAAAACATTATAAAACTGCACTAAACGTACGCCTTACCGTAAGCTTTACATTGTGATCTAAATAACAGCAAATGCACTGAATTCACGTTTCTGATTGCTATTTCTGAGAAGCCCGCTTCGGTGGAAACGGAAAAAACAAACTAACCCCAAGGCTGAGGAAGATCCGAAAGAGAAAACTCTACGGCCAAAGCTGTTCGTTCTATTAAAATATTTTAAAGCATTTTTATTACATTTATAATGATCAGATCGTTTCAAAATTTTGCTTACTAAATATGTCAAATGACACACTGTATGGAAAAATTGAAAAGTCGATATTTTGGTCAATTTCGGCCGTTTGAAAGCTGCCAGTTCCCCTTAAATTTGTAATAGAACTTTTCCAACCTTAATAAGTCTGGGGTAGAGCTAATTTGTAGTGACAAGCTTAATTAGGAAGTTGACATAAAAAAGTCGAAAACCAAAAACGTGAGCTGTTAACTTTGCCAAGAACTTCGACGCTCTGTACTTAAAAATAAATGGGTGAACGGCGTAATCCGACTTCAAAATCACTGTTTTTAACAAGTATCACAGCTTCGTATTAATTATATAACATACAAGCACTTTATTCTTCAAAAAGAATGATGGAACTTTGTGAGTTTCGACTTGAATTGTCGATTACGTACATAAATTCTACACTCTACCACTTAGTTTACTAAAGGAAAAAAGTAACCATCTTAAAGTCAATCAATTTTGTTTTTCTTTTCTTTAATTATAAGTCACGTTCTCTAAAAATATTCGCATGATCTCACGATATTAAATGATTCCTTTTTAACGAAAGCCACTATAGATTGATATCGTTTTATGAAGAATTAGGTAACTGCCTGGAATCAATCATCATTAAGTCGAAATTTCGCGCACATTTAAAGGAGTCCAATATTGTCTATATTAAATACGCTGGGTCTGGATATTGTGGAACTAAATATTAGTGTGAAAATTCTTTTTCTATAATGTTGAGAAGTTGTTCAGATTTTGCTGCGAGAAATATAATTTTCTTATTTATATTATAATGCTCGTTGCTATCACTCTTTCCCACAAAAAGGATATGGTAAAGCTGAAAATTTTGCACTGTAATAGGTTGTGTTAGGGCGTAGATTTTTTTTTGCAAGACTAACAAATCTATTCAAATTTATAAACATGCCTACTCTTCTTTCTTTCCCTTTCAAAATTATTTATCTTATTACCATTTTCCATATAAAAAGAGCTTCTTCGCTTTACTTTTGAATTCTTTTAAAATATTCATTGAATAAACTTTATACATTGAATTACGCAAAATAATTGTCTTATAGATTATCTTTCCTTTTTTTCACCACAAAGATTACTCTAACATAGGTTATTTTTTTCCTAAACCTTACTCCGTAACTATTATGGTATATCTATGTGATACCATTCATCACTACTAGAAATTACAGAGGGCACCGAATTTCAGTGTTATAAAAATATAGTCTTAAGCAAAGTTCACAAAACATGCGAGTATTTCCAAATTCTGCAAAAAAAAGCCCCCTCCCCTCAATTTTTAAGTTGTGTAACCCCAATCATGCTGCTAAATTTCATTTCATTGGCTTTGGTAATTTAAACGTGATGCGCGAACTAAACAATACAGAGGACGAAATGATAAAAGGACAGTTATTATTTCTGAAGTTCGCTATTTTGGACTCCTTGAGGGGCTTGAAAACTATAGACACAGAAAAATGTTTGAATTTCAAGTAAAATGTATACAAAATCTTTGCATTTATTTTTTAAGCATTGTTCTAGAATGGTTAATATATGCCATTTTGCGTATGTAGCATAAAGAAATTAACTATCCTTGTTCATATATTGTACATGTAAGATAGCTAAAATTTGTATATTTTTTAAAATGTCAAAACTGCAAATGTTAAGAGAAAAAATTACCGTAGTTTTTATTTTACATAACGCACTTTATTTTACGCAAATTCAAGAAATTTTTCAATTTACAGCAGCTTTTGTTTTGCGAATGTCTACATTTCATCTACCTAAAACTATCAAAGGTTATAATTCGGAATTTGGCGTGCACGTTACTTTTTTAATTAGGCACCATTCTCAAAATTCGTAACCTGCAAAGGGTAGGTTCCAAAATATTTTTTGGCCTCCTCCCGCGTGGCCTCAAACAAAAATATATTCATGAAATTCTTGCTGTAAACTACAATACTCACATATACCAACAAATCAATTTCAGAAAAAATTTAATATCTTTCCCCAAGGAGAGTAGACGTGAAGAAGGGAGAGGATGGCCATCTTTTCTGAAAGAAATTAATTATCTACAAAATTCTTGCTGTATAATGTGACAAAATTGAATCCTATGTTTAAGTACAGCATGTTTGTCATTCAAAACTTATTAAAAATTTATTTATTTGAATTTATCTAAAAAATAACGACACAAGTTTCCGATCCACTTTAAATGATGTAGAATAAAGAATTATTATTTAATGAATGTCTTGTTGATGTTGAATTTTTAAGAAACGATTTAATTTACTGTCATAACTCTATTTAAATGAATCACTTTACACCAATATCCTCACGATTTTTTATAACTATCAACAATAGTGTAGGAATCCCCCATATGGACTTTTGAAGAGACAGCTTACATTAAACCTACCGAAGCTGTAAAATATAAAAAAATATGGTAAGAAAAATATATTTTATAACATGTAAAGGATATTTTCTCATTTATAAATAAGTATATGCTTTAATTTAACTCTGGTTGCATTTCTAATTAAAAGTTTTCATAAATTTAATATAGGGGAGAGTTGCCTAAAACGGGGACGGCGGCTGAAATGGGGACATTCAGTTTCACACTGATTCGTACCACCATCTATCGGTTCAATACATGTAAATCATTCCTTATCGTCTATGCGCCATATTGAATCGAGTTGTGGACATGTTTGACGGTTTGTTCTTTTGTAGGAAGCTTTCAAATTTTTTTCACTTTTTTTGTCCGATTTGCACCTCTTACTGTATTGGACCTTATCAAGTCAACTCGGATATTCAATTTTGGTAAGTACAACATTGATTCTTCTAGATTTAAGTTACATTTTGATATATTTCTCGATAAGTTATCTAAAACCTGTTCAAAAAGACGCCATTTTTTAAAAAAAATATGTCACTGGCGGCTCAAATGGGGACATCGATGGTAGTTCAAAACGGGGTCATCCCCGTTTTGGACGCTATGGACTGTTATTGAAATATTTCTGTTATGCTTCATTTCTATGACAAATATGTGATATATAAGTGATATTTCTTTAAGTATTTTAGTTGAATACAAGTGATTTTTATGTGGCACATATAGGTATTTAAGAGAAAATATCTTACAAATTAAATTTTAAAAATAGAATATAAAATGTGAAATGGATATTTAAAAAATGATTTTAACTAAATTTTTTTGTTATATATAAAGATATTTCATATTCAGGTATTTTATTTTACGCATTATCGTTTATTCAGATGTGTGATAATGGGACGCTATCAAAGAAAAACTGATCGACAAAGCTGCTCTCAGAGAGCATGGCTCGAGCAATCCAAGAAGTGTTGGAAGGGAACATGGGCTACAGGAGAGCATCTAAAGCCTATAGTGTTCCTCAAACAACTCTAGAGAGGAAAGTGAAAGAGGCTCGACAGAAGAAGCTGTCTTTTGAAGCAGCTGCTGGAAAAAGGCTAGGAAGATACAAAACAGTTTTTTCGGAAACCCAAGAGGAGGAATTAGTGCAACATCTGATACATTTAGAAGAGAGGTTATTTGGCATTAACCTCTCAGATGTAAGAGTGCTAGCATTTGAGTTAGCTGAAAAAAAAATATTCTCCCATGTCTTTAACAACAAAAAAAGAATGGTGGGAAAAGATTATCTTTATGGATTTCTAAAACGGCACCAGAACCAGTGACATCATCTGATGAGGAGCAGGAGAGTGATGAAGCGTGCATCTTTTGTAATGACCTGTATGAAAATTCAAAAGACAAAGAGGGGTGTATTCAATGTAACAGATGTCGAGGCTGAACACATGAAGCCTGTTCAAGTGCAGAATAAGGCGATATAATTTTCATATGTAACTGTTGTAATTAATTACTTGGCTGTAGGAAGCTAATGAATGCATGAAACAATAGTGAACACTTATCTTGTATTCCTATTTTGTCATTTTAACATCCCTTTCTTTCACCAAATAAGTGTTCTTGATAAATTTTCGAATTAAACCTTGAATATTCATTGTTTTATATAAATACCCCATTTTACCCAACCGGTTGTCCAAAATGGGGACTTAGCTCATTTTTCAGAAAAATATTTTTCTAACTCATCCTAATTATTTTTTAGAACTAAAAAACCTCGTGTTCTGATAGCCTAGGACCTATTCTAAATAGGAAATAGTTTGAATTTATTTTTCTTTAAAATATTTTTTGGCAGGCCAAAATATGTTAGCGTCCCCATTTTGGACAACTCTCCCCTAAGCTTTGAAAAAATACTATTTTAGCATTTCAAAGCCATAATTTTTTTCATTGCCGGCTTAAGCAGAAGGTTGAATAAATCTATTGATACTAAGATACATTAGCTAAGATACATTAGACTGAAAATTTCAGATAACTTGAAAATAGAAAAAATAGAAAAAAAAATATTAGAAAATTTGACTGGGGTAAAGAGGTTAAGTTAAAAAAAAATAAAAGAAAAGACTTTATAAAGGAACAAAATCTGTGAAATTCACTTTTTTTTCGTTTAATAGATACATATAAAATATCATGATTACCTTAAATAAAAAACAAAATTTTCTAGATACAGTTTTAAATAAACTTTATTTAAAACAATTGATAAATTAATTTACAGGTACTAGATAGAAAATAAATATAGATTGTCCCAAAGATCTCTTTCTTCTTGCAATAACCAAACCCCTCTTTCGCAACATCAATGATTGTATCAACATGTATAAATTCCGTGAAGACATGAAGACCACAGGCCAAGTATACTTATGGTATTTAGAACAAATCTAGTGGATAAGGGCTTTTCCATATCCGAGACCAGCACCATAGGCAAGACCAGCTCCATATCCAAGACCAGCTCCATGGCCAAGACCAGCACCATAGCCGAGACCAGCTCCATAGCCAAGACCTGCACCATAGGCAAAACCAGCTCCATATCCAAGACCAGCTCCATAGCCAAGACCAGCTCCATGGCCTATTCCGACACCATAAGCAACTGGAGCAGCAATAGACGGCGCAGCTACGACTGCTGGAGCAGCATGGTTAACGACTGGAGCGACCGGGGCAGCATAGGGGCTGGCGATCAGAGCGGCAGCAGGGGCGCTGGCAGCGGTTCCAGGCTCGTTGGTCTTGACGGTGGCGCGGAAACCATGTCCGTCAGCGACGTAGTTGACAACCCTGGCTCTTCCATCGATGTCGGCAAGGGTGTAGGATCCCTTTTTGTTTCCATGAGCGTCTCCAACTTCGGATCTGGAGTTGGTAGCACCGTATCCGTCCTTGATGTCATAACCAAAAGCATAGTTTCCGTAAGCCTGTTAAGAGATCTAATGTTTAGAACTTTACGAAAATATGAAGTCAGCTAACTAAAATGGTCATTTTTTAATAAATTATTAAAAATTGCTCAGTACAGCTCAACAAAAATTGACTTTTATACATGCACACACTAATAAGTTCTAACGGTGAAATGGAACTCCGTTCGAAGGGCAGTTTATAATAATAACGCTAAATGAGCCTACCAACCAGTAGATATATGACTTATGTGCTAATGTCTGATCTGTTTGATCAACTAAAATATCTATATGTCTTTTAAATGTTCGAAATTTATGAGTGCTTGGATTTATTTAAAAAAGTATGTTTGTTTCGAGTCATTTAAATTTTATATATAGTACTCACAGTTATAAATAGTAATCAAATGTTATAAATATTAATCACAGTAAAACTTATTCCTTTGCAATTATTTAAAAAAAAAAAAAATTATAGTAATTACTATAGCTCCAATTTAAAGAATTTAAATTTGAATCCAAATTTTAGCATTTTAATTTATATAGAATGTCATTAAAATCCAGGAAGCATTTCATTTACAATGATCTCTCTATTTTAATTCTTCAGTATTTTAAATAAGTGTTTTCAGCAGGAATTGGTAAAGAATGTTTAATTCTAAACGCAAATCTATGAACACCAAATGAATTTTATACTTACATCTTGTTGCCTGGAACTGGCGCTAACGCCGGTGCTTACAATTGGCGCTTTTAGGAGAATGTTTGCATGGGCTGCTGCTACAGCAGCAAAAAACAAAGCAACCTGTTAAACAAAAAATATCCATGAGTTACTTTAATACATGTATTAAATTTTGTATTTACACGAAGCTATTAAATTTAGTGATATATCGTGTATCGCAATACTTGAAATACTGTTTTTACTATCATCATTAACAAACCAGTTTTTATATTGTAGATTATTTATTCCTTCATAAGTTAGAAAATACCTACATAAATGGCCCGGGAGTCTTTTGTTCATACTTATGACGATTTATAGTTAGAGTGTCTTTACTAACTTTTTATCAAGATACTAATAAAATTGTGTGCGTAGACTGAAACGTAAACAACTGTCTTTTTGTTTTTTGTCGTTTAAACTTAATTTATCAAATATGATGAATGAAGCAAGATAGTAAACATATTATATTTTCTCTACTTTTAATTATTGAGTGTATGTTATGCAGATATATCTGCAACCGACTACGGTGTTTTGAAAGTAAAATGAATGGTTTGAATGAAATATTTTTCAGAAAAAAATCATTCTATCTCAAAATTGTTCATGTCTCAATTACTAAGCCTCCTCATTGCATTTGAAAGAAATTAATAGTCATTTGTTATTTTATAAAGTATGCATTTAGAAGTACAGAATTGTTAAATTATTTAGAAATACTCAAAACCCAATTCTATAAACATCTTTTAGTTTGTCATTTAACTTTAAAAAAATTACAATTAATCAAATATTAGTAAGTTAAATTTAACTATAATAACTATGTCATTATTAACTTTACCTGATTTTAAGCTGTATATTTTTAGTTCTTGTTTACTTTATTATTTTATATTTGAATCGATTGATTTTGAATTTTTCAAATGTTTTCCTAAACTTTCTATTGCAATACAGTAATATGCCTGTATTTAAGAACATGCAAAAATCTTATATAAAAGATAGAGTAAGTGTCATTTTAGTACATAAAAATTACTAAATAGATACGATGCAAATGTTAGAAACAGTCAATTAATTATTGGAAGAAAAATTTTAGTATTAACTCCTTACCTTAGCAATCATTGTTTGGTATTGACTGTTCTCAGAACTGAATGAACCGGCATCGGATTATTTGCTTTTATAGTATTCCGCCTTTCAGAAGAAAACTAGTATATCTCTTTCTGTCCTTGAAGTTTTTAAACAAAGAAGAAATGAGAGCATTGACTTCAGCTGGTACAGAGTTTACGGAAGGAATTTCTAACCGTTGATAAGTAAGTCCTTCATATTTAAGGCATGTTTTCATATGAGATAATCAAAACTTCCCTTAGGAGTAAAGCAATACCTTAATTAAAATTAAGTAAAGTCCTTGCAGGAATATTTTATTTTTAAATGCTTATATCACTCGGGGTAGATTATACAATAGTATTTTGAAAGTTAAGGAAAACATTATTGATAGTTTCTGATTTTTTTTTCTTTTCCTTAAATGGATATAGATTATTTGCCCGTTCGAAACCTAAATGAAATTATCATGAAGCTGCTTTGAAAAATTTAGTGGCATTCACAAGAGAATATATATGGTGTTGAAGGTTAAAGCTAAATATTTTTTTTTCTACCTAAAACTGCTTGCGGTAGAATATTTTTCAATTAATTGAGTTGGGCGGGTTCTAGGGATAGGCTGTCTAGCTTTAAAATGTCAGTTAAAACTGCGTCTAAATGACAAATTTTCTAGAAGACAAGGACAACAAACATAAAAAAAAGTCTGTTTGGTAATTTTGAAGAAAAAGACGCTATCCGAAGATGTTTTGTGAAAGGAATTTTTATTTCTGTTAAGCACACGTTTAAAAATGACAGTTTTATTTTAAATTTCGAATTTGGTCCCTTTTAAATAAAGCAATTAAATCTTAAAATTTCCATTTGAACTTTGAGCTGGGACATTCACAGCTATGATTTAAGTACCTAACATAATTTGGAAGTAATTTCAATCAGCATTCTCATAAAAATTAGCGGAATCAATACAAGTTCTCGTAAAAATCTGCAGAATCATTTAATTAAGTTTAAAATTCAACTTCATTTTTAATTTATCAGTTTTTTTTCAATATTGTTATTTTGTATAGTTGATTGCAAAAATTACAGTGCCGTCAGAAGAAAAATCTGACTTTTTTAATTGGTCAGTAATGCTGTTGACAGTTACATTAGACACCCTCCCTAAAAAAAGTAACTGTTGGATGTTTTTATGGAAATGGAGGTGTGGATAATGATCATGCTATTAGTCCTAAATGCTGGCAGGTTTTTTAGTATATACAGGTTTGTCAATAGCCAAGGAAAATTTAAGATCCGGGAATAACAAGGAAATTTTATTTTTAAAGGAAAAGCCAGGGAAAATTGCAATTTTTTTCTATAAACGTTGAAAATATTAAAGTGTGATGTGGAAAAATATCTGATGTCTACATTTATAAATAAATTTTATATTTACCTTATGTTTGGAAACAAAATAAAAATGGTTTGATATAGGTGCGCAAAAGCGTCAAAGGTAGTTTTTTTTAAGGAGGACGTAGTTTTTAAGAAACCTGAACCTAACTTGTTCAACCTAAACAGAATGTACAGTAACTCAAATGTTACCCGAATCTTATATTTTTGTTTTCCTTCTTTAACTATTCCCTTTAAAAAAGAAAAAATCTGTATCCGCTACGGCAGTTTTACGCAACCATATCAATACATCTTTAGATAATTTATTTTTTTAATCTTCTATGCGCCAAAAAACTCCCTGCATTTCGAAATAATAGTATGATGATTATCCACACCTGTATTTCTATGATAAAATACTATAGGGTTTGTTTGGAGCACAATTTATCTGTCAACATTATTACTGCCCAATTGATATTTAATCGTTTTTTCCCCGTTACGATATGTTAACTTTGGACATCTAGATAAATTAATATTGAACTTATAAATCACTGTTTCACAAAAATGAATTGGAACTAATTTTTTGAGTTTATAAAACAACTGTTTTATATTATGAATTTAATATGTTTGCCATTATATATATATATATATATATCAACTAAATTAGTTCAACTATATATATATATATATTATATTTGTCTTTCACGCTGAAACGACTGGACGGATATTTATGAAATTTGGAACGGGGATAGCTTATACCTTGAATTAACACATAGGCTACCCCTTTTTTTTAGGGTCAAAAAACACAGTTCCGGAGATTTTAATAGATTTCTAAATTTTGTGCCACATTCTAAATCATGAAGCAAAACCGAAAATCACGCTGTTGGAAACGCGCATAGATAAACTAAATACAGTGATCTCTCACTTAAACGCGCTTCAAAGGACCGGCTTAAGATCACGTATAAATGAGAGTCGCGTATAACTGAGAGAGTCTTATTTTCTAATTCTCCATCTAAATTATTGGAGATAAAACATAAAAAAAATGCGTAATAATTTTTTTTTCAGTTAAAATGAGTAATATTATTTTTTTTAAATATTCAAATATACAATTTAGTTTAGCTTTTTAAATTCAAAAATAAAGGAGACCTTTATCATTATTTTCCTATTCCTCGCGCCGGAACCTTCCGAAATTCACGCATAAAAGAGAGACGCGTATAACTGAGAGACGCATAAGTGAGAGGTCACTGCATATAAGCGAACTGTGATTGATTTAACGTGATTTAACAATTATCGACTCTGTACCCATATGAACACGGAAAGCGAAGCAGCACCGGCTTGGACAGTGCTCGGGAGGATGAAAATATCTCTCGCCTGTGCTGCTATGGAACCGTATACGCTAACGGAAGCTGGTGCACGTAAAATCTGTTGGTGGCTCCATTGTCCAGCATGTTCGGACGATAACTCTGGGGTTGATGGTTTCAGCTGCTAGGTCTCTCATCTAGAATTGGTTCAAAATTAGAAGACCCCGATCAAAGTCGGACTTCCTAGCACTGTGACTTATTAAAACGGAAGCCGCCCGTTTCGCATACGTCCTATATGGGGGAATATGGCATCGCTTCGCGGTTGCAATAGGGCATAAGAAACATCTACAACATCAAAATTAATGAAATGTTAGCATAAAATGCTTCATTAACTGTATACTTATAAAGCAAAATAATGTGCATTAATGAAAAACAAAACAGATCAGTGTATCAATGATTGACATCAGCCGAAAATTGTTTTTGGTATATTATATCGTAGCACCTAGAGCATCCGTGCAACGCTGGACTATGCAGGTAGCATTTTTACAAATTCTGATACAATATAAAAATCTAATACTCTGTAGCATCTACTTTTTAAAAACTATACTCATAAGCGTGGCATTTATTTGATAATACTCAAATATACGTCAGTAGAATTTACTTTTAAAAATTGTTGAGTATCTAAGCCAATGTTTGAAACTATCATGATAAAACAATACTTAAGAGATTATTGGAAGCTGAACGAAATAACAAAATATATAAAGTCATTTTTTAATAGGTATGTTCTTAGCCACAGCATGTTAATCTGATTAATCTTCTGAAACAACTTAAGGCTAAGAAAAATCTACAGCATCGAAATTAGTGAAACGTTAACTTAAAGTGATTGATTAACTATATCTTTATAAAGCAAAATCATATGCATTAATGAAAAACAAAACAGATCAGTGTATCAATGATTGATATCAACTAAGAATTGATTCTGGTAAATTATGTCGTAACACTTAAAGCACTCGGTAGCGCTGAACTACCTAGCTAGTGTTTATATGAGTTCTCATACAATATTAAAAAAAGTAGGACTATCTTTAGAATCTACATTTAAAAAATTAGAAACGTAAGAATGGCATTTTACATTTCATAAATACTGAAACACACATTAGTGAAATTTAATTTTAAAAATTATTCTGTGTACCCAAGCTAATATTTAAAATACCATGATAGAACAATACATAGGGATTATTGGAAGCTGAACCAAATCGCAAAATGTATAATGTTATTTTTTAATACGCAAGTTCTTAGCTCCAGCATATTAATCTGATTGATCTTCCGAAACAACTTTAAAAGCGTGTTCTATAATTACGCCGATCTCATGTGATCGCGGTGATCTAGGAACAGGTTACCTAGGGCTGTCATATATTGAATTTTTTTTAAAAGGTGATTTCTCATAGGCCGTACTTGGTAAAGAGACGATAGTGTTTACTTTCATGTCGGAAGGGCTAATTATCCCATGAGAAAATCGGAACTTCGCCCAGGGTCTCCTAATCACTATGCTATTATAAAATATTTTTGTTCCATTTCTTAGGTATATATATATTAGTGTGGAAATTTTTCGTTTCGAAATCTTTATCTCCTGAGGTCTCAAAAGTTGTAAATTGGTATAAATAAGACATGTGTAAAATTTGAATGTTCTACAACAACGTCTTGGGGTTGCGCATCGAGCTTGAAATTTAGAAATTTTTGAAAAATATGACTTTTTAAAAAATTGACCAAAAAAATTCTTTTCCGAATTCTTAGGCTCCCGAGATTTTAGAAGTTGTATATTATTATGAATAAGACGTATACAAAATCTGAAGGGGCTGTGATAATTTCTAGGAGTTGCACATCGAGCTTTAAATCTAGAAATATCTGAAAAATATGCTTTTTTGACAAAAATATGTAGAAAGCAAAAATTATATTTTTAATGAATTAGTCCCTTTGAAAAATAGTCAGTAACATTCGCAGCTTTTCTCTAGTACAAACACAATCGCAACTACATTATCCAGGACCGATTTGCCGGCGATCCGAGTCCTGCCCGTGCCAGCCCAAGCATCCAGTTATTGGAGCATGCGTTTTAATGAATAATGTAAAGCCTGACTTCAAATCAAACTGTGGTATATTATGTCAAGTATTATAATCTAGATCGTAAAAAACCATCATCTGATAGATGGATAGACAGCAAATTTCGGAGTGGCTGTTTTCTATGGTGTGAAGTTGGCAAATACAACATTACAGAGTTTTAGTTAGATTAGAGATCTGCGTTTCTAGATTTCGGATGACGCCCTTGTTTTTTCCAGAATTCGATGATTCACCACCATTTCCGATGCATGTGAGGGTCTCAAGATCAATGGACTTCGTGCTAAACTCTCCCAAATTTCCAGTTAAATTCTTAAAATCAGATCGTGACATATGAACCAGGTTCCATTATCAGCGAGATATGTTCTTTGGGACAAACACTTGAGTGTAATTTGCCGTCAACAAATTTTTCTATGTATCTGGTTTTGTTCTTCCTACTATCAAAACACAATCCCAAGAAAACTTCGCCGCCTTCCGTTTCTTTCAATGTGAGTCATCTCAGCCTTCCTCTAACTTTATATGGGTCGAGAATTAGTTGAGAAGATTTCTCTCCATCTGCATTCCTTCCGCTTTCTAGATTGTGAAATAAAGTTGATACCAGAGTTGCTGCTGCCTAGTCCGTAATAACTTTGTCTCGCAGACTTGTGAAAGCACTGAGATTTTTATTCTAACTTGGTCATTTGTGAACGAATCTCCCAAAATGACGGTAGATAGGCATTCAGCGTTTTCTTCAGTCTTTCGGACTTTTCATTCGTTATTTTCACTTTTTTCATAAACAATTCCTAATGCCTGTCTCTAACGTACGATTTATTTAGCTGCTGAACTTGCTCATGACCTTTTCTAACTAACTCTTGAATTCCTTAGATTGACACGGTAGGGATATTGGCCTTCATCCACATTTCCTGTACTTTGATCGCCAACACTAAGGTTACTTCTTTCGGTGGATCCTGCCCTTTATTCGGAAATTTTTCTTAATTACAAAATAAGTAATATAGAAGTACGAGTATGTCTTCGAAATATCGCCAAATTAAGTTTCAGAAGCAAATCTTTCAAATTGAACCCAGCTTTTCGATATCGAAATATTTGGGTGGAAATCGCTAAACCTTAGTATTGTTGCAGTGTTTTACCTCTTTCAAACAAAATAAGTTTAGATGAAGTGCGCCGAAAACAACTTTTGATTTAATAGACGTGCAAAGAAGTCATGTGTTGTGCACATCAGACATTTATTGAGAAATTTTCATAAAAATAAACTATGGTAGTAAAACTTATTTTAGTTCATTATGTATGATCATAGTTACTTTTATTACATCTTTTTATTTTGTCCATAAAAAATATTTACAATAATTTTTAATTGAAGGGCCATTTTGCCCTCTGTTTGAGGTTAAAATGATCCTCTGGATTTTTTTCGAAATTATGTTTTTTTAACTACTCAATGTGGGTTGAAAATATTATTGAAGTATGTTTATAATGCAAAATATGGTGTAAAACATACCAGCAAAAGTCCAATGTTTTATTTAAACATTTATGTTATTTATACGTTTTCCCCTTAAAGGGTTAGGGGTAGTCAGAATTTTCAAAAAATTGATTTTTTTTTTTTTTTTTTTTTTTTTTTTTCGCATTTTCTTAAAGTATAGTATCTTAAAAATATTCTCTGAAAGTTTGAAGTGAATCCGACAAATATCTTTCGAGTTATTTAGCGAAGAATAAAAGGCTCTCGAGCGGTCTAATATTTCCGAGAACAATTTGCTAGCGGCATAATTCTCCCTTACCTCCTGAAGTTTTAAAAGCAATCAAGCCTATTTATGAAGATCTTTGTAATGAAAATTTACTTTCAAGATGTGTAGGTGGATTTAATCAAAATAATAATGAGAGCTTCAACCAACTAGTGTGGAAAATATGCCCAAAAACTATCAATACTAGTTTTACCATTGTTCAAATTGCTGCATACGTAGCTATGAGTATATTTAATGAAGGGACAAAGTCATTATTAGTAATAATGAACACACTGGGACTTAGTTGTGGGCCTAATTCGCATCGGTATACTGAAAAAACCGATAGTGCACGTGTAAAAGTAGCTGATCAGCGCGCTAACGACAACACTCGCGAAGGTAGAATGCGACGTAGACAACAACAAATTGATGTTTTAGAAAGTTCTACAACGGCTGAAGAACTCTTATATGGTCCAGGAATAGATGACTCAGTGTAAGTATTGAAATTATTCGTATTACTGTACATCAATCGACTGTAAAACTTTAAATGCGTTTTTCTCAAAACTATGTTTTTTGAACTGGTGACCACTGTAACTCAAAAACCGCTCGATAGATTTGAATGAAACTTATACAGCTTTTAGAAAACATAAAAAGCTAGTGCCTGATTGAAGGATTTTTTTTTAAACTTCGATTTTTTATAAACAATTAATTGTTGGTTTTTTCCCGAAAATCTGCAAAAAAATTTCCAGAGACCGCCATTTTGTTAATTTTGAAAAAAAAAAAGCTTCGATCAGGCACAAGATTATCTATCCATAAAAATAATCTTTTTTGTTTCATTGATTTTAGATGAATCTCCAAGGAGCTGTAATGGTCACCGCAAGAACCCATTATTAAAACCTGTTCAACTTAGACCGCCATAACTTGTAAAATAATTATTATTTTTTTTTGAAATTTAAGTGAAGTAATGTTAAAGTATGATGAAATGATACTATGTTTTTACTTATGTGAAATAAACTTAATTACTAGTAAAAAAAAATTAATAAAAAATGGCATTTTTTCACGCCTCTGACTACCCCTAACCCCTTAAGACAGTGGCGCAAACAGGTTTTCTGTTGGAGGGGGTCCAGCCCATACAGCTGTGACCTGTAAAAGGTCGAAACATTTTTTTTCTGGTGACTAACTTCTATAAAATCGTTCCGAACTTTAGTACACTTGAATGTTTTTGAATTATGTTTTTATTTACTCGTCTTAACTGCTAAAAATAATAATTTGAAAAAGCATAAACAGCATAAAAGCGTTGAACAGCATAATAAAATGTGAAAAACAGCATTATGACATAACAAACAGGTTTATAACTCCTTTTGGTTGAGGTCCCCTCCCTCGTGTGTCCACTGTCTTAGGGGATTAACTTCAGCCACAGCCACCTTTCCCTATATATAAATATATAAGTATATATATATAATATAAAATAGCTTAACTTACGTAAAATGGAATCCTACGTGAAATATTAATTGAATGCACTTTATAACAGATATAATACGTAACCATGAAAATAAAAATGAAATCCAGAGGCTATAAATAAATTTGAGAAAGGGCCATCAAAGCCAAAAATTGGGAAAAACATGCCACGAGCAATCACGGGGGCTTAAGCCTAGCTGAAAAACTCATGCATAGAAGTGGATGGGGAATGGAAAATTGAAATGGAGTACTCCATTATCAAGTACCACCGTACTCACATTTCAATTAAAGAAAAACAAAAATAGTTAGATTTCTGCAGGCCACCTGACAAAAGAAGTCGCTTTACGTGTCCTCGGGGTACTACCTAACTAAAAGAAATAACAGGCATGGATGCTATCCCAACATGGAAGTGGAAGAACAGTCAAGACAAGACCAGAAATCGATGCCAACCGAGAAAAATAACCAGATCCAAGGGGGAAAAAGCAGGAGGAAGAAATACAGACAAATTGCTGCCAGAACCATGTTAAAATATCAAGAAAATCAGAAAATAGGAAGGGAAAAAAGTTTAAAAAAATAATAATAAAAATATTGTAATTAATAACAACTATTATAATAATGATAATATTACATAGGTATTAAGTGTTATTTGTGCTAATATTATACTACGCAGTAAAGGTAAAATTTCACTTAATTAGGCTTATAATGGGTACAGAGGAGTAAGAAGTAAGATTTAAGATGTACCTCAAAAAGAAGAGAAAAAGTACCAGTAATCAATAATTCTCCATTGTATTTTTTTATTTAAATAATATTTTTTTTTATAAAATATGCAGATATATATTTTATGATTTTCATTGCTTTTTTTTTTTTAAATTATTAGAAGAGACCAACTACCAACCCCAACCTCACCATCCAATATACTAATTTGGACATACAGTTTTATTTATTACATTGATTTATTACATTAGGGATATATTATTGATTTTAAAAATCTACCTGGATATTTGTAATTGAGAGCTGATTTATATAGGTAGGTTAAGTTGTGTGCCTTAAAACTATTGGTACATAGAGACTCTATTCTATATTTATGATTGGAAATTATGTTTCTAAAAACAGAAGTGTGCATGCAAGAAGTAAAATGAGTAAAGGCATTAACATGAAAATTAAAATCATCTCTTTTATTAAAAATATTAAATGATAGACTCTTATCATCATTAATTTTAAGTTGTAAGTCTAAGAAGTTTATTAATTTATTATCAGTAAGTATTTTTTAATTCTAGGGCTGAAGGGTAAGCTATTGGGAAATTGTCAGAATCATTATAATTATTATCAGTGGCTATTGTAATTATGTCATCTATGTACCTATATATTACAAGAGAATTACTGTAATTTTTTTCATAATTATATAAATATAGGACAGCTAAGTAGCTAGAGTTAGATCCACCCTGTGGTATGCCTATATATATATATATATATATATAATATATAAGCTTTTCTCACAAAATGTAGTACAAATTTCAGAAATGGAACCTCCAAACATCTCATTGCTCACGACAGTGGTAAATTCAAATGCTCGTTTAATACCCTTTGCTGGGATTCCTTTGTTTGAGTTAGTTTTTAAGAAATTCTCTGTAGTAAAACTTCATCCTTTGTTTGTCATTTTATTTTTATGAACGTGCAATTTATGTGACATCTTACATCCATCGATGGGAAAAATAGCGTGTAAATTTCGGAGATAATTTATCCATGCAAGCAATGAGTTTTATTTAACTGCTTGAGTTTATTTTTACACAATTTGTATTAGTATTGCATGTCACTTTTTAAAGCTATATGAAACATTTTAAAGCCTTTCAAGGAGAATATAATGATTCGACCTACTGTTTGTATCAACCAACAGCTGATCTATTAGAAAAGTTACGAATGTTGAATGGAATATCACATTTAATTAATCATTTTAATAATTACATATAGGTGCAACCCACTTCTAATAGAGTATTACATGAATATTTGAATACATATATTAATTCACATCCTAAGAATTAAAAATTTTCAACACTTTGCACATTTTAAAAGATTATTTTTCTGGTTGTCTGTCCAATGGAATAAAAATGCATCAGTTAGCACTATATATTTATGTATATTATTTACACGTTCATATTATATTATATTATATTACATTACATGTTTTTCATTATAGCGCAAGAGTACTAAATGTTCTTTTACAGGATGGCAGCATGTATCGCAATATATTATCGTGAGTGAACAGTTATTACTTTAAAATAGTTCAAGCGAATAAATTCGCATAGGCCTGCGGTTCATGATGTCAAGCTTAGCACTTTAAAAAGAGAAAATGCAGTACATAATTTTCTACATAAACGCTCATAAGAAATCCAATGCATTTCAGTGTCGGGCAATAATTGTTTGAACATCATAAGCAAAGTAAAAACAGTACATATGTTTGAGGTTTATAAAAGTACACTTCCTGCAAAAAAAATGGATGAAGAATTTTTCTTTTACAGTGGCTCATATTGTTATTTTGAAAGATAACTCTGTAAGAGCAATCGCTAAAGGAATATACTTTAATAAGGCTTGCTTGTTTTGTTTACTATTTTGATATATAATTCTAGATATAAAAGTAAGAAAATTTCGCTGGAAAGTGTTTTATAATCAATGTCGGTTTGACATGATTTATTCTTCTTTCTCCATATATAAAATTACTTAAATTTCACCGTTTATAAATACAATTACTTGAACTTCAATGCTAATAAATAATATTATAAATGAAATCAGGGATGAGACTAGAATCTTATAGATTAAAGAAGTAGAGAAGTACCGAATTGCCGTGAAAATTCCAAGATAAATTTGCCTTAGAAAACAGTATACAAATCACACATTCTATTCTATTAAACTACAATTTTCAATAAAATTATATTTAGAGCTGTTGGTTTGATGAAATTCATGAATCTTCAGCTATTATCTATCATATGTGTGTTGCAATTTTTGCATGAGCGTTAAAAGATTTTTAACAGAGATATATGTAACAATAAAACAGCATGGAATTGTTTGAAAGAACTGTCATAATTCGAGAAAAAATGTAAATGTAACACTTTTTTGCGATTTTATGAATGAATTTTCATACAGAATCATTAAGAAAAACAATCAAATTAACGAATTTGATTGTTTAATGTGTAGAACACTAATTGCAAACTCAATAATTCGTAATGCCATAGTGTTATGTTAACAACTGTGTAACTTTATGAACGGTATATTGTTTTGCTATTTGACATCAATATTAAATTTTGTAATTCACTCTATCGACTCACGATCATCACGATCCTCATAACCCAGTAACAATATTTCACTTTTCTTGAACTATGGGAAACTGAGTGACGAGCGGTATAATATGCCCGAATTGTTTTGGAAAATGTATGAATAATAATAAAAATATAAAATATATATTATTTTTGGAAGAGTTTGTATATTTGCCACCGAAATAGAGCAACTTTTCTCGCTTTGACGATTTACGGATGCTCCTGATCTACAATCATTTCCATTCAGATTGACATAAATACTGTTTTCCATACATTCTAATGATTAAAACTGCCTTACTGTCATAACCAAAACTCATATTTCATTACGCCAGTGGGTGTCAAATAACCAAGATGTATCTTATTTATTATCAGTCAGATGAGTATGATCCGATTACTGCGATCGGCCTTTTCCATTTATTCCCATATCGGGTTAATTTTTCACTTCTGTAGATTTTTTTTTCTTGTTATTCAATTAAAAATTATTCTATTATATTGTAACTAACGTAGTACTGATCAAATGGATGTTGGTATAATACACATTTTTTAAATTAAATTACACTAAATTTAGTCTAAGTATTTTGATGTTTTTACTAATTTTGTACCACTTATTAATAGTCTGAAAATTGATGAGTAACTAAAGATAACGCTTCAGGCTGATCACCAAGCCCAGGCATATTTTTTCCTAATCTCAGTGCCTATGGTTGCGAAGGCATATTTGGGCTGCCCAGGCCTTTTCTCTCCGTTAGCTGTTACGCTGATATTTAGTTTAATTATTTAGCAATAAAACTGGGATGATATGAACTAATAACGACTACATTTAAAACTGTTTTATATTAAACACTAACTGTTTATAGAAAGTTAGTTTGTTGCATTTGACCCCTTAGAAAGTCCTCCTACCAAGGCACTCCCTCCTTGGCAGATCGCCCTAGTGTAGCGTTGCCATAATCACACACACAACAACAACAGCAACAGCAATAACAACTTGAACGTGACAGTAGCGCCTTTTAACAGTTTTAAACCAATATAATAAATTTGCCAACCATAAGTTTAAAAAAATAACAATTCTTAAATTAGCTTAAACAATTCTTAGTTAAACGGTGAATAGAACGAGCATATACTTTTTAAATATCGATCATAAATAATTATGCGCATTATAAATGTCGTAATTAAGATAAATGTTTTAAATGTTTATTTTCCTTTGTTCTAGTTATTTCACTTTTGGAAATTACACACACACACACACACACATATATATATATGTGTATATATATTTCATATTTTAATTTAAGGGTGGGAGGAATAACTTCTCACAAGAAAATTAATTTGAATACGTTTTTATTAAAAACATGAAATAATCCTGTAAAATCACATCACATTAATGAATAAGTCCTTTTCCATATCCGAGTCCCCACGCTCCGTTTCCGACACCCCACGCTCCATAGCCGAGACCGGCTCCGTAACCCAGTGTTCCGAGTCCGAGTCCGGCTCCGTGCGCGATGGCACCTCCATAAGCGACTGGAGCAGCAGCCACGACTGCCGGTGCAGCGTGGGCGATCGGGGCAGCAGGGGCGGCGTAGGGGCTTGCGATGAGGGCTGCAGCCGGGGCGCTGGCCGCAGTTCCAGGCTCGTTGGTCTTGACGGCTGCTCGGAATCCGTGACCGTCGGCCACGTACTCGACCTTCCTGGCCCTGCCGTCGATGTCAGCGATTGTGTAGGTTCCCCTCATGTTGCCGTGAGCATCACCGACTTCCGATCGGGAGTTGCTGGCTCCGTGTCCGTCGACGATGTCGTATCCAAAAGCGTAGTTTCCAGCAGCCTGCGAAGAGAACTGAATTTTAGAACTTCGCAGAAATTATAGTTGTCAATCAGGTAGCTAAAATTGTCATGATTTTATAAATAATTAAAAATTTCTCAGTTTGATACATCAAGTCGGATTTTATAAAAGCTCATAATATAACTGAATATCAAATATTGAAAAGCGCCACCTCGAGGTTTTTCAAAATTGACTTTTTTGCTTTTTTTTTTTCCCTGTACACTTGCAGATCTATATTTTTTGGGCAGGAAGGACTGATATCTGGTTTCCACCCAGCAGAAAAGCAAATGACTTTCGGTAATAAATTCCGAAGTGGTCTGAGAAAAAACCTCTAAATTGCCGATCAATGACTTAAAAGTGAAAGACCTAGAAAAGTTAAGGCAATACGTACTGGGACATTTTGAATACTTCTATGAAGGCATTCTGCCGGGCCGATAGATAGGCATCATAGCTGACGTCGAAGATTTTTAATGAAAAAAAAAATATGGAGATATTTTTGTATTATGAAAATGTAATCAGAACTGATAAAGAAAACTTTTGTGTCTTTGATCTTTCAAAAAACGTGCGTTGTAACGTTTTATACGTAACCCATATTCTCGGATGAATTTCGAGAAGGACCCATCTCAAAAAACTTTAAGATCATTTTCTCCCTCAAACTTTCTTTCAAGGACACTATTTTGCCTTGTTATAACTTACACAATTTTCTATAGTATTAAAAAAAATGCTTCAGTCAGTCAAAATGGTTCAACAGAAAATTAGTTTTTTGTGTCTCCTGTAAAATTTTAATTTTCAGATTTGATCCTTTTTAAAATTTGCAATCCAATTAGACCCTAAAATAGAGCTGCGTCTGAATGGCAGTTTAAGACTATAACTAGAATTCAGCCTACCAACTTTTTGTTTTCTTTCGGTCTTTTAAAATTTTGGAATTTATGAGTTCTAAGATTTGTTTGGAAAACAAAAAAATTCCTTATCTTTTTCATATCTATACTTTTAATAGTACTAACAGAGTGGATATCAAGACATTTAAAAAAAAGTAGTATACATTTTTTAGTGACCTCAAAAACTATTTCTTTCTTATTATTACATTGAAAAATAGTGGAAGATTCCTTAGATTCAATTAAATGACATTAAAATTTCAAAAGCGAACTAAAAATTTAGCTTTAAGTTTATAAATAAAGACCAATCGGAGCATACAATTAACTGGTTATGTCTTTCAAATAATTTTTTTAAATATACATTGAAAATACAAATATGCAACAGAAACTCAGTTTCCAATATGCAAAAATGTGTTTTATCTTTGATAAGTTATCAATAAGCGAATGGGCTGTGAAAAAATGAAATGAAATGTTAGCGATTCCAAGTAAACCTCTGAAAGAAATTATCTGGATTCTAAATTCACTGCAATGCAAAAGAATTTTTAAAGAAAATGAATGAATTTAAAAAAATACATTTTAAATTAAAACATTTCAGAAATCATTCTAAAGACAAATAATTTATTTATGTATTAAATTTGTGATGATATTTAAGATTTTATACAGTTTCAAAACATTATACAAGCAACTAATATTACGATTTTGCCTGTTCTCAGGGCTGTCAGAAGATTATGAACTGTTTAAATAAATACCTGTTTTAATACCGCTTTAACTCTTTCAAGCAGTATTTTCTGTTATTCTTAATCTTCAAACATACGGTTTTCATTTTAAACCATTAATGTGCGTCAGTGGACAGTAATTATTTTGCAGTAAGGCTATAACCAATGATATCTATAATGCTGTTCACTGCGAGTTTTCATGAAGTAGACTCAAAAATCTAGAGTCCTCAAAATTGTTTTCCTATAATCTTTACTTAAAATATATTTTGCATATAAGTAACTTAATGCGAATCATTCTTTAATTTCTATTAATTTTATATCATTTTAAAAATTTGCTTTCAACAAAAGCAAAGACAATTATAATATTAAAATTCAATTGTTCTCTTTAAAAAAGATAAAGAAAAATTAATTTTTAAGTTGATATAGTAGTGTTACCAATATAGGACATTCCAGGCATAAACAACAGGTTGAAAGCGGAGAAAATGCAGAAACCTGACATCGAAAAAAAAGAAAATTGAAAGTAGCGTTTAGAAAAATGTTTAAAGAAACCAACTAGAAAAACATCCCAGACACGAAAGAGATAAGGCAGAGACGTCATGTCTCTACATAAATCATCAGAGGAGGAGAAACTCTATATTAGATTTTTTTTTTTCTAATTGCGGGCACTAGCCGTTTATATGCATTACCCAGTTCTAGGTAGGAAGTACTGGCCAGTTTATTATGGAGACACCTAATAGGTGAACCAGCGTTGTCTCCTAGGAAGGGACGGACGAAATGACACCAAGCACATGACGGGACGAACTCGGAGTCGTTATATGGTAGAATGTTTCTCTGGCCAATACACAACCCAAGCGACTCTATTTTAACACTGCACTAAATGATTTCGTATTAATGCCGTTTGTTAGGAAGCAAAGTCCAGAATTTTTTGTTGCTATTGTTGACACGATTAATTTGCCAGGCAAAGGAATTCATTTTATTATTATTATATTTTTTTTAAAAAGAAAATGCATGAAGTTTTATAACCAGATGAACAAAGAGCAGATGGATCTTGGGCTGACTGGGATGATTAGATAACAAATATTTATGCTCATAGAAATGGAAAGTTCTTCATAAATTCGTATCCAGAAGAATTTACTATAACAATGATGAGACAAACAAATTTACAGAGCATATATTTTCTGAGAAACCTACGTCGAACAAAAGTTTAAAGATGATTTATAGTTAAAGCAAAAGCTTTTCTTATAGTGTTCCATTAAAGCCCTTAAGAAAAATTTTAAAATCATGTAAAAGAATCTTACATCCTGCTTCCTGGAAGATGCGCTGACACCAGTGTTTACTATTGGAGAAATTATACTGGCATTCACAGCTGCAAAAGCAGCGATAAAAATGGCGACCTGAAAATAAAATTATTAAACAAAGAATATAATATTTTACTAATACATGATAACTTGATTAGTGAGATGTTTTATTTAAAAAAATAGTTTCAGTGATGAGATGAAGGGGAAAACTTCTCATTTGTTTATTTTGTGAATTTTTGTTTGTAGGAAAAACAAAAATAATGTGTGTGTGTGTGTAATAATTAATAAATTAATTAATAATTGATAGTGAAAAGATTAAACAATTTATTTTATTTCGCTTGATATTTTTTTTCGGGTGAGATGGAAAAGATTTGTAAACGGCATTATTAAAGATCTTCAGTTTGAAATCGCAGTATAATTTATTGCAATAGTCGAGCCATAGCAGGTTTTACTTCATAGCACTTTTATTCAAAGGTAAATAGATAAATTAATATTAAATAAAATAAATATTTTTGTGCTATACGTAAATAAAAAGCACTTATTTTTATATTCAAAATTAAACTATGTTAAATTGAATTAAATTAGGTTTTTTTCGCCATTAATTCCATTTACGTTTTGAACTTAGGTATATTAAACATGAATACATTAAATATTGAATTAATATCGAAAGACAATCTATATAAATAAAATTAGACTTTTGTCTGTACATTTCTTGGAATTCAAAAATTGTGCGATTTCTATCCGTTTCAAGCACCCGGGAACCCGATGCGACCCTCCAAAAAAAGTTTGTCTGTCTGTCATTCTGTCATTCTGTCAGTGACGCTTTTTTTGTTTAAGCATCACGTAAAAACGACTGATGAGAAGCGAATGATATGAAATTGGGTGTCATGATAGGTGGTCACTCAACTTAAAACATAGGCGTCCAATTTTTAAAAAATCCTGATTGGATTTTGAGATTTTGCGAAAATCCTTTCAAACTGCGTAAATTTGTGTTCAAGCATCACGTAAAAACGATTGAAGCGAATGATATGAAATTGGGTGTCATGATAGGTGGTCACTCAACTTAAAACATAGGTGTCGAATTAAAAAAAAAGATTTTGAAATTTTGCGAAAATCATTTCAAACTGCGTAAATTTGTGTTCGCACATCACGTAATAACTGCAGAGGTGAAAAAATGATATTTGGTGAAATGATAGGTGGTCACTCACCTTAAACTATAAGCATCTAATTAAAAAAAATCCCTCAGATTTCGAGATTTTGTGAAAATCGTTTAAAACTGAGTGAATCTTTGTTCCCGTATTACGTAATAACGACTAAAGCGAATGATATGAAATTTGGTCACACGATAGATGGTTGCTCAACATAAACTATAGGAGTCCAATTTTTAAAACATTTTTATTAGATTTTGAGATTTTGTGAAAATTCTCTCAAAATACGTTTATATTTCTTCTAACATCACGTAATAACGACTAATACGAATGATACGAAATTGAGTGCTTATGATAGGTAGTTGCTAATCTTAATTTATAGGCGTTGAATTTTAAAAATATTTTGCTTACATTTTGAGATTTTTCGAAAATCGTTTTAAAATGATGAATATTTATTCCAGCATCACGAAATAAAGACTGCAGGGAATGAAACGAATTTGGGTGACATGATAGGTTGTCACTCAACTTAAATACTAGGCTTCAAATTTTTCAAAAATGTTGATTAAATTTTGAGATTTTGCGAAAATTATTTCAATATGCGTCAATATTCGTTCGCGCATCACATAATTACGACTAAAGCGAATGAAATGATATTACTTAGTTACTCTCTAACCTGTAATATTTTAACAATACATGAAAATTATAACTTCGCTTTCTTTACTTTGGAAACATACTACATCCATTCTGTGTACTCCTACAATGCTGACGAAAGTTCTTGCTTTTTGGAAATTTTCATTCACTAACCCGTCGAGGACGGGTACTTCAGCTAGTATTTAATAAAAGTAGTAAATTGTGAATATTGTAGCATTTGATTTTACTATGAATTCTTTTGTATGTTCACAAGCAAACGCTTGTTAGTAAAATTATTGTTTACCTGAAAATGTTACATATTCATTTTTTGTGCAATTTACTAGTTCTGAAATACATGCAGATTAATTATAAATTTATCTGCTGAAAATCGTAGATATCTCGGAAAGTATTTATAATACAACAGCTCAACGCTAGAGTTGCAATACTCGCATATTTAAATTATGATTGATCTAAACCGACGATGATAATTACACAGTGGTGATTATAATGCTAAATTACTGCATTATTTCTAGAAAGTATTCATATAAATGCAATATATATATATATATATATATAATATATATCTTAGCATCCATGCTATATTGAAAATACATGTATAACTGGAAGACGACAGAGATATTGCTAATTATCTACTTAATGTTATGAGATCTTACCTTAGCGAACATTGCGTTTAGTTATTTTCAATATAGGTGCTGAATAATTCAAACATAGTTAATTGGCTTTTATACATAAATTTCCATGAAGAACAAAAATGAGTAACCATGTGTTTCTTTAACCTTCAACGATCGAAAGGTACCGCAAGGAAGAAATTTCTTATTTAGGGAGAGTAACTGATTGAATGGATAACGGAAGTGGCCTTGCCATATAGGTTACACTAACGACAATTCTATCTGGTTTTGCGATTATATTGCATATGCGTATCAGAAGAGATCTTGATTACATGATAATTTGTGTCAGGAAAAATTTTACTTAAATGCCACTCTCTCCGCGTATGTTTTATTGTGAAGTTGTTTATTTGTATATTTTAGGTGTGGCATTTTCGGTAATGGTTGGTTTTTCACTAAGAGGACTTTGAAATAAGCGAAAACATCAAAACACGATTACCTTTTACAATATTCGTAAATTAAAATAATTTTTTTTATAAGACAATAATACGATACGTTTGCGTTAGCAGTATCACGGAGCAATTCAAATGAGTCCTATTGAACACATTGAAATGCAGTTAGGTTTATGTTAGGAAAATCTGTAAGTTTTGGTTCACAGTGCAATATTCATTTTTTGGGCAAGGTGCAATCTGGATTTAAATTGATACACATAAATGTACCAGTTTCTTTTGGATATGCAAACTATCAAGCAGAATTATCTTTCAAAAAATTATAAAAGTACATATTAAAACTGATATAATAGGTAAAGATACGGGGGAATTGAAAAAAGATATATCAATGTTCAAAATTTTATGATATTACTACACAGTTATTTATTGTAAATATTTCTTTTTATCATGTAAATACATTTATGTATTTCACAGAGACCACGGCTCGAAAGTTCACCAGGAACAGAATTTTACTTGACGAATTGAATTCAGCCTATCGTATTAATAATACAAATTTAAAATAATTTCAAAGATTGTGAAAGGCATCAACATGAACCGTTTATAAATTCGGTGTCTTCTTGAAATAAACAAATCGCTAATAAATCGAAATTTCAAACTTCAAGCCATAGTTTCTAAATATTAGACTTTTTAAAAAATATTCACGAAAGCCTACAGTATTTCAAACCAGAAATTATAAATTCATAAATCATATATTAAAAAAATCATACATTAAACGAAATTTACTTTTTATTTTATTCAACAGATCTAATACCCCTAAAAAAAATTTTGGCTTTATTCTGACTGTCAATTTTGACGGAAGAGTTACCATGTTCGAAACTAAGCCTTGAAAATAATGTATTACGTTCAAAAGTTCTGTGATCTCACTCAGTTTTCCGAAGAGAATATATGAATGTTAATACAGGACCCAAATAATATTTCTTTCTTATGTAAAGCAGTATAGCTTTATATTTGGTGTACAGTGATCTTAAGAATTTTCCATTAGCATTTCTTAAAATTAAAAGGTATGAATTCTCCCCTTAAAAAAAAAAACTATATTATCATGTTTGTTTATTTGTTTATTATTTTATTTTTATTACTTGTTTTCTATCCTTCTTCCTGTATTAATATGCAGGGTGTCCTAAAAAAGTGACAACGCACTTTATTTATTTATTCATTACAGAAAAGTGGACATGTAAATTGAAAAGAATTCATAAACTGGCACTTTTAAAATTTGTATATATACATACTACAAAAGAATTCCCAGTTACAAAAATGTACCTCATACATACATGAGTTGATGTAAGAGGTTTCAGTCTTTAATCATTAACATATCAGAGATACATTTACACAAATTTGGTCAGGGGCTATTCGTGAATTTGAATGTAAACATTTATTACTAGAGTCCAAAAATTGTTTTCTTTCGTAATTTCTGTACGACCCCTGAAACGCAATCATCCGACGTGATTTTTTCCCTTCTAGATCCATTGAAAGGTAGTTTAAGTCAGCATATATATTTATCTTCATGCCTCTGAAACATTTTAGGATGTAGTTTTCAAATTTTGTACATCACCTTATTAGTGTATGGGACTCATTTTAATCACTGAGCGTTTTTTATTTTGTGATTATATACAAATTTAAAAAGCGTAACTTTTTGAAAATGAGCGAAAGTAGTTTTTTCTTAATGTAGTCTTTTTTTACTACCTTGTACATCACCTCATAAGTGTATCGGGCACATTTTACTATCATAAAAATTTTTCGTACAGGGTCTCATGCAAATTATAAAACTGTCACTAATTTTTTTCTTAGTAGTCATTTAAATAGTACCTTATTCTGAACATTTTTTTTTTTTAAATTTACATTGCATATTTATCTCTAATGGATAAAGAATTAAAACGTGTTACCATATTTTTTTAACATCCTATATATTTCTACGTTTTCTTTTTTCTTTTTATTTCTTTCTTTATTTTTTTAAATATTAATATTGTGTGCTTTTATGAAGCAATAAATAAATTAGTGTTTTTTCTGAGTTATAAGAAAACAACTTTAACCACTATAGTATTCTTGTATCTCCTCATTTGAGAAATCTAAAAGCAGTACGTGATATCATCTTTTATTACACATTCAATAGACGAGGGAAGTTACGAGGTCAACCGTCTTCATTTTTCTTTTCACACTGCAACTTATTATGTCCAAAAGAAAATACACCACAACATCATAGGGGTTCGCCCAAAATGGTCCTAGCGGGCAAAACGATCCGGATATGTTTTCTTCCAGCAGGCTGCTCTATCATCTAGGCAACAAATAAACTAGTTGTGCCAAGCCAAGAAGAAGCAATAACGATATTTAAGCGATCGGTGTATTACGTGTCTCAGAAGTATTCTTCAGAAAACTGGGTTTTATCATATCTCTTATGGTAAGCACTAATTTTCCTAATTATTTAGAAATACAGTTTCATGTGCAGCATGTGATTTGGTTTACTGAATAGAGTATGTTTTTAAAAGCGAATTACATTTGTTTAGTTTGTACTTAAAAGTAATCTGGTACTTAAAAGTAAATACAAAAATTAATTTAAAATGTGAAAAATTTTTGTCTGATTTTACAAATTTCAAATTTTATAGCTAGAGACCAGCTGTTAGCTATAAGAAAATTTTTGAAAATATATTCAGCTTCATCTATAGTCCTTCGAAATTTGGAGGTGGACGTGTCACTTAACACTGTACACTGTACATAGTTCATGCATCTGTAAGCTATGCATCTCACTCACATGCGTGCAATAATAAGTTCATTTCAAGTTTAACAAAACTTATGTAAGAAATTTAAAATCATTTGACAACTGACTACTACGCTTGAATGCTACATTATCGTCTGAAATAAGGAATAAAATTTAAGGATGACGTCATTATAACACACGCAATGTACAAGTGAGATAACACACGTCTGTACAAGTAAAATAACACACGCAATAAGTAATTATCAATCTGGACACGTGTTTCGAAAAGGAAAATTTGCTATCTTCATCAGCAGTAGTCCACCCACAGACTGGAACTGGGCATTGAAAAAGAAAACGATGCTTATTTCTAATACATTACTAAAAAATAAACTATGTTCATCCCAGACTGTGCATGGAACATAGTTGAAGGAAATCCAAAATTTTCGTTTGAGACACGTATCTAGCTTTATGTGAACTATTTTACTTTGTTTTAATTATTTCATTTTTTAATCACCAGTTTCCTTCGATTGTTTTTTGTTATTTTTGTTTGTTGCTGATGCACTGTCAAACAACCCTACAAGGGTCTCTTCAGTTTCTCACGGAATATTTTATGTTTGTACTTATTTCGTTAAATACGTATATGTTTAATAATATGGTGCTTTCGTATTATCCGGGTGGCCATTTCCACCATACCATTTTTTTCGCGAAATGTTCCGGCAAACTGTTGCCAATCGTATTCCAAACTTTTAATAATTTCATATGACCGGCATTTATCTTAGCAAAAAAATCGCTCGTCTAGACGGACCGCCGTGATAATACGAAAGTACCAATAATATCCCAGACAGCACATAAGCTTAAATCAAGCTTAGCATTTCTTTGAATTTGACGTATTAATACAAGCTTGACAGTTCAATTCATTGTAAGCTTGCAGCAAGCTTGGAGAAGTCATTTGAGCTGTCAAGCTTGAATACAGCTTGATTACTGATTGATTTGGGAAGCCACATCTACATAGCAAATAATTTATCATCAGTCATAAATGTACTTGACCATAGAATTAAAAAAAAAGATTATATATTTCCAAATATTGAAATTCTTCAAACTAAAATACAATTATACTACGAAATCGATTTCAAAATCAGTCGTTTATCTCGATTTTGGCTAGTATTGCCCAACATGAGTGTCGCGATATAGAAAGTTTTAAAACGTGTGCTGCTTTTATGTTTATATTATGCTTATTTCCCTATTAGTAGAGTCTCTAAATCACACATAACACTATTTTATTTTGAATCATCCCATTAAAAAATAAAAGAAACAGATCAACACATCGGCCACTGATCGATCTCGCCGGAAAACGGCGTGATAACCATAACAATCACTTCAAACTTTAACCATATCAGAGCAACTCAGGTTGGCTGAGTGGTTAGAACGCTGGCTTCCCAACCCTTAGATACCGAGTTCGATCGCGGACGCTCGATGGTAACAGATTAAAGTAACTTGAAATTTCAGCGTAGAGGGGAAAATGCGTGGAAAAATAAAATATGTGGGGCGAGTTCGACAACGGGCGTCCCGTGCATTTAGGAACTTTTTTTTTAGGAAAATTTTTTAAGCTTGAAATTAAGCTTGCTATATCAAGCTTGATTGAAGCTTGCTATGTCAAGCTTAATGCAAGCTGGGCAAGTGTAAACTTGAACACTTGATTCAAGCTAGCATTAAGCTTACATGCTTGAAATTTTCAAGCTTAATTCAAGTTTATTGACTTGATAAATCAAGCTTGCTGCAAGTTTGATGCAAGTTTGCTGTGCTGTCTGGGATATATGGTGCCATGTATATTTACTATCAAGTCACGCACAGAAAATGCTAAAAAAAGTATTTTGTGCAGGCTACTGCGGTATATATTAACTTTGGATTATTTATCTTTTAGCTAATAGTAAATCGTCCCTTGAAAAATGAATATAACAAACATTTTAATTTAAGATACACGAAATATTTATCAGTATTGTATATTTTTCTTTAGTCCCATATTATCGTAACAAACCTTCTAATAAACCGTTTGTATTTTTGAATCGATAATCTAATATTGCTAAGACATAAGTAAAAAATTCCTAACATAAGTAAAAAATACCTAAGTAAAACATCCAGCTAGTGTCTGAAAATAAAACATGATTCATGCAGAATCTTAAATGCTCAGCTTATCCTTCATGATTCAGAAAAATTAAGTAGGTTATTTATTAGAAACTTTTGAAAAATTTCAGACTGTGTAATCACGAGAATCTATATGGAATCACACAAACTGCGAATTTATTTTAGATGATGTAAATTTATTTATGATGCAGTTTATCAGTCTCAGGTAATTTTTAGTTTATGACGTCACGTTTTTGGCTGTCATAAACGAAACCCCAGTTATCAAAACATTATACAGAAACGTAATCCATAAATCATTTAAAAGTAATGACCACCTAAATGTATTATAAATCGATGGTATTATGAAACTAGTAAAATTTAAGACGATCTCTTTAGTTTAAAAATTGAAAATCCGTATTAAAATGATATTTCATTGCATTTAACTCAGTCGATTGGATAAAAGAAGTCTTTATTAAAGGGAAAAATAAAAGGAAAAGGGAAATTGCTTACTCATCTGTGTAAGAATTCATAGTTCATTTGCAATGCATATGTACATGCTACTGTTATTTTGTCTCGAGGAAGTTACATTCACATACTTTTAAGTGTTTTACTTAATAACAATATTTATATTTTAATTTAAAAGAATGAACAGCTTATTATTTAAAGTACTGGCACCAAAAGGGAAATATAGGGGCGCAGAAGACGGTACTTGTCATTCATATTCTGCGAAAATAAAAATTTTAGTCTCTACAGAAGCAGTAAGTAAATATATTTATTTGTTCTTTGTGTTGCCTTGATGAAGTCTCTTATTTATAACTAGCTGCGTACCAGTCCTTCGCACGGGAAGAAGTGAATATTTTCCTAACATATTATCGTAACTACCGCTAGCGAAACGGAATTTCAAAAAAAAAAAAAATCTCTATACTCGCAACCTGTATAAATAATTCCCACGAAACCCGAAGCTGGACAGATTGATACTGATACTCAACACAAATGTTAAAACTATTATTTATGAATACTAAATGCATAAATGTGATTTCTGTTAAACCCAGTGCATGCATCCATTCACATACTTAAATTATTTACCTATGAAATTTGACCTATGAAATTTGACAAATTCTGCTTTAAAAAAAAAAAAAAAAAAAAAAAAAAAAAAAAAACACGCCAATAGTTGCGCTTTTCCTTATTGAAGGTAACAAGGAATAGACAATATACATTATGCATTAGACATTCAATAAAATTACTTACACACGAAAACAAATATCTACAAAAATATTTACAAATCAGAATTGAATAAGAGTTAAACCATCTTAAAGGATAAATTATGCATATATTTTTATATCGCTGTTACTTAAAAAAGGGGAGATTTTTAATTAAAAATAAACCTGTGTCAAAATTCAGTGATTAGTAATTCTAGATTATTTTTTTAAAGTTCTCGAGGAGGAAAACACACGAAACATCCACTGAAATCGTTCCATCTTGAAATAAATGGCGCCACTTACATTCATTATGTATTTTGTTTAACTTTTCACCATTGTAGTCTTCCAAAGCTGACAGGCTGTGCATTTCTAGATTTGATTTGATTTTGGGAATATGGCGGATTACCTGCACGAAGTAGCTATGCTTGGGGGGGAAGCTCTCCGTGGGGGTCTTTCCAAGGGCTCCTAGCCTGTATTTACGGGGAGGGGACCTGGGATTGAACCAGGCACTTTCCGTCTCCCATTTGAGAGGGCTATGCACTAGGCCATTGGTCAAAAATTTCTAGAACGTAGTGACTTTATTTGTACAGATTTAATGCAATTCTGTTTGTTAGCCTTTTATAAATGCAAAAAGTAGTTGATGATATGTGAGTACCTGCAGTGAAAACTGCACGTACTCATATATCATCTGACGTAGTTCAGTCTGACATAATTTGTGGACATAATTTTACAAATCATCCTTTCAGAATGATTATCAGTGTGTTCGACAAGATTACTTTTTCTTACTGTATACACAAGTGGTTCTGAACTGCCTGTGGTGATAAACGTCATTTCTTTCAAAATTTTCTATGTATTTCATAACTCTTTACGAATTTAACATTTATTTTTGTTTAATTTTGAAAACCAGAAAAAGTTCGAGTTGAAGGTTCCTAAAATTTAGACAAAGTGCTATAGATAAATACACAGGATTAATTCACTAAACGGCAATTGCTGGTGGTATAATCATTACATTCTAGTTCAGCCGCCAAAATTCAAAACAATTCGAATGTAAAATCGAGTTTAATGAGTTTGTGACAGATATAAGATGTAAAAGTACAGTTTATGCATGCGTTTTTTATTTTAGGAAAATGACGGTGATAAGCCATTAGAAAATAATGACATATATAAGGTGAAATTATGGAGAAAGAAAAGTATACTGGTCAACAAATCTCTTATTAGTTTAAGAATGGCTGGTTTTTTATGGTATGGAGGTAAAGTATTTATTTTTTTTTTTGCATTAGTTTCATAATTAAAAATGTAGTATTCGTTAGAAAACGTATTTTTTTAAACGTAGACTATTTTTCATTATTAATATGTTTTTATTATTAACTAGCTGTGTTCCCGTTCTCCGCACGGTAGGAAACGAGCATTTTTGCTACATGCGTAATTTGAATTAATTCCGGTGACGTGAAATCTAAAAGAAAAGCAAGATTATCTGACTCTTCACCTAAAGTTTGCGTCATTGAGATGATATATAAGTTGACGTGATCATAAAGTTGACATACATTTTTTACTCTTTAGAGTTCCATTTTATTTCCTGAGTGAATCATTTTCGTAACGAAATTAGCTGTTTCAAGTGACAATGACGACATACTGATATCGGGGGCGTAGCCGGGGGGGGGGCATATCGGGATATATCCCCCCGAAATATACGTGTTTGCCCATCTACGTGTCTGGACAAACACGTAGATGGGCTCTGTGAATGTGGATCGGAGGGTTCCTCCATACATTATTTATTTGGTCCTTGCTCTCCTGGACTTAGCGCCTTTGGATGCGGGCCATCCTTGGGCTCAGAATCATTACTTCTTAAATTTATTCGCAAGAGACATGTAATAGATAAATTGAAGATATCCTATCAGGCCCTCAGACAAAAATATCAGGTCTGCCTCCGGTGATTTATAAGGTTTGTGAAAAAAAAAGGGAAAAGGAAAGGAAAGGAAGAGGGAAAGAATAGGAAAAAAGAGGAAAAGGGAAGGAAAAAAAAGAAGGGAAAAAAAGGAAGGAAAAAAAAATGTGTGTCTGCCTCTGCCTTGAGTTTCTTGTTATACTCGTGTTTTTTTTATTAATGTCATCGTATAGTTTTATATTGGCTTCTTCTCTGTGTGGCAGATGTTTTGAGTTTCTTATGTTTTGTAGTTGAGTCTTATATTTTGTAATGTCATTGTAATGTTTTCTTTTGTATTGTTGTTTCCACCCCCACTCCTTTTTTTTTTTTTTTTTTTTTTTTTTTTTTTTTTTTAAGATAAAGCTTGTGGGTTCGGTACTCTCGATGGGTGCCCTTGGTCCGGGGTGGCCCTTATTTTCCCCTTGGGGAATATTCCGCCGTAAACCGCCTTCGGCGGTCGCCTTCCCCTAGTGGGTGTTCCCCCCCCCCGAAAGTTTTGGATTAGTGATGAAATTTAGTCTATTTATACACATATAAGTTCATGTCCCCCCCTGCCCCCGAAAAATTTTCCTGCCTACACGCCTAACTGATATCACGGTTATCATGCTTTGAATAGAAAATTGCCATTCCAGTTTTTTTCAAATTGTTTTTCCAGATAACATAGTTTAATTTTTTTTTCATTAAAATGATCGTCAGCTTGAAGCATTGATATAAAAGAGGCTGTTTACACAAAACGAAATTGATCGAATGCAAAACGTTTCTGAGTGCTTGAAATCCGATTTGGGTATATAATAAAAATTGAATATGAGGTTCTTTATTTTAGGCGGACGAAGATTAAATGTATTGAGTGTAGACATATTTTCGTCAAATGTTTTTTCTAGCGTCCGTTTTAATTGTCTCTACAACGGACTTTGACATCTAGTACTTTTTAAAACGTGACATCTGAATAAAGACAGTTGTTGCCATGGAAAATCGTGTTAGCTGATGTCTTCTGCAAAAACAGATGTGCTGTCGTTTTACTCTTGCAATTAAAAATTGAACTTCAATCGGATAGTTCAGATTCAATTGAAACATTGAAAATAAATCCAGTATACCATTACTTACAGGAAATGGTCCAGATATGTGGATTCGAGCGTATATTCCTTTCTATATGAAAAGTCAGCAATGTGACGTAAGGTCTAGATGTTAAAATAAAGGTCTGAATTCGTAAATGATGCATAACCTTAAATTTTATTCGATGGCTCCTCAGTTTATCTACCGTCCTGGTCTAGCGAAAAAGGGGATTCACACTGGTTAATTCCACTTCCAATGAGATATTTCCAGCTAACTGAAATCGTAAAAATTACGAAAATAATTTGCTAGTGCCGTAATTTTTACTTTAGAGATGCTTAAATTTTAAATTGACATTCAAAGTGATTTATTAAACTCGAAAAAAGTAATCTCCTCTTACTCTAGCATTATTGTATACGCTGCATAATTTTTACGTCGAAATCATTTTTAAACTCGTGATATCGAAATGACGTCAACTTCACTTGAATTATTGAAAGCAAAACAAATAATCCTGACTTATTCACTGATACACTTTTATCGGACATTATGGAACTTTATTATTTCACTAGTGGCGCAAAATTTTTCTCTAGACCTATTAACCTAAATGGGTTTCTAATGTATTTTTAAAGTACTTTATTGATCGACATCAGAATGACGTCAATGTCACACGAAGTATTTTAAGTAATAAACAAATAAATTTAAGTTTGTAACTATGTTCACTAATGTGCTTAAATCAGACATCTAAGTATCTTTCGACACTGAAAATTGCGCAAAATCTTCAACAGGGAACAGGTGGATTTCCAGCATTTTAAAGCAGCCTACGACCTCTCATGTACTGTTTTAAATGTCTGTCCAAAATTTCAAGCTGATCGGTCAGACGGTGTGGAAGGAGTTCCCTGATAAACAAACAAACTTTCACATTTGTATAATAGATTATCTTTCTTCGTTTCTCCCTCTTTAATGCTCAATTTAAAGAAACAGATTAGATATTTTAGACCAATGGTGCCTTTCTACTCTTTGATAATTCTTTAGAATTTATGCATTGCCATTAAAACAGCTCTCCATATATTTTTAAGCACAATTCTTGTCAGAATTACATATTTAGCACCGTAAAATGTTTACTCTCGGCGGGGTAGAAAATATCCAGCCTGTCCCAATTTAAATATGTATCTCCATGGTTCAGTCTCGTGTAAAACATCAAACTGTATAAACCTCGTGGGACTATTTAGAATAGCTCAAATTGCGAATAGGACGGTAAATTGTGTTGCAGAGTTTACACATTTCACGCAACTTATGACGTCACGTTCTAACCCCGAGTAGTTGAGTCTGGTTATTTCTCGCAGTAGTTTTCAAACGAAGTAATATTGAAACATACGAAGTTGAAAAACTCTCCCTTGCAACAGAACTTATTACAGTTAATTTGAGAGATGTTGGGTTTATTCCAACATAATCGGTATTTTTCATATTTTACTGAGCTATTTTGCTAATGATGTAACTTTTCTACAAAAGCTTGCGAAGTTGCTGGAATTCAACAAAAAAGTATATCTAAGATATATATATATATATATATATAAAAAAAAAAAAAACTACTTTGTAAATTTAGATATACTAAAAATATAAAACTAAGCAATCAAATAACAGAGCTACAGAATAACTTTATCATTACTTATGTTGATAAGTCTAGCAATAACTACGCTATAATATGTAAGCAGTTATATCACAATCTCTTAGCTTCATCCATTAACAATAATCCAAATTTCAGTCTAACATCTATCTCTGAGATAACATTTAACAAAAAGATCTTAGCTTTCCACAAGTTACTTAAAATCAAGCATGACAATCTAAAATATCCCTACTTAGTGCTAATACCAAAGTTTCATAAAACGCCACTAAAATTCAGAACTGTTACTATAGGATGTAACACTTATAATAATGTAGCAAGCAAAATATTACTAAAAATACTTACTTCTATGCATGATCTGTACATAAAATCTAACACTACTTCTGTATCTATAGGTAATAGCTATGAACTAAAAAATAAGATTAATGCTCTATACGATGTAATTAATATATCAACTTATGATTTTAAAGACTTATTCAATAGTATACCACTAGACGACTTATACAATATAATATTGAATCTATTTATACATAGTAAAAATAATATAACCCTGCCTTCTTACATAGATACTATGTATTTCGAAAATCTTTTAAAGTTCATAATATATAATAACTACATTCTACATAATAATAAATTATATAAGCAAGTTATAGGAATTCCACAAGGTGGTTCCAATTCCAGTTACTTAGCAGACCTATATTTATATAATTATGAAAAAAAATACAATAATCCTTCTCTTATAATATATAGGTACATAGATGACATAATAACAATAGCTACTGACAATACTTATAGTGATACTGACCACCTACCCATAGCCTACCATTCAGCCCTAGAACTAATAAAAAATCATAATAATAATAGAATAATTAATTTTTTAGACTTACAAATTAGAATCAATGACGATAAGAGTCTATCCTTTAATATATATAATAAAAGAAATGACTTTAATTTTCAGGTCAATACCTTCACTCATTTCAATTCATGTATGCACACTTCTGTGTTTAGAAATATTATCTCTAATCATAAGTATAGAATAGAGTCTCTATGTACCAATAGTTTTAAGGCTAATAACTTAACTGACCTATATAAAACTGCTATAAAATATAATTATCCCAGTAAATTTCTAACTTCTATTTTATATCCTCTATGTAATCAAAAAAACTGTATGTCCTAATCAGAACATTGGTTGGTGAGATGGGGTTGGTTGATGGTTCTTTCTATATTTAAAAAAAAAAAAAAAAAAAAAAAAAAAAAAAAAAAAAAAACATAAAATATATATATCTATATATTTTATTTAAAAAAAAAAAAAAAAAAAAATCTATTCTTAAGAATGGTTGATTACTGGTACTTTTTCCTTTTCATGTGAGTCTGTAACCAATGAAGCCAAACAGGGTACTGTTCTAACTAAATATTTTACAATTATATTAGCATAAATAGCAATAATAAATGAATATGTAATTATTATAAATATCATTATTGTTAATATTATTGCTACAGTTTTTCTTCATTTCCACAACCTCAACTAAGTACTTCTTAGCTACTGCAGCTAGTACTACGTAAAACATAGGCTAGATATACTAGTGTAATATTTATTTTATTATTTATTCATTTAATTATTACCATTTTATTCTTTTTATTTATTCATTTAATTATTACCTTTTTTTATTTATTTATTCTTTTCCTTTCCATACTTCCAAAGTATTATTAATATATCATTTTTTATTCACACTCCATGGCATTACTTGTCTATTGATTGCATTAAGCCTTCTCTGATGGCAACATGCACTAATACTGCCTCCATTACTGAGCTTTGATCTTCGTGTCGGTCCACTTCCTCGTTGTTTTTTTCTAATAGCTACGGTCGCGCCCCCAAGTTACAAAAGGACCCTAATTTTGGTCAGGTAACTTGCAGAAACCTAGCTATTATTGTTTTTTTCGATTAAATTGAAATGTGTGTGCGGTGGCGCCTGATGATAGAGCACACCATTTCAATATTAACTCCATTTTCGGACTATTTCTGATTACATGTGATTAGGCTTAAAAGCACACCAGTTCTAATTTGGCGCTTTATATTCAATTTTTCCACTCTTTCATTGCCTTAAAAGGCTATATTTAAACACTTATCCAGAATAAGCTCGTTAATTGGCACCATGTGCTATCTACTTTTTTATTTTTTATATTTTCTTCACTTTATCGTTGGATTATCTTGGGATTTCACTTTACGTAAGTAAGCTATTATATATTATATATATATATATATATATATATATATATATATATGGCAACACATTTTACTTGTGTTCACTAAGATTACCATGTGCTCTCTTGTATGTAGAATATAATTGCTATTTCTATTTTTGTTATCTTTTTGATTCCTTTTTTTTTCTTCCATTTTTACTTCCTTGTACGTAGTAAAAGGAAGTAATGTGATCCCGAAAAATTTTGGGGGCCAAATTTCGACGAAAAAACCGATTTTGACTACCTCTAAATTTAATTTAAAGAATTTTTTCGATGCATCTCATCGTAGGCTAGCATGCACGATCATATTATGCATATAGCATGCACGATCAACGCGTCTGCAACTCATTTTGACCAGCGGCGAGTCTATTGTGGTCAGTTTTTCCATGCCGTCTGTACGTACGTACGTACGTACGTATGTATGTAACTCGCATATCTCAAAAACTATTGGTCGTAGAATGTTGAGATTTGATATTTAGGATTGTTCTATGATCTAGTTGTGCACCTCCCCTTTTGGTCACAATCGAATGTATAGTTTATGTACAGGACCGCCAAAAAGATTCGAAATACATTACGCTCTATAGGCCGAAATTCATTAAACTCGCACATCTCAAAAAAATTAGGCGAAGAATGTCGAAACTTCATATTTAGGATTGTTCTATGATCTAGTTGTGCACCTCCTCTATTGGTTCCATTCGACTGGATAGTTTATCTACAGGACCGCCCAAAACATTCGAAATACATTACGCTCAATGGGCGGAAATTCATTAAACTCGCATATCTCAAAAACTATTAGGCGTAGAATGTTGAAACTTCATATTTAGGATTGTTGTGACATCTAGTTGTGCACCTCCCCTATTGGTTCCATTCGACTGGACAGTTTATCTACAGAACCGCCTAAAAGATTCGAAATACATTACGCTCGATGGGCCGACATTCATCAAAGCCTTTTTTAGAGGTATTGGGCTATTTCAAACGACTCAGAAGTGATATATTTGTAAAGAGTTAGAAAATGAATTTCTCCATTAAAAAAAGTGTCTTTATCATTTATAGTTCAGCTACAGGAACACTTAAAAGATTTCCAATACATTACGGTCAATGGCAATTTTAGGGGCATTCATCCATTTCAAGCACAATGCCGTCCTGCCACATAAGTTAGGTAATGATCCGACCACGGTCACGTGCCTCCCTCAAGAACTATGCCAAAAGTCGCCAAGCTTGGCGACTTTTGGTGTACGTGTGTGCATATTTAACTCTCAAATCTCAAAAACTATTATGAAATTTCATATATAAGATTGTTGTAAAATCTAGTTGTGCATCTCGATTTTTGGTTCCAATCTACTGGAGTTTCTTTACAGGACCACCGAAAAGAATTTCAGTACTTTAATGTCTGTGGACATCTTCAATATAATACAATTGTAGTCAGTCATTGTTTGGTACATGCCCAAAATACATGCCGTCTGTCCTCGACCTTGGCGAGTTTTGCCGAAATGTCGCCAAATTTGGCGATAGTCAGTCATTTGGTCCATGCCCAAAGTATCACCATTTGTCATCGTTCTTGGCAAGTTTTGGCGAATTATCGCCAAATTTGGCGATAATCTGTCATTGTTGGTCCATGCTTAAAATCTCGCCAAATGCCGTCGACATTGACGAGTTTCGCCGATATATCGCCAAATTTGGCGCCAAAAATTATTTCGTATTTTGTATAACTCTAAAACTTTAACCCGTAGAATTTTAAACTTTTGTATTTAGCACTGTATTATATATAATATCTAACTGTTTTCAATATCTTTTTTGACAGCAATCGACTGGGAATTTATTTACAGGGTGAGCCAAATGACTTTAAATACATTAAGGTGTATGGATGCATTCAATTCATTGAAAGTCTGTGGTCAATGACTACTTTGACTATCCCCAAAATCTCGCAAACTATCTCAAGTTTGTCGGCTTTAGGTGAAATATCGCCAAATAAAGTGTCAGAAGGAAGTCTTTCAAATTGATCTCAGCTTGGCGATATCGAAATATTTGGCTAGAAATCGCTAAACCTTACTATTATTGATATTTTATCTCTTTCAAACAAATAAGTTTAGAGGAAGTGTGTAAAAAACATTTTTGAATTAATAGACGTGCAAGGAAGTCATGTGTTGGACACATCAGATTTTTTATATAGTAGGGTAGGGCTCAGATGTGTGGAGTTAATATCTCTTCTGATATGCCACACAACCGAAACCCTACTATTTGGTTTGCTTTAAATTATAATCCACTGTTTGTGGCCCCTGACGATGGTGACAGTGGTTATAATTTCCGTTCCATTCTATTTTCACAATAATTCTTGCACTTTATTTGGCTTCTAAATGTGATTTCTAATTCTTGCTAATAGCTGTTATATTTTTATGCGAGGTATGTCGTATTTGTAGTATGTTTTGTGTTTTACTTATTAGTTATATACACTGCTGGCCACCCAAATTGCAACACCAAGAAAAACAAGAGATATCACAACAAAATTTATTGTGTAGATAACATGTTGACCAAGTAACAAATGATTAAATTTACAGCATTCTATGAAGCGTGGTTCCTGCCAAAATCAGTACCCAGAGTAGCCGCCGTTGTTGGAGATCACAGCTGCCACACGCCTCGGCATTGATTCAAAGAGACTTTGAATGTGTTCTTGGGGTACAGCAGACCAAGCAGCTTCCACACGTTTCCAAAGTTGATCTGGTGTGACAGCTGGGGATGAACTCTGGGTCAGTCGTTGAGCAACCATGGACCACATGTTTTCTATCGGCGAAAGATCCGGAGAGCGCGCCGGCCAGGGAAGCAATTCAATCTGGTGATTGACGAAGAACCCTTGGACAATGCGTGCCACGTGTGGCCGTGCATTATCCTGCTGAAATATGGCTGTTGGCAAGCCCTGAAGGTAAGAAAGGACAACTGGCTCCAACACCTCGGAGATGTAGCGCTGGCTGGTTAAAGTACCGGCAATGCGTACTAGAGGAGTGCGAGAGAGATATCCGATACCGCCCCATACCATAATACCCGGTGCAGGACCAGTGTGACGGTGCATAATGCAGCTGTTCAGCATCCTCTCTCCACGGTGTCTCCAGACTCGAATCCGACCGTCGTGGTGTTGCATACAGAAGCGTGACTCGTCAGTAAAGAGAATTTCATTCCATTCTGTCGTCCACATCCTTCTTTCATCGCACCATTGGCGGCGGAGACGTCTGTGCTTCCGCGTCAGAGGTAGACAAAGCAACGGACGTCTTGCGGACAGACCATTCTGCTGTAAACGACGTCGAATGGTACGCGCAGACACTGGATGATGCGTTACAGACTGAATCTGCTGTGATATGGTTCGTGATGTGACTGAGCGGTCCGTCACTGCCATGCGTACAATCTGCCTGTCATCACGTGACGTGGTGCACTGAGGTCGATGCGGTCGATCACGTCTGTCCGTCGTACCCTCCTGCACCCAACGATCACATATCCGCATCACAGTTGTTTGGTTTCGTCCAATACGACGACCGATTTCCCTGAAAGATAACCCACAATCTCGGTATGCCACTATCCTTCCTCTGTCAAACTCGGATACTTGATCAAAAGATGATCGTTGTTTCCTACGAGGCATAATTTATCGTTTTTTTGAAAAAAAAGCAAGAAAAACACAATTGCTGTACTTGAAACCGTCGAAATCTCCAAGCCTTAAATAGCGCTTTGAGGTGGCGCCACAGGCGCGCTTGATGTGCGTCTGCGCTGAAATTCTAATCATTTGCATATCTCACCTCAGCTAATGCATGTTGTAAATTTCATATTATTTGCATGCTTCCTTCAGGGTGTTGCATTTACGATGGCCAGCAGTGTATATATATATATATACCGCCAAAAGTCGTCCAAACTTGGCGACATTTTGTACGATTTTGGGGAATACATACGACGACCGTCGTCAAACCGATAGCCATATGCATTATATTAATTGGTATTTTCCACCTTGAGGCGACTTTCGAATTTCCCACAATTAAAAAAAAAAAAACGGCAAGTTTCCTTTCGTTATTACTGTGGCTGAAAAATCATAGAATTCAAAAATCACCAAGGTTAGCTCGCGCATTGGAGAGAAGTCCAAGCTGTAGGGAGGGCGGTCGTTGTTGTCCTAGAGAAACTGCTTCTACAGCATGGTGGTATTCTCGGCTGTGTAAAGTAGCGCATTACAGAGGGAGGAAGGTGGCTTCCTATTCACTTCAGGAAAAGGGGTGAAACACTTTGCGACAATCTAGCTGTACACTCGCGCCCAGGATTTTTCGAATATTCAAACTCATCCCACGAAGCGACAAATACCTAAATGGATATTTAGACTATCCGAAAAATAACCTAATGTGTGAACTTTCATTTGCTTATATTGACTGAATGAAATCAAATGCTCGCATTTCTTTACTGGTTATGTAAACTTGTTTTTTTTTAAATCAATCCATGCTTTTGATAAAAAAAATTGTATTTTTAAATTAAATCTTTTAATAATTGAAAATTGTAAGTTTGGGTATATTATTATGGTGTCTTTTTCATCTACAAAGTTGCTTGGTAAACTATATACAGGTACTGAATTATCTAGTACCTAAGTTATGGGGCAACATTTACGCAATCTTAAAACATTTTCTCAAGAAGGTTATTAAAATACATGAAATGTTTTAAAAATAAACAGTCACTTATTTTGCTTTCAGAATTATCTATTACAATTAGAAAGTATATGATAAACTGACAAATGCGAAACCGATTTACCAATGTGTGCTATTTTATTGTTTTCAGCTGCAAGAATTCCAAGCATTTTTCTCCCAGTTTTTCTGATATCTCGAGGTTTGACTTTATTGGAGTTTACGTCAGTATTTTGTTTTATTTGTTTGTTCCAGCTTGCAAGTTCTTCTCTTTCGGGTGTGATAGCTGACAAAATCGAAAAAGGAAAGCCCCTTCTCTTGTTTAATGTCGCAGCAACAGTACTCGTGTTATCTTGTATGCTATTAACTCCTAGTGTTACCACTGAAACTTGCATAAGGCAGGAAGGGCAAAAAAATTGCTCAAAAAACCTAGAAGGTAGCTTGAATTTAACATTTTGCTTTTTATATTGCTTTCATAATAGCACTGCAAGTTACTTGCATGAACAAAATAGTGCTGCTAACGTAACACTTTCAGAATTTCCTGCGTAAGTTTTTGAAAGATCAAGTGGCAACGTCTCAACAAGTTCGATGAAAAGCTCTCGTTCTAATATATGTGATATAGCTTGTCCAGTACTATGCACACAATCATCAGAAAATGATTGTATTAAAACGAGGAAAATGCACATAGTAGCCCTATATGCCATTTGGTTAGTTGCTTTTAATTGTTTTCGGACAACGGCATGCAGTTTTTTCGATTTCACAATTCTGTGCGTTGTGTCTGCAAATGACTCAAATTTCGGGAACGAGTGTGTCATCGCGATGGCTGGCGAGCTATGCGTACTAATCTTACTGGCATTTGTGCTGAAGATGGATAAATCTTCACAGTATGATTATGACTTCGACGCAACGCTTTGGCTTGTTGTGGCTGCTTTAATGTGCTCTTTCATTTTAAAGTCTATTGTTGATGTTCCAGTACATCCACCTGGTCGAAATCGTTTGATGAAAGCTTCTGCTTTGTTGAAAGACGTAGATTTCTTGACTTTTTTAATCATTAACTTTGTGACAGGAAGTGGATTAGGCTTCAACATAAATTTCAATTTATTGTTTTTAGAGGAACTGAAAGCTTCGAAACTTGTGATAGCACTTCATATGATTACTTTTAGTTTATATGGGCTTCCAGTTGTTTTGACCCATAAGTTGTGGCTGAAGGAACTGGGGACGCACAAACTATTTGCTTTGAGCCTCTTTTGTTATTCTATTAATCATGCCGCCTATTCCATCCTATACAATCCATGGTTATCCTTAATTATTGAATGCACAATTGCTTTCACTTATCATCTCTTCTGGATAGCTGCTGTTCTTCACACCCAAAACACAGCACCGAGAGAATTTGCTGCAACATTCAATGCAATAGTAGGAGCTATTCACTATAGCATCGGTAAGTTCATTTATTTTAGGACTAAAATCACTATCGAAATTTAAAAAAAATATTAAAATCAATTTCAAATCCAACAGCGCAAAATTTAAAATTATTGATTTTTCATTAATTAATAAATATAATAATTCACAGTCCGAAATATCTATATATTATTTTGAAACATGTTTTTCTTTCGACAACCGAATTGAGAGAACGGCTGGGTGTAAGAACTCGGTTGAGGTGTCAGAAGAAAGGTCCCGGCCCGTAGATGTGCCATCAAAAGAGAAAATCAGAAAATGTCGAACGTGGCGGAACGGGAAAGGTGCTAATTTTTGCCATAGAAATAACATTGTGGTTTATTAACCCCATTGTTGGCAGACGATTTATATGCGTAAGCTTCGTGAGGTTTGATTTATTCGGAAAAATATTTGTTAGAAATTGCATCCGTTTGTAAATGTTTTGTGGCAAATGTGTGTAGTGATAATAAATGAGTTCTAAATTCTGATTAGAATAAGAGTAAGTATTATTTAAAAAAAAGGAATGTAAACCGACTTCGAATTACTTCACCATAAAGAAAAATTAATCACATTCTAAATTAAAAGGCTTTGGCCAAATTCTCACGTAGTATAGCAGATATTGCCAAATTGAGTTCAGTCTTGGAGACTTACTTTTTGACGACAAACTTGGCGATAACTCGTCAAAACTGGAAATATTTCGCCATAGAAATAACATTGTGGTTTATTAAAACTCATTGTTGGCAGCTAAAAACGCCTTCTTTATTTTGACGCTTTATTCCTTATCTGTTAATCTGGAACGTGTTTTTACTGTATCCACTAATTTAGAGAACGGCTAGGTGTAAGAGAATTTTTAAAGTGTCTAAAAAAGGCCTTAGCCTGTAGATGTGTGATCAAAAGAGAAAAATAGAAAAAGTCGAACAGATCAAACATGGCGGAACGGCAAATGTGCAATTTTTCGCCATAGAAATAACATTGTGGTTTATTAAATACATCTGGAAATCATAAAAGCTTTATTTTGGCGCTTTATCGCTTATTTCCTTAATTTTTTCTATATATTAATTTGAAACATGTTTTTCCGGTATCCACTAAATTGAAAGAACAGCTATGTGTAAAAATTTGGTTGAGAGGTCTAAAAAAAGGTCTTGTTGTGGTCCGTAGATGTGTCATCTAAAGAGAAAAATTTTTAAAGTCGAAGGGATCGGGCGTAGCGGAACTTCAAATGTGCAATTTTTCGCCATAGAAATAACATTGTGGTTTATTAAATACATTTTGCTGTCATAAAAAGCCTTCTTTATTTTAGCGCTTTATCGCTTATTAGCACTAGGGTGCTATTTCGTTCACGCCCAGACTTTGCTCGATTCTGTCGATATGATTTGTAGACAGGATTTGTAGAGATGAACTGTCACGGTGGAAATCTTTTTAAATGTGTTTGCCACATAACGCGGAAGGGGGGGGGGGAGAATAAGTCTGACAAAAATTGCGATTTTTGATAACTGATCGCCAAGTTTGTGGCAAAAAAAAAAAACCTTAAAAACCGAACCATGCCTGGCGATGGTTGTAAATAGCTTTAGTAGGCAAATTTAATATAGATATTAATTCCAAAGATGTGTTTTATGCAACGAGAAAGACAAATATAGCACACTCATGGATTATGATGCTCATTCCGAACAGTATTTAAAATGGTGAAGTATAGTTGGAATATGCTTGGCGAAGATTTTAAAGCAGTTTTAGCAGCTATAGTTTTCGATTCCAAAGAAGTGTTTTGTGGAACAAGGAAGAAAAATACGGCACGACCATGAATAATGAAACAAGGAATAAAAATAGGGACGGCGCATGGATTATGATACGCTTTTAATATATCGCACTTTAGTGAGTATTTAAAATATGAAAGTGTTTCAGATTTTTTTCAAACTTTTCTCCATACAAATACATTGTGGTTTGTTAACGACATTGACGGCAGTTATAAACTCCTTCTTTAGTTAGCGATTTATCTTTTATTTCTTTAATTTTTCAGTTTTCTGTCTGATACTGGATCTTTACCATCGAGGGTAGCTTGAGAAAAGGCAAATAAAGCAGGGAGCGCGCGATCACCATTTGGCGGATTAGATTTTTTTGTCTCTTGCAGAATTCCGAAATTTTTCACTATTTTCGCTTCATACTTTTGGCGTTTACCTTTCTGTGCCCGTATTTTCTCATAGAATATTGCATGTCACTCTTTCAAGGGTTAGATCAAAGAATGCTGTGGCAGTCAAAATCATTTAAGAAAATTCACCTGGACGTTTCGTGGTCGATGACTTTACCCAAAATATCATCTTCAACCTTAATGCTCCATTAGAATTGTAACTGTATTTGCTCATTCCTCATTTAATATCTACTCTTCTTTTTTTTACTTAATAAAGATAGCTAAAAACAAATTTTAAAGATTTCAATCATTTCATCGTCATTGTACAGTTGCTAATAAGAACTGACGTGAAACCTTTTGTTTACTTTCTGTCACAAGTCATGTTCCGTCCGCGTCGCTCTTTGATTTTTCCTGTTAGTTTTGTTCAAGACCTTGGTGACATTCTCGATCGTTCCCATTTATTTTTAAATATTAAAGTCAATAAAGTGACCGTCGAATTCGACGGGTTCCAGCTAGTGATTATTTTAACACATTCGTGACTATTAGGGTGGGCACTTTCTTCTATCCCATAACACTAATCTTCATGATTTTTGGAAATATCAGAAAAATTGCCCTGCAACTTTCAACATGTAAAAAGCAGGTTCGAAATTATGCTTCCTAACAAAGGCTCAGTTCTCAATCAATCTCGGAGAACTATAAATATAATGAGACAATAGTTCTTTCCGCTCACTTTGCATTCTGAAAAACCAAGGACTGTGTGTAATTTTATAGTATTATTTGTTTGTCGTGGGCAATGTTTGTATGCATTTTGTAAATGTAAACAATATACACACGAAAGTATTTACTCAAAAAATTCCAAATGTTTATCTTAAGAAATTTTTAAAAAAAATGTCTAAAATTAAAGTGCTAAATTACTTTTGGGATTTCTGTTATTGTTTGTCAAGAACGATACTGAAGAGTTCCAAAGACGAGCTATATTATATTAGACTATATAGGGCACAAGAGCCTGCCTGACTCTAACTACATGGCCTACTAAGATTTGATGAAAAAACTATATCCAGTATATATATATATAATATATATATATATATAAGTATATATATATATATATATATAAGGTTGCTCCAATGAAATGTGGGCACGTGCGACGATTGCGTCAGAATGACTGCAGCTATAAACAGCGCCACCGAACAGAGATATAAAGGAAGGCTGGAATTGTGCCCGTGCATACGGCGTTCAACAGTGAAAGCTGTTCGTGGTAGAGGAAATTAATCCAAAATGAAGTCGGGCTATACGTTGATGCGCCCAGATCGGAACAGCACGCGGCTGTACGGTTTCTCATTGCGGAAGGTGAGCGTAATGCGGACATCTATCGGCGAATGGTGGGACTGTATGGCAAGCACTGTTTAGGTCTAATGGCTGTAAACATGTGGTGTAAAAGTTTTCGTGAATGGCGTCAAAAAATATCAGATCTGCCTAGACCAGGCCAAGCAAACGTCATCACCAACGGCTCTATTGCCGCCGTTGATCCAATCGAAGAGTTTGGGCCCGTGACATCAGTGATGAACTCAACCTGAGTCAAGGAAAGGTTCACATCGCCGTTCACCAACATCTGCAGCACAGTAAATTGTGTGCGGAATGAGTACCAAAGCACCATACCCTTGATTAGCAAAAACAACGAATGGGCCTCATCTCCAGCACTTGATTCACTGTCAGGAGGATCCAGCATTTCTGGAATGCATTGTTGCGGCAACGAGATAGTGTCACCATTACACTCCCGAATCCAAGAAAACGACTATGCAATGGAAACACACATCTTCACCACCAAGGAAATCGAAAGCGACCGCACGGAAAATATCAGATGAATATCAGATGAAAATATCAGAATCAACAAAAAGTGATGCTTTCCTTTGTCTTCGATTGCCGTGGTCCACTCTTGATTGATTTCCTGCCCCGACGGAGCACTATCAATTCAACACAATACTGCAGTACTCTGACAAAACTACAAAACTACGAAAAGCAATACAAAACAAACTACCTCGCGTTCTCACACAAAAGTGATCCTTCTCCATGACAATGCCCGCCCACACGCCTCCCATGAAACCCAGACGACCTTACAAAAATTTCCGTTGGGAAGTCTTAGAAAATACACCGTACAGTCCAGATTTTGTCACCCTGTGATTTACACATCTTTGGGCCACTTAAAAGAGCATTACAAAGGACACATTTCCATTCGGACGACGAAATTATGGAAGCTGTACAGGGCTCCCTCCAGAATCCAACACAATCTTTCTACACCAAATAGGCATAAACCTGCTACCTAAACGATGGGACCTGTGATACAACGCCCAGGGCGATTTCTTTTGATTTCCAATGAAGGTATTCTTTTTATTCAACTTGTCCAGTTTTCATTTGAACAACCCTTATATATATATATATATATATACACACAAGTACTGTTATTAGATACATCGTAAATCAAAACATTCACCAGCTCTATCATAAATAGCAATAATCTTTTTCAAAAGATGCTATGGCCATTAAAAGTAAAATGTATTCCAATACTTACATGTTGCCACAATATAATAAACTTCACTTACTCTATTAGAAAAAAAAAATGTCTAATGCAAATCGGGGTCCCGCAATAATAAAATCAATTACGCATTGAAATAGCATTTTGTGCATCGAAATAAGTAGAAAATAATACTAATAAAATTTTAATGTTATTTTAATGGATTTTTCTATACGCAGGTCGTAGTTCTGGTGTACCCATTGGAGGTTTGCTAATACACTGTCTGGGACAACGAGTAACTTACAGAGTTAGTGCATTATTCTTTTTCCTGACAGCCATTTTGTATTCCATATTTCTCTATATGACAGGAAAGTTAAAGCAGAATGTTGATGATGTATACGGTAAGTTACATGATTATTATTTTAGTAGTGGGGGGGGGAAGACATGCAAGAACTTTATTTTTAATCAATAAAAAATTATCAATTTAAAATTTTGTTTCTTCATTAATAGAGTATTAAAGTAAAACTGAATACGAGTTTATTTAAAACGCAACCGATATCAAAGCATGCCAATTAAAGTATATTGTATATTCTTTTTTATCAGACGAATTCTCGATACTTAATGAATTGAAATAAATGTTTACTTAATTTATACCACAAATAAAAATGCATTGCCAGCAGAAATCTTGACTTTTAATTTATCAATAATAATGTCGACAGCTAAATTACACTCCAAAAAAAACTATTGCATATTTTCAAAAAAATGCGGGTATGGATGACGATTATGCGATTAATTCGGGATATTGATAGGCTTTTTTTTGGCATATTATGTGTTATTACCGGTCTAGTAAACCCTCAAAATACTTGGATAGTGAGGAAATTTTATTTAAACGGTAAAACAATAAACATTAAAATTTTGTCTAAAAATCATAAAAAAAATATGAAATGTTATCTGGAAAATTATTAAATTCTGTATTTTTTAAGCAATTTTTTCATTTTCTAAAAATCTGAAATGTTCTACATGTAACTTGATATAGGTACACAAGAATGGAAGGTACAGGATTTTTTGGGTAAGGACCTTGTTAAAGTATCCGTACACCTCAGAAACCTAATTTTCGGTCAAAAAATCGATTTTGCAATTTTGGTGAAATAATAAAATTTGATCTTCCATCATTCTAAACCACTTGAATTTTTATTGTATCTCAAGTAGAACCAGAGATATAGCAGTTTGAAAATTAGTAGCTCTAAGCTAAATAAAGTGTATATGAAAGATGTTTTTACTGTTTTCTCAAAATGAAGTTTTTTGACGATTTATTTATCGGAAAACATCATAACTTAAAAACCAAATGCATTGTATTGGATGAATTTTTGTTCGCATGTTGTTTATATATTATTAAAGGGAATAGACTACGCTCATTAACATAAACTAATAATATTTCAATTTATGGCTGTTTGCATTTAAAGCCTTTCGCATTTCTTACCATATTCATACAGATTTACTGTTCCAGCTTCTAATGTAGTAGGACAAACTTCTTGATATAGTCTATTCCCTAGATTATATTATCATTAATCTTATGCATTTTACAGATTTTGAATATGTGAGTAACTTTTCGAGTTATGGTGTTTTGCGGAAATGCAAAAATTTTGATATTTTTTTGTCTTTCCTGCCCCAGTTTTTTTTTCAGATATTTGATAACTTTGTTTTAAATGATTATCTCATTTTTGTCTTACACTTAATGATAAAATATAGTTTTAAGTGTAAATTTTTTTAAATTAAAAAAAAAGTCTCAGGTGTACGGATAACTTAAAGAAAAAAATATAATATTGCTTTAGGTAACATTTTCTTTAGGTTAAGTAAGATTTTTTAAAGAGCTTATAATTAGGCTCTTCGGGAAAAAAAATTACTGCCCCTCTTGCACACCTATATCAAGGCATTCTTATTTTCTTCCAGACATAAAGCAAATGTAAAATTAATTTATAAATACAGACTTGATAACTTTTTAGATCACACTTCAAGATTTTCAGGGGTTTTAGCCATAATTTGCAACTTTCCCTGACATTTTCTGTTAAATTTGATGTTCTAGATTTTTTATGTTTTCCTTGACCCCTAGCAACTCTGTATTCTCCAAAGCAAAATTGATTAATAAAAAAACCTCATAGAATTCCGAACTAATCACATGATCATTATCTACACCCGTATGCATGAACAGGCTTGTATTTTCTATTCGGACGAGTATTCCCGTCTTTCAGCTGAAAAATTTTAAAGTCGTGAAATTAAAATAATAATAATTATTATAATAATATAGGGTGTTCCAAAAACCTTGACCTAGACTTTTATAACTTAAATATTCCCAATTGGTAAAATGTGCCCCATAAAGTAATAATAATATGTAGAAAACTTAATCATTTTATCCTAAAATGTGTTGGATATATGAAAATAAATATATGCTAATTTAACACTTCATAGGGAAATTTTTTCTAGTTTAGAAATTTTATGCTAAAGTATTTTTGGGATTGAGATTGATTTATAAAAAGAAATTCATTTCGCTTATTACCTTAAAATTAATTTCACATTTAAAACCATTTTAACTTGTGGCAAGTATGTTTATGGTGGTGCGGTATTATACGTAGTATATGGCGACTATTTCCACACCTTCCGCTGCCCCCCTCGTTGTCCACTGTATCGACCATACTTGAAAATAGACTCTGTCTCGGAAGAGGGGGAGTCAAGTCCCATCTCGAGGCGGTCGGACTATAACCTTTTCTGTTACCCATATTTATGTAAACAAAGGTCTCAAAGCATTTATATAAACATTGGTTCTTTTTTATATTCTGGAGTTATCAGGAGATGACAGAACAAGTCATAGCTGGGGAAAATAGTTTCCCATCGACATTTATGAAGTTGGTGGGAAGCATACTTCTCATGGCCCTGTAAAGGGTTAATATACTTGTCAATGACTCTTTATAGGAAAAAATAGCGTCAATTGATCATTCTCCAGGAATCGTACACAAATGACGAAAGCAAACAATGATTGCATAAATACATAATACTTCTATTATGTTTATTGTATATCCCTATCATCAATAGGAGTAAAAGGTTTGGTCAGTGTTCTGGGTGAACCCTGTATATACATTTCTTTTTCATTAAAAACTTAAAAAACTAAGGGAGGAAATAAAGGATCTTAGCGTTAAGTGTAAGAAAGATAAAAATACTAATTCAGAATAAGTTTTTCCCCATTTGGTGTTTTTCGTACCATACTGGTAACATGTAATAGTAAATAGTATTCAACCAATAAATTGTTGATTCACTAACTAAGGTATTTAGGTTGATTCACTAACTAAGGTTCATATAGTTAAGTTTTATTTTTAATTTAAGGGCGAATTGGTGGTTGAGGGGTGGGGGGGGGGGGAGAAGGGGATGAAACCGTTGGAGGTCGTTCAACTCCTAAACGCGGCCCTCTTCATGAAAATATGAAGCAGGTTTTTTTTTTTTTTCAGCACAAATTAACTGTCAACTTTATTGCAACCAAATTAAAATGTCAACTCTTTTTTCCACCATTGTACTCTGAAAAGGGGGAGGGGGCGGTTAACAAAGTTTTAACTCAGTTTGTTTGGAGAGGCGCAGATGTTGTTTTCTTGTACCAGAGTAAAGAACCCCCTCCTTAATACGCTGCTGGAGAGAAAAAAATGGGCATATTCAATTTAAAACTTTAAAAGATATTTTTTAGAGTATGCAATAATTAATTATCTCTCACCTTCCAGTTTTACCTATGGGAAGTAGCTCTTTGCATGTTTTATAAAGACTGCTACTGGAGTTAAAGCACTGGTTAGAAGAATAAAATTAAAGAGCAAAACTGTTCAGTAAGGAAACTTAAGTAGCTGGGAAACGCTAAGTTATATATATCCAGTGTTATTAATGTCATATAGATTCACGGTAAGGCATCATGGGGTAAGTGACCTATCATCATCAATAGGTAATACCTTATGAAGCCATAAAAAATTTCGGAGAAGGAAGGGAGCCCTTTCAAACGACTTAAAGTATGGAGCCTTGCCTTATGTCGAATTTTCTTTTTCTTTCTTTTTCCGAATGGAGTGATAAAATCGAAAGCCTTGATTTTCATGTCTCCGATTGACAGAAAGCGGAACCTCGTGTAGAAATTTGAATAGAGATCATTTTCTTCAGTGGAACAGTAGGATTTAATACCTGGAAACCAGTTCCACCTGTCCACTCTCGACGTATAGTGGCCAAAATGGTCAATTTAGGTGGGCAAAAAGGAATTTTCGAGAGAGTTTCAATATTTAAGATGCATTAAATAAACTCTAAAATCTGTTTAGCTGCAAAAAAGCAATAACCCTGGAGTGATGTAGATCATTTCGCTATGAGCTACCCCTAACCGTCTCGAACCTGTAACATGCTTTAACTTTCAACAGACCGCATTGAGATACAGGCATATTTTTAATTAATTTTTTGTTTGAATATTTTGTCTTCTAATGCGTTAGTTAAAAGATATTAGTAATTTAAATGGTGAAAATGTTTTTAATGCAATTTTCAATGTGTTTCGAATTGAGCATGAGTCATTTCTGACAATAATTTACATCGGTTTCTAAAATTGAATGCACTGATGGATAGTTTAAGCAATAAGTGAAATATGAAGAATTAAAAAAATATATATTTTAAATTTAAATAAAGATATGAATTAAGTTTAAAGGGAGGGGGGGGGCAGGTGTATCAAGATAGATCTGTAAATATTTATTAAACTGGCCATTTTCATGATTTTTTTTCCAGTTTCCCAATAATGATGAAAATACAAATTCTATTTCAAAAATCAAGTCATCTTTTAATTTTATCTGTTAATTTTTCTGGTCAATATTGATAAAATTTCATTTTTGAGAAAATTTTTAATTCAATGTGCCCAATTAGGAACATTGGCCTGTAAAATATTAACGTGATTCAATGAAATGTTAATCCCGCTGTCATAAAAAAAAAACAGTGTTTCACATTCTGATTTAAGCCAGCGGCGGGTTTTTAATCTTTTTAGAAGGCTCTTACAAAAATAAACTTATCACTTTTCATTGCTTTTTGATTAAACTTAATTTTTGTATAAAAATCCAAAACAATCTTGAACACTGATGCATAATTTTACCTATTATAGTCTGCCAAGCTAATTTTTTGTGCTTTTCAAATCGAAACATTTCCTTAACAATTATTTTTGTCCCCGTCAATCGGTTATTATGATCACTAAGCGAATGTGTCGTAGCAAAAATGCAACAAAACCCTTCGGTGCCCAGTCTTGTTTCCAGTATTGAACACTCATATACAAAATGCTTCTTATGGTTATTTTATTGCAGAAAGAGAAGATATGGAAATGACAGCAGAGGAAGAAGGGAAGAATAAGTTGGGTGCATAAAGAGCTTCAGTATATCAAACGGCTCCACTAATGATTCAGATACAACACCTTATTTTATAACTTGTATTGCATTTACAACTCTTCATGTAATATATCATATGCTAAATAGAAAAATAAAAATGGTTTTCAAACATCAAGTATTTCTTATTTATTTTAGAATATAGATAAAAGTTAGTTTTTCGCAGAAAATATAACTTTTTCTGCGAGACTATTTAACTAAACTTTTCTGCGAAAATATAGGTTTTTCTGCGCAACTATTTAACTAAACTATTTGACTAAACTTTTCTGCCAATATATATAAGTTTTTCTGCGCTGTTTATTCCAAACAGCGTACATTCGAATCTTGCCAACAATGCGTACTATGTTCATGTATTTATGTAAATCATAATTATCGTCATGGAAAATTGCTTCTTCTTATTTTTTTTTTTTTTTTTTCGTTCTTTCTTTTTATCTCTACTCCCCCCCCTCGCTCCTTTTTTTAAACAAGCTTTTGGTTAATTTTTTTAACATGTCGAGGTCTAACCTTGATGTTTCAGTGTGATATAGTAACAGCAAAATAATTATTAAATTATATAAGCAATTTTTTCAGAGTTCATCTTCATCCCTACTATCTGTTTACATGGGATCGTAGCAGTATGTCCACTAGTTATATTATTCCCTTTTTAAAAGGGAAATTTGGAATGAAATACATAACAGTATAAACGATTGTGTTCAGTATCATAATATCGAAGGTAATATTATTCGCTGAGCAATTTCCAAACTGAAAATAATTATATTTCTTAGCAAATTATTTCGTTTAAAGATGGACTAAAAGATGTAGAATAATTAAGATACGTTTCAAGCTCAAATACTTATTGCAGCATTCAAATACATCCTAACCATAGATATAAAAGAGCAACTGGATTGATTGCCAAAATATTAGACCCAAAGCTGAATATGTGCAGCCGGTGCGATATGGCGGTCGACCAAATCTCCGTAAGTGTTTACCACAGCCAGAAGTGTCAAAGCAGTTCTTTGGCTCTGTCGTAACATTAACAAAAAAGTATTGCTTGAAGATAAAATTTTAAAATAAGTAAAATGACATACATAAAATATAACACCGCAAAACGATCTTTCCGGTGGTATAATAGTTTCAGCCTTCTTCATTTGTAAAATAGCTCTACCATCTACCCTGAAGGAAGGATTGAACTGAAATAGCTTCTTATGCAGCTTTCATGCAACTGAAGAAGAGTAAACCTTTTGTACCAGCTGAAATAATCGTTTTGTGGTACCTTTTAGTATGTGTGTTGTTTAACAAAGTGTTAAATTAACTTTATCAAGCGATTTATAACAAAATTTGTTTAGAACTGTAGCTTATTTTTCTACAGCTTATATGTAATTAAAAAATTACTTTTTTAAGTTCCGAGATTTTTATTAATTATTATTTTAAATTCTACCTAACAACTAGAAAACTTACGAACTTTTTGGTCAATCCAATCAAGCCTTTGATTTGTGGTTTGAATCTCGGATCATAGATACTTTATATATCAGATGTTTGAAATGAATTGTTGACAGACAAAGTAAAAATGTCTTTATGTCCATGAGCTTTATGAAACGGGAAAAAGAACAAAGACTCCTAATAGAGCTATTAAAGTATTAATTTATTCAAGAAAGAATTTTCCTCTTTTCTAATACTTATTGAAGGTAAATACATGGACTAACACAAGGTAATTGCTTCAAACTTCCAGCGTTGAAATGGAAAGAAAAATTAGATATATTTTTTTTTTCAAACATTAAGTTGTGTAGGAAGAGGGAATCACTTCTTTAGTTCTTAACAACTTCAATAGATGGCAGCAGCATTAAAACGTTCCTCTCTCCTAAACCCTCTACAACCTATTAACATCTGAAAATTTTTTCTATTTTATTGTGTAGTACAGTAAATTTTGTCTTAAATTATTTTTTCCTATGGCACAGAATAATGCAATAAAGTAACTATTCACATGCGGCACAGCCCATAAACCAGTCAATGTTCTCTACAATTGTGCTACGAAAATTTTGTCTTAAGACGACTCATCTAACAATTTGCAAAGCTGAATTTAACTTTCACAAGTTCAATAACAGCTCTTTCTTAAAAATTAATGTTTCAAATCAGCATGTAAAAAAAAGTATAAACTTTTATCAAATAATAGGTAAAATACAAAGCATCAAAAACGAGCTTCCTTTTATATATATATAGAGAGAGACTAAATATTTTAACTTTAACCATAAAATACTGTCAGTGTTCCTTTATACCCTACTAGCTGAAGACCCCGTTCTTCGCACGCGAATGAATAGATCTTTTATATTAGGGTTTATTGTAATTACTATTTATCATAATAAATAGATATAGCAAAATGGATATCTCATAAATAGAATCTCTGTTAAATAACCATGCATATAGAATTTCATGGCGATCGTTTGAACGGTGAAGAAGATGATTCCGCGAAGCGCCATCTACTGTCAAAGTTATTGTAAAATGGATAACATCAAACTATTGTCATGTTCAAATATCTATGTGTACCAATTTTCATAGCAAACAATTTAACGGTCAAGATACGCTGCAGTGCCATCTAGTGCCAAATTAAATTAATTATAGGCTACTGCACCATCAAAGGGTGAGTTATAGCAAAACGGATAACGCGAAAATATTCTCCGTGTCCAAATATGCATGTATACCAATTATCAGAGTGGTCAATTGAACGATCAAGAAGCTGATTGCTGCAGTACTATTTAGTGATGACTTAAAGTTATAATGTGCTGTAGTTCCATCCAGTGGTGATCAACAGCAAAATGAATACTAAAAAAATATTCTCTCTTCTCATATGTGTAAGTATACCATTTTTGAAGGTGGTTAATTTTTAAGGTCGAACGGTTTTGAAGTTGTTGCTCTGCATCGCCATGTAGCGGCAAGTCATAGCAAAATTTAAGCGTAAAAGTATTCCCCGTGCTCAAATATCCGTATGTACCAATTTTCATCGAAATCAGTTAAACGGTGTTTTCATTCAAAGCGGTTGAACGGTACAGAAGCCGAGTTATAGTAAAACGGATGCGGCGAAAATATTCTTCCCGTGGAAACATCTATGTATACGAATTTCCATGCCGATCAGTTGAACGGTCCCGAAGTTACTGGTTTGAAGTAACATCTAATGGCAGCAAAATGGAGAACTCCAAAATATTATCCGTGTTCAAATATCTATCAATGACAGTTTTCATGGCTGTCAGTTGAACAGTCTTTTATATGCTGCAGCGCCATCTAGCAGTGAGTTAAAGTAAGAAGTTGATACGTTGCAGTACCAAGTTATGATGTGCTACAGCACAATGAAGTGGCGAGTTATAGCAAAAAGGATAATACGAAAATATTCTCCATGTTCAAGTATCTATGTATATCAGTTTTCATAGAGATCAATTGTGCGGTCAAGAAGTTGGCGCGCTGCATTGTAATCTAATGGCGAATTAAAGTAATAATGCTCTGCAGTGTCACCTAGTAATGAGTAACAACTAAATGAATAGTTACAATATATTCTCCATGCTCAAATGTGTAAGTATAAAATTTTTTATGGCGATTGGCCGAACGGTATAGAAGGTGCGCTTCAGCGCCATCTAGCGGCAAGTCATAGCAAAATGGATACTGTAAAAATATTTTCCATGTCCAAATATCCAACTTTCATCAAAATCGGTTGAACATTATTTTCATAGCAAGCGGGTTGAACGGAATATAATTCGACGTTCTGCAGCTCCATCTAGCGGCAACATATAGCAAAAGGGATAAAGCAAAAATATTCTACGTCTTCCAATATCCATGCTTATTAATTTTTATAAAAATCGATTGAACGTTATTATCGTAGCACGCGGTTAAGCGGAATGTAATTCGAGGTTCTGTAGCACCATCTAGCGGCATGTTATAGCAAAACAGATAATGTAAAAGTACTCTACGTTCTCAAATATCCATGTGTACTAATTTTCCTCAAAAACGGTTGAATGGTATTTTCATAGCAAGCGGTACAACGGAATAGAATTCGACGCTCTTCAGTGCCACCTAGCGGAAAGTTATAGCAAAATGGATAGTGTAAAAATATTCTCCGTGTTCACATATCCATATGTACCAATTTTCATCAAGATGGGTCAAACCAAACGGTACTTTCTTCGCAAGCGGTTGAATAGAATTCGACATTCTGCAGCGCCACCTAGCGGGGAGCTAGAGGAAAATGGATTGCATAAAAACCTTCTCCGTGACAAAAGACTTAGGTGTACCAAATATCAGGGTGATTGATCAAACGGTTTTGGAGTTTTTCAACGTCATACACACACACCCACAAACATTCATTTATATATATATAGATAACACATCGAAATTGCTAGTACCAGAACACTCTAGAATATCCAAATAATTTGTTCTTTTTCACTTGTCAAAATAACTTAAATTTGTTTCAGGTAAAATGGTTCGCAGACGATAATTGCTTGAGATTCAGTTATCCTGCTGATATGGCAACAAACGATAAACATTAAAATTTAATATTTTATTGGAGTTGAAATTCAGAAGTTCTCATGTGTTAGAAAAGGACAGATATATATTTTTTCACATTTTCGCCACCCACTTACACCCACCGCGACCAAACCCCCTTACTTTCACCGTGAGACAAAGGGGTATTTACTACCCCAACGGGAAGTTAATTCGAGTAGGTGGTGATGGAGAAAACCCTGTCTTTACAAACGAACATTAGCATTTTATATCTATACTAGCAGCGAAACCCGGCGTTGCTCGGGTTAAAACGGGGCCATCGCTAAGCAACGGGCCTGCTTATGAGTTGCCATCCCTAAAAATGAGTTTATCATTGAGGCTTGTTTTCCCCAGTCACAGCATTCTATTTTATTATTCTAAGTATTATAAATGTCATATTATTTTATTATTTTAAAACAATTTTTTTATACTTTTGTCGTACTAAAGAACTTTAGATGTAGGTAATCGTTTTGTGAATCTTGCGCCATTTTCTTTCATGAAAATTTATCCTAAAATTCGAACATTTTGCTCTGAATGTAAAGGTAAGTGAACGCTTATAATGTATTTAGAAATTCTAAAAATATGTATGTAAATCATGTTTAGTGAATAATTACTCATGTGTTATTTATAAATAAATTATTTTAATCAGAAATCGTATTACTTGAGTAGTTTTTATTCTTGTAAATAAGCATGACGTTGTGATACTATTTAGACAATTTAATTTTGCCAGTTGAAAATGTTATTTATCAGTTATATATGCCTTGATTATGTGATTAAGACTTACATCTGGTACAGTGCAGAAATACAGTAAATTATAAATTATTGATTTTTGCCCGTTTATACAGAAACTTCAAATGTAGTTAATATTTTGTACAAGCGTTCATTATGCTTGCTCAATTCCTAAGTTCGATTGAGAAAGCGACAAAAGAATAATATATACTACATGAAATGTCTTTATTAAAGAATAATTAATTCAGGGATCGCGCTATAGAGCGTATTTTATCAATTTTCTCCAATATACAGGATATCCCGAAAACACTGAAATGCGCTTTAATACATCATTTGTTAAAGATTAATGTTGAATTGTTTAAAATAACGTAGGAAATACGACTACGTTCATGAAATATTCATTATAAAAATGTCTTGTGTATTTAGTTATTTTAAAGTATACTAAATATCCACTTGTGAAACTAAAATAAGCAATCGTGAATCATGAGAGTAAGCGCTACTTTGTTTTTCCTTCAAATTATATGCATCTATTTTCTTTATGTAAATATGTATCATAGCAAACAAATTAATCATGAGTTCGTACTTGAATTAGTAACACAATTACTACTTAAAACTACATTAAATAACGTTTGAAAGCACTGGGAAGCTTAAGAAATGCCTGATGTATACGTGAAGACTCGAGCATCCGTAGGCCTCTTTGGATGGCTCATCAAAATACACGCGCAGGCCCGTTACTAATTGCGAAGGCCCCGGTTAAAACGGGGCCATCGCTATTAGCAACCGGGCCTGCTTGTTCGTTGCCAGCACGAAAATTGAGTTTATCATTGAGGCCTGTTTTCGCGATTAGCACTGTTCTATTTTATTATTATAAGTATTATAAATATTATATTATTTTATTATTTTAAAAGTTTTTTTTTGTAGTTTTGTCGTACTAAAGAACTTTAGATGTAGATAATCATTTTGTGAAGATTGAGCCATTTTTTTTATGGTAATTTATCATAAAATTCGAACATTTTGCTCTGAATGTAAAGGAAGTGTAAACTTGTATAATTTATTTAGAAGTTCTAAAAATATGTATGTAAATCAAATTTAGTGAATTAATATTCATGTGCTGTTTTTAAATCATTTTCATCTGAAATCGTACTACTTGAGTAGTTTATTATACAGTAAATAAGCGTGTCTTTGTAATACTAGTTAGACGATGTTGTCTATTTAATTTTTCAGTCGAAAATGTTATTTATCAGTTAGATATGTGCATTGATTGTATGATTTAGACATGTGTAGCCAGCTTTCAGTGCAGAAGTACAGTAAATTATAAATTATTAATTTTGTATATGTATACGTAGAAACTTCAAATGCAGTTAATATTTTGTACAAGAGTTCATTATGTTCAATTCCAAAGTTCGATTGAGATAGCGACAAAAGAATAACTTTTATATAATACTTGGAATTGCTATAATAAAGAATAATTAAATAAGAAAGCGTTTATTTTTGGTTTGCTACAGTGTTTAGTGCAGCTTTTGAAGAGGTATCCTGAAATTTTTCGAGTCCTTGAGCTGTTGGTTTATCTCACTTTGTATTCAAAGTGCTAAAATATATTGTTTGTTTTGTTATTTATGTAGTTTCATAATAAATTGCATGAGTAATTATGTAAACAAATTTTAAATTTTGATAAAATATTTAGGAATTTCAGATTGTTTCATTCTTTATTCTCGCTTCGAGTGTACTTCACTCTCTGCTGCATATATATATATATATATATATATATATATATATATATTTACATTTGCCAAAAGAGCATTTATTCCGATATCTTCATGCATTCTCAATTTGTCATAATAAAATCTATTTGCTTTTTAGGTTTTCCTACAACCAAAAGTAACCTCCAAATTTCTTTTTTCGTGTGATTCGATCACATCAGTGCGCTTCCAGTAGTAAAATCACTCGTTTCTTAGACATGTCTCTTCTCTAACGTACAAGATTTGTACGTAATGTGTACCTGTACTTGCACTGCTGTCGATTTGCAGTAGAGCGACTGGTTTAGAATGTGGTTTTTATTTACTTTACTTCCGGTAAAATACAAGAAAATTTTCGGACTGGGAACTGGGACCGGTCACTTATAGAGGGTTGTGTGGTGTCTTCTAGAGGCTCTTTTAACATTAACTAGATAGGGTAAAAAATCGGTGCCTTAAAAAATGTGTCGTTGCAGGAGGGGGTCACTAAATAGAAGTGGTCGCTCATAGAAGTTTCACTGTATACAGCAATGCAAGGACGAAAACATTGTCTTCAAGCACCAGTTAGTAATCACTTAAAAAAAAAGATATTAGAATATTCGTGGTATTTCCTACTATGGTTTTCTAAAATTTAATACTTTTCCTTGGAAGAAAAAAAATATATGGAATTATAAACGAAAATTATAAATCCTTTTAATATCGGGAATGGTAAAATTTTCAATACATAAGCTTAGCATGAAAACAACGTGTTTGGCCATGCTATGTTACGTGATTCTTAATCCTTTTGATTTCTTTCATCTTCCCTTAAAGTTCGTACTACTATTTATGGGACACATTTTATTGAGTAATTTATTCTAAATGTTTCTCGTTAAGTTAATTTACATTATTTTTAAGTTAGATGCCAAAGGAATGCAGTACACCAGGTTGTACTTCTAACTATAGTAAACATTCGCCAAATATCCACGTCTTACAAAAGATTAAAAATTAAATATTGTAGTAGTACTTAAATGATGTATATGCGAATTGTAAATATCAAATATCTTCATTTCTATTCCAGCACCTCGTCATATATTCTGTTAATATATTAACTGGACAAAATTTAATGAACGCAAATTTAATAACTGTTAGTTAATTTTATTTAAAAAGTGGTTATGGTTGTAACTGCTTTTAAAATGTGAAACTTAAATATTCAGTATAAAGAAATTCATAAAAATATCTGTATAAATAAACTGTTTATCATTTATGAATATGTTTACCTTAATGTATAATAAAAATCAGCTTAATTTGTTTAATGTATATTAAAAATCAAGCCAAAATAATGAATCATGAGAGTAAGCACTGCTTTGTTTTTCCTTCAAATTACACACATCTACTTGCTTTATTGTCCACATGTATCATAGTAAAGAAACTAATAAAATTAGTAGCACAATTATGGCATAAAGCTACATTAAATAACGCTTCAAAGCCTTGGAAAGCTTAAAAAATGCTTGATGTATATATGAAGACGGGAGCATCCGTAGGCCTCTTTGGATGACTCATCGAAATACACGCGCAGGCCCGTTACAAACAGCGAAGGCCCCGCTTAAAATACACCGCATGTTTAATGGTATAAAAAAATTTAAGGATCCATTTTTTAACGTAGATAATTTAGATTTCTATCCTCTATCTAGCCTTATCTAAGTCCTCACTTGCAGATCGCTACTGGGAGGCCAGGGTCCATTTGGATACATAGACTGTTTGATGCAGCTGAGTTTTTTGTTCGTGTGTTTTCTTTCCTTTTTACCATTCCTTTGCTGTATTTGTCTTCCTATCTTGCATTTCTCTTCCTATCTTGCCATTAGGGGAAAAAAAAGTTATCGCATCCTGAGCATATTGATGCATGTGACGTGGACTTCAAGTACGTAAAGACGTGGACCAATTTTCCTATGTTATCGACGTTTGCATCCTTTATCATTGCATCTCTCAAATGGATGTAGTCATCCGAACGCAACTTTCATTCATTATGGCGAATAAATTCTAATCTTTCCGTCTCAATTTTAACATACATCTCTACAATAAACTGCTGAAATAACTGCCGAGTAGTTTAAAATATGGTTATATTCATCATTTCTAGTCATAATTAATATTTGAATGTTCACTGTATTGTTTTTTACAATTATTTAATATGTGTTCTTTCTTCTTCGGTTAAATTTTCTCTATTTTTTTTACTCCTTTACGAATATTTGAAAGCCGTTTCTCTCTTTGTTCTTCTGTTTCTAGTTGACGTGCTACTTTTCTTCTTTTAAAATCCACTCGAGGTTTTGTAAATACTTTTTTACGCCTCAGCATTGTGTATATGTAATGTAATAAAGTTACACAAAATTAATCCCTTGATTGCTATTTTGGTGTCACTGACGAACTCTCTTGAATATTAAGATAGTTTGTTCTTTTTCATTTGTCAAAATGACTTGAATTTGTTTAATTACTGTTCACTCTTAATTTCAGTTAATCTTTACTCGACTGCAAACACGATCAAATTGAATAAAAGTCACTGAATTTCGGTTTATATGCCATAACACATCGAAATTGCTAGTATCAGAACACTCTAGAATATTCAAATAATTTGTTCTTTTTCACTTATTAAATTAACTTGAATTTGTTTCAGGTAAAATGGTTCGCAGACGATAATTGCTTGAGATTCAGTTTTCCTGCTGATATGGCAACAGACGATAAACGTTAAATTTTAATATTTTATTGGAGTTGAAATTCAGAAGTTCTCATGAGTTAGAATAGGACAGATATATATTTTTGTCACATTTTCGCCACCACAACCCCACTTCCACCCACCGCTACCAAACTCCCTTACTTTCACCGTGAGGCCAAGGGGTATTTAGCACCCCAACGGGAAGTTAATTCGAGTTGGTGGTGATAGAGAAAACCCTGTCTTTACAAACGAACATTAAAATTTTATATATATACTAGCAGCGAAACCCGGCGTTGCTCGGGTTAAAATACACCGCATCTTTAATGGTATAAAAGATATTTAAGGATCCATTTTTAACGTAGATAATTTAGATTTCTATCTTAGATATTGAGAGACTTATTCGACCATTAAACATGCGATGTATAGAAAGTATTCTTGATGATATGGCAACAGACGATAAACATTAAATTTTAATATTTTATTGGAGTTGAAAGACTTGTTTAAGTTACTTTGTTAGTGTTTGTCTAAAGTATTTGAATTCGTAGCTTATTGAGTATAAAAAACGAAAGATAATGTTTAATACTAATGAATACACTGAAATGTGTACGGTACTTACGGAGACTTACTTTACGGAGAATTTCATCGGAATAAGCGAGAGGCTGAGAAGCAGTATGCTATAATGTTTCCGAATGACAATCACCCATCGCAATGGATCTTCACTCGACCAGACATTTCTAGAACTTTCTGGAACATTCCATATCGATTTTAACAGTTGCACACAATTTGGAACTTTCTAGCTCATTCCAGAAATTTTTAGAACTTTCTAGAACATTCCATACCGATTTTAGCAGTTGCAGACATTTTCAACCTTTCTAGATCATTCAAGAAATTTTTCGAGCTTTCTAGACCATTCTGGATTGTTTTTAACAGTTGCAGAAATTTTGGAACTTTCTAGATCATTCCAGAAATTTTTAGAACTTTCTATATCATTCTGGATCGATTTTAACAGTTGCAGACATTGTGGAACTTTCTAGATCATTCCAGAAGTTTTTAGAACATTCTAGATCATTCTAAATCGATTTGAACGGTTGCACACGTTTTGGAACTTTCTAGAACTTTCTGGAAATTTTTAGAACATTCTAGAACATTCTAGATTGACTGTAACAGTTGCACACATTTTGGAGTTTCCTAGGTCATTCCAGGAATTTTTAGAACTTTTCAGAAGCTCTCATGAGTTAGAAAAGGACAGATATATATTTTTTCACATTTTCGCCACCCACAACCACCCACTTTCACCCACCGCGACCAAACTCCCTTACTTTCATCGTGAGGCCAAGGGGTATTTACAACCCCAACGGGACGTTAATTCGAGTAGGTGGTGATAGAGAAAACCCTGTCTTTACAAACGAACATTAGCATTTTATTTATATATTAAGATTAAGATTTAGATTAAGATAAGATTAAAATAATGATCGATAGTGGAGCCCAAAGATATCGATTGACGGATTCTTTTAGATATTTTTACGGTAAGTAGTTATGAATAATAAATATTAATTTTTAAGAATCATGATTCTTTATTTTCATTAGTATCAATATATTTCAGAATCGAAGAAAATAATTTTAGTTTCATTTAAATCAGTATCAGTTATATTTAGGAAAAATAATAATATTTTCAAGGATCGTATTTTACGTAAATTATCTTGTTATATTTCGAAAGTTTTAGCTGCTACAGGTCTATGATCTGTTACTTCAATAGGTATAACAAGTTTATAAAATATTACTTATTTTCAGTGTTTGTGTTTTAAGGTAAACCTGCACGTGGAGTATCTGCCTAAGATGAGGGGTGCCTTGGCAGGAGGACTTTCTAAGGGGTTCTAACGCGTATTCACGTTACATCTGGAGAAAACCTACCAAAACTCCAGACCTTAGATCGACGGCCGCGCGATGGGACCCGAAGCCGAGACCTTTACACCTCAGCCGTCTACTATTTTCAGTGGCATAACCACTGCGCCATGGTTACTTATTTGCAGGGAGGGAACCAATCAAAGCTGACCTGATAATCTGCCCATTAATTGGATTTTTAAATAGTAAGGTAAAAATATTACTTACATTATTATTTCAACGTAAGTGTTAACTTTCATGAAAATAGTAAAAGACAAATACAATTTTTCAGTGAGTTCGAGTGCGGGACAGAACTCACGAGGCTACGGATTCAAGTTGTCACCAAGGCACTGTACAAGTTGATAACGATGAAGTATGGGAGGTTTTTACATGGAAAATATGGTGTAGATTGGGAGGCTGTCTTTTAATGGTAAATTTTCACTACTGATTCTATGATGGAGTACGTGACGTCGAATTAACGCTAGAACGCCCAACAAAAACTATTAAAAGTTTATTTTGGATTATAGCATAATAATTGAAAAATAAATAAGAATCAGTAGCGCGGTGGCTGGCAGCATTAAAAAAAAATATTCGGCTTTACACTGAAAAAACCCGATGTGGAGACCACATGACTTAAATACGTCTATTAAATCATAAATATTTCCGAAGCATTTTATCTAAACTTTTTTTTTTTTTTGAAAGTGATAAAATACTGCAATAATACTATGCTTTAGCGATTTCTAGATAAATATTTGAGATATCGCGAAGCTGGATTTAGTTTAAAAGATTTGTTTTCGGCACTTAATTCGGCGATATTTCGCCAAAACCCGAGAGGCTTGAGATAGTTCTCGAAATTTTGGGGGATAGCCAAAGTAGTAACTGACCACAGACTTTCAATGAAACGAGTGCATCCATACTCCTTAATCTATTTAAAGTCATTTGGGTGATACTGTAAATAAATTACCCAGTCGATTACAATTAAAAAAAAGTTGCACAATTGTATGCTACAGTGCATTCTAAATACAAAGTCTCAACATTCTACGGTAAACAGTCTTAGAGTTATACGAAAGACGTAATCCTTTTCGGTGCCAAATTTGGCAATATTTTAGAAAAAACTCGCCACGGTTAATGACAGTTGGCGAGATTTTGGGCATGGCTCAAACAATGACTGAATACACACAATATTTTACGAATTTACGGGGCAAACCGCTATTCTGGGGTTTAAAATAGTTCAAAATTCCTACTCTATGCGTAATATAGTAAATTTTGCTTTGTGCTACATCATAATCGGTTAGCTAGAACGTGAGATATGGAGTTTTAGGTTTCTCCATTGGTTTCTATATTTTGTAGATATCTCCAGATATGTTGGTCCTAGGCCTTTGCTAACCTTACTTTTAAAGACTTATTTTTGGCACAAATTTGTGCGATATTTCGGTCATTTGGCGCGATTTTCCCAATAGGACCTGTAAAGTTGTTTTTTCTGCATTAAAATCAAATATTACCCTAATGATTTAGCTGTATTCCTATGGCGTAATCAAAATTTGCGCTTTAAGGGAACTTTTGAGAAATTTCTAATTGCTTTTGCCTCACCTATAAATAGAAACGAGCGGCCCTGGTCTAGTCAGTCTTGCTGTAGCCTGCGAGCGAAGCAGATGCCGTTCTGCCAAAGCATAAGGCTGTGAATTGACGCTATAGAAGCGGTATTTTGCTTGTTTATGAAGCTTATTTTTAAGGGATGTGTGTAAATTATTCATTTCTGAGTCTTGAAGGACTGTTAGTGTTATTCCTCGTACATTTCCACTGAATTTTTACCAGTGGATGTAGTTTATTTTGTGTGAGAAATACAACATTTCTGAAATCTTGTATTTCTCACACACTGTACTAAGCGGACTGCTGAAAGCAGGTTACTGGCTGATTGTGCTTCTGAATTTTGTACTGCTGATTGTTCGACGAAGTTCTTGGAGCAATAAAGTGTTGTTCCTTCCTGATAAGTGGACTCTTTTCTAGAACTTTCTAAATGTATTGGAATTTAGAACGATGAACCGAGGAAACAAGCAAAGTTTTCTGCAATATTTGGTTTGAGAAGTATGATTCTAAAGAAAGCTTTTAATTTTCCAGTGCATGGTGTAGACAGGGAAAATGGAAGACCTTAAAAAACTGGTAGAGGAGATGAAAACTGATATGATGAAGGATATGAAATTCGTAAAGGAGGAGACGAAAAACCGAGTTGAAAATCGCACGAGAAGAGATAGAAGCCGGGAAGGAACAAGTAAAGGCAACGCAGGTTGAGGTGAAAGCCGGATTGGAGAAGATGAAAGCCGAACTGGAGAAAAAAATAGACGATAGAAAGAGATAAATGATAATTGGTTGGACGAGTTAAGAGCCGCACATGAGGAGATGAAATCTGGACTGGAGGAGAACATTGAGAAAACCCAGAAATATTTAAAGTTGGAAATTAAGCAAAGCCAAGATCAGTGAAACAAAATGAAGGTAGAAATGGAGAAGGGAATCGACTCTAGAAGAAAATCAAGCGAAATCTGATGTTAAGAATAGTTCAAAAGATGGATACAAAAATCCTGGGAAATCTAAAAGATTTAAAAGAGAATATGAAAGTATTCAAAGAAAATGCAGTTTCGAAAATACGTGAAAAATGTGAAGCTGAAATTGAAAAAAAAACTGGGCTCTCTCGTCAAGCTGGGTAAGCTACCGGAAAACATCAAGTTGTCGTCGCACTGCCCTGCAGTGAAACTAACGACCTCTGACAGAAAGACTTCCCGGGAAGCGTACAAGACCCAATTTTTAACTGTCGCCAAAGCCTATGGTTGAGAAGAGTCCGAGAACCAACTGGCCGCTTCCCTTTGCGGAGACGCAATGAACGTATTGCAAACCATTGGAGTGACGAAGATAGTAGATTTTGTCACCCTTGCAAATGCCTTGGAGCGGAAATTCGTAGTGAAGTGCCAGAAAGAGTATGGCAGAATACAACTGAAGTCAAGAATGCAAAGAGCTGGCGAGACCCTTCAAGAGCTGACTTCGGACATAAATAAGCTGTGTAATCTAGCCTGCCGCAATTATCCTGATAACGTCCGAGAAGAAGTTGCAGTGCTTCTGTATCCCGTCAGAGACTCGGAGATACAGAATGCATTGATCTCGGCGGATAATAAAGATCTCTGGTCCGCCCTCGTATTTGCTATGAAGTTGGAGGCAGCTAGCTCAGTCGGCCGTGAGAAAACAGCGGCATAGTGTTAGAGCTGTGTCATTCCAGGAGCCTACGGATAGAGAAATGGAGAAATTAGTTGATAAATTAAAGAAACTCGAATATCTGGTGGAACGAAAACTACACTTAGAGAAGAGGAAAGCTAAATGTTGGAGGTGCGATAGCGAGGGACATTTACGGAAATACTGTGATGTACAAAAGTAGTGTCGTCGTGAAGGTCGCAGGTACCAGTGCACCAGAGAACACGAAGGGAGACAGGATAGAGACGACCTATTCAAAAGCCTCATTGAAAATGGTGCAAATTTCCTCGGTGAAGGGTGGCAGTAATGAACTCTTTGTGTTGGCATACGTAAATGGTTTTCTCCATACCACATGGTGATTGATACTGGAGCGAATGTAATCATCATAAGGACAGATCTGGCTAAGAGATTGAATTTAAAGATTATCTGGACTCCATTCTGGCTAAGCCTCCAGACTGTGACAGGTGACAAGATCGAAGTGGGCGGAATAGCAAAAGTAGAAATCACTTTCCAAAATGCCAGATACGACTAGGTGGTATATGTCGCCAATATCACGGATTCTTTCATTCTCGGACTGGACTTTCAAAAATCACATCAATTTAGGTTGGACTAGAGCTTCGTTCAGACTCAGAAGAAATAGCAGCTTTCGACATTAAAAATGAAGCCGTTTTACCTGTTCAACAAATAATAGCCCAGACTCATATCACTCTGCCTCCAAGAACTGATTCTATAATTTCTGGAACAGTAAAAGAAATCAAGAAATTCCTGTTCGGATTACTCGAACACCCAAATAACAGTGACTCTGTCAGAGGAGTAATTATGGGTGCAACACTTGTGGACTTGTCGAGAGCTAACATTCCAGTTAGAGTAGCGAATGTGACAGACAAGTCGAAGGTGATAAAGAAAAGTGAAGTGTTTGCAACGTGCACACCTGTTACCTGCATGAATAAGAACACCAGCCTACCGACAGCTAAATCATCTGAGTGTCTGATGAAGTAATTATTATAAGACCCGGAGTTAACGGCAGAACAGAAAAGCGCTGCTGAGAAAAGAGAATTACGGAATTCGAAAACCTCTTCTCTCTTACTTCCGGTGACTTTGGTCGTAAGAAAATAACGCAACACAGAATAGATACAGGCAGCCATTTCCCCATCAAACGATATCCTACCCAGCAAACACACACCTGCTGGCGGAGTACCTTTCCAGTGCCTTTCTGCCTTTAAGTCCGGCACCGGCCCGGCACTGCAAAAAGTAACTGAATCGTACCAAAAGTGGTCGCCCGAGAAGCACCTTGCCAGAAGCCCGGGAAGACAATGGCACTGTGCTGGCGCTACTGCATGTGCCGGCCATCATTTACAATAAAGGCACAGACCTGATAGCTTAACAGTGACTGTAATATAATGGCACTGTGCCGGCTTAGTGCCTATTCACAGCAATGCTGCCGTAATTAAAATACGAGCCAGTATCGTATCCAGGGGAGGGGATAGGGGGCCTATTCATCAACCCCCCTCCTCCGCTCCCCAAAAAAAGACATTGCTTAAGGGTAGCATTTGGATTTACTGTACGTTTCGTTTAGGTAAAATAAGCTTTTATTAGTCTCTATCTAATCAATTTATATTCAAGCCAGTTTTTTAATCAATAAATAATAAAAAAGCTGTACTATGGTTACGCACACACACACATAACTTTAGCGTAACATTTTGCTATGTATTGTACAGGTTGTTTAGATCAAATGATTTTTCTTATGATAGCTATTCTAAATAGAAATTTCTACATCTATGCCTGTTGCATAACTACATAACTCAAATTTATGGAAGAAAATAATTTTATACATTAAAATACGCTATGAGATTATGTATACTAAAAACAGTGAAAGTAAAAATTTACCTGTAATACTGTTATCCAAGTAATTTGTAGAATCAATGTTGTATCAAAAACTAACAGGGTTTCAACATTGAAGCGAATGCTATTCTTATATTGCTCCAAACGACGAAACCAAATTAGTTGTCTTGAACAGCTTAACATTAACCAAAGCAATTAAACTTTTCAAAAGTTCAATGAGAAACCGGAAAAAATGTGTATCCTAAAAAATGTACTTGATTCGTAATTCATCAATTATAACTCCAAAAAATGCGCCAAACTCGCCAATTTTAAAAGCATAACTAGAGCGGTCCCCCACCCCCCACCCGCACCATATTAACTTCGTGTTTCGTATTTTATGTACATTATATATATATATATATATACATGTATATTGTAATTATTCAGCTTAAAATTTGCCTTAATAGCTGTTATATTAAATTTTATTATATTAAAATAGTTTTCCTTTTGCTGTGAAGCTGTGATTTTTGTTTTTTTCAATTGTTCTGGAAAGTGAAGTGCTTCTTATTTTATGTTTGTAAGGAATTTGAATATAATTAAACACTGTTCATTTAGCCCGAACGTAGCTTATAAAAATTTACAGGGCCCGATTATGACCAACAGGGGCCCCCATCTATAAAATTTGTTTTCTTTTTCCTAAAATTTTGACATATAAAAGAATATTTCAAAACAACATTTGAAACTGGGGGCACTTTCGAACCGGAGACCCTGGGCAAAGTCCCAATTTGCCCATGCGATAATAAGGGTCTGAAAATTTTTCAAATATATGTAAACAAAAGAGTCTGAATATTGTATAATGAATACTGAAGTGTGAAGGTCCCGGTTTCGGATCAATTCGCGGAGCTGTCGATCTAATAGTCTGGAGTTTTGGTCGGTTTTCTTCAGATGTAACGTGAATGCCCATTAGAACCCCTTAAAAAGTCTTCCGACAAAGGTCCCAGGATAGTATTCTCCACTGCATCTTTTCAATAATGAGAGTGAAAAGGTTAAGCATGGAAACGCCGTTAAATGCTTATATGCATATAGAATGTTATTATAAACTCGCTTAAACAAAAATGATATAAACAGTATGCACGTTTCGGATGGTACAAAAGGTCGACCCTCCTTCACCACGCTCCTGAAAAGAAGGGTGGACCCTTCGTACCACCCGAAACGTGTGTACTATTCTTCCATGAAATTTGGATAATGCGAATTTTTTGTCGATTCCTAGAATTTTTTTATTTATCACTTCTTTCTGTGAGAATATATATTATTCGGAATATTTAGTTATTTCGAATTTTTTCTCTGCTCTTTTCGGTGTATTATTATGCTATACCATATTATCTATTTTTCCACTGAAAAGAGGGCAACTCACAACTTAAAAGTTTATTAGATCTATTTTATGCCCCTTGGAGTACGAAGTAGCAGCAATTTTGTAAAATTTTCCAGGAGCGCCCCAAGGTACGTGGTGCCCCCCTGCAAACGTAACAAAGGCTCTCCTTTTATACATTTTCCACGTTTTGAGCTCGTTTTGAGATATTGCGCCCCTTCGAAGACAGCGCCTCGATGCATTTACTTTACCGCAACGGGCAGCCCCTGAAATTTCCAATAAACTATTAAAAAATCCTTTGAAAAGAAACATATAAATAGACCAATTTTTTATTTTCTGTCTTCAAACGCATAAAAAAATTTCATCTGTACTACGTATAAATAATCTGAATTAATGTAGCCAAATCCGCGATAACAGTTCGAGGCTTGTAAACTCGACGCGTGAGAAGTTAGCTGAGCACACAAGAATTTCTTGGGCTAGCTGTCTCGTTTGTTGCATATACGAGGGTTGCTATTTATATTTCTGGCCTAATAATGAAACAATAAATATTTGTGATTGAAATTGGTTTTGTTGTTTTCCAAAATATTCTCCATGAAGATCAATGCACTTTTGTATCTGTTTGAACCAATTTTCGAAGAACTTTTTCCACTCCGACTGAGGTAACAGCAAAACATGCGTTTTGAATGCATCAACCGCTTCTTCGGGTGCCGAAAATCATTGTCCTCGTAATTTATTTTTGATGTACGGGAATAAAAAAAGTCATTGAGTGTCGAATCATGGCTGTACGGCGGATGACCCATCAATTCGACGTTTTGGCATTTCAGAAAATCCTTTGTTTGAGCCGATGTGTTAGAGATCGCATTGTCATGATGAAGAATTATGCGCTTCTTCTACTTTTTTTGAATTTCTCCCACGACTTCTGGCAAACAAATAGTCGTGTACCATTCAGAATTGACCCACCTACGTTGCTCTAATGCCACTGTCGCCCCGTGACCGGTAATGCCGAAGAAACAGGCATTCATTTGTTTCTATGTGCTTCTTGCTCGAACAATTTTTGTTGGGTTTTGCTCGTCTTGGAAGACCCATACAGTCGATTGCTGCTTTGTTTCCAGCTCATATGCATAAATCCATGATTCGTCACTTGTGTAGATGTTATACACCGCCTTTGATGCACCTTGATTGTATTTTGTCAGCATTTCCTTGCACCAATCGATAGGAGCCTTCTTTTGAGCGTTTTTCAGATTATGCGGGATCCAACGCGAACAAATATTTTTTGCGGTCAAATGTTCATGCAATATCTTATTGATGCTTGTCATACTAATGTCCAAAGACACCTCCGTCTCACGGTATGTCACATGACGATCTTGCTTAATCAGTTCTCGCACAGCATCGATATTTTCTGGCACAACAACCGATTTTTGACGACCTGCGTGGAATTCGTCCAGGATCGAACACCGACCACGATTAAATTCCTTATACCAGCTTTTTACAGTGCTATAAGGATGGTGCTTCTTCGCTGTATAAAGATTTAAATTCATCGAAGTACTCTTGTCTTGACAATACACGTCGAAATTTATGAAAAATAATTGCTCGAAAATGTTCACGAGTCAACTCCATTTTTTTAACGCGATGAATTTTTAAATTTCCTGTAAACAACACAAATCAAGCTGAAATGGAAATCGTTCAGAAGAATTTATGTTTAAAAATATCAAATTTTCGATTTAAATCATCTGCGATATGTTATGATTTGTAAAACGATTTGAAAATAACTTTTGTTTTAGCGATCTATGAGTAGTACAAACAAATTTTAGAGTAATATTTTGTGTAATGTTTAAGCTGTACTACTTATCTTTTGGGTTTGTTTATTATTTCTCTCACGGCACAAATTTTCCGATTTCGCGGTTTGTTTTGATTCGTTTTGCGCGCTAACGTCAAAACAGGCTGCCAGATCGGATGAACAAAACTTTTCTTTTTGATATGTGGTATTGGTATGATTGTAACTTTTGATAAATAATTAATGTTAAAATGTTTAAATGTTTTATTTTTTTTTAATCGAGCCGACTTTTCCTTTTCTTTATGCCGACATTTTTTTTTCTTAAATAAATTTTTGATACAAACATCATATTTTGGCTTTGTAATGTGTTTGCTAAATTTTAAGTTTTGGTTTAGAAGTGGTATTTTTATGCTAAAATTTTCTCTGCCTTTAACTTTTTTTATTCTGCCTTTTCTGTTTTTTTTTACTACCCTTTTTCCCTGCATCAATTTTACATAATTCGATAGATTGGATGAAGATTCGATACATACATCGAAATCGGCGGAGGAACACAACCACGTGTAAGAAAAATGTAAATGCCTCAAAAAACATCAATTAACCAACGAAATAATTAAATTTCCTTTTAATGCGACTATACTTCATCAACTAAATAAGTTTTAATACATTTTTATGAGTACTAAGATATGAAAAAATAAAGTTCATGAACGAACTTGATTGTCGGATGAATAGTGGAGTGAAGAGGCCGAAAAAAATCAAGAGCGAAGATTTGGCGGTGAGGGAGATCTCGCTGTGGCGGTGTCGTGAGGAGGTCGTTTTGTTATTTGAAGTGTTCCTGAGAACTAGACCTTTCGGCGGCGTCAAGCGGGGAGAGATGATCTACGAGCAACGAATGACAACAAGATGAGAAAGCCATGATGGGGGCCCCCAGATGATAAGTCATTTATTTTCTTTTCTTTCTCTTTCTTTATTTTTTTTTTATTTTTGTCGGCTGTTAAAAAAAAAAAAGTTAAGTGCACTTCAAAAGGGGAACATTAAAATGTTGGTAATTGGTAATAATGGGTTATTTTAAGTTTGAATTTTGTAAAAGAAAATGTTATTTCAGCAAAAGTTGTTATGATGAAGTTAATTTAAAATAAAATGTAAGTTGTTAAAGTCTAACAGAGTGTTTTCTTCATTCATTCCTTGTGTCTCTTTACTTGTTTTTCAATGGCGTCGTTGCGCCATTTTTTTTTCAGCGAAAGGACAGACAGAACCTGGGTCTTTGGCGGTTAAGAATTTTGAACTATACGATTATTTCGGCCTCTATGCCATTTGATTTAGGAAAAGATATTGGATTGTTTGATATTTTTTATTTAACTTTAACTTTGGTACTTTAGAAAATTTTACTTAAGCTCTGTGAAGTCATGGCATACATCCTAGAAGCGCTTTCTGTTGCCAAGGCCGGAAATATAAATAGCAACTTACGCATAGTTTTACATGTGAGGCCCTAAGGTAAATCAAACATTTAATTCAAGAGCAACGAAACAGCGTAAAGAAAATATAATTCCTAAGTGAACCCATTGCTTTCTATTTTTGACTATTACATGACGGTAGACGGTTTTAAAAGGGGCTTAACGTAGAAAAAAGTATTTTTTTTCAGGAAACTTTTTGCAAAATTGTGAAAAATTAATATGAATTATAAAAATAATGAATACAGAATATGAATTTTATAAGAAGATAAAATTCATATTCTGTACATAGGCACTCATATACAGGGTGGTGGGGGTTTCACTGTGGATGTAGCGAACATTTTTATAGCATACTGAACTCATTAGTTTTATTTTAGTTTTTTGTACTAAAATATTTGAAAGCACAATATGAACTCTTCCCCTTACAGCCCCTCCCCCCCTCCAAAAAAAATCTTAACTGTGACCCTGCCTTTGGGTATACGGAAAACACACGCTGTAATCAATCTGTCTTACTTTCTACACAGTATGAAAGTAAAATAATATTATTTAATTAAAATAACGAAATTTTATGCTAACACTACGAAATATATACAGGCCCATTGCCGCCAAATATTGCTGGTCCGGTACATTTTAAACAGTACCACACCGTTAACTTTTTTGTGCATGTCATAGACACATGGCAGTTCGCCGTTACTAGTTATGTACCGGCGAGTATGCACTTTTCAGACACTGGTACTCCAGTGACTTCCAGACGATGGCAATCTACCTTGCTCCCGGTATACGGCACTTTGTCAGCACGACGGGTACCCGGCCGTCATTTTGCGGGCAGTAGTGTGTTTGCTGGGTAGGTGGCTGCCGTTGAGCAGTCTTTTAGAGGACATACAGCGCGATGACGTCATCGAGCCATCGATTAGTCCTTCGTCCTCGCCGATTTTTTGGTCCGAAAGAAGGATGGTTCCACCTGGTTCTCCGTTGACTACAAACGTCTGAATGACATTACCAAGAAGGGCAGCTACCCTCTTCCCAGGATAGACGGCACTTGGACACTTTATCGGGAAATGAATGGTTTCTGAAGAGTAGTTACTGGCAAGTGGAAATTCATCCCGATGACCGTGAAAGGACTGCTTTCACGACAGGACAAGGATTATGGCAGTTCAAAGGTATGCCTTTTGGACTCTGCAACGCACCAGTTACATTCGAGCGTTTGATGGAGACAGTGTTGAGAGGACTAACCCAGACAGCACATAAGCTTAAATCAAGCTTGACATTTCTTTGAGTGTGACGTATTAATACAAGCTTGACAGTTCAATTCATTTTAAGCCTGCAGCAACCTTGAGAAGTCAATTTGAACTGTCAACCTTGAATACAACTTGATTACAGCTTGAAAAGGAAGCTTGCGTTGATGGCGCCATCTGTCGCTGGACATTAAATAAAGAAAAGTTCGTAAAAGTTGTGTTTTATTTTATTATCGCACAAAACCATCGGACATTAGAACACGCAAGGGGAAGGAATGAATGGGATAAGCCCCTCTGAAGTGTAACATATGGGGAGTTTTAGTTTTATTTACATCTAATTAATATTAGTATTTCAATAAACTAATCAATTAGCCCTAAAATAAATTTTAATATAATTAACACAATTTAGTTAGTTAAGACTCATAGATCAATATACAAGAAGTTCGGAGTTTTTGAAAACGTATGATATGGCCATATATATATGCTTATCATAAAATATCCATCAGTTAACATTTTTTATTTCGTGATGAAGGAAAGAAAATTTCGAACATTTTGGTGTATCAAGAAAATTTTTTGGAGTGAGAAACTTTGCTCCCATGCCTCGTAATTGCCATTCCTGGCATTTGCGCACCCATGCGCTAATAATACAAACGGACTAAAAAAATATTAAAATCACTTTTAAATACATAGTCTTGTTCTAAATAAGTATAAATAAATAGGTAATTTTTAATTCAATTTTAGTAATCTTTAAAAATGTTTTATTTTTATGTCGGGAAAATGCAACAGCAAACAAAAATAAGTTAAAATGCTTGTGATAGTAGTATAGGGCCCCCAAAATAACCTCTTGCCCCGGGACCCCGACCACTTATGATCAGGCTCTGGCAACCACAAAATAATTTATCATCAGTCATAAATGTACTTGACCATACAATTAAAAAAAAAGATTCTATATTTACAAATATGGAAATTCTTCAAAATAAATACAATTATACTACGAAATTGATTTCAAAATCACTCGTTTGTCTCATTCGACACAACATGAGTGTTGCGATATTGAAAGTTTTAAAACGTGTGCTGCTGTTAAGTTTATATTTTGTTTATTTCCCTATTAGTAGAGTCTCTAAATCACACATAACATTATTTTAATTTTGATGCATCGAATGGAAAAATAAAAGAAACAGATGATATATCGGAAAATAGATCTTGCTAGAAAACGGCGTGAACAGTCACTTCAAACTTTAGTCGCATCAGCTCAACTCAGGTTGGCTGAGTGGTTATGACGCTCGCCTCCGAACCCAAAGGTCCCGGGTTCTATTCTACCCGCGGACACTAGATGGAAACAGATAAAATTAAATTGAAATTTCAGCGTGGAGGGGAAAATGCGTGGCAAAAATAAATTATGTGGGGCGAGTTCGGCGCCCCGTGTATTTAGGAAAATTTTTTAAGCTTGATTCAAGCTTGAAATGTTAAGCTTAATGCAAGCTGGGCAAGTGTAAACTAGAACACTTGATTCAAGCTTGCATTAAGCTTGCACGCTTGAAATTTTCAAGCTTAATTCAAGTTTATTGACTTGATAAATCAAGCTTGCTGCAAGTTTGATGCAAGTTTGCAGTGCTGTCTGCGACGAAGCATGTCTTGAGCCTTTCTACGAAGCATGTCTCAAGCATTTCTACGAAGCGTGTCTCGTGTACTTGAACGATATCATCATCGTCGGAAAGACTTTCGAAGAGTATCTGGAGAAGATCCCAAAGGCGCTGCAGAAATTGAAGGAAGCAAACTTGAAATAGAGTCCATCAAAACGCAACCTGTTTCGTCAGGAAGTACGTTACCTCGGGTACATAATACCCTTCCATGGCGTCCGAACCGATCCCGAAAAGACGTCCGCTGTGAAGAACTGGAGACGTCCTAAAAATGTCCATGATTTAAGAAGTTTTCTCGGACTATGTACCTACTATCGAAAATTCGTGAAGTGTTTTTCTCAGATTGCAAGGCCAATTCATAAATTGACCGAGACTGAACAAAAATTCTTATGGACTGCAGAAGATGACACCAATTGTTCAACCAATTGAAGACGGCTTTAATATCTGTGCCGATTCCGTCGTATCCGCATTCTGATAAACCATTTATCCTGGACACAGATGCAAGTAAGGAGAGTGTCGGAGTGGTTTTGTCACAGGAGATAGATATAGAAGAACAAGTCATTGCGTACTGGAGCAAGTGCCTTTCAAAGGCAGAACGTAACTATTGTGTTACAAGAAAGAAACTTCTTGCTATCGTCAAGGCCGTGGAGCATTTCCATCATTACCTCTATGGTTAAAATTTCCTGCTCCGAACGGACCATGCCTCTGTAACCTGGCCTCTAAATTTCGAGAATCCGGCGGGCCACATAGCCAGGTGGATAGAGATTACATGACATAGAAATACGTCATCGGAAAGGAGCATCTCATGAAAATGCAGATGTTTTATCGAGAAGGCCCTGCAGAAAAAGTTGTAGCTATGGCTCCAGGGCGGAGAAAAATTATCATCAGAAACATCCCGTTGGCCACCAATTTACATCATCGGCACCATTCCAAGATCCCTGGAGTGACGAACAAGTCAAGGGGGACCAGTTATCAGATAACGACATCAAACCTATTTTGGAAATTATGGAAAAATCAAGTGATAAGCCAAGTTGGCAAGAAATATCGTCGTGTAGCCCAGCTACGAAACAATACTGGGCTTTTGGAGTTCGCTTCGACTGAGAAATGGAGTCTTGTACCTTAAATGGGAATCGGACGACAGCAAGATACTTCGATGGCAGTTAGTACTCCCTCGTTCGAGTATTCGGAAGGTTCTAGAAGAGCTGCATAATGGCATAACTGGGGGCCATTTTGGCATAATGAAGACCTTGCAGAAAGTTCGCGAGCGCTTCTACTGGGCTAGGGCTCGAGATGATGTTGAAATAGTGTTGTCAAGCTTGTGGCGCTTGCGTCGTCCGTAAAGGATCGAAGAAACGAAGCCGTGGAAAACTACAACATTATAGTGTAGGAGCGCCTTTCGAGAGAATTGCCCTCGACATCCAGGGACCTCTTCCGCGAACTTCAGATGGCAACAAGTACATCCTAGTTGTCATTGACTATTTCTCAAAATGCCCGAAGCGTATCCTATTCCTGACCAAGAAGCTACGACCGCAGCAGTGGTACTGGTGTAAGAATAGATTTCCAGATATGGAACCCCTCTGCAACTTCATTCCGACGAAAGAACGAACTTTAGCTCTGCAGTTTTTAAAGGATTGTGTCAGTTTCTCGGAATCGACAAAACCCAGACTACGCTTTTATATCCACAATCCGACGGCATGGTGGAGAGGTTTAATCGCACTATTTTGAACAACCTCTCGCTCCTGGTATCTAGGAATCAAGAGGACTGGGACAATAAACTCAGCCCCTTCCTGCTGGCCTATAGGAGTGCAGTCCATGAGTACCCGGCTTCACACCTTCCCACATGCTATTCGGAAAAGATCTTCGTCTTCCCGTCGATCTAGTATTTTGTCGCCTCCAGATACGCCTTCTTCGCCAGAGGAATACAAGGAAAAACCTCGGGCACGGTTTGAATAGGTACATCATTTTGCTCGGGAGCGAATCAACATAAACACGAGGACGATGAAGATTCGCTATGACACAAAGGTTATGGGACACGAGTTCGACGTAGGTTACAAAGTTTGGCTAAGGAATCCTACTCGAGGGAAATTCCTGTCTCCTAAGCTGGAATCGCCGTGGGACGGTCCTTACACAGTCCTAAACAGACTGAACGATGTCGTCGTACAAATTCGTAAGTCACCTAGCTCGAAACCAAGAGTTGCTCATTACGCTGTTGTAATTAATTATTTGAATATTAGACCATGGTCACTATGGCGTAATCCTTCCTTTCTTTCATCTCTTATTTCTTTCTGCCTATCTCTTCTCTTTCACTTTCTTCAACTCTCTTTTACTCAGTACTTACGCTATGTTTAGTGTACATATTTCTAATATATTGGTTTTTATTAGTGTTTAATTGTTTATTATGTTTATTATTTATTGATTAGTGTGTATTTGCTTATTCTGTTGATTGAATACTTGCTTAAATTATGTTGTTAAGGTCTATTGTTAAAGGTTGTATTGTAAGTATTTGTAGGACTTCCTAACTTGGAATTGTACTGCCCGGGACGTTTAGTCCTTGGGAAGGAGGCAATGTTATGAATTTTCGGGGCAACCCGCTGTTATAGGGTTTAAAATATTTTAAAATTCATACTCTACGAGTCAAATAGTCAAATTTTGATTTTTGTTGAATCAAAATCGGTTAACTAGAACACGAGATATGGAGTTTTATGTTTCTCCATTGGTTTCTATGACATTTCTCGAAATCACGAGAAATATTGGTCCTGGTCTGTCGCCTACGTCACTTTTAAGGACTTATTTTTGGCGCCAGCTTGCCGATATTTCCCAAAAAGTCGCCAAGCTTGGTGACATTTCGGTCATTTGTCGCGATTTTCCCAATTGGGCCTGTAAAGTTGGCTTTTCTGCAATAAAATCGCATAATAGCCTAATGATTCAGCTGTATTCCTATTACGCAATCAAAATTCGTGCTTTAAGAGGAACCTTCGAGAATTTTCTGAAAGCTTCTGCCTCACCTATAAATAGAAGCGGGTGATCCGAAATTTTCAGCGATCACATTACTTTCTTATACTTGGTACAAGGAATTAAAAAGTATGAAGTGCCAAAAAGGCACGGGAACACAGTAAGCCAAACTGGTGATAACATCAGGAGCAGGGAAGAATGGCAGCCAGATAAATCGCCTAATTGCAAAAAGTCCAATGGGGAGTTGGACATAATTCAGTTGTAATGCTGATTCGCCAACATGTAATGGATAAGAGAGTTCTGAAACCAAGAAAATTTATTGAAACCCCTTGGGAGAAACTCTGAGGAGATAACATTTTAACAATTTTTGTCTGTCAGTTAGAACTGACGATGTCGCTAAGTTCTGATTGTTTTTACTTCCTTGTACGGGGTATAAAGAAGTAACGTGATCCCGAAAAATTTCTTGGGCCAAAGTTCGACGAAAAAACTGATTTTGACTACCTCTAAATTTATTTTTAAGAATGTTTTGGATGCATCTCCCCGTACGCTAGCATTCACGTTCATATAAATGCGTCTACAACCCATTTTCACCGACAGCAAGTCTATTTTGTCCAGTTTTTCCATGCCGTCTGTACGTACTCATGAATGTAACTCGCATATCTCAAAAACTATCGGTCGTAGAATGCTGAAACTTTATATTTAGGATTTTTGTAACATGTAATTCTGCATCTCCCCTTTTGGTCCCATTCGACTGGATAGTTTATCTGCAGGGCTTCGCAAAAGATTCTAAATACATTAAGCTCTATGAGCCGAAATTCATTAAACTCGCATATCTTAAAAATCTGATGTGACAACACATGACTTCCTTGCCCGTCTATTACATAAATCAAAAATATTTTTGGCGCACTTCATCTAAACAATTTTTTTTGGAAAGAGATAAAATACTGCAGTAATACTAAGGTTTAGCAATTTCTACCCAAATATTTCGATATTGCCAAGCTGGTTCAATTTGAAAGATTTTCTTCTGACACATAATTTGGCGATATTTCTCCAAAAGCCGACAAGCTTGAGATAGCTAGCGAGATTTTAGGGGTTGCCAAACTAGTCATTGACCACAGACTTTCAATGAATTGATTGTATCCATACACCTTAATGTATTTAAAGTCATTTGGCTGACCCTGTATTTCTATTACAGGGTAAATACCCAGTCGATTGCATTCAAAAAAGAGATGCACAGTTAGATGTTACAATATTCCTAAATACAAAATTTCAAAATTCTACGGTTAAAAGTTATAGTTATGCAAAATTATTTTTGGCGCCAAGTTTGGCGATATTTCTGCAAAACACACCAAGATTGATGGCAAATAGCGAGATTTTTGGCATGGATCAAACAATGATTGACTACAAATGTAATATATTGAAGATGTCCATAGACATCAATGTATTGAAATTTTTTTGGATAGTCCTGTAAATAAACTCTCCAGTAGATTGGAACCGAAAATCGAGATGCACAACTAGATGTTACAACAATCTTATATATGAAATTTCAACATTCTGCAAGTAATAGTTTTTGAGATTTGAGAGTTAAATACATACACACATACACCAAAAGTCGCCAAGCTTGGCGACTTTTGGCGTAGATCTTGAGAGTGGCACATGCCCGTTCGGACCATTACCTAACTATACGGAGAACGGTACTGTGCTTGAAATGGATCAATGTCCCTAAAATTGCCATTGGCCGTAATGTGTTGGAAATCTTTTGACTGTTCCTGTAGCAGAACTATAAGTGATAAAGACACTTTTTTTTGATGGAGAAATTCATTTTGTAACCCTTAACAGAATATATCACTTCTGAGTTGTTTGAACAAGCCCAATACCTCCAAAATACGCTTTAATGAATTTCTGCCCATAGAGCGTAATTTTTTTAAAATCTTTTGGGCGGCCCTGTAGATAAACTATCCAGTCGAATGGGTTCGAAAGGGAAGGTGCACAACTAGATGTTACAACAATCCTAAATATAAAGTTTCAACATTCTAAGTCGAATAGGTTTTACTTCCTTAAAATTCCTTCAATGAAACAGCGGTTTTGAGTTTTAATTGAAAGTGGATTTTTCGTACATCGAATTTTTTTTATCTAAAAATAGTAAATGAATGTTTTGTAAGAGGTAATAAAAAGCGAAACTTTTTTTAGCGTGCATTTTTATCCTGGTAAAATATGACACTGCAAATAAATAGTTTAGTACTTTGGAGTATATGTAAGTACAGAATTACTTATAACATCACTGTTTTCGGCTGTTTGTTTCTAAAATCTAAACAGCTTATAAAATTATATTGCAACCGATTATTTCCCTAGTTTTGTCGAATATCTTGTAAACTGAAGAGGATTTTTATTTAAATGGTAAGTTTCTCTATTTTGTGCACCAATATTTGAAACTTTTACGAGAGTTGATAAAATAATAATAATAATAATAATAATGTCATAATTATAGTGATCTAAAACTTCTGGGGAAACACAAATAGTTAAATAGTTATCAACTCATTTGCTGGTGGCAACGTTGAATAGCGCGTAATATTTGATCCGGCATTTGACAAGAAGGTATTTCAAAATTCGAGTATAAATTTTAGTCCAACCACTAAGAATAGATAATAAGTAGAGTAACGTTTAAAAAAATCTGATGTGTCCAACACATGACTTCCTTGCACGTCTATTAAATCAAAAATGTTTTTCACGCACTTCCTCTAAACTTATTTGTTTGAAAGAGATAAAATATCAATAATAGTAAGGTTTAGCGATTTCTAGCCAAATATTTCGATATCGCCAAGCTGAGTTCAATTTGAAAGATTTCCTTCTGACACTTTATTTGGCGATATTTCACCAAAAGCCGACAAACTTGAGATAGTTTGCGAGATTTTGGGGATAGCCAAAGTAGTCATTGACCACAGACTTTCAATGAATTGAATGCATCCATACACCTTAATGTATTTAAAGTCATTTGGCTCACCCTGTAAATAAATTCCCAGTCGATTGCTGTCAAAAAAGATATTGAAAACCGTTAGATATTATAATATAGTTCTAAATACAGAAGTTCAAAATTCTACGGGTTAAAGTTTTAGAGTTATACAAAATAAGAAATAATTTTTGGCGCCCAATTTGGCGAAACTCGTCAATGTCGACGACATTTGGCGAGATTTGAAGCATGGACCAACAATGACAGATTATCGCCAAATTTGGCGATCTTTCGCCAAAACTCGCCAAGAACGATGACAAATGGCGATACTTTGGGCATGGACCAAATGACTAACTATCGCCAAATTTGGCGACATTTCGGCAAAACTCGCCAAGGTCGAGGACAGATGGCGAGATTTTGGGCATGTACCAAACAATGACTGTCTACAATTGTATTATATTGAAGATGTCCATAGACATTAAAGTACTGAAATTCTTTTCGGTGGTCCTGTAAATAAACTCTCCAGTAGATTTTAACCAAAAATCGAGATGCACAACTAGATGTTACAACAATCTTATATATGAAATTTCATAATAGTTTTTGAGATTTGAGAGTTAAATATGCACACACGTACACAAAAAAGTCGCCAAGCTTGGCGACTTTTGGCATAGTTCTTGAGGGAGGAGGTGACCGTGGTCGGACCATTACCTAACTTATGTGGTAGGACGGTATTGTGCTTGAAATGGATGAATCCCCTAAAATTGCCATTGACCGTAATGTATTGGAAATCTTTTGAGTGTTCCTGTAGCAGAACTGTAAATGATAAAGACACTTTTTTTAATGGAGAAATTCATTTTCTAACTCTTTACAGCATATATCACTTCTGAGTCGTTTGAAATAGCCCAATACCTCTAAAAAACGCTTTGATGAATTTCGGCCCATAGAGCGTAATGTATTTCGAATCTTTTAGGCGGTTCTGTAGATAAACTATCCAGTCGAATGGAACCGAAAAGGGAGGTGCACAACTAGATGTTACAACTACCCTAAATATAAAGTTTCAACATTCTACGCCTAATAGTTTTTGAGATATGCGAGTTTAATGAATTTCGGCCCATAGAGCGTAATGTATTTCGAATGTTTTGGGCGGTCCTGTACATAAACTATCCATTCGATTGCGACCAAAAGGGGAGGTGCACAACTAGATCATAGAACAATCCTAAATATCAAATCTCAACATTCTACGACTAATAGATTTTGAGATATGCGAGTTACATACATACGTACGTTCGTACAGACGGCATGGAAAAACTGACCACAATAAACTCTCCGCTGGTCAAAATGAGTTGCAGACGCGTTATTAGGATCGTGCATGCTAGCCTACGATGAGATGCATCGAAAAAATTCTTTAAATTAAATTTAGGGGTAGTCAAAATAGGTTTTTTTGTCGAAATTTGGGCCCCAAAATTTTTCGGGATCACATTACTTCCTTATACTACGTACAAGGAAGTAATAATAACGTTTAATTCAATTATAAACTTGGGAAGTCGTGAATTTTGTAAATTAATTCCATCTTAAAATGAAGTGAAATGTGCGAATTGGGCCAATTATCTGTGCGAGGGATCTAGGCTGAGGGGGCGGGGTTTCCATCCGTGGGCGACTTCCTAGGGGGTTCTAACCTGTACTTATGCGAAGTTTCTGAAAATAACACGGAAAACTTCGAACGGTTAGGCCGACGGATTCGACCTGGATTTGAACCAAGCACCTCCTGTCTCCCAGTTGAGATCGCAAATGCTCTGGGCCACTGGTGGGGCAAATAGAAAAAGATTTGCCTATAAAATGTTCTCTCTTTCTTCTTAGCCGTTTCCCAGAAACCTGAAATTCTTCCAACTGCATCTGTGAGATCATTGTAGAAACTTTACGCTTATGCCATGGTTAAACCGAGAGGTAGTTATAATGGTTTAATACACCTGTCTTCTTTATGCGTTTGTTTCATGCTACTCCAGAATGACACACTGCATTTATTACATAACGGATTTAATGATCTACAATTTCACCATCGTTATAAGTTTGTGTAAGCTTACATATCTCTTTTACACGTTCTTTTATATTTATCACTAGCTGCGTGCCCGTTCTTCGCACAGTAGGAAACGAAAATTTTCCTTACATGTGTAATTCGAAATTATTCGTGATGTGGAATTTAAAAAAAAAAGAGCAAAATTATTTGACTCTTAATGTAAAGTTTGTGTCATGAGTACTAACCTGATCATTGCAGTATAATGACTCAAAAAACTACGTCAGTGTCATTCACTATTAAAAAAGTGGAAAGCTTAATAGTTTGCAGAGAACTCCTGGCTTTCAAAATGTCTTATTTCTACATCATACTGTTTTTTAGGCTCAAGTTGTAGCATTAAATACCTAAGACACTACATGAAATGGAGCACCATTTATTTCTTTCCGAAAATGTACCATATAAGGAAAGTATTGCAATCATGAAAAAAATTCGACTTCGAGATTTTGGTGTATTTACACGTTTTGAGGTCTTCTGAATTCATTTATGCTATTTTCAAGAGATGTTTTTAAAATAGCTGCGCACCGGCTCTTCATACGGGAAGAAAGGAATATTTTACTACTAAAATCATATCTGCATGTGACAAAACAGAATTTCATTTTTAAAAAAGTTCAAGTAATCCCCTCTGTTGAAATGACTGCGGGATATATTAACGCAAATTAGAATTACTTTTCGTTTAGTTGGTTGTAAGACAACCGTTGAAAACGGATAAACACTTTTAATTTCATGAAATATTTATTAACGTGGTACATTGCGATTTATTCCTACTATCTTTACAAATCTAATAATACTACCTATTACGTACATTAATACTATCTATACTCGCTTCTCCCTCTTCAAGGCTCCCTTAAAAGAAACAGCTTAGATTATTTGGCCTCAATGGGATCTTTTGATTCTGTGGCGATTCTTTGCAATTTACGCATTAGCATAAATAATAATCATTTCACATAATGGTTGCCATTAAGGAAACTCTCCATATATATTTAATTTATATGGAGTTTTATAAGATTGGCGTATTTAGCGCCGTAAACCATTTCATCTTACTGTGGGGAGAAAATATCCAAGGGGTGCCATTTTAAATATCCAATAGCGATATCTTTTATATCCTCCATAGTCCTGTCTCCTGAAAAACATCAAACTGTGTAATCTCGAGGAGCTACTTATTCCCATTTTAATTGTGACAGGGCGTTAGAGTTGCAGAGTTTACAAATTTCACACATTTTTTTTTATTTATGACGTCACTGTTTGACTGCCGTAAAGGATACCCCGGTAGATTAATTTCGGAGTTACTTTCGATATTTCGCATAATTGTTTTCAAACGGTATCATTAAAACTTTGCGTGACCTTTATGGAGGAACGTAATTCAACGTTAAAATAAAACTATACTCGCAACCTGCATGCGTATGTTAGGCAACGCCTGCGCTAAATTAAATGCCAAAAATAAAAATAATAAATAGAAAAATTTTAATATATCGCGCTTTGAAACGAACTTTGTAACTTTTAAAATGAACATTTTCAGCGCCGTGAAAACATTTCAATTTTTAAATAAGCACCGGATTAAAATACCACTTCTAATAATAATAATCGTGAATTTCTTAGTTTATTTCTACAGTAAATTTTAATCAAAATATCGTCTCCCTGGGTTGAAAATAGAGCTGGAATAAATGAGTTAAAATTATGGCGTAATTTTTAGGTATCTTAAAGCATTTGACGTCATAGATCCTCACTTGCGAATTGAAATTCTGATATCCCATTTAAAAACTCGATTGGTTGAAAAAACCCTTTTTTCTAATCCTTTCTGTGGCAACAGCCGAACATAAATTCTCGTGCCGTGATCGCAATGTAATGAATGGCGTAAGATCGCATTGATGCTATTAAATTCTAAACATTAGGCTGCATTAAAATTCGTAAAAAATCATCTAATTTACATAATTTTTTCGTTTTTATTTTAAAAGAGGGAGAAAAGAATGTTTCACGATTTGTCAAAATATCTAAAAGTTATGACGGATAGAATTCAAGATGCGACAGTTTTAAAATTATTTTACGAAAAAAAATCGCGAAGCAGATGTTTAGTAAAAAAATTCCTAAAAATCGGTAAATCAGGTTAAGTATTCAGAACAAACTGTTTTTAAAAGAAAATTTTCTCCTCTATCCGATGATACAAATACCGTTTTGCTGCGAGCGTAATTTCCGCCGTTATTACGAATTAGGTGAGAAAAAATGCCAAAAATCGCATAAAACATAAAATAATAAAAAATCTAGGTCGAATTTTGAAAAAATCGCTTCGAGGTGCACAACTACATATTTACATCTTCCCGAATACCAAATTTGGTGTTTCTAGGTGTAGCCGTTTGTCCGTAACGCTGCAGACAGACACACACACCCACACACACACACACACACACAGACACCTTCTTTTATAATAAGTAGAGATTTCTTAAGTAGGGGGGACTTGTGTACCTAGGGCCACACCACTTTAGGCAACTAATATTCAGTTCTAAGTTTTATTATTTAGTTGGGTAACTCGCAACACCAGGATCTATTAAGTCAGCCATTTTGAAATCTTGGAGGAGAAAGCTGTGACAAGTTATAAGGGCATAAGCAATTTTATTGGTCTGAAGTAAAATTCTGAAGCTCATCTCTTTTATTGTTTTACAAAGGCAAATGAAATATTTTTCTTTATATTCTAATACGTAATTTTGTTTGAAATTAGGTACTAAATGAGATACTAAAAAAGTTCTCTCTCGATGCTTTTTTTTTTTCACTAGAACAAATTTTGTATGAAATTGCTTAGTGTTGTAACTAGGGCCATGGTTAAGTTGTGATTCTTTTGATAAAGATGTTGTTTATGAAATTGAGAGTAAAAACATTGTATTCAAATCGCCCGAACCAAATTCTGTTGGTGCTTCAGAGCGGTAGTGTATGCAGCTCAATTTTGGAATCAGTTTCTCGAATTATAATGTAGAGCAATTCATTAAAATACTTGCAATTCACTACTAATTTGCTAGACAGAAATTAAAACAGTTACCACATAAAAAATAAAACTATATCTTGATATTGTTTCTTTTATGAAATTGATATGTGTATGTTTATTTTCTGTTCATTAGAATGCGATATCTTACTTTCATGGAATGGACCTAGGTCCATCAGCATCTGGTCCTAGGTACAAATGATATATTGTACCTAGGGCCATTTGAGAATTTTTTTAAAAATACTGTTATTTCAAAGAATTTGTTATTTTAAGAATTTACATTTATTTCAGTGGGATGGGTATTTAGTATAACCATGAATATACACATCAGTATCACAAATTTAAGCAGGTTAGTAGCTTTGTTTTTGGACCTTAAAAAAGTGGCCCTAGGTACACAGGTTATACATGAAGTGAGTAAACACAATATAGATGAAACTATTTCTGTGCCTGCATCAATTGCATCCCCATCAATCGGTGGAAAGAATGATGGAATCCGATTCAGTTACATGAGAGATCGCAATTATCGGAATCACTTTTATCAGGGCAGCCGACAGGATTTCCGGGTTCCACGGCAGGTACTTACGACGGGCGCCCCCTTCTCCCCATTCAAAAAAAAAAAAAAAAAAATCTTCCATTTTTTTTTAAATCTAGAAAAGTTTTTTAAACACTTTAGAATTAGTACCATTTAGATTTACCGTAGGCCATATTTACAAAACCTTGTACATGATAAAACTTCCATCCAAAATTGCAAGTATTTTATCAGAATTATTTTTAAGTAATGCACATGCAATTCTGAAATTCTTTCTTAATGTATACAGACAATCACGTAATATAGTTAAAGTTAACACTTTTTAAAATCTCTAGTACTCGCTATTTGAAAACTAAAGTAGAGTCGTTATAAAATTCGTAGCCAAATGAATAGCGCAGAAGGAAAAACGTTAGAAAACACCAATGAGAGTTAATGCCACAGACCGATTTCGGGAAGCGTGTCTTACCAACATCAGTGAGAGAATGCATTTTCGCATTGATGATGGTAAATCAAAATCATATTTACCGAAACCGGTTTGGGGCATTAAATCTCTCTGGCGTTAGCTATCGTTATATGTTCTGTATTAAAGAAGAGTTACCTATAAAATTAGTTATTTCTTTACAAAACTCCAATTTATAAGAAAATAAAAAATAAAAAATGATAAATTCTTCAATACTGTTTCTTTTTTTTAAAGTTCCAATGAATGCAGCTGCGAGAGCCAAAAAATGTTTTGGGAGACCCCAATATTTCATTTCCCCTGGGACTTGTTCGCTAAAATTTCGTAACATACGTCCTCCAACCCCGGGCCCAGAGGCAGTTGCACCTCCTGCCCCTGTTTTTATCATCGGGCTATTTAAAAATGCCTAAGACATTACCTGTGCATACTAATTGAAAACTTTATTATAGATGGCAACACGAGAATAAGTTTCGTAGAGTATGAACTTTTAAATATTTTGCATTTTTAAAGTATCCACTGGTTGTTGTTGCTGTCACTTACGTCCTGTGACAACGGCATGCTGTGCCATGATACCCCAAGTAGGGAGGCGATGCACAGAGCGGGGCGCCTACCATTTTCTGTGGGCCCCAGTGGGAGGAAGTCCGACTTTAGACGAGGTACTCCAATTTTCAACCAATTAAAGACGAGGGACGAACCACCTGAAATCGGCACTCCCAGAGGTATCGTTTAACAACTTGGTGGAGATTGGAGCCACGACAGATTTTAGGTGCACTAGCTCCCATTAGTGTACACGGTCCCACAGCAGTCGGGCCGACAGGGAATGGACCCTCTCAAGCACTGTATCCATAGGTAAATCCATGTACTTAAATATGCTCGAAATTGAGCACTTGGGGGAAAGAAAAGAAGCACTTTCAGTGAAAATTACTTATCTTATTACTTATCTCACATACCTCAATTTTCTTTAATTTATAGATTCTTCAGCTAAAAAAAAAAAAAAAAAAAAAGAGCTACCTGAAGTAAAATCGATAAAACTACAAAAATAACTTACCACAAGATGTTCATTGCAGGTTTTAGAAAGAGTACATAGGGAAAAGGAGAGGTTATATCCTAATTCTTGATCGCTAATTAAAGCTGCTTTAATTGCAAAACCATTACTATACTATAGAAAAAATATTAGTAAATGATTTAATAAAGTCATTTGTTTACGAAATGAATTTATATTTATAAAGTTGATTGTTAATTAATTTGTTTTGACAATGTCTTTTTATTTAGGATGTTATCGTGTCATGAGCAGTGAAGTAAAATACCCGATTATTTATTTTTAAGGGTAAATACCCGATATCATTTTTGTACTAATCATACCGATCGAATATTCTCAAGAACTGATATATGGAGCACCCCACGCTTTTTTCACAATAATACTATTTTTCTATTTCTATATTAGGAATTATTTTCACTTTTTAGTTAGTTCACTTTATCACTACAGCGTGTTTTTTTAGTTTTTTCAAACAGTTTTTTAAGTTGTATTTATTTAAAATTTATATTTTTTAAAATTTTCGATATCTCTCATAAGACACTAAGGAACACTAAGTTGGAAAGTACAAACTGTGAGATAATTTATTTTCACTGTGCACCAGTGGCGTAGCCAGGATTTTATTTCGGGGTGGGCTGGGTATCAAATTTAAAGCTAAAGTTCAATTGTAAACTAAATATAGTAAGCTGTAAGCTAAGTAAAGGGTCCCATTTTAGGGGGGGCAGCAGCCCCCTCACCCCTGCCTCTGGCTTCGCCCCTGTTGTGCACCAAAGTATTAATTAACCTGCAGTTAAATGCTACCTTCCTCACTAAAAGGGCAAAATGGGTCTCTAATCAACAAACAAGTTTCATAACGACTACAACAAACATAAACATCCATGTAAAAAATTTTTATATTTGCCATCTGGATTTGAAAAACGTAACTACCCCCCTACTAGCAATTTTGCTCGGGCCATCATCGGTTGGCTACGTGGCCGGTGGTAGCCCGAGCAAAATTGCTAGAAGTGCAAACATACCATTAAATACAGTTAGCAACAGCGAGAGAGATTCTATTCCATTGTGTTAAGTGCTGAAATGGTGTGCATGTGTAGACCGCGCACTTGCTCCATCTCTCTCGCTCTCACGCAAAGGATCTCTAAGAAAATGACTAATCCCGACGATCCTAATCAGGATAATCGGATAAACTTATCAAATTATTGTATTGTCATCGATCCTTGATATGTCTAAGTTTAAATTAAATCTGACCGTTTAATGTGGGTCAAAATCGAGTTCAAAGTAGTCGGTTACAAACATACAAGCATACAAACATACATGCAAGTGAAGCTAATAAAAGCGTGTTAATAAAATACTTGATTAAATACAGCCTATAAATATAACTGTTGGAATAAAATGCTAAATAGGAATAATAACAAGGAGCAGTGTATTTGACAATTTGAAAAAAAGGAAAGAAATTCAACTATACTAAATATATACAGACAGTAAAATCTGAATTACAACGTATCTGAGGAGACCAAAAATCAAATTTGTAACTCTGAAAAATTCGTTAAAGGGAAATTTTGTTATGAAAAATTTGGTATTTTTTTATAGAAATATTTTGTTCATCAATCTGAAATATTCATAAAAGTTCATTGTAACGAGATTTTGCAGTACTTCTACAGTAGAACTGTATCGGTGCTACCTTGGCAAATTATTGGCAACAAAAGAGTCACCAAATTACAATTTGACGATTAAAAAAAGCATGAAAATATTGTTTATAGAAAGAATAATAAAGTTTATTTTACGTAAATAAATAAATATTAAAGTTTAAATTTACCGTAAAAAATATGTTTTTAAACCTATTACTTATAACTACTAGTTTTGTAACTATTTGCATGTAATTTTTATTTTAGTGAACATTAAATCAATCATAAGATGCATATAATCCCCTCTCCCCTTCACTAACAAACCCTAATAAACTAACACAGTTTAAAAAATAATAAACATAAAATAAGCTCTGGGATATAATAGTAAACTTAAAATAAGCTATGAAGTATATTAATCAATGTAACACATTAAAAATATTGCTAAAGCTGTCACTTGCACAAAACAATTTAAGGACTACCATAAAGCATCCTTCATTATTAAAGTAAGTGAAAAAAATGCGGTATGACCGATAAAGTAGTTTATGCCAAATAATCAAAAACTTAATAATAAAAAAAAACTACAAAAATACTCATAATGAAGTCAAATTAAAACTAAAAACTTTGTATTAAAAAAGGAACAATAATAGAGATCTAATTTTTTTATCACTTTTCTGTGCAAATAGCTTTTTTAACATTTTTATTTGAAAGATGCTATCTTTCATAATTTTGATGAAAATTGTTAAAACTCAAGAATTAGTCTAAATCAGATTCAGATATTTCAGAATTTGAATTCTCAGATGAATCACTCAGATTATCTGTGTCCATGCTACTTTCTGCAGTTACAAAGTATTGTGCATTTTGTTGTTCTATGTTCATTAAGTCTTGTTTCTGTTTAGCGTCTTCATTACAGTGTAAAAGTTTCCAATTATAGGACAAATATGTGAGCTTAGCTGCTCTTCGGATGTCAAACGGTTCCTTTCCTTACTATGAATTCAACCGAAAGAGCTGAAAGTTCTTTCAGTTGCAGCAGATGTAACAGGAGTACTTAAAATGCGCAAAGCTAGTTCAACTAGGACACTAGTGCCACGCAAACTTCTCCACCAAAGCAGGGGGCTCAAACTCTCTAAACCTTCCTACAAATTTTTTCTTTCCCACAGTCCATCCTTTTCCCTGTAGTGCACAAGATCTGTTTTTAATTGAATATTGTCTAACTTCATTTGCTGCCCAACTTCATAAATGAAATTTAAACCATCAAGTAGATCAGATGGTTTCAAATTGCCTCCTTGTGTCATGGGATTCAAAATATCTGCTGCCAGATGAATTGGTCCAAGACCAAATGCCTTTCTTTTCCTAAATTTATCAAGGATTAGCTTTTCTTCAGATTTTTGTAGAGACTTCGGAAGCTGCTCTAATAAGGTATTCTTGAATTGTTAAACCTACTATTTAGTAGACGGATTTTTGGTTCATTTGACCGAAAGCAAATGATTAATTTTACTATTGGTTCCAAAATACAAGCCACCTTCTCAACACGATCCCAAAAATCTTCATCTAGAACACTTTTTTTTTCAATTCAGAGGGTATTTGAGCTTCACTAATTGCCATAGTCTGCAAAACAAACATATTTACTTTTAAGCTCTCGAAACAGTGTAAGTAACTTTCCCAAACAGTTTTAACAGGGAGTTTAAACAAAATTGCAGATTTCTCATTATCTTGATTTTGCATTTTTGCAAACATGGCATGTAATACGTGACTTCGTTTAATAGTTTTCACTATTTCTATTGCATGTAACACACAAGTTTGAATTGACTTGCATAGTAAAATATCCGAACATAACAAATGTAAAAGATGGGAAAGGCAGCCTAGCGGAACAATATTTCGATATTTTTTCATTAATTAATGCAAAAGCTGCTCTCATATTTGCAGCATTATCACCTATAATGACAAAGAACTTTTCAAGACCATGGTCTTTCTTAACTTTTTTGATTTGCTCAGCCAAATATGATGCTTCATGCCTGTTTTCTTTTGACATGACAAAGTCAACAAATAGAGGTTGTAGTTTCGAAATTGTTCGTTGTTCCTTACGCTGTCTCTTAACCTCACACTGCATTTCTAACTATTCAACATCTAAATATGTTGATGCAAGGCGAAAACGTGAAGTTAAAGAATACGAAAGTCTAATTTTCTTTAATAAGTCAATCCATAAAAGATGCTCTACCAAATGGACTTCCACTGACAAAAATAGCTTTGGCCAGATGTTGGTTTAGCATTTCCTATAATAAAACAGGTGAATATAAATTATTAATAATTATTATAACTTTAAAAAGGGGATTAAAATTGCAAGGCCCAATAGCTCTTAAGCATAATTCATTAATTCATACCTGTAAAAATTCTTAAATTAGCCCTTCAAATCCCAAATTATTTTATTTTATATAAAAAAGTTTGAAACATTTTTTTATTGTATGTTTTATGTATTAGAAATACGTCTTTAAATTTATAAAACTTGTTTTTCTTTTTTTTTTAAATTTGAAATTGACACTTAAAAGTCCTGTTGGGACATAATTTTATCAATATATATTAAGAATATTAATAGATATGGTAATATTATGCTAAGTATTGTAATATTTAGAATATTATATAATAATGAAAAATTTTTTATTTCATTTAATCAGTAATAAACAAATGCAAGAGAAATTTTAAAATTAAAATGTGATTCATTGTGGTCTCAAGAGACCCCGCAGAACTTTACAAGTCCCAAAATAAAAGCTTTCATTACTTAAAAAAATGGGGGATTTTATTCTTAAAACTACAAAATTAGTGAAATCTATCTCTCTTTTTAATACATGTTTAATATATATATCTAATGAATCAGAAATACAGTACTTAGAAAATAAGCAAGTTATTCACCAATAAAGACCATTTCAAACAATGTATTGGTAAACAGCCGTCTCAATTATTACTGTATGAAATGTGCTTCTTTTGCCTTATAATTTTAGCATGTAAATCAAGCATTAAGCTACAAATACTTAAAATTCAGTTTTGTTTCTATTGCATAGTTATATATTTTTGGGAGTGAGCGAATTTATTAATGGACCTTTGAAGTCTTGTCAGAACTGAAGAGATTAAAATCTCTCTGAAATCTGAAATGTATAATTTATTTGAAATGCATGATTTTTTTGAAAATTTCCTTTTATTTGGAAGACTTTACATAAACTTCCAAATAGTAATAATTTTTCTTTTTTACCTGCCAGAATTTTAAAAACTGGGAAATTGCAAAAAATTATATAAATAATTGTAAAAGTATATTGGAATAGTTGACAAAAAGGCAATTGAGAGGTAATGCTTTTTGAAAACTGCTTTTCTTAAATGCATGCATATTTTCATTGATATGCTTTTATCAATAGATAATTCATACAAAATTTCAGTTAGTAAATAATTTACTGATTTTTGTTAATATGGAAAATTCTAATACAATAATAATATACTTACATTTGATGTTTCATCCATGCGGTCAACAAACGAAGTTAAAAGTGTTGATGAATCACCAAAAGTGGAGTTAGCCGACGTTCCAGGTATAGAAGTTATTATATCTCTAGACGATGTACTTGGAATGTCACTAGCTTGAGGGGGACTCATCTGGATCAACATTATTAGTTCTTTGAGATTCTTGCACAAATTTTGCACTCTGATTTAAAACTTTTTTTTAAACCATTGGGGCATTTGAAGCATTTGTAATGTCTTTCCATTTTATTCACATTCGCATGTTTATATTCAGTATTACAGTACTTGCACTGTACACTTTTATCTTCTTTAACATTAAAAAAGTTCCATGCAGGTCCTTTTTTCTTTTTTTTTTACTTGAGTTGTTAAAAGATATTAAGAAACATTAGGACAACATTGCAGTACAGTTAAAACAAACTAATACTCACTGTTCACTAAATGAAAATCAAGCCAAACCAAATCAAAACCAAAACTATTTAATATATGAAAATAGAATAGGAAGCTTCACTGCTGCCATCTATATATTATAAATGTTGTTAAGAACAGTTATTCCATTAAGTTGAAAATACCCAGATTTTGGGTATTTACCCAGGCCTTGGGTAAATACCCAAAAAATATTTACCTGCCCAGTGGGTATTTACCCACCCCACATCACTGGTCATGAGTAAGCATATTCATTTTAGATACTGTTGTAGTGAGCAAATTTTTAGTAACAGCTTCTAATAAAAATAATGAAAGCAACTCTTCCTAAAATGCATCATTCAGACATGTTGACTATCAATTATGAACAGGTTGTAAAATATTTTGTATTATTTCGTATTTAATTCTTTTATTTTATAACCACAAATGACAACTTATAGATGTGGCAGCTCATTTTAATAAATTACTACTCAAAAGTCTTTTTCACATAGACTATCAATTATGATTCACAGTAGGATTGAGTCTCAATAGAAGTACCAGAAAAGTCAGTTTAGGGTGATATATCATTGCTTTAGAACTTGAAAAGTGAATTAGAGATTAACGTTGTTCTAAAAATATTTATTTAAACTTATATTTCAATTTTCTGCTTTGAAATTATGAATGTGTATGATTGCTTTATTCTCGCATTTCAGAAAGACAGCTTGAAAGATACCAACATGGAAGTTTGCACTAAACATTCCGAAGAATTATTACAGAATGGATCTGAAATAAAAATAAAAGAAAAAACTGGAACAGATTTCAATCATTTACATTTAGCGGAAGGTGAAACTTTACTCGATACAAAAGCTGTGAGTATGCACTAATTTTGTTTCGATGTATAAATATTACGTTCATATATCTATGATGTAGATTGATTAAATTTGCTTGCATAGTATTATAAAACACATGCATTTTCATGATTGTCTCGTTTTAACCACAGACTACTGGAACTGGAACAGAAAGACTTCTGATTGCTAGCACCAATCAGTGGCCAATCAATCTCATAATGTAGCACTCTACGTACAGAGTTACACTCTTCAACTGCTCAACGGAGTTGAGCAGTTGTAGAGGTATCATTCTCAAATTTTGTTTGTCTACCATGAGTGTATGGGACACGTTTTACTGATTGGAAATTGTTTAGTTCGGAGGGGTGGTATACAAATTTAAAAAGTGTAATTTTTTGAAAATTAACGAGAGGAATTTTTTCTTAACGTAAAATTTAGAATAAGATATAAATTTATATAAAGTTGAGACCCCCTTGCAGTAAGCCTCTTCTTGTCAGTTTTCCATAATCTAAATACATAGAATAGCTTTTGTCTGTCTGCCTATCTATCTGTTCGCTATAGTCGCCTAGAGTTTTGATTTTTTTTTAATCGAAAAAGTAAAAATACTGCTTAAGAAAGAAAAAATTATCCAAGGTGTATGGCGAAAATGTATTCAGAGAACGCCAGTGCCAAATCTGGTTTCCAAAATTTTGATCCGGCAATTTTGATGGTGAAGACGCACCATGTTCTGGAACGCCACTTGATCTGGTTAAGACACAATAAAAGCATTGATTGATGAAAACCGGTGAACAACAACTCGCGAGATCGCTTAAATATTAAATTTATCGAATTCCGTAAGTCATGATCATTTGAAACGCCCCAAAGTTCGACATATGGGTTCCTCATGTTCTTAAAAAAAAAAAAAAAAAAAAAAAAAAGAAATGAGTTTCTAAACAGCTCGATAGAACAAAAGAAATCTATTCCTGAAAAAAAAAATCAATCCCATTTAAAGTCTTTTATATGTTTTGTCCATTTTTGGGCGAATTTTGTGCTGTTGCGAGCTGAATTTTCGTCCGAAAGGGATTTGTTTCTTGCATCATCGGAAAGACCAGAAAATGCTTTTTTAAATCATCTATTATATAGCATCATAGCTAAGTTAGTTCTTTTTAATAGATTTTTAAAAATCACAAAAAATAGCCTTTTCAGGCTATTTTGGCTTTGTAAGTCCGCAGAGAAATCACCCTTTTAAAAACTTAATAACATTTCGGAGTCAATGATTTTCTGGCTTTTAAAAATATGTACATATATATTTGAAAAAGAACAAAAATTTATTTCTAATTCTTTAAAGAATATCTTTGAAAGAATATTTAAAGAATATGTTCTTCGCCATTCTGTTACTCTTTTCCGGTAAAGGTGAAGGGCGGTAGATGCTTTCGTAGAATGCTATTGGCTGATGCATTAACAGTGCGTTTGAAATAAGACGACTTGAAGCGTTTTAAAAGGTTTCTCTGGAATTATTATAGGAATATAGTACTGGGGGTTTAATAAGTAAACTACAGCCTAGAATACTAATCTGTGTATTGTATTTTACGGTTCATTTACATAAGATTCTTCAAATCACATGATTTAACAAAAACAGACAAATCTCTCCTTAATACAAAATTTTTGTATTAAGGAGATATTTTTGATGGGTTTCTTTTTAGAAGTTGGCAACACTGTTGAAAAATTTCGCATGCTGAATAGACAGATAAATAAACCTCTATTTTTCTGCGGTGATTGGAAATCCGGGAACTCATTTTGCAATTCCTTTTTTGTTTTATATGGAACATAAACTGTGTTGATTTATTTAATTATGGATTTTTAAAGAGTGGGAATTGAAGATTCTTTAATTATTATAGTGTTTTTAAGTTAACTGGATTCGGCGGGTTTTTTTTTCCTTTTAGGATTTAGCTTTCGATTAATCAAACTGAGTGGTGGAAGAATTGATTGTACACAAAAAAATTCGTATTCACTTTAAAATTCGTATTCACTTTATAGTGGTTGTGAAAATAAGCCACGGGACTAGATTAGTGAACATAGGAGAGCAACTCTTTTTCGGCAAGTTATGCCTTAGTACTTTATGCCCCCGGGCAACACCGGGCTACGTAGCTAGTCAAAGATAACTGTTTACAACCAACCAAATATTCCGATTGCTTCCCCTTCAAACCCCACGAATATAGTTGCTAACAGCAATGTCGTTCCAAATATGGTTTCTTAGAAAACCTTTTGACAAATCTAGGTGGTCCACTTCTGGTATGCGCACTACTAGTGCATCAAAATAGTTTTTGACTTCATTCCACTGTGGGATTTATGGTAGCAATGTGGTGGCTGAACCAGCAAAAAAAAAAAAAAAAAAAAAAAAAAAAAAAAAGCCACTGATGCCACAAGCCTTGTGCAATTCAGTTGACTACAGATCAGCTGCACATTTCATAAGCGTGAAAATGAATTGTCTTCAAAGGTTTGATCTGGAAGAACTGCCCAAGAATAAACCATGGCACCACCCCATTCTCTGGCTACCCGAGTACCCAAGAGAGTTTTTTAGACAGGTGACTGGACAAGATTGCCTCGCCGCTCTCTCCATAGAATTAATGTCTTGAGGAGTCCCTTGTAGTTCCTCTGCAGTAGCTCCGAGCTAATGGTTGCTGACCACCTACTTAAGTGTCCAGTGCTTTGCGGTTTTTTTGTTTTTCCCGCTATTGGAAAGCTAAGTTCTGATGTCTGTTTCTGGTTAATTCTGCATTTTTCATTGTATATTATGTTTTCTGTTTTTGGCCAAGGATAATGTAAGCGGGAGACGATTGCTTCGCTGCTCATCTCCATACAATCAATGTCTTTCAGTAGTCCCTTGTGGCTCTTCGGCAATGTCGCTGAACTGATGGACATCTGCTTAAGAGCGAGATTCAAGTGAAACGCAATTCGAACGTTTCCCGCGTCGAACAGGGGAAACTTCGAAATATATCAATGTTTCTTATTCAACTGAAACAAACCAATCGTGTTTTGATCACGTGGCAGCGCGATAGGTTTGTCCATTGGAAGCATTCTGGGGACTGAAAAACGTTCGATTCGAACTTGATCGCGCGCTTTTCACTTGGATCTCACCCTAAGTGTCCAGCACTTCGTGTTTCCTCCGTTTTTCTCCGCTATTGGAAAGCTAGAGATATCTGTTTCTGGCTAATTCTGTGTTTTGTATTGCGTATTATGCTTTCTGCTTTTGGCCAAGGGTAATGCTTTTGTGCCTGCTGCACTAGAAAAACAAAAAAGAAAATTGACTCGGTAGTCAAGTTATTCATTACTCGTTATGTCACGGTGCCTGACTACCTTCGGAGTACGATTTTTCTTAATATTTGAAAAATCGCCTATTTATGTGCATTGTATTGCACATTATATACTTCAAGACTATTAGAAAAAAGAAAATAATGGTAATTTTTTTTTCTTTTTTATTCCCATTCCATGCATAAAAATTGCTGTGAAAGGGTATTTTTGCTAAAAATCAAAACTCAAACAAATCGTATTTGAAAAGTTAGATATGGTAACGGTTTTACTCGCAGAAAAATCGTGAAAATGCAAGACAATACATTGCTTCAGAAAGCTAAAAAATGAAAAATATTTTCACATCCTTCTTTGTACATTCTTTAAATCAACTTTTTTACGGCATTTTCCACGGCAAAGTTACAATAGTACTTTTTTAAGTTAGGATGTTTTGTGGTGAAGCCAAATCTTTGTCTGGAAAAAAATCAGAAACTGAACATATGTAATAGGCTTTACCTATGACATAACTCATATTAAAATTGATGTAACTCAAATTCTCTAAGTAAGACAGCAGAAAATTCAAATTAATTTATAAAACTAAGACATTCAGATTTAACACTAAGCCAGAAATAGAAAATTGGATTTTTGTCCAAAATTCGCATTTTAAAGGTATTCAGACACCTTAAGTCAAATAACCGCCTATCATGTCTGTAATAAAAGATTTAAATGTTTCGTGATAACTTCTGTGATGCTATCTCATCAAACAATTGAGGAGCAAAACCGTTTTCTGCTACAATGTAGTGTAAAAAGTCTTCATTGAAATATTTATGTTCTTTATTTTAGATAGGCTAATACTTTTTTAAAAGTGAATCAAACAGGTGAAGCTATTTAAGATACCTTGTATGAAAACAAATTTATAGTTTTTCGTGTCTCCTTTATTTCAGGAAAATGAAACAGCTATTAATATTAACAAAGTTCATGAGGTCAAGTTATGGGAAAAGAAAAAGATATCTGTCAGCAAATCTCTTATTTGTATAAGAATAGCAATATTTTTATGGTTTGGAGGTAAAGTTTTTTTATGTTTTATTTCACGGTTTGAGATATCAGTAAACGACTATTAAGATGGTCCTAAAAGGGGGGGTTCAAAATGTTAAATATGTAAATAAACAAATAGTTACATAAAAATTTCTAAACAAAGTTAATTTTGACAGAGTGATTTCTTATTTGCTAGTGGTAAAGTATTGACGCTTCCAGAACATCTCTAAAAAGCCAGCTGTCTAATGCTGTAGACGACAAGTGAGTAAAAAATATCTGATGTGGACAACACATGACTTCCTTGCACGTCTGTTAAATCAAAAATATTTTCGGCGCACTTCATCTAAACTTATTTTGTTTGAAAGATATAAAATATCAGTAATAGTAAGGTTTAGCGATTTGTAGCCAAGTACTTCGATATCGCCAAGCTGAGTTCAATTTCAAAGATTTCCTTCTGACACTTTATTTGGCGATATTTCACCAAGAACCGACAAGCTTGAGATAATTTGCTAGATTTTGGGGATAGCCAGAGTAGTCATTGACCACGGCTTTCAATGAATTGAATGCTTCTATACACCTTAATGTATTTAAAGTCATTTGGCTGACCCTGTAACTAAATTACCCAGTCGATTGCAGTGAACAGTTAGATATTACAATAGTTCTAAATAAAAAAGTTCAAGATTCTACGGGTTAAAGTTTAGAGTTATACAAAATACGAAATAGTTTTTGGGGCCAAATTTGGCGATATTTCGGCGAAACTCGCTAAGGTCGACGAAAAACGGCGAGATGTTGGGCATGGACCAAATGACTGACTGTCTTCAGTTATATTAAATAGAAAATGTCAATAGGCATCAAAGTATTGAAATGCTTTTCGGTGGTCCTGCAAATAAACTCTAGAGTACATTGGAGCCAAAAATCGAGATGCACAACTAGATGTTAAAACAATCTCATATATGAAATTTCAACATTCTACGACTAATAGTTTTTGAGTTTTTAGAGTTAAATACATATACACGTACACCAAATGTCGCCAAGCATGCAGACTTTTGGCGTAGTACTTCAGGGAAGCACGTGACCGTGGTCGGACCATTACCTAACTTACACTGCTCAAAACAATTAAAGGATATTGAAAGTTTTATATAAAATAAAGATATAAGCGAAATTTTTTTTTTGCCGAAAATGGAAGAAGAGAATCACAAATGCAAATCTTTCTGATTTTCAAACTGTGGAGTATGCTAATTTTGAATTCGACGTCAAAAACGTCGCTTCAGCGGCAGCGAATGAAATTGGACTTTCAACTGAATAAAAGACAATGAAGACAAGGATGATCGGCATTCAGAGACTGCTTTGTTTCGATTTGTACGATGTCTCAGCGAAGTCATTTAACCGATTCAGAAGCTTAAAGTTGTCGGTAGGTTAGAAGGACAGGCGTCTGGAGCCTGGTATGCCACTTCTTGCTCTGATTGGCTCTTCGCGTCAAGTGACTTCTGTAGAGCTCTGATTGGTGCTCTCCCTGCTGCCTGAATTTACTGCTAGAGGAGCGTATTTCAGAATCGGAGGAAGGAAGGAACGTTTCAGATATGTTTGTCAATTTATTGCGCTTTGCAATGTGCGTTTTTAGTCTATAAAATATGTTATTACTTCATATTTATTCGCAGAACATTATTATTATTATTTTTTATTTATAAAAGTTCTTATCTGATCAGTGACGTATCTAAGTTGGGGAGAGGGGGTATAGGGGACAAACCCCCCCCCCCAAAAAAAAAAAATAATGTTTATTAGTTTCAAAAAATTCTTTTCTTAGTACTGCTTTTTTTCTGTTACAGTTTGTCTGTTACAGTTAAAAGAAGAATTGAGAAAAAAAGCAGTACTAAGAAAAGAATTTTTTGAAACTAATAAACATTATTTTTTTTTTTTGGGGGGGGGGGTTTGTCCCCTATACCCCCTCTCCCCAACTTAGATACGTCACTGATCAGATAAGAACTTTTATAAATAAAAAATAATAATAATAATGTTCTGCGAATAAATATGAAGTAATAACATATTTTATAGACTAAAAACGCACATTGCAAAGCGCAATAAATTGCCAAATATATCTGAAACGTTCCATCCTTCCTCCGATTCTGAAATACGCTCCTCTAACAGTAAATTCATTCAGGCAGCAGGGAGAGCACCAATCAGAGCTCTACATAAGTCATTTGACGCGAAGAGCCAATCAGAGCAAGAAGTGGCATTCCAGGCGCCTGTGTTAGAAGGGAGCCAAACTGAAGCCGAAATAGCGCAAGCCATTGGAGTGTCACAAAGTGTGATTTCCAGGATCTGGAACCGGTTTTTGGAGTCTGGACGTGCAGGCCGAAGACCAGGGCAAGGTCGTAGATGGGCAACAACGCCCAATGAAGATCGTTATTTAGTGTTAACGGCTCGGAGAAACTGGAATATGAACGCTACTCTTCTCCAACAACACCTTCGCTCGGTTACTGGCACCACGGTTTCAACTCAGACTCTCCGAAACCGGCTCCATGGTGTAGGTCTGTAATCTTTTTGCGGGTAGAAATTATTTTGTGCTTTACAGAATGTTTAAAAAAATTTACTCAAAATTATAAATCAATGTATTTTCTTTCAGCTGCAAGACTACCGAGCCTATTCCTCTCAGTTTTTATGTCATCTCGGGGTTTAACTTTAATAGAGTTTTCATCGGCCTTTTGTTTCATATTTCTGTTCCAGTCTATCAGTTCTACTGTATCAGGTGTTATAGCTGATAAAATTGGAAACGGAAAACCTGCACTTTTGTTTCACATATTGGCAACCGCACTTGTGATAATTGGAATGCTCTTAACTCCGAGTATAAATACTGAAACCTGCAAGAGAAAGGAAACGCATTCAAACTGCTCAGATAGTTTAGAAACTAATGTGAATTTCACCTTTTGCCTTTCGGATTGCTTTTATAAAAACAATATAAGTTACGATGGCGAGCAACATGGTACTGATAATTCTACGATCGCGGATGTTTTAGAGTATTCTTCATTTACTTTTGAAGAAGTTTATGCAAATGATTCGAAAAACTGGAACGATTATATAGCTCCTAATTTATGTAATGAAAAGTGTGAATCGCTATTTGGAAGTTCTTCAGAAGGTGAATGTGTTACGACCAGGAATAAATTTTTAGTAGCTCTGTATATTATTTGGATTCTTGCTTTATATTCTTTCATTACCTCTGGATACCGTTTCATGGATTTTATAACATTGAGTATTGTTGATACAAATTATACTTGTTTTGGAAGAGAGCGTATTGTGGCCGCGTCTGGTGAGTTATGTATGACAATATTGCTAACTTTTGTGTTGAATATCGAAAAATCTTCTGAATTTGATTATAATTTCGATGTAGTACTTTGGTTTGTACCAGCTGTTTTAACGTGTTCTTTTATATTAATTTATTCTTCTGAAGTTTCGATACGTCCTCCTGGAAGGAATCTTACAAAAAAAGCTTATATTCTCATGAAGGATATAGATTTTCTGGCATTTTTACTCATTGTTTTTATAGCAGGCAATGGTTTTTGCTTCAATTTGAATTTAAATATTTTATTTTTAAAGAGACTTAAAGCTCCAAGGCTTGTGATAGAACTGTACGCTGTTACTTTCAGCTTATACGGATTTCCAGTACTTCTGACTTCTAAATGGTGGCTTAAAAAACTAGGAACACAAAATATTTTTGTTTTGGGCCTCGTTTCCTATGCCGTTAACCATGCTGCATACTCGTTCCTGTATAATCCTTGGTTATCTTTAATCATTGAGTGCACAGTTGCTTTTACTTACCAGCTTTTCTGGGTGGCTGTTGTACTTCATATCCAAAGCAAAACACCACAAGATTTTATTGCATCATTCAATGCTGTGGCAGGAGCTATTCACTATGGTATTGGTAAGTCTGTTTAGTTTCTGAAATTTAATGATGATATTTCAAGTATATACTTCTGAAACAATCGACATTTACCGAGGTACATCGTACTGTCACGTACCTAACAATTTTTTTTTTTTTTTTTTTTTTTTTGCGATAGCTTTTTCGCGAGTTTGAGGTTCTTTATTAATATAAATGAATCTTTAACTGAAAATTGTAATGCTTTTGTAACTTGCTGCATGGTATATTATAGGTTATAAAAATACTTTTAAGAAGAAAATTAAAAGACTGATTACTTCTCAAGTGAAAACATATTAGATCTTATTTCATAGTTTAGATGCCAAAAATTGCATTTATATTATACTTTGCATTTACATTGGTCATGAATGAGAGAGATTTCAAGATAACCGTACCTGATTTTATTTGTAAGCTTTTGCAATAGTTTGATAAATATACGGTGATGATTATGTATTGTATTCTTCCAGATTTTGTAATGTCGATTCTCCTGAATTTGGCAAATAACTCAATAAGACTCATCAATGAATGTCTAAGAGGCTCTTTTTTCAGATATCACTTCTTAAAACTAACAGTCGGAGTCATATTTAGGATTCATCAGTGAAAGTACCTTTTAAAGAATGTAAAAAAAAAAGTTGCTTCAAAATATAATCAATTTAAGGAAGATTTAAGAAATTTGTAGGAGATATACCTGTATATTTCGCTATTTGACTAGATAAAGAAATGATTTAATTCATTGTTACTCACGAGTAATTATGCTGGAGAATAATTATAATGCATGAAAATAAATAAATGAAAACAATAGCAACTGTTTAGCTTAACACGAAGCCACTTTATCTTTAAGTTTAAAACGCTCAAAAAATGGTGGTTAATTCAAAATTAATTAAGAACTTTGTAAAAGTACACATTAAAATTCGATTAGTACGATCACTTTGGGCTGTACAAAAGGTCCGAATTTCGCCAGATGAAAAAAAGTATTACCATACAGAAACACTATTTCCATGATTTTAACTTTATGTATGATTATTTTGTTCATACAGGTCGTAGTTCTGGTCTACCTATTGGAGGTTTGCTAGTAAATTATCTGGGGCAACGAACAGCTTACAGAGTTACCTCTTCATTCTTCCTCTTGGCAGCCATTTTATTCTTCATATTTTTCTATATAAGAAGATATAAATCTCACAGAAAAATAATTCAAGTGCATGGTAAGAAATATTTATAAAGGAAACGAGTTCACACATAAGGAGTCTGAAGATATTTCTTCTTGCATTTCTTATATTATTTATTCATTAAACGAATAATTGATTATGACACTATGTGTTAAAAATAATTAACAGCTCAAAATTAACAAATAAAATTCCGAATCACACATTTGGCAGATTTTTTGAATCTGAAAGGAAAAAAAAAAAAAAAAAACTTGATTTACTTATTTTGTACATCATCTTTCTATCTGAGTATGTGTTTGCTTCCCGGAACCGGTATTTGAATGCCGCGCTGCAGAATTTGCGCTTGTGAGAGGCTGGATCGTAGCATGCGCAGAACCCTGCTAAAAAACAAACATGAACTCAAAAAGAAAATTGGAACGTTCCCATCATGTCTTTTATGATGAGAAGATAACAAAGATTAAAACTATTCGTTATGCAGTAAGAGAAATGCGGAAATACAATTGCGTTTAGACGTTTATACAACCGATGAGCTCGACTGTATAGTGATCTCTCACTTATACGCGTTTTAAGAACCGATTTAAAATCGCGTATAACTGAGAGTTGAACATAACTGAGTGAGTCTTATTTTCGAACTTTCCATCTAAATTATGGGCGATAAAACATTAAAAAGTGAAAATAAATGCGTAATAAAAAAATTTTCAGTTAAAAGGAGTAATATCATTTTTTTAAATATTTAAATATACGATTTTTAGCCTTTTGAATTAAAAAATAAATGAGATACCTGTATCATTATTTTCCTGTTCCACGTGACGGGACCTTCCAAAATTCTAGCATAAACGAGAGGCGCGTATAACTGAGAGGCGCATAAGTGAGAGGTCACTGTATTTTTTTCTTTTTATTTAATTACATTTATTTTTCTTTAATTTGTGCTTATAGTATGATTTTTATTTTTACTTTGTATCCATCTCTCTTTTAATTGTCTGTTTCTTATTTCGTCATCCCACATCTTTTATTTCTTTTTTGCCCATTTCCATTCATTCTTGTGGGTTCTCCCAGATTTTTGACACTCTTATTTCTTTTAAAAATCTTAACAACTACTTTTCTCCCTGTTTTAGGTTATTTATTTATTTTTATTTGTATTCTAGAAAGCTTATGAATTCGCTCCAGATAAAGTGCTAATCGTATTGCCATCTGAAACTTATTCAGATATTTCTTTCACTCACAAATTTTTACATACGCCTTTCAGTTTAATTGATTTTGAGCCAGAGATATTTTTAACGCCTCTACAAGCCTGTTTCACGCATAAAAGATCAGAAATACTCCTTAAAATTTTAATTCTACGTATTTTCACGATCTGTACTTGTAATAAAATTTAATATATGCTTAGCCGCATGTGTATGTCGCATTGCCTAGCAGTGGAAAGTCCTAAAAAATGCTGTAGAAGACAGACGGACATGTTGTTTGCTCGTATAATTTCAATTATGCTATTCAGTCGTGAAAAATGCATAAAAGGCGTTGGAAAGAATTTTGATATATAACAAATGCGGCATAACTAAGATTTTTTAACACTAAACTTACATATGTTTTTATGAATTAACTCGGTTTAGTTTTTTTTTTTTTCCATTGGCAAATTTAAGCCTATTTTTTTTCTCTTCTTCAAATCTCTAATTTTACTCCGCTAAAATTGAATTCACTCCTCCAAACTGAATCAATGAGTATTTTCACTCGTTGAAAAAATTCCTGGAAATATCCCTGTTTTTGACAATGATTTTTTAGAACTTTGCATGATTGTACATGACTTAATTTTGTTTTATTTATTTTTTGTATTAATCTGTAAAATGTATTACAGAAGATAAAGAAAAGGGAATGACGACCAGTGGGAAGCAGAATAATGTATAACTGTACTGAAAATGAAATGAATTCGTCGTCAGAAACATCTCCACGGTTAACACAGAAGAAATTTTAAAAAACAGTGCACTAATATGTATGTAAAAGAAAATAAATATAAATTTAAAAATATGTAAGAATAGTATTATAAATTCAAAAACTGAAACTACAACATCTAACAAAAAAGTCGAAACACTTTTTTTGTTAAGGGAATAATGATTTAATTAATGTCAAAGCTTAAGTAAATATTTAGCGAATTCTTTTAATGAATAAGTTTTTATAACATTGTAATTATTTTTCTCCAATAATTAAATTATCTTTCATTGTAAATTATTTAACCATAATATAATTTTTTCCAGTAATTTTTAGAAAGATTGATTTTAGTTTGTCTGTCCTTACATTTGCTTCAAGTTGACGTAAATATATATTAATTTCGACGAAAATGCATGCTATTACTATGTACTATACTGAAATACTTTCATTTATTATTATTTTTTTTTCCAATATACGGAACAACATTCTAACGCATTAAAATATATCAACAGTTAATTTCTTAAAGTTACATACATTAACACATTAATCTATTTCAACAGAACAAAATTATTTTATACTAAGGAGCCTGTTCGCTACTATCTGCTCTACAAGATCCCAGCTCGTTGTGCTCGTTCGCCAGACAACTTACGGTTTTTGGTAGTTGATTTCTGCAATCCATGGGAGATAATCACATAAAAAATACAAGGACATGCTAGTAGGGAAAATAAAATCATATATTATGTAATTTTTTCTAGTGGACATTCTAATATTTAACATTTAATGACATCAGCTGTAATGAAGGTGCAAAACTTTTACACTTAGTAATAGCCAATATTTTAATGAGATGGAATTGGAATACACAGGAGAAATAGTTCCCACAACAATTAATCATTAATAAATAATAATTTCTGATCTTCTGTTTTACGAAAAAAAATACAGCCATCATTTCCAGAGACGGATTTACAAATCTGCCACCTATAGGTTGAATGAAAGTACCGCCTATAGACTGAACCAAAGCGCTGCTTATTCTATCACCTTCAAAAGCTCTCCTCAAGTGTTAAAAAATTATTTGGTATAATCAGTTGAATACCTGGAAAGAAAAATGCAAACTTTGTAACTTTTATTAATTTATTTGTCATTTTTGTTCTGAAGGACTGAAATATCTGAAAAGGGTAATTAAATTACGCAATTAAAGACACATGCTATTTTAATTAAAGCATAAAATACAAAACACCATATCGTCGTTGTCAAACCGGTATCTTCATGATTTGTAACTTTTAGTAATTTATTTTTAATTTTTTTCTGAATGACTGAAATATCTGAAAAGGCTAATTAAATTACGCAGTTAAAAACACTTATTAGTTTAATTAAAACAAAATACAAAATACAATATCGTCGTTGTCAAACCAGTATGTGTATCTTTTGGAAATTTCAGCATGTTGACTGGTTTACTAACCAAATTTACCTACAAAAGGACTGCCATGTGACTCTAAGCATTACATGGTGAACTGTGGTGGTCACTTAAAATAAATAAATAAATGTATTGTGCTATAATATGCTATAACATTTTACAGGAGAATATTTTTATTCAATATATCAACGTTATACTTTTAGTCCATAGCATATATTGGTTTGACAACGACGATATATTAACATGGCCATTAGGGTTAGGGAATGCAATCCCGATCCCGCGGGAACGGGATCCAGCGGGATCCCGCACAAATATTTGCAGGACTAGTCCCGCGGGATTGAAACTGAAAAATAATTTTTTTTCTTGCAATTTCACTCCTCTTTCAAGATCATCAACTGGCCAAAAATTTTTGCATAAGATGAACAATAAGAACCAGTGATCTTGGGAGCGAACAATAAGAACCAGTGATCTTGGGAGCTCATACCTATTGGCAGGTAGGCACCTTAGTCCCCCCTAGCTCCCATATTGTTATGATTTACGTACTGGTATAACGCAGAAGTGCTTCAACACTCAATATTGTATCTTTCTGGGACAGAACCTTGACTTGCCCTCCCTCCTCCATTAACAACCATACGGCTGTCCATGCTAGTGATATCTTTAAAGATGAACTTTAGTTAACCACTAAAAAATGTATGGTTTCCTCAGGGTTTCATACAAAGTCTTTTGTTAAGCACCTTTGTATTCTCCATCAAAATTAGATCAAGACTAGGAAGACGAGTACCTCTTTACGTTGTCTTTTTTACATTCTTCTTTTTTAGCAACTAATAAATAACTTAGTATTTTATTTTGAATATCATGACTATAATTTTCATATTTATGTATAAGGTATTGTATTAATTATCAAATAAGATAAAGTATTATTGTTAAAATTAAACTTCATAGAGCTTACAATTTGGCATTTTCCTACTTTTCTCCATCGAAATCAATTTTTAGTTGAATGAAATATTACCCCGCGGCATTTCGGGATCCTGCGGGATCAACAAATCTCAATCCCGAAATCCCGCGAAGAGAAAAACAGTGCGGGATTGCATTCCCTAATTAGGGTGTCCCAAGATGCAAGGGGATTTTTTTCTTTCGAAATCGAATACGCATACCCTCTATTTTTTTCTATTTCATCTCAGTAGCATAAATACAAAGTATTATTGCAATACGATAACGGTAACCCGTGCCGACTTTAGGTCAAAGTTGAACGTAAAATCTTGTATGGGGAATACTATGGAAAGATTGTGAAATGCATTTTTCTTTGGTACGTAAGACACCATTTTAGTCAAAGCAAGTATTTCTATTATAGCAAAAGAAGCATATTATAGTAAAATACACATTACATACTTTCGTTTCAACGTTTGTTTTTTACAATCAGGATGGATTTTCGTGTGTTCTTGTACACAACGTAGCAAAAATTGTCTTTGTTCTTCCTCAACCGTTATTAAACCATACAAGTCCTGCATCATTTTTACCGCTTTTTCAGCTGTATCGTTCACTGTTATAAGCATTGATATTGTTTATTTAGCACCTAGAAATGCAGCGTTATTATTCGATGAAGAGGGACTCTCATTGAGAAAACTGTCATCAATTTTGAGTCTAGGAAATAATGACGAACAACGATTTTATATCTTCGAATACAGACAGATATAAAATCATCGATGCTTTTTTCTGTGAAAAATAAAATAACAGGTATCAATTGCGTGATATATATAAATAACTAAATAAAAATCTACACAATGGATATATCAGACTCACCATACAATGGAACACGAAGTTCGTCCTTCGATGGAATGTATTTCTTCTCATGGGCCGAGAAATTTTCTCTACGTAAATTTGCCACCATTTTAAATTTTGTTTCTTCGTCCTCATCATCAAAAAGCGCTAATATTGCTACTTCATCAGTCAAATACCATAAATGCTGAAGGAATTTCTGTAAAGTATAGCTTTCGAGATATTTTCATCCACATTTTCGTAAGCTTTCAAAGATTTCAAAAAGCACAAACCTTTTTAGGGTGCTTTAACTGCCAAAATCCATCGAAACCACGGTTTAACGTACATTGTCACGATAAACAAGAAGACTTCTAACAATGCTTTCCTATCCTTTGTGTTTAATTTCATCTGAGAACTAAATAACGATAGTTTTAGGGAGTAAATCGCTCGGGCCATCCATCTAGATTGGTGCATGGCACCCGGAGGTCTGACTTTTTTTTCTGCATCTCCAGCTAAAAATACGATAGAAAGTTCAATCAAGTCTCGATAGTCTTCTCTGGCCATATCAGTTTTAAGTTCAGCCCGGTAAAACAAGCAATTTTTCAAATTCGGATACAGTTAGGAGCGATTCTACTGTATCTCTATAGCATTGCATTTTAGTGGTATCGATGTTCTTCCATTTCTCTTTAAGCTTTTTAAAGGAAAGGGATATCGGGGCTTGTTATCACTTGTTTAATTTTCACTTCGAATACAGCCTCAGTTCGTATACATGATGACTCCAAGCGAAAAGAAGCATTTCCCTATCACATTTTTGCTCTAGAAGCGCGCAAGCGCCATTAAAACGACCTGTATTCGAAGCTGTAGTATCACAACAGAGAATTTGGACTTTTTCTTCGAGATTCCAATCTAAGACCGCCTGCCAAATAGCCTGCGCCTGTTCTTTGCCTATAGAATTTTCCAGTTTTGTCACAGCAATGAGTGTTCTTTGAGTCTATATGAAATAACTATGGGCAAGCGTTCTTCTCTAAATTTTAAAGCACTCAAAGCAGGTAAGAGTTTGCCGTCCCAATGTAAGGTCACTACATCCGGTATCTCGTTTTGGAAATCAATTTTTATGTTTCCCGCACGTTCCTTCCGTTTTTCTGTTCAGATCCTTTGAATTGAAGACTTACTTATCGGAAATTCGTCAATGTTAAGTCCAAGTGCATCAATTATAGCTTCAAGAATAAACACAGAATCTCGTATACTTAACTGATACCTGTCTAATGCAGCAACTAACTTTGGAGTAATGAAATCGTTCCTCATTACAGATTTACTTGTCCCAGGTTCTGAGCTTTCGACTGATGTTGGGAAATCTTCTAAATCTATATTTTCACTAGAATTCGAAGAGGAATCGTCTTGCAATGATATCGAAGGTATTTGATTCGCCGATTGTCTTCTTTGACAGTTCGAAGTCATGCCCTTTCCTCTTTTTTGGCTAGTTTTTTATCCACTCCTCCTAAATGACCGGGCCGGCCCGGCTCCCTTTAGCGCTGCGAGAAAATCCTATCTTCCTCTATTTTCATTAATTTAAGTGCATCAGCATGTGCAATATCGAACAAATTGTCTAAATTACTTGAAAATTCTTGTTGTCGCCGCTTGAATACGTCTTGTGATTTCTTTGAATTTATTTGCAAGTCTCTCCAAACTTCATACATATTTACAAGCTTCCTTACACAATTCGGCAATGATTTTGTAGGTATGCGTGCCTTTTTCCCAAAAGATAGTACATTCGCGAATAGCGAGATTTGCACTTTCATTAACAGTTAAATTCACTTCTCGAATATTGTAAAACAAAACCGAGAGAACTTGCCCATTCGACGGAAGTTTTGAACCCTTTATTTGATGCTTTATGTTCCCTACTAAAAATATCCTTTTTTTTAGAACTATGTAATTCCACTGCTATGCTCTGTTCGCTGATTAAAAACTATACAAACATTTATTAACAGAACAGATTAGAATAAGCACATTGATACGTAGACGTACGCTGTCCTGTGTAAACTAATACTGATACGTTTCACGAATAGCCCGTGGTTACTATCGAAGTATTCCAAAACCTATCTTTGTCCGTTTTGTTTTATTTTTACCATTTGTAGGTGGGGGGGTGCTCCGCTACAGACACGCGTCTTCAGCGTTCGCTTGTTTAAGCATATACATGTACTGACTAACGCGTTCAAATGCAAGTCGGCACGGGTTGCCGGTGTTCAAATTACATGAAACTTTGTTTACAATTGTTTTGACATAAAAGGAAAAAAATAAGAGGGTATGCGAAAAAAAATAACGACTTTCATTTATTTGGGACACCCTAATGGCCATGGTTGAAAATCCTTTTCAGGAAAAAAACATAATTACAATTTTACCTAATCGTAGGTAGTTTATTTTAAATGAAATCGTAAAGTAAATTATTTTAAATAAAAACAAAGTTATATACATCATACCTATAGTCAATAGTCAAAGCGAATTTCCCATAATTCCCATATTTGCCAAATCCCATATTTCAATTTCCACAAATTAAAAATCCTCCAAACTCTTTCATACCCTGGAAAACAAAGAAAAACTGAAGGTTAAAAATCCCCAAATCTGGCAGCACTGATGAAGACTTGAATATAAAAACAAATACAAATACGAGTAAAATTAGACAAATACGAGTAAAATTAGAGGATAAAAAGAAATTAAGGATTGTTTATTTTTGTTTTCTGAATTCGAAATAAAAAGTTCTACTTATAAAATTTTTGTTTATTGTTTACTAGCTGAAGTACCCGTTCTTCGCACGGGAATGAATGGACTTTTTGATATTACGATTGTGGTGATTACTATTCATTGTAATAAACAGATATAGCAAAGTGGATATCGCGTTATATTGTGTCCAATAATCATGCATACCGAATTGCAAGGCAATCGTTTGTACGGTGCAGAAGGCCATGCGGCGTAGCGCAATCTAGTGGCGAGTTTTAGCAAAACGGATACGTCGAAAATATTTTTCGCATTCAGATATCGATGTATACGAATTTTCATGACTATCGGCTGGACAGCCCTGAAGTTCATGTGTTGACGCGACATCTAGTGGCAAGTTATAGGAAAATGGATAGCGCCAAACTCTTCCCCGTGTTCAAATATCTATGTATACCTATTTTCATAGCGATTATTTGCACAGTCAAGAAGTGATACACTGCAGGGCCATCTAGTGGTTCAATAAAGTAATGATTTGCTACAGCGCCGTCAAGTGGCGAGTTATAGCAAAATGGATAACGCCAAAATATTCTCATTGTTCAAATAGCTATGTATACTGATTTTCATAGCGACCGTGTTCAACTATCTATGCATACCAATTTTCATAACGATCATTTGCACAGTCAAGAATTGATACACTGCAGGGCCATCTAGTAGTTAATTAAAGTAATGATTTGCTACAGCGCCATCAAGTGGCGGGTTATAGCAAAATGGATAACGCCAAAATATTCTCATTGTTCAAATAGCTATGTATACTGATTTTCATAGCGACCGTTTGAATGGTCAAGAATTTGGCCTGCTGCAGCGTCATCTAGTGGCGAGTTAAAATAATAATACATTGCAGTGTCATCTAGTGGTGAGTAACATCAAAAGGAACGCAGTTAGAATATATTCTTCGTGCTCAAATGTGTAAGTATAAAAAATTTTATGCCGATCAGTCGAACGGTATAGAAGTTGATGCTTTTCAGCGCCATTTAGCGGCAAGTTACAGCAAAATGGATAGTGAAAAATATTCTCCGTGTTCTAATATTCGCGTGTACCAAATTTCATCGATGGACGGTTGGACGGTATCGGTTGGACGATATTCGCATAGCAAACGGCTAAACGGAATAGAATTCAACGTTGTGCTGCGGCACCAAGTGGCAAGTTAAGGAAAACGGATAGCATAAAAACCTTCTCCATCATAAAAGACTTAGGTGAACCAAATTTCATCGTGCAACGGTGCTCAACGGTTCTGGAGTTTTTCAACCTCATAAACACATACCAACATTCATTTTTATCTATAACCAGTGTTATTATATATACCAGTCTCAAATAAAATCCAGTTTCAAATCTAAGCCTCGCCAAAGTGCCAACATACGCCATTTTGCAAGAGTTTTTTCAGGGAATCATTCGAAGCATTGACTTAGCAGCAATCAATATGGGAAATGGTTCGACCGCCAAAGAGTAGCCAAAGAGAGTTATTTGAAAATTGGAATCCCTTAATACAGCCGATTTTTTTTTAAATTATCACCTATAATGTGTTTTATTCATCGTTACTCCGATGTACTAAATGAGAAGATTTTCAATTTTCTGAAATTTGGCGGAATTCCCCCAACTTAAATCAATGTACTCAATTGGCGAGAATTCTGAAGTTAGATCGCTTGAAATCCCTTAATAACTGCATTATTTCTTCACGGATCATTAAAATTTAACACTGTATTCTAATAAAACCTTTGCACTTGTTTCCAAAAATCTATTTCCTTAAGCTCTCAATAAATTGCGCAAAGCCGAAAACTGTGCAAACCGCTAGAACTCACTTACTCAAAATCCATATTTCAGCCATTTTATTTTTTCGCCAAACTAAAAGAATTTACACATTAGCCTCGGAAATCTTCAATTCTTATTGTTTTGCGTGTAAAGCATTACATTCCTGCTCTGATTTCCCATGCACACGATATTATAATTTTAAAAAAATAACCTGACGAATATAAACTAACAAAAAAAAAAATCATTATTATTCTTTTATTTTTACTTTGAGAATTTAAAACATTTTATTCGGCAAAATCGCCACACATGGCAACCACGATCCTTATTTCACACTTTTTTCACTACAGGGGTTACAATTACGGAAAGCTTTTTGCGTGAAGAGCATAAAAATTCTCTTAAATTCCGGGAACGGGTGGACTTTCAAAGTTTTAAAGTGGACTGTGATTTATTCTATATTATTTTACGTATCTGTTCTAAATTTAAGGCCGATAGGTCCATTTTTGTGGATATGTATACGAATCAAATCCACAAACAAACAAACAAACAAACAAACAGAATTTCATTTTTATTTATAAGATTTACTTCATTTTTTGCCTTTTAAGCACAGGCATTAAAATACGAGACTAGAATTGCCATATTTAAAAGGGCAAATCATTTTTTTTTTTTTTTTTGGGAGCATTCATTATATAAAATACCTTGTGGTATTTTAAATTAATTTACTATACATCCATTTATTATTAAGAAAGAAATTAAAGTTTATATTCCCCCCAAAAAACTGCTCATAACAATGGAAAAAATTGTCTCAGACTTTGGCATTCTCCCTTTCACTCATTCTAAGCGATTGTATCCTTTACCTTTGTTTGCTTGGTAGCTGCGGTGTGTTTCTGTGAGCTAATGGTGATTGTGCGTTAATTTTATTTTGTGTAGGCGTATCAAGATTAGTTTGCACGCGACTTTATTTCAATAAATATTTTAATTGAGTCACTACCAAACGAAGTGATCGTAGTTTATTCTGCAAGAGAAAAGCATGTAAGTCAGTTTTAAATTGAGTTTCAGTATGGAATATTGTATTATACCAGTATGACATTGAGTTTTCCTGAAGGAGGTATTTGTAACCTAACAGAAACAATTAAATTTCCTTTCGCACAAGGCGCAAATTAAATTTGCACCATGGTACAAATTTGCAGGATGATCTGATCTGCTCTTAGCTTTCATCGTGTCCGAAATTACTGTTCTATGTATCACTTGACTGTTTCTGCTAGATGAATACGCCAATTTTCTGTTTACTGATACTGATAATGCAGCTGTTCTCCACCTTTTAACGTCGCCCCCCCCAACAAAGGCCAACTAACGGTGGTGCCCCCCTTCACATTTTTCAGCATACATTAAGTTTTTTTAATCTTTAACAATGAATATTTAGTCGAATTTTCAACAAAATAATGTTATCAGTAACGTTTAAATGAACATTTTAAGCGAAAATGGATATATTTTTGAGTAAAAATGAGAATAAATAACATGGTTCTTTTAAAAACATGCATCACTACTTGCTCGTTGGTTTTTCTCGCCACTCCCCCCTGCAAACACTCTGCGCCTCCCTTGGGGGGCGCGCCCCACAGGTTGAGAAACGCAGCTGATAATGTATTGATTTTGTTTTTGTAAAAGTAGTAAAGTTGGATTATATAAGATTATCTTTTAATAAGTGCTTTAATTTAATCATGAGTGCCGTAAGTTTTTCCCGTACGAAAAAATAACCTATGTCACTTTAAACTTGAGCTTTAGCCTATTATACGACTGTGCAACTATGCACATTATACGACTGTGTAGCTGTGATTCCCTGAAATAAGAGCTTATAACCTATAGCATGTAATAAAATTTCTAAGTACATACTTGCGATATTCTCACAATACACTAGGGATGAACGCGAGACGGAAAATTTGCGTCTCGCGTCTCATAAAACAGCCTAAAAGATTTGTCTCGTGTCGCAAAATCCCTATATCGTAATGTTAAAAATCTATGTCTCGTCTTGCAAAAATGATATACATCTCTGTCTTGTCTCGCAAAATATCGTCTCGCGTCCATCCCTACAATAAACACTATTTTCACCACAATCGTTTCTTCAAAATTAATTCTTTTTCTTATTGCAACAAACACTCAGGGCTAATTTCAATAGAGCTTGAACCTATTACCTCTGCATTCTTGAACTTATTAAAATAAAATTTTTGAGTGCATATTACACCTTTATTATAGCCTTGAAATAAAATCATGGCAACTTAGGGAAGATAAAAATAAAAACCAAAGTAACTGAAAAGAAAAAGAAATCCAAAAGATGTTCAAGAGGGAGTTAGCTTGTTAGTAGACATGTCTATAAACAAGCTGGAAGTACCAATAATAAACTCGAAATATAGGTAATCTATAATACCGATGATGGTAACACAGCTGTTTTTTTTTCAATGTTAATAAATCAGCTGAAATAAGAATAAGAGGTGTCGATGTTGACCTTACTAAACGCTGCCATGTTATATTGGAGTGAATAAATAGTGGATTCGCCATTAAAGCAGGGTTGGACGGTATTTACCGTCTGATGGTATTTACCGGTTTTTACTACGGTTTTACCGTCTTTGGAAAAACATGTTTTTACCAGGGTTTTACAACCTTTGAGAAAAACTTAATAATTTGACTATTTTTTGTCACTTTTTTGAAGATTTATCTCTCCATCAATGGCTGAGAGGTTCTGCTATCGAAACTGGATGGTGGGAGGTGCCAGGTTCATACCCTGCTATTTTTTCATTTTCTCTGGGATAAATGTTCAGGACATTTAATATCACTATTTCCATTTCTATATAACAATATTCACCTAATTCAGTGTCAGATTTGGTAAGTAAAAGAATGCTATACGAAAATAGTTCATTTTAAGGAATATAATAAACACAGAAAACTTTCATCCATGTTTTCATCTTACAAGAAATACAAATTTATAGATAATGTACATTTATCATTATTAAACTTATTAAAACTATTATTATGAGAAGGCACATTACAATATTTATTACAATTATGTAATGCAGGCTAGTTTAATAATTTTTACTTAAAGGAAAATTGCAAATATACTTTTACTACACTTAACTTATCTTAATCATTTTAATGAAAACTAAATGCTTACAAATATTATTTGTTACATAATGTAGTTTGCACAACCACATAATGTAGTTTGCATCATCATGATGTCCTGATGATGATATATCCACATCAATTACATGAGAATACAGTTTTATAAATAGCATTAATATACAATTTATGACTCGGGGAGTTTATTGTATCATTAGGTTTTTACCCCTTTTTCCCAGGTTTTTACCGGTAAAAACCTAGTTTTTACCCTGGTAAAAACCAGTTTTTACCGGTAAAAAGCCAACCCTGCATTAAAGGAGAAAAATTTTAGGAGTTCCTAAATGAAAACAGATAATTATACATTCGTAAATATACTTGGTGAGCAATGCCCGTAAGCGTGCATAAAATTCTGTTTTCAGGGCAGAGATTTTAGTGATTCCTGTATTCTTCCAATTGGTCAACTTTCAGAAGAAGCACAACAGGACAGAAATGAACACAAGAAATTTAGAGAGCTATTCACCATTTAAACATCAAGAATAGATAAGAACGAAAATTTAATTTATAGATTATTATTGTCTTCTGACCCAGTTTTAACAAGCGTACGTGCTCCTCCAAAAATGAAATACGTATTAGTAAGACTAATACGTTATACTAACTAATAGATACTAACTAATACGTTATACGTATTAGTTAGTATCTTGTCAACTTTAGAATACGAGAGCTCCTGCTTCAATTCACCAGGCTGAGACCCTGTCAAGTTCTTGTCATTCGGAAAAATCTGGTGTTGATTCTGAATAATAATGTAGATTATATTTTATATGCCTAGTATTATTCTGTACTGCAATTCTTCTTTCTTTCTTTTTGTTTATTTTCTATAGCTAAACGAATACTCACTATTTCTTATGGTTTAATTATTTTTATATTGCGCACTTGAAACCTGTATCATTTTGCATCGTTTTTATTTATAGTTATTTTAAAAGTATCTCTCTGGAACTTTATGAGTTTGTTTTTATTTCAACCAAATCTTTAATTGTAATTTTAACCCACACACTTTGGGAAAAATAGCTTCGTCCAGCTTTATCACGAAAATCTCATACAGTGCGTTGGTGCGATTGGCTTGAAATGTTTCATAACTATGTAAAATATATATATATATATATATATAGATATATAGATATATAGATATATGAGACGTCAGATATTTCAAGTAAGCTTCAGAGTTAATGCAGGTAATATGGTTTATTGAACATTACAATTAAGTTACAATTTAGAATGAGAAGAGGGGAGGGGAGACGGGTACAAGAATCAGCGTGGACTCATGAAGCAGTTCCAGTGGCAGAAGTCCCTCGATTTTCGATGTGCGGGAGTATTTACGCTTACCACACCACGTGGTCTGCGAAGACACAACTCCTCCTCTCTCTTATCTCTGATCGAACCACACACATTTACCAACATGACCCGCATCCGGGCCTACAAGGGCGTGAGGACACGTGTACATCTAAAGAACTCAGAATCGACGGCCTGATGTCTGGCAAATAACAAAATAAATAAAACATAGCTCCAGAGCGCGCGTGGCAAGTATGACAGGAAAGTAAAATTTACAGTGAAAGTACCCGCTTGAACAATACCCAAACTAATAAAACCCAAATTACCTTTTTATACATTACAATATCCCCCCCGGCAAAAGAAGTCTGACGAGCAATATCATTGAGCTGGCCAGTTTCTCACTTGCGAGTCAGACGTCCTTGCAACCTAATCTTAAAACTGCGAACTAATCTAATTTTCAAGTTTAGACACCTTAAATTTTTCTGACTAGAATTCTGGAGTTATGTTGTACAACACTTGAGGGGCAGGATGCAGTTTCTAAAATTTGACAAAACATAATGATGCAATAGTACGAAAATCTTGCAATAAACAATAAAACAATGAGTGCGCACAATTTTTTTCAAAATCTCACAAGTAAAATATTTACGACTTAGGTGGGATACAATAATACTGTACAACAATATAATTAAACAAAATGGAATAAACATGGCTGACATTCATTTTCTTTGGCAAATACTTATGGCTTTGGCTTGCATGGCATAAAGTGAATGGAATGAAAATAACTTGGCAAAATAGTTGGCAAAATGCAGTTGGCAAAATGGAGTAAATTTATTTAATGTAAAGGCAATGTAAAAAAAAAATGTAAAAATGTGCGTAGTGTGTAGAAAATTTCGAAAACCATAGCTGTGAAACAGCAGTATTAACAGGAACGCTTGCTAGAAGAATTTTTCAAGGTAATACAATAAATGATAGCCTGCATGAGGTACTGCATTTATGTGACCTAACAATTTTTTATTTCTAGCAATGGCTTATTGTGCTTTCTTAATAGGTTATTACTAGTACTTCTTAACAATCTGAGGGCGAATACTCTCCTCAGAGGTTTAATTACTAGTTAACCGTCTAGGCAAATTTAAATTATATTACATGAAAAAAAAAAATGGTTGGCATCATTATTCAATAAAGGAAATAATATACGATCATTTTGGCACACAAAAATTTACACAGTAAATATTCAAAATAAAACATCTACATTTAAGCAAACCTAATATAATGCAAGAAATTTTTTTATTTACATTGACACAATAAGTATTTGTTGTTTTCATTAAGTTATCGTACCCGGGTGCATGAATTTGTCATAAATTTTCAAGTGACTTTTCAGTGAATAAATGACATTATCTCAAGTAAATTAGAATTCGTGTCAAGTTGAGAGTCCCAATCGGTAAGTCATTTTAGGGAAATAATCAAATGAATCTAAACTACGTCATAGTATGCAAATAACAAAATTTCAATTTTCAAATCTTCAGGAAATATAGGTAATGCAGTAGTAATTTAAGCATTAATTTAATAATAGTAAGCGCAGTATAAAACTTCAATTGAAATAAAATATTTAATAACACAATTCAATTGTAAACTTACCTTAATGAAAATACTATATTAATTAAAACAAGCGCAAATATATCAAAACAATTTTTTTTTCTTTTTTTTTTCAACATTAAAATAGCACTTTTAAAATAACACACACAACTGATAATCATTTAAATATAATACTCTAATGTTCACTTCAACTCTAAAATAAAAATCGCTTACTTTTACGAAAGAAATCAATATCCGCAAGTTGAAATCGTCATTCTTCAATAATAAACAAAACACACACACAAAAAAAATATCTTCTCTCCCAAGTTAAATACAGGCAGGAGGAGTTTCGGTCAACAAGTTGTACGCATAAAAACAAAAATATTCGGCACGGAGAAAAGGGGAAATGATTCACCAGTTGGACACTCTTCTCGTGGGGGCCTGTTGGGTGCAGAAGTAATGATGACAAGAGTTTCTCTTGGTTTGCGGCGAATGTGCGAAGAAAAAAAAATGAATTAGGTGGCGCAGATTTCGGTATGATGAGCGCTGCAGAAATACGGCATAAGCTGTTCATCAATGCAGACGTTCTTCCATTTCGGCATTAACGGCGTAGAACGTACAGGACGTTCTGTGAGGTACTTCAGAAGATAACCTGACTCATCAGTCGGTGTTGAAATCTCCCAGAGCAGGGCTCGACGAATTTGGCCGGCAGAGAGCAGACTCAAGGGAAAGGCCATCGGCAGGTCGGCGAAGAGGCGCGCTGCATCTCCTGCGAACGATGGGCGATGAACCCGTCTCCCGGATTATTGAGCGTTAATTTTTTTACGATTTAAAATTTTTAATTGGCACACAGGCAATCATCGTGTCGGCTATTTGAGACGTCAGATATTTCAAGTAAAGTTTCAGAGTTAAGGCAGGTAATATGGTTTATTGAACATTACATTTAAGTTACAATTTAGAATGAGAAGAGGGGAGGGGAGACGGGTACAAGAATCAGCGTGGACTCATGAAGCAGTTCCAGTGGCAGAAGTCCGTCGATTTTCGATGTGCGGGAGTATTTACGCTTACCACACCACGTGGTCTGCGAAGACACAACTCCTCCTCTCTCTTATCTCTGATCGAACCACACACATTTACCAACATGACCCGCATCCGGGCCTACAAGGGCGTGAGGACACGTGTACATCTAAAGAACTCAGAATCGACGGCCTGATGTCTGGCAAATAACAAAATAAATAAAACATAGCTCCAGAGCGCGCGTGGCAAGTATGACAGGAAAGTAAAACTTACAGTGAAAGTACCCGCTTGAACAATACCCAAACTAGTAAAACCCAAATTACCTTTTTATACATTACATATATATATATATATATATAAACAATAATCTGTGTTATTTTAAAAATCTAAAAATTCACCCGTTCTATAACTCTTTAAACCATTTTTCCCGATTTTTATCTCCATTTTATTTCCGAGAGTAAAAAAAAAAAAAAAAAGCTTATCATATTTGTGTGACAAAATTAAGTGTCCCAAGTGAAATTGACGCCAGCAGGTGGTTATCAGGCTTTGAAGGGAAAATCTCAATTCTAAATAGATTAAAATAGTTTTTCCAGATTAATCAGTTTAGCTTTTTTTCACTAAAATGTTTTTCTCCGAATGAAGCATTGATAGAGGAGAGGATGTTCTCACCAAACGAAATCTTTCGAATGCGAAAAAATTCCGCAGAGTATGCAATTCCGATTTCGGTATATAATAAAAATTGAATATGAAGTTTTTTATTTTAAGTGGATAAATATTAAACACACTGGGTGTAGACATATTTTTGTCAAATTTTTTTTAGCACCCGTTGTAACTGCCTCCATAACGGACTTTACCCTCGTACATATTGGGGAAGGTGGCCCAAAATGTTCCTATAGCCGGCAAAACGATCAACATTTGTTTTCTTAGATATAGGTATGCGTTACTAACACATAAACTAGTTGTGCTAATAGTCACCACTTTCCCCTAGGAAGGTGGTGACTATTAGCCACCAAGTGTGTTTCAATAGGACCACTTTCCCCTATATCTATGGATCCGTAGGAAAACATTTTTTTCTGTTCATGATGCTCATATTGAATATCAAGAAATAATATACTAAAAACGTGATGGACAATTTAGGCGTTAATAAATAAATTCGCTCTGTATCTGCTGCTTCACTTTAACCTTCTTTGAAAGAGTTCATTGCCTCCCTAAAACTAGACATTGTCTAGTAAAGTATATGCCTACTTCAGTTGTATAAATAGCATGGAGCATAAAGGTTCTATCGTTATGTCTGGAATTCTTAAACGTCTAGAATGCACTATATTGTGATATAGTACTTAGAACGCATTAATAAAAAGTAGTTGCATAGGATGGGCAAATTGTTTCCAGCAGTTCTTGGTGCAAATCTGATATTTCCATTTGTTATTGGTTCAACAGAGGTTATTGGAATGGAGCCGTTGAAAAATTAGTCTTTGATTAAAACGTTTAACGAATGTCACATTCTTTAACTTGCTTGTAATGCAGCTTAAAACCGACATTTCGTTAGGTAACTCCAACCGGTCATTTCCTGCCTCGTAAACTGAAAAGTAAGTGACTCCTTCTTCTTTTAAAAAGCCAATCTTAGTGGGCAAATATTAAATTTTTTATTGAAAAACATTTTTGTATACTTGTTTAATTGCCAGGTTCACACATTTGTAAGAATATGTAATAAAAAAAAATTCTTAGTATTTTTGTATAAAAAAGAGCGTGTGTGCAGAGTACACGTGTCAGAAGTGAAACTTCTTTGGCGAGATTGATTAAAATCTGTTCGATTGTCAAATAAGTAGTCAGAGATAAAGACTAAAATTAAATGTAACATTTGAAAACAGATCAAAGGTGAGATGTTGTAGGTAGTCAAAGGATTGAGGCATAGTATTAAAAAGATATTTAAAAAAATTAATGTAAAAATATTTTACAAGTTTGTTTGGTTAATTTTTCAGTATTGAAATGAAATTTGAAAATAGTAAATAAAATAATAAATATAATAAGCACACTAAGTCATTAGACAAACATAAAAATCATTTAATACACATGGATTTTAAATTTTAAATTACAATGAGGATGTATACAAAAGAATATATAAAATATTACTTACTTGGATATCGGTTTTTGTGAATAATAGTTTGTTAATAACAATAAAAATAACTCAGTTTCAAAATACTGGAGATTCTGATCAAAATATAACATTGATAATTGACTTTACCAACTGTAAGTTAGCGCTGCCGCATTTTCGTCTCCGAGTGCACAATGTGTGTTCACATTCAGCGCATGCGTACACTTTCTTAAGAACGAATGTAGCACAAAAAGGAGAAAGAAAACTCCCTGCAGCAATAGCATGCGTATAGCGTGCATGAGTATAGGCAAGCATGAGTATAGCATGCTTACCATTTTTGTCTCTTTTACTTTATTTATTTATTTATTTTATTATTATTTTTTTTTTTTTGGACCTCCACCCACACACTCTCCGGAGAAAAGAATTATTCCCTAATTGGTTCTTCATTTTGATGTCACGTGAAGCTAGTCGAAAAATCCCTTCTTCGGAAGTTTCAAATTATTTTCGTACGGGTTTTACTAATTAATTTTTAACTGATCAAAAAATTATTCTAGACGCTTGATTTTTTTAAACGAAAGCTGAGTAGTTTGTCCGTAACAGTACATTTTTTTTTAGTCGAAATATTCCATAGCTTTTTAGATGCGAGCTGAGATAGGCTCCTCGTTCTGAAATTCACCCGAATTTGCCAGAGAAAAGGGTTGTCGATTTTTATTCATCAAAAATCGGGAAATGCAGCTAATTCAAAAATGAAGGTCTCTTTAGAAAGAGAACCCTTTCCTTTTTCTGATCGTGTAATTATTTTTTTCTTTCGGACGATCGGAAGCCTTCTTTTTCGGGGGCAAATACAGAAAAAGGTTGAAAATAACCTAAAATATAAAATAATTCAGAAACTAATTCAAAAATTAAATAAGAACGAATGTAGGATTAAGAGGAGAAAGAAAACTCTGCAGCAATAGAGTATAGCATGCTTACTTGTTTCTTTCTCTCTGGCGATCTATCCGGTAGTTCTCTCCGTCTGTTAAAATCTAAAATCCTCCCAACCTCATCATGACGCTATTGCCGTAACGGTATTGCCATGACGCGACCTTGAAATTTCACTCTCAACGCACCTAAAGAAGTTTCACTTCAAAAATTATGTATTTTTTTTAATGGAAAAAAAGTTACATTTGCGTTTCAAATTTTTAAAAGCGCTTAACGAAATAGTGGGCAAATTTTCCACAATTTTTACACATTATTAGTTGTAATTAAATTTATATAAAAAAGTTCTCTTCGGTTGAAACTATTGCAATTAGTAGGATTACTTATCATAACGTAGGATTACTTATCATGTTAACCTCAATATCAATTAAAACTAAACCTCAGTATCAAATTATTTTCATACGTAAGAACTTTCAAAATAAGCAGAATGTTAAGTATCTTAAAAGTTCAGTTTTGATTAAATTAGCTTATTTTTTCAGTACAACCATCTCTAATGGAAAAAAATATTATTCGCTGATTTAAAATATTATTGAACATAAAAATATATATGTTCCAATTAATAATTTTCGAATTTATAATCAATGTAAAAAGGGTAATTATAAAAGTTGTTCTATTATATTCGAGCATTTGTAAAGCATTTTTTGAAATAAATTTTAAAGAATCACATTAAATATTTTGGGAGTTGTGAACAGGAGTATAAAATTATCTCATCAGAAGTCTTTATTTTACGATTTGTTTGGCATGCTAAATTCAAATTTAAAAAAAAATCTGATGTGTCCAACACATGACTTCCTTGCACGTCCATTAGATCAAAAATATTTTCGACGCACTTCCTCTAAATTTATTTGTTTGAAAGAGATAAAATATCAATAATAGTAAGGTTTAGCGATTTCTAGCCAAATATTTCGATATCGCCAAGCTGAGTTCAATTTGAAAGATTTCCTTCTCACACTTTATTGGGCGATATTTCACCAAAAGCCGACAAACTTGAGATAGTCAGCGAGATTTTGGGGATAGCCAAAGTAGTCATTGAGCACAGACCTTCAATGAATTGAATGCATCTATACACCTCAATGTATTCAAAGTCATTTGGCTCACCATGTAAATAAATTCTCAGTCGATTGCTGTCAAAAAAGATATTGAAAACAGTTAGATATTACAATAGTTCTAAATACAAAGTTAAAAAATCTACGGGTTAAAGTTTTAGAGTTATACAAAATAGGAAATAATTTTTGGCGCCAAATTTGGCGATATTTCGGCGAAACTCGTCAATGTCGACGTAATCTGGCGAGATTTTAAGCATAAACCAAACAATGACAGATTATCGCCAAATTTGGCGATATTTCGCTAAAACTCGCCAAGAACGATGACAAATGGCGATACTTTGGGCATGGACGAAATGACTGACTATCGCCAAATTTGGCGATATTTCGCCAAAACTCGCCAAGGTCGAGGACAGACGGCGAGATTTTGCGCATGTACCAAACAATGACTGTCTACAGTTGTATTATAATGAAGATGTCCATAGACATTAAGGTACTGAAATTCTTTTCGGTGGTCCTGTAAATAAACTCTCCAGTAGATTGGAACCAAAAATCGAGATGCACAACTAGATGTTACAACATTCTTATATATGAAATTTCATAATAGTTTTTGAGATTTGAGAGTTAAATATGCACACACGTACACCAAAAGTCGCCAAGCTTGGCGACTTTTGGCATAGTTCTTGAGGGAGGCACGTGACCGTGGTCGGACCATTACCTAACTTATGTGGTAGGACGGTATTGTGCTTGAAATGGATGAATGCCCCTAAAATTGCTATTGACCGTAATGTATTGGAAATCTTTGGAGTGTTCCTGTAGCAGAACTATAAATGATAAAGACACTTTTTTTAATAGAGAAATTCATTTTCTAACTCTTTACAGCATATATCACTTCTGAGTCGTTTGAAATAGCCCAATACCTCTAAAAAACGCTTTGATGAATTTCGGCCCATAGAGCGTAATGTATTTCGAATCTTTTGGGCGGTCCTGTAGATAAACTATTCAGTCGAATGGAACCGAAAGGGGAGGTGCACAACTAGATGTTACAACAATCCTAAATATAAAGTTTCAACATTCAACGCCTAACAGTTTTTGAGTTAGGCGAGTTTAATGAATTTCGGCCCATAGAGCGTAATGTATTTCGAATCTTTAGGGCGGTCCTGTACATAAACTATCCATTCGATTGCCACCAAAAGGGGAGGTGCACAACTAGATCATAGAACAATCCTAAATATCAAATCTCAACATTCTACGACCAATAGTTTTTGAGATATGCGAGTTACATACATACGTACGTACGTACAGACGGCATGGAAAAACTGGCCACAGTAGACTCGCCACTGGTCAAAATGAGTTGCAGACGCGTTAATATGATCCTGCATGCTAGCCTACGATGAGATGCATCGAAAAAAAATTTTAAATTAAATTTAGAGGTAGTCAAAATCGGTTTTTATGTCGAAATTTGGCCCCCAAAATTTTTCGGGATCACATTACTTCCTTATACTACGTACAAGGAAGTAAAAAGAAAGGAACTTAATTTAAATTCAAAAATTAGATTTTGTGTTATGTGCAGATAACCCACTAGGACAATATTAATTATACATAATAATATAAAACTTATAGCAGGAAAAAAATATAATGTGTTTCCTTTTGAGAGTGAATTAAAATGAAAAAAAAAATTCATCCCCCCTCCCCCTCAATCAAGATTTTTCAATGTTTCGAGAGATTTTTTATACAGGACAGTTTGACGAATGTCACTAAGCAGTATAAATTAATGATGCTCTGCTTTTATGTTGAACATACTTCCTTTTTTGACTATTAAGTGTGTGCATACCACTTTGTACTTTTTCTTTCAGAAGAGACATTTTTGTACATTTAGTTCAAAAGCTTTCTGTGTCTGTAATGCCAACATTGAAATTTCTGCCTTCGAAAAATGGAGAGTAAAGGAGATGAAGAAATGATTGCAGAAGGAATGCATCAAACACAGGATAATCAATTACGATGCTCAAACCTCGAAAGAAGCAAAATCTCTTGCACTGAAAAATCTGTAAGTATATTTTGAGCTTGCTTCATATTATGCACCATTTCCTTTTACCACAAAAGATGGTTATTCAACTTTTCTTATTAATAATCGTTTTCAGAACTTGTGTTTAGTGAACTTTTTTGAACTCAGTTAAAAAGAAATATGCATTCCAAGTTCTTGAGATACCACTTTTGATGCATTAAATGGCACTCCAATGGTGCGCTCTTGAAATGTAAACTGGGGGTGGCGAAAATGACTGTGACAAATCCCATGACACAGTTTGTACTTTTAAATATTCACAACCGAAGTTTTCAAAGAAATTTCATTAGCTACGAAAGCTACTTCTTCGATAATAATAAACAAAATTTGTAATTTCCTTCCAGTGCATGATTAATAATCTTGAAAGGATCGTGATCGATTCTTGTCTACCGCCTGTGGGCACTGAAAGATACTTTCTTTTGGCCACAGACTTAACCGTTTGGCTGCTATGCAGCGCTATTGCGCTTTTGGAATATACACCCCTCCAAAAGAAGCATTCGAGCAAGAGAGAAATTTCCTACGTTGGTTTCGTATATTAAAAATTATCTATCATAGAATATGAGTTAGGCTATGCATAAATATGACATTCCATATTTCTATTAAGTTGTGCGTTTTTCAAAAACTCAATTATTTTTCGCAAATCTAAAATAGGAAATGTCTCTCTTGCTCGAATACTTTTATTGGAGGGTGTATGAGGATTTTGTTGGATAACAGTCAAACGGTTAATATCCTCTAATCTGTGAATAGATAGTTTCGTTTAGTGTGTTTGGATGAGTGTTTAGTTATCCTTCTAGTCAGTGAATAGATAGTGCTACCGAGATCATGCATTGACTTGTGTCGGTTTTTGCCATTTTGGGATTCATAAACTTTCTCTGCCTTTTAAGTACAATTTCTACCGCAGGTCGGCGCCACAATGGTTGAGTGAATGAGTTGTTAAACATGCTAGATGGCTGAAGTTTGAAGGTCCAGTGTTTCGTCAGCTGTCGATCTCTTTGTCTAGAGCTTTGGTCAGTTTTCACCAGATGTAACGTGAATACGCGTTAGAACTTCTTAAAAAGCGTTCTAACGCGTACTCAGTAAAACTTGTCATCAGACCACGGCACCCTCCCCTAGGCACATGTCCCTTGAGCAGATTTGCTTCACACAACATAACAGCATCTATCATAGTTCGAATAATCTGAGAATCATAAACAATATTGGCAGCACATCTACTCAGACGAAAGTTCTTTCGTCTTTGGTTTCCATTTATAGCACTGATACTGAGTTCTGATCTAATAACATCTCCTACTCACGATATGTTTAATTTTCAAACATTTTGTTGCAAACAAGATTAGTTTCAATCAATGAAAAAGTTGTAGGTTTCAATCAATGAAAAATCGTTGTTAGGTTTGTTTCTGGGGTGTGCAGGAGAGTGCAGACCCTTTCCCCCCGATTATGATACTGCCCTTGCACATGCATACCTAACCAATTTCGTACCTAAGCCGGAACGAAAAAATAACGGTTCGAAGCCCTGGCTCTGAGGCCCTATCTTTGGAAATAGACAGTGTGATTCAGCTAAAATTTGTTTGAATTTCTGACTACTTGCATGCTGCCTTTCATGCAAATAAGAAGTACACGTTTTTTTTTTTTTTTTTCTTTGCAACTGCGAGAATGCCTGGACAGTGATTTGTAAATATGTGTCCCCATCCATTAGCATTGTATAAGCATCCAAACTGGAATAAAAAGAGAGTAATTAAATACTTTTTTCCTGACTTTTCAATATTTATGCTATAAAGAACTGATCTTTAACGAAAAAATTGATACTGTTTTTCTTTCGTTTTAGGAGTCTCCAGGAAATGACCCCGCACAGCATAACGACAGCTATGTTTTTACGCTATGGAACAACAAAAAGATATCGATCAACAAATCACTGATTTTCATGAGAATTGCACTATTTTTGTGGTTTGGAGGTGATATACTTTCTATTTGACTAATATATATTTTAATTAAAATACATTTTGATTTATTTATCTATAAGGTAATTCGAGGAGAAATCACCATAAATAAAGGATGTTTTGCTTAGTAAGAGCCAAAATTTGAAATGATAAGATAATGGAAAAATACGCCATACTCTTCACTATTTAATTGGTTAAATATGCTTATTAATTCATTTTCAAGTATGTACATGATTGTTTTCAAGAATGTACATGATTGACAGAATGTACAAAATTGGTGTTATATAAACTCGTAAAATTGTGGTATGGTCTTCCGGAAAAAGGAGAAGATGCCACCAGTTATGATGTAAGATGCAATGGACAGATAAATCATGCCAAACGCATCTATTATAAAACGATTTCCAACACATCAGTATTTCTGCGCCAAATTTGGCGATTTATTTTCCTTAAATCTGGCGAGATTTGAGATAAGATAATTTTGTATTATTACTATAAATGCAATTTTATGAGACACTGTAAAGATCTTAGAAAATTTTTTCCATCGTTTAATGGAAGAACAAAAAAATTTACACTTATTGTCTTGTGCTAGAAATTTATTAGTATCTCTAAAATGCCAAAGATTGTAATGTATTGGAATTCTTTTGAGTTCTCCTATAGAAGAACTATTAAGGGGATGGTGGACATTAAAAAGTTTTTTTTTTTTTATTTAATAAGATAGGATTATGAAATTTTGTATTTTAATATATTAAACTAAAAGCATTATAAACAACTGAAAATAAATTTTAAATAAATTTTAAAAATATTAGTAATTAATTAAAAATTAATTAATTATTTAGTTTAGAAAAAATACTCCATGCGTTTTAATTTTAACTTTTTTTTAGTAATTTTGTTTTATAATAGCATAAAAATATATTTTAAAAAAGTCTGTATATCGGTTTTTGATTCGACCGAATAGTTAATTTTTTAGAAATATTTTCATGGATATGTACCAAACTTTCCCAAAATTTTTCAGTTTTCGTAAATAAAAGTGAAATTTCATAATCGAAATTTTGACCATATTTAAAAAGGATTCACAGATTTATTGTAATATATGAGAAGAATGTTTGTAGTAAATTGTTTACAATTCCGACCAAAATTAAGTCGCATGGAGCATTTTGAAGGCAAGAAAATCACAAAAAACTTGATTTGGAGAAAATACAGTTTAAAGTGTAATTTTCCATTTACCTTTAATACCGTCTCTTCTGAATAATTTTATTTATGATTTTTACTTAACAAAACATATTCTTAAAATAATTTCATTCGAATATTAGCTTATTTTGTAAAACGTTCAATAAAAATTGTGACGTGTTTATTTACGCGTTTGTTTGCATATTTGTGGACATTTAACTGTTCCTTTTAATTTTTTCAAACCCTAATATCTTTTTAAAAAATTGCCGTAGACATACGCGGTTTTTTCTCCATGGTTCAGCTTTAACTGTAGAATATTAGTATATAAAAAAGAAAAAAACACATTTTTTGGGCCAATTTTGATGATTTGGGTGTCCACCATTCCCTTAATCATACAAACACTATTTTCAATGGAAGTATTATTTTGAGAGCCTTAATAATATGTATACTAACTTTGTTTTCTCGCAAAAAACCTAATAATATCTTTAAAATACGTTTTCAAGAATGGCTGCCCATAGAGTGCAATGCATTGGATCTTGTTTTCTCCTGCAAAAGAACTATGAAATTTACGTACACCATTTTCAAGAGAGTACGTAGTACTGTGCACATTAAAATAATAAATTTCGCACTAATTGATGTATATTTACGGCAGTTAGAACTCTGGAGGGGTGGACAACAGAACGGACAAACAAATAGAAATCGTAAACACCTCTCAAACTTGTTGGTGAGTTAAAAATATACATATTCCTCTTATACAACATAATGATATCACACGAACCCAGAGAGCGACAAATTTGTTGTTTGAAGGGTCAGCAGTCTAAAATTAATGTTCTACACGCTAAAAAATGAAAGTTTACAGCTTTGTTGCATGTAAATTGGTTAGTGCGTTAGAAGCCCTTAAAAATTCCTCCGACTAACGCAACCCTCCTCTCTTCGGCAGATAGCCCTTGCGTAGCTTTGCCTTAACGCACCACAACCCACGAAATCTGTTAATTCAAAGGCGAGTAACGAATTTTCAATATTACCAATGAAATCATCATAGCTTAATATTATTCGATTTATCGCCAAATAATGAAAATATCGTCAAGCTCGGTTCTTTTTTTCAAAACATTTTTTTAGCACAATATTTGGCAATTTATCGCAAAAGCCGCCAGCACTGGAAACTTTTGAGGGAGGCGCACGATCGTCGTCGGATTATTAGCTAATTATATTGTAGGATAGTATTATATGCTTTAAATGTATGCCTGTCTCTAAACTGCCATTGGCAGAAGAACTGCAGAGGAACGATTAACGATAGGAACACTATTTTCGATGGAAAGCTTCATCTATTAATCCTTATGAACATATACAAATTTTGTTTCATTCCAAATTGAAGAACACCTCTAAAACTAGAAGTCAAAGACGTTGTGGGAGCAATTACAACGGGCGCTAGAAAAAAACATTTGACGAAAGCATGCCTACACTCATTCAATATACACTACTCAAAACAAATAAAGAATTTAGTAAATTTTTATAAAACAACGGTATAAGAGAATTTTTTTTGGCAGAAAATTGGAAGAGAGAGTCAATAAGGCAAATTTTTCACATCTTCAAATTTCGGAGAATGCAAAATTTTGAGTTCAAAAACGACGCTTTAGTGGCAACGAATGAAAATTGGCCTTCAACTTAATAAAATGGTAAAGAATGATCGGTATTTCATAAGTGCTGTGTTTTGAAGAGTGGGATGTGTCCGAAAAATTTTAACTGAATCAGAAGCTTGGAAAATTGCTGGTCGGTTAGAAGGGGACCAAACACAAGTCGAAGTAGCAGAAGCCCTTAGAGTCACACAAAGTGTGATATCAAGGATCTGGAACTATTTCACAGACACTGGAAATGCAAGACGAAGACCAGGGCAAGGTCATAGATTTACAACGCCCAATGAAGATCGATATTCAACGCTGACCCTAGTAGCACAACTAGTTCAAAAAGCGTTCAAATTACGTTGGAAAAACGTTTTCCGACGTTAAAAAACGTGTTTTAAACGTCTTTTGGACTAATTGTGCTACTAGGGGATAGCTCGGAGACCCCGAAATATGAATGCCACTCTTCTTCAACAACATTCGGCTACTGGCACAAAAGTTTCAACTAAAATTGTCCTAAACCGACTACACCCTACAGGGATGAGAATCTTCCGCGGATCCGCGGAATTCCGCGGTTTGGTTATTTCCGCGTATTTTGCATTTTTTTTCCCCGCGTTTTTAAAAAACATTACTTTCCGCTTTTTTGTATGCTTGTGTTCCGTGTTTAAAAATATTTCCAGTGCAATTTTCTTTTTTAAAGATGTAATCGCCGAAATACATATTGCTCACCGATAGCAAGACCGCATTGCTAGCTAAGTATAGGGATATCCAATGAGGAGATTGAAAGTCGAAAGAACCTCCGCGAAGTTTGTAGAATTCCTTTTGATAAGCGCTGAATTTTGTTACATGTTCTCTCTGTTGTTCCCAAAGTGGTTTGTTCCATTCTGCGGTTTTCTGTCCTTGGTAATGGAAAGCAATCATTTGGATATCATAAATCGCATTAACGCTGCGGAAATAAACAAAGAAAACCACAATTAAGAAATTTCTACAATCTGCTTTTTTTTTTTTAATGGCTTTCGTAGTGAATTAATTTTGAGGCATCAGATAAATCCCACAACATGCCAAGTTTAAAAGAAACATATATTCTCCGATGGGCGCATTATGCATTGTCAGCATAACAGCTGGCCCGTCTGGTGGAAGAGGAAAGAACTGTTTACTTTAAAAGAAATGGAATTTCTCTCTTTCTCCCTCCTCTGCCGATGACTACCCAAACAGTCCTTTATTTATTTAATAATATTCCTCTTTGTAAATTAAAAACATTGATTTGTTTATATTAAATCATAGGCTGTTATTTGGCTTCCTAAATCATAGGCGTAGCATCACGAAAGGCTTTTTTTTTTTTTTTTGAAGTGTGCGTGAGGAGCGCACATAGCATATTCTAAAGTAAAAATAGGTATGTTTTTAAAGAAAGAAAAAAAAAAGGTTTTGGAATGAATGTTTTCTAAACAAAGTTCGGTGGGGGGGGACACCCCCCCGTCCCCCCCCCCCTCTGCCGACGATATGTTTATGTCTCAACTTAGCAGTAAAGTACTTTTAAATAGTCTATGAGAAGTAGGGAAGGAAGAGTTCTCAATTTAACACTATTTCATGGGCGTAGCCAGCGAGGGGCAGGGTGGGGCAGCTGTCCCCCCCTAAAATGAGCTAGTCATAGGGTCTGATTATGACAAACCGGGCATTCTCCGGTTAGACTCCATGTCCTGCCCTCCCCCTAATGAAAATCCTGGCTACGCCCTTGCACTATTTTATAACTGGATTTAAGCTATCATTAGTTGAAATCAAAACTGTTGAAGTAATACATTGTGCACAAAATGGAAGGTATTCGGTTTGCAAACCTCCATGAAGAAAACATTTTAAATTTTTGGTAATTAATAAGTCATAAATTGTTAATCATTTGACCAGTGCTGAAATAATTTCCTCTGTTTCAAAACCAGAGGAAAACAAATCTGAAACGTTGTAATGTTGTGTAATCCTATTATTTAAAATATTAATAATACATTGTATAGATAGTGAAATTTAATGGTGAAAAATTTCAATGTATGGTTTATGTCACAAATAAGCAATTGTAAGTTTAAAACTGTGATATAATGCATAAATCTACTGGATTTTCTGCCCTAGTTGTTGGCAGGTATACAACTAGTCAGCTTTCCCCTCCTCCCTCTCCTATTTATTAGGAGAGAGAAAAATAAATGAGATGGCATTCAGCAGATTTTTAATGGGAACATTTATGGCCTAAATTTTTGAAGTATCTATGTATTTTTGTTAGTGTGTAAACTTCAACTTTTTAAAGTTACAAGATAGATTTTATTGTCTGATGTAAGAGAAAAGTTGAAATTACTTTTAACATTTTGAATATATTTTTCTTTGGCTATGCCATATTCTGTGTTCTTGGGCTATTTTAAAATGAATTGCGGTAAATCTATGGAAGCTTGAAATATTTAATGATATTCTGGAATTTTATGATAGAGTTCATGGAAAATCAGGTAATTCCCCCCCCACCAAAAAATTACATTGCATTCACTTTCAAAAGAATAGAGTAAAATTGTTTTTTAAAGCTAGGATTTTGTCTTGACTGTATATTTTGTAAAATTGCTTAAGATCATCCTTTAGATAATGATAACCTCTGTTTCATAATTGAATGTTCTGCATCTGAAATTGCACATAAATGTTATGAATTTTAATTTATAAAGATAATAAAAATTATAATTTAAATAAAAATATTTTTATAAATAACTATAACATATATATTGTTGATATAAAATAATTGAAATATATATATATATATATATATATATATATATATATATGAGACGTCAGATATTTCAAGTAAGCTTCAGAGTTAAGGCAGGTAATATGGTTTATTGAACATTACAATTAAGTTACAATTTAGAATGAGAAGAGGGGAGGGGAGACGGGTACAAGAATCAGCGTGGACTCATGAAGCAGTTCCAGTGGCAGAAGTCCCCCGAATTTCGATGTGCGGGAGTATTTACGCTTACCACCCCACGTGGTCTGCGAAGACACAACTCCTCCTCTCTCTTATCTCTGATCGAATCACACACATTTACCAACATGAACGGCATCCGGGGCCACAGGGGCGTGGGGACACGTGTACATCTAAAGAACTCAGAATCGACGGCCTGATGTCTGGCAAATAACAAAATAAATAAAACACAGCTCCAGAGCGCGCGTGGCAAGTTTGACAGGAAAGCGAAACTTACAGTGAAAGTACCGCTTGAACAATACCCAAACTAGTAAAACCCAAATTATCTTTTTATACATTACAATATCCCCCCCGGCAAAAGAAGTCTGACGAGCAATATCATTGAGGTGGCCAGTCTCTCACTTGCGAGTCAGACGTCCTTGCATCCTAATCTTAAAACTGCGAACTAATCTAATTTTCAAGTTTAGACACCTTAAATTTTTCTGGCTAGAATTCTGGAGTTATGTTGTACAATACTGGAGAGGCAGGATGCAGTTTCTAAAATTTGACAAAACATAATGATGCAATAGTACGAAAATCTTACAATAAAAATAAAACAATGAGTGCGCGTAAATTTTTTCAAATTATCACAAGTAATATTTACAACCTAGGTGGGATACAATAATACTGTACAACAATATAGTAATATAATTAAACAAAATGGAATAAACATGGCTGACATTCATTTTCTTCGGCAAATACTTATGGCTTTGGCTTGCATGGCATAAAGTGAATGGAATGAAAATAACTTGGCAAAATGGTTGGCAAAATGCAGTTGGCAAAATGGAATTTATTTAGTGTAAAGGCAATGTAAAAAAAAAATGTAAAAATGTGTGTAGTGTGTAGAAAATTTCGAAGACCATAGCTGTGAAACAGCAGTACCATCACACAGGTATGGGGTATAGTAAATACCACTTGTAGGCATTTTAAGTTTGCCCAAACTTTAAACTCTCCATAGTATGACAACAGAAATGGGTTCACATGATCCCGAAAAAGGAAGACAATTGTCAACTACGAAAGAGAAAACTTGGCCATTGCCTCATAGCTTCCAAAAAAGGGGAAGAAATGACTCAATAGACAGTTGGAAAAAACTGGGGAATTATTGAGAGGAAGTCCCAGCCTAGTCTAAGTCTAGCTTCATTTATTGTTTGCATAATATCTATAAAATATACAAAGAAAAAAGGTGCAGTTTTACTTACACCGCACACACTCGGACTTGGGGACTTCTTCAATGACTAAGAGAAGCGGGTGACAGAGAAAGGTTGGTAGAAGCATAAAAGAAAAAAGGATAGACGATAGACTTTATGTCGAGTATTCAGGGTTCCAAACTCAACACTTAGAAATTTTGAATACATTTTTTTTCTATTTTTTTTAAATTAAATTTAATCACCTTCGTGGGCTAGCTTTAATTTGTCAGGAGGGTAATAAGGTCTTAATTTAGAAGAGTGAACTATTTCCGTAGGTTTCTTAGTATGGTAATTAGTTTTATCAATTTCGAATGTAACTGAAGAACATTTGTTTACAATTGAATAAGGACCTGAAAAAGTAGGAGATAATTTACGTGTATTTGGGTAGTTAAATTCTTCATAAATTACAGGATCTCCTGGTTCGAAATTAGCTTCTATGAATTTATTGTCATATCTAATTTTATTTTTATTTTGAATTTCTATTGTCCTTTCTTTTGCTAATTTTCGAGCTTCATCAACAGAAGGATAGGTATTTTCCGAAATAGGTGAGTCATATGGCAATTTTCCAAACATTAAATACATGGGTGTAAACTTCGTTACTGAATGAGGTGTGTTATTATATTCACAAATAACCTGCTCTAGTAACTTAGTCCAAGGAATTTTATAAGGTGAAGAGTTAACTTTACATTTTAACCTAGTAACTATGGATTGATTTACTCTCTCTACTTTTCCATTTGTCTGTGGATGAAGAGTTGAAGTTAATAGTTGTTTAGTATTGTAGTTCTTAAGGAATTTTTTAAAACGCGAAGCAGTAAAAGCTGCATTTCTATCACTAAGTATCTTTTGAGGAACTTGAATATTGAATATTTGTTTTAGACAGTTTACATAGGTTTCAGTAGTGACACTTTTCGAAGGAAAGGCCCAAACATATCTTGTAGCATGGTCAATTATTAGATGTAGATATTTTTTTGTTGAATTGTAATAGTTGAAACCTCCTACAGTATCAATAGAAAGACATTCAAAGGGTTTATCAGTAGCAGGTACAGCCTGTAACAAACCAAATTTCTTCTGTTTAGGTTTTTTGTTAAATTGGCAAGTCGAACAATGTTTAACATAATTGGAAATATCTTGAGTCATATGACCCAGCAAACACAGCCGTATCGGGTTAGGGATGGGCCGTCATCGGCAGTACCGTTTCGATGTCGGCATTGGCATAATGGTAATTGGGACGGTGTCGGTTCTGTGCTGGCAAAACGATTTGGCGTAGGCAAATAAAAGTTGATTTCGGGCATGCAACGCTCCGATAGCGGCTAGCCTTTTAGGGTTAACATGTGATTTTGGCGATGTACTGCACCAAACGTCAAAACCGATATCGGTCCAGAAGTGTAATTTCTAAACTGAACGGTATAAAGCCAGCACAAGCAGCACATGTATATTGTTATAATAATTCTTTTTAATTTATGATTTCAATAGTTACTATTTGCAATGTTTTGAGTCCGTTGGATTCAAGTGCCTCCTTCACATGCGAAAAAAAGGAGGGAAAGGGGGCAATCATTCTATCTGGTTAATTTACCTGAGGCCCTGTCCAGCGTTCTGGTCTACCGCGCATCTGTCAATCTACAGTTTAGATGTTGGTGATTTTCTCCAGATGTATTGTGAATATGCGTTAGATAAGTTAACCAGTTTTTTATGACTTAGTATTGAAGGGGTTTCTAAGCGCCCACCCCCACCCCTCAATTGGGACAGTTTCTGTCTAGTTATTCACAACTCTGAAATAATTATATGACTATAATTTTCATTTTATATAAAGTGATAGTTGTTAAGTACTTCTAATTTAAAAATAATAATAAAATTAATTAATTAATTAATTAAAAATAAAATACATACAATGCATAACATTAAACGCTGCATTTTAAAAGTTCACAAAAGGAGCCCACCATGGCCGAGTGGATAAGACACCGAATATGGTTGAAGTCATTGGCGGATCCAGAGCCCCCCCCCCCAGACGAATGAAGTTTACACTATAGAGCATTGACGTGTTTTGTAAATTCAAGTCATTCTATAAGAGAATGTAGCAAAAATTGTCTTGCGCACCCTCCAGAATTTTTTTTTCGGGATCCGCCGCTGGTTCAAGTGTGAAGGTCCAGGGTTCAGGTCTACCGAGCATCTGTCAATTTACAGTTTGGATGTTGGGTGATTTTCTCCAGATGTAATGTGAATATGAGTTATATAAATTAACCAGATTTTTGAACATAGAATTGAGGACAAATCACCGTTGTATCCCCAATTCTGGAACTAAAATTGGGGATATTTTATAAATTTTATATAAATTCAAAACATTATCTAATATTTATAAAATGAAGGAAATATGGTTGATTTTTATAAAATTAGGGAACAAATAATTATTATAATTACTGTTCAACCCCAATTTTATTGCTTATTAATTATTTTATATATTGGAACAAACGCTAGAAGCCTCCTTCCGCTCAGGGCACCGACGCCCTAAGGCTTAACTCCTGTGTTTTTGCCTTACAAAAAACACAAAACAACAAAACTTTCTGAAATTAAATTGGATTAAAATAGTAGAAAAAATACCTTTTCATTAGTATTTCCATAAAAATAAAAAATATCAGTATAATTTATAGTTAAGGAATTTTTTTTATAATACATTAGCTGCTGTTGTTAAAAAAATAATAATAATAAAATTAATTAAATAAATAAAAGTTTTAATTCACTATACTGAATAATTATAAATTGAAAAAAATAATAATAGTTTTATTTTAAAATTATCACTATGAATAATTAATTTAATAGCATTTATTTGAACAACTTCTTTGTCATGTTTCTGTTCAAATAAAATAATAGTAAAAATTACGCCAAAATCATGTTTTGCTACAGCATTGTAAAATGCTGTTACAAATTAAATAAAATTTAATGCTCTTATCTCCTTAAAAATGAATAAAAGTAACCATTTTTTGCTGATTATAGTACTTTATCTTTCTAAAAATTAATTGATTAATTCATTGCAGATATTGAAGTATAAACTATTTTGCAGTAGAATAACACTCATTTGTTTTATTTTTTCCACGCGATCTAATTTAAAGTGAATAATTTAAAAGCTAAAATCCCTCGGACTTTCTTTTCCAACTACCCCGTCCCGTGTCCGCGTACGCATAACATGTTGCACAGGTGCAGTGGGGGGGGGGGTGAGGGGGGACGAGTGCATTCCTAAGAGCTTTCCACCCCTTGTAGGAACCACAGTATTACGCAGGAAGACGAAATGGACCTTTTCCTATTATATCGGTCCCTATTCATGGTCAATCGAAGAGCGGAAGTTGGTGGTTTTTTTTTTTTTTTCGTTTGCTTGTCCATTCCATTCCAAGGCTGTAACAGAAATCATCTCGCAACGTAAACTTTTCAGTAACGTGGATTTTGAGTTGAAGATGGAAGATGGGAGATTGCTGCATTTTTCTCTGGATAAATTGCGATTTTTTTTTCCTAGACTAAATGGCACTGACTGCAGCTAGACAAAAATTTTAAAATAGTCTGAATGTGGTTAGTGCTTTTTAGTTTTAAATATGACAAGTTCTTACGTCAGTTAGATCGGACTTTGCTGTAGTTTTCTCTGGATAAACTGTGATTTTTTTCTGAAGACTAACTGGTATTAACCTCAACTAGACAAAAATTTTAAAGTTGTCTAAATGTAGTTAGTGCTTTTTGGTTTTCATTTTGCTAAGTTCTCACGACAGTTAAAAAGGGGTAAGTTGATTTTTAAGTATATATTAAGAATTTGTATTTTTTCTTAGCTAGATTTTTTTATGTTATCTCAGGGACTACTAAAATAAGATGTAGTTCAAAACTGCTAATTATTTCAAAATAATGCAAAAATGAAATTTATAATTCAAATAAGCAAACTTGGAAACTATTAATAAACAAGCAGGACGGTATTTTTAATAAATAACTTACATACTGCATTGAAAAATGTGTCTATTTACTTAAGTACTTAATTTCATATTACTCAAAACAACAGAAAAAAATAAGTATATTCTGTTATAGAAAGTTCCTTTCTTCTACTAAACTATAATCCTATGAAAATTCAGTAATATATAAAATATTTACTTAAAGTAAGTATCTTCTAATAATAAACATGGTTTTATTAATACTTATTAGTTTCATATATAGTTTAGCACTAATCAACCTATTAAAAATAATTATTATTATTATATAAATTACTTTACATCACTGGGGCTAATTGTGAAATATACAAAATACTTAGTTATTAAGTATAAACAAAATAATTTGTTTGTATATGAAAATGTTTAATTATTTTGAAGAGAAAACGTTTTTATGAAATTAACCGTTTATTTGTAGAATCAGCCAATATTTTAATTTCTTTTAACGTATGTTGTTTACATTCTTCTTTAAAATAATATATAAAATCAAAAGTCAACTTTATTTTGTATTATGACATAACTTAACAAAAAAATAAATTAAAGCATCTTTTAAAAAAGCATGTTGTATAACTTTAATATAATTTTTCTCTCTTTTTTTAGCATTGCATGAATGTTTATTTATAATCTTTGGTTCTAGAAAATTATAAATTTTCTTGGCTTCTAAAAAAATTTTGGAAGAGAAAAAGGAACATTGTCTAGTTGAGCCTAATATGTTGTTTAAAAAATGTATATGGTCTGATAAACATATAGTAACACGTTTAAAAAAAAGTAAACCATTGGTTGATGCATAAAAAAATAATACGGTTAATTTTAAAAAGAGCTTTCCTTCTTAAATTCATTAAATATTTTCTTAAAAACAAAATAATTTGCTAATTAGGTATTTTTAATAAATTTAGTCCTAGTCATTTATATAATAATAATTATTATTTCTTTAATTTGTTGATTAATACTTTAGAGAACTACGGAGCTAATTAGGGTATTTTGGGAATCAATAAGGTGCTGGCCGGTTTTCGATATTTTGTCGTTGCCGATACCACACCAATAACGTAATGGTTTTGGTTCAAAAGTGGCACAGGGCTGGGCCGACGCCGTTATCGTTTTTGCCGACACCGAACCAGAACCACCCCATCCTTTCGGCCCGACACACGCCCAGGCGGACGCAATTTTGTCGTTTTCGGTACCGCGTGAGCGATGTCGCCCCGGCACATTCTACGCCGGCATGCCAGTGTCGGCCCAAAACTTATCCGATAGGGCTGTGTTTGCTGGGGAGGCCAATAATAGGAAGGTGAAATTATACTTAACATTTTTTGAACACCAGGATGGCCAAAATTTTCATGTGCATTTTTCATTAAAGTTTTTCTTAAGTTCATAGGCACCACTATTTTTTTGAATCCTTTCTTATTTATGGTAATGAAATCATTAATGATTTTATATTTAGGACCATGCATATTTTCTGCTAATTGTTGATTTTTAATTTCTTCAGCATCTAACAATAAAACCGAAGGTTGAATTAGTTGGAGATGTTGAGAAGGAGGAATCCTTGATAACATATCAGCTTCGACATTTGTTGAGCCCTTTAGGTACTTTATTTCATAGCAAGATACCTGAGGCATCCGGCTGCTTCAACACAGCTCCAACTGAACAATTTGATGCATCTATAAATACATGGATAGGTAATTTAACGTCGTATAATTGTAACACAGGCTTAGATATCAAAATATTTTTTAAGGTTTCAAAACTTTTCTCACAGTTTGTTGACCAATCCCATTTAGCGTTTTTCTTTAACAAATCATTTAAAGGACGTCTTAATTTTGCATACCGATCAATAAATCTGTTATAAACATTTACAGAACCAAGAAACCTCTGTAGTTCCTTTACGTTAGTAGGTGGCTTCAAATTTTTGATAATTTCAATATTAGCATTATCTAGAGTAATTTGACCTTGTTTAACCTCATACCCCAAAAATTTTATAGTGTCCTTAGCAAAGTTACATTTAGATAATTTCAATTTAATATTTTCCTGCAAACAAATTTGGAAGATAGTTTCTAAATGCTGCATATGTTCTTCCATAGAAGAAGAAAAAACCATTATGTCATCAAAATAATTATAGGCAAATTTAATTTTATATTTATTTAATATTCTTCTCATGATTCTGTTAAATATAGCAGGCTCTGTCTTAATGCCAAATGGCAAGACCTGGAACGTATAGAGACCTGTATTAGTTACAAAGGCTTGTTTTTCAGTATCTTGAGGGTGGATGGGCACATGCCAATATCCAGACGCCAAATCAAGAGTTGAGAATATTTTCGCCCCACTTAGTTTATCTAATAAACTGTCAATACGTGGCAAAGGCTCGGCATCATTTATTACTATATTATTTAATTTACGATAATCCACACACAGTCTAGTTTTGGTACCCTCGTCGCGTTTATACGCTAAAGTGACGGGTGCAGCATAGGGACTATTGCTTTCCTTGATTAAACCAGCTTTTAATAATTGTTCAATCTGAGAATTAATTTCGTCTTCCTCTTTAGGAGAGGTTCGATAAGGCCTGAGGCAAACAGGTAAGTCAGAAGTTAAATTTATACGTTGAGGTTCTACATTAATACGACCAATATCATATTTATTTTTTGCAAAGATTTTCTCATATTTATTTAATAATTCCTCTAATTTTGGATTGATAGCTTTATAAACAGTCTGAGGGGGAACGCTTTCCTCAGAGGCTTTGCTATCGGTTGAAGAACTGGGTTGATTTAAATGTAGAGACATAGGTAAGGCATCATAATTGTATAAAGGTAATCTAACATTATTTTGAAAAACACATATATTCACACAATCAATATGTAAACAAAACTTTTTTACACTCTGGTAAACCCAATATGGCATATGGCAGGCTTGAATGTACTATAAAAAATTTTACACACTGAGTAATGTTTCCAATTTCTAAATTAACATAACACACTGTATCAAGTATCAGCAGTCCATCTGCTTGAGTAACATTTAAAGGCGAGACTTTCTGTACTTCTAAATTATATCGTCCAACAAAACTTTGCGGCAAGACAGAGAGCGTAGAACCAGTGTCTATGACACAGGTAACACTTAAAAATTCAAAATTGTCAATTTTGGGTTGAGTTAATTTTTTCCTTAGGTACCCGGGTACAGTAAATAGTCATAAGTTCTCTTCTCGCGAGGTCTCAGTGCCATTATTTTGTGAATTTAAAATAGTGGTGTTCGAAGTCATATTCGGGTGACTCATAATTGGTGTCGCATATGGGTTTGTCGCAATTTGGTTGTTACTTTTAAAGGGACAATTATGCGTCCAATGGAAAGCATTACTTATCCCTAGCCCCTCACATTTTCTACATGGAGTTCTAGGTAGGGTGCTTTCCTGGTAATTGACATTATTTTGGTGGTGTAAACTTTGAGGACTTTGAGATAGGGGTCGAAAACGGGGCCAATTATTTATTTGGGTTCGTCCTTGGGTTGAATTATGAATTGGTTGATGCCAATTTGGTCGGTTATAAACAGGAGCATGGTAGGGTCTAGTAACTTCGGTGTAAAGTAACTAGAATTTTGTGCATTATTGGGCGAGGAGGTAAAGCTTGCCTGTTGGGGCGGTTCGTGAATTTTAATTAATTTTGACGCTACCTTAAGCCACTCGGTGGCACTACTCGGTGGTTGCAGGGTTAAAAGTGCTCTCACATTACTAGGAAGACCATTGGTCAATCCTTCTAATATTATATTATTAGGTAGCCCCAATTTTCTACCTATTTCTAATTTTTCATGAAAATAAGTTATAAGATTCGAAATCTTTTCTAGTTTTAAATTTGTAAAATCCATGAAAGTAAACACGGTACATGAAATATATTTTTCTCTCAGTATTTCAATCAATTCTTGCCAATTATTACAATTTGCTATGTTATTTATGTATGTTGTTAAGGCAGACCCCTTAAGAAATTTTCCTATGTTTTGAAATTTCCAGTCTTCATCTTTATTTTGTTGTAAGCAACACTGTTCGTAATATGCTATCCAACTCTCAAAACTCATATTATCTTCAAAATTAAAGGGGGCAATAAACTCATCACTTTTTGCAGGGACATAGTGGCAAGAGTTTGTGTATTTTCTTTACCATCTAACGACATGCTGAAATTTTTTTCTAAAGTTTTACCTGAACGGAGAAGCATTTAATAAATGCATTCAGAATTTTTATTTAGCAACATTAATAATAATACTGCAATAAATTTACAAAATCTTACCTTAATGAAAATACTATATTAATGGGAAAAATGCAGATATATTTTTTTTTTCATCAACACTAAAATAGCCCTTTAAAATAACACACACACAATTAATAACCATTTAAATATAATGTTCTAATGTTCACTTCAACTCTAAAATAAAAATCGCTTACTTTTACGGAAGAAATTGATATCCACAAATTAAAATCGTCATCCCTCAACGATAAACAAAACACACACAAAAAAAATATCTTCTCTCCCAAGTTAAATGCAGGCAGGAGGAGTGTTGGTCAACAAGTTGTACGCACAAAAACAAAAATATTCGGCAGGGAGAAAAGGGGGAAATGATTCACCAGTTGCACACACTTCTCATGGGGTGCAATGAAGGCAGTAAATTTGGGTGCAATGAAGGCAGTAAATTTTGACGCACCGCCGCGCTGTAATGATGACAGGAGTTTCTCTTGGTTTGTGGCGAACGTGCGAAAAAGAAAAAAAAATCTGATGTGTCCAACACATGACTTCCTTGCACGTCCATTAGATCAAAAATATTTTCGACGCACTTCCTCTAAATTTATTTGTTTGAAAGAGATAAAATATCAATAATAGTAAGGTTTAGCAATTTCTAGCCAAATATTTCGATATCGCCAAGCTGAGTTCAATTTGAAAGATTTCCTTCTGACACTTCATTTGGCGATATTTCACCAAAAGCCGACAAACTTGAGATAGTCAGCGAGATTTTGGGGATAGCCAAAGTAGTCAGTGAGCACAGACCTTCAATGAATTGAATGCATCTATACACCTCAATGTATTCAAAGTCATTTGGCTCACCATGTAAATAAATTCTCAGTCGATTGCTGTCAAAAAAGATATTGAAAACAGTTAGATATTACAATAGTTCTAAATACAAAGTTAAAAAAATCTACGGGTTAAAGTTTTAGAGTTATACAAAATAGGAAATAATTTTTGGCGCCAAATTTGGCGATATTTCGGCGAAACTCGTCAATGTCGACGACATTTGGCGAGATTTTAAGCATAAACCAAACAATGACAGATTATCGCCAAATTTGGCGATATTTCGCCAAAACTCGCCAAGAACGATGACAAATGGCGATACTTTGGGCATGGACGAAATGACTGACTATCGCCAAATTTGGCGATATTTCGCCAAAACTCGCCAAGGTCGAGGACAGACGGCGAGATTTTGGGCATGTACCAAACAATGACTGTCTACAGTTGTGTTATAATGAAGATGTCCATAGACATTAAGGTACTGAAATTCTTTTCGGTGGTCCTGTAAATAAACTCTCCAGTAGATTGGAACCAAAAATCGAGATGCACAACTAGATGTTACAACATTCTTATATATGAAATTTCATAATAGTTTTTGAGATTTGAGAGTTAAATATGCACACACGTACACCAAAAGTCGCCAAGCTTGGCGACTTTTGGCATAGTTCTTGAGGGAGGCACGTGACCGTGGTCGGACCATTACCTAACTTATGTGGTAGGACGGTATTGTGCTTGAAATGGATGAATGCCCCTAAAATTGCTATTGACCGTAATGTATTGGAAATCTTTTGAGTGTTCCTGTAGCAGAACTATAAATGATAAAGGCACTTTTTTTAATAGAGAAATTCATTTTCTAACTCTTTACAGCATATATCACTTCTGAGTCGTTTGAAATAGCCCAATACCTCTAAAAAACGCTTTGATGAATTTCGGCCCATAGAGCGTAATGTATTTCGAATCTTTTGGGCGGTCCTGTAGATAAACTATTCAGTCGAATGGAACCGAAAGGGGAGGTGCACAACTAGATGTTACAACAATCTTAAATATAAAGTTTCAACATTCAACGCCTAACAGTTTTTGAGATATGCCAGTTTAATGAATTTCGGCCCATTGAGTGTAATGTATTTCGAATGTTTTGGGCAGTCCTGTAGATAAACTATCCAGTCGAATGGAACCAAAAGGGGAGGTGCACAACTAGATGTTACAACTATCCAAAATATGAAGTTTCGACATTCTACGCCTAATAGCTTTTGAGTTAGGCGAGTTTAATGAATTTCGGCCCATAGAGCGTAATGTATTTCGAATCTTTTGGGCGGTCCTGTACATAAACTATCCATTCGATTGCCACCAAAAGGGGAGGTGCACAACTAGATGTTACAACTATCCAAAATATGAAGTTTCGACATTCTACGCCTAATAGCTTTTGAGTTAGGCGAGTTTAATGAATTTCGGCCCATAGAGCGTAATGTATTTCGAATCTTTTGGGCGGTCCTGTACATAAACTATCCATTCGATTGCCACCAAAAGGGGAGGTGCACAACTAGATCATAGAACAATCCTAAATATCAAATCTCAACATTCTACGACCAATAGTTTTTGAGATATGCGAGTTACATACATACGTACGTACGTATGTACGTACGTACACACGTACGTACGTACGTACAGACGGCATGGAAAAACTGGCCACAGTAGACTCGCCACTGGTCAAAATGAGTTGCAGACGCGTTAATATGATCGTGCATGCTAGCCTACGATGAGATGCATCGAAAAAAATTTTAAAATTCAATTTAGAGGTAGTCAAAATCGGTTTTTATGTCGAAATTTGGCCCCCAAAATTTTTCGGGATCACATTACTTCCTTATACTACGTACAAGGAAGTAAAAAAGATGAATTAGGAGGCGCAGATTTCGGTATGATGAGCGCTGCAGAAATATGGTATAGGCTGTTCATCAATGCAGACGTTCTTCCATTTCGGCATTAACGGCGTAGAACGTACAGGACGTTCTGTGAAGTACTTCAGAAGGTAACCTGAGTCATCAGTCGGTATTGAAATCTCCCAGAGCAGGGCTCGACGAAGTTGGCCGGTGGAGAGCGGACTCAAGGGGTAGGCCATCGGCTGGTGTCGGTGAAGAGGCGCGCTGCATCTCCTGCGAACGATGGGCGATGAACCCGTCTCCCGGACTTTTGAGTGTTAATTTTTTTTTTTTTTTACAATTTAAAATTTTTAATTTGCACACAGGCAATCATCCTGTCGGCTATTTGAGACGTCAGATATTTCAAGTAAGCTTCAGAGTTAATGCAGGTAATATGGTTTATTGAACATTACAATTAAGTTACAATTTAGAATGAGAAGAGGGGAGGGAAGACGGGTACAAGAATCAGCGTGGACTCATGAAGCAGTTCCAGTGGCAGAAGTCCCCCGAATTTCGATGTGCGGGAGTATTTACGCTTACCACCCCACGTGGTCTGCGAAGACACAACTCCTCCTCTCTCTTATCTCTGATCGAATCACACACATTTACCAACATGACCGGCATCCGGGGCCACAGGGGCGTGGGGACACGTGTACATCTAAAGAACTCAGAATCGACGGCCTGATGTCTGGCAAATAACAAAATAAATAAAACACAGCTCCAGAGCGCGCGTGGCAAGTTTGACAGGAAAGCAAAACTTACAGTGAAAGTACCGCTTGAACAATACCCAAACTAGTAAAACCCAAATTATCTTTTTATACATTACATATATATATATATCCAAAATGGGCACCGCGCTTGAACTTTGCTCGAAGTCAAAATTACGTTCACACACTTTTCCTCTTTTTTCATGTTTGTGTATTCTCATCCCTGAGGTCTGTATGCTCACCACCAGTGGTATGCGTTAGGTTAACTAGGTTAGGTGCAAGGCATCGTAGGGTCCGCAGGGAATGGACAACAGAGCATGTCAAGTGGACGAGAAACGAATGGCGCAATATTCTTGTCTGACGAGTCCCGCTTTTCTGTTCATCCTGCTAATAGGCGTACTTTTATCTGGAGGGAACATTGCACTAGAAACACCCATGCGTTCGTGTCGGAAAATCTCAGATTTGGTGGTGGGGGAGGGATGGTCTATGTTGTTATCTCCATTGATGGGCGCACCGATCTCCACATCATTTCGAATGGAGCTCTGACTTGTCGTCGATATAGGGATGAGATTTTCAGACCTTTTGTGGTCCCTTATGCTGCAGCAATTGGAGATAAGTCATGCTAATGGACGACAACTGCAGGCCACACCTTGCACGCTTGGTAGATGACTTCTTTTTCGAGGAAGGAAAAGTGCGAATAGAATTCTCCAGACATGATCCCAATAGATCATGTTTTGGACAATCTAGGGAGACGAGTTGTTGGCCGCTTACCACACCCACACACTCTCCGAGAACTGGAAATAGCTCTTCTGGAGGAGTGCGACAGAATACTCCATCTCTTCATTAATAGCCTCATTGACTCCATGTCTCAAATGTTCTCTCTGCGTTAAACGTTGTTGGCAGTCCGAGGAAATCATACCCTTTATTAAGAACATTTTCTTTCAAGGAAAAATCATTTTTATTCGTTTTTCCCACATGCACAAATTATGTTTTTTTTTCTTTTGTACCCAAATTCTCAATAAAATGCATTATTTTCTACTAAGCATGTGTATTTTTTTTTCTCTTATAGATTACCACGTAGGTCGATTATATACCAATCATCTAAACAAATGCCCAGCCGACAGATCCATCCATAACCTGAATATCCTTTAAATATTTTGAGCAGTTTATTTAAACTTCGTCCACCTAAAATAAATAACTTCATGTCCAATTTTTACTATATATACTCAAATCTAATATCTTGCTTTTCTGGGAACGTGCGGAAACTTTTCGAATTCGAACGATTTCGTTTCGCTGGAAACATCCCGAGGAAATAATTTTATTTGCAAAAAAAAATTAAACTCGTCACGCACATGATGAACTTGTTTACTCTTTGAAATAAAATGGAGCTGAAACGAGCGAAAAATCGCTTAAAAAGGAGGGAACGGGTAGATTTTCAGATTTTTAAAGTAGCGCAGATTGTTCTTCATATTTTTATACATGATTATGAAAAATGTTATGCGAATCGTACAAACGGCTTAGATGTTACTAAGCTGTTTGAGCCTAACTTTGTAATCTTTTTGCAGTATTGGCGGAAAAAGTTTTATCTTGGAGCATTGTTAGAGAGTCAAAGATCAACGTAACTGCATCGTAGGATGATAGGCTTCAAATAATAACTTCTCATACAGCGCAGTGTACTGGGAATATTTTGAATGCTCCTGTAGAAAAGCTATAAATGCTACATAGACCATTTTCAATAGGGTAATAGGGTATAGGGTTTCAATAGGGAATTTCTTGCTCTTCTGCAAACGCGCAGAAACTTTTCGCATTCGAATGCTTTCGTTTTGTGTAGCCCCTCTTATATCAATGCGTCAAGTAGACGATTATTTTAACGGAAAAAAAAAATAAATAAAACTATTTTATCTGAAGAAAAACTTTTAAACGAAGCGACTTCCCTTCAAAGCTTGATGACCGGGGCTTCAAATATAACGTCATTCTCACTTGGAATAGCTAATTTTGCACGCAAATGATTAACTTTTTACACTCGGAAATAAAATGGAGCTGAAAATAGCAAAAAATCGCTTTAAAGTGAGGAAACAGAGCGCAGTTGTTTTCTACACTTTTATACATAATTATGAAACATTTCAGGCGGGTCATACAGATGGTGCTGATGTTATTTGATTTTTTCGTACTTAACTTTTTAATCTTTTTGGAGTAATGGAGGTAAAAGTTTTATATCGTGGAGAGTTGCCCGGAATGGTTACAGAGTGAGTCAGGGATCAGCGTAACTATGCAGTAGGATGCGTTTTCCAATAGTTTCCAGTTAATCCCGTGGTTCTTTCGCGGTTTTGCAAGTTTTACAAAGATGAGTTAGTTAAAAAATGTGTTATGACTTACGTAATTTTTGGAAGAGCATAGTCAATTTATAAATAGACTTTAATTACATGAAAGGCACTATGAAATTCCCATTTAAAATATTTTACGATTCCGACTTATTCATGATTGCTATCTTTCTATTTTTTTTCAGCTGGAAGACTACCGAGCTTCTTTCTTTCCGTATTCATGAAAAGTCGGGGTTTAACGTTAATAGAATATTCAACTGCATTTTCTTTTATATTTTTGATCCAGTTTCTCATGTCATTTGTCTCGGGTGTGATAGCTGACAAAATTGGAAATGGGAAGCCTCTCCTTCTGTTCCATGTTTTAGCAACAGTTGCTGTGTTGTTTGGACTGTTGTTGACGCCGAATGTAAATTCTGAGACTTGCCACGTGGAAAAAAGTCTCAACTTCTCTAACATTTCAAAAAGCAATGAAAATTGTATTTGCTTTCAGAATTTCACTCATAACAATAAGCAAAATAGTGAAGAGAAACGAACAAACTTGACTCTTCTGAAACGTTTCGGAATGTTTATTGATGCATACAGTCAAAATATTTCAAACACTTCGCTCGATTATGTGGATTCTAGTTCATGTAATGAAACTTGTGCAGCCCTGTGTGCAGTTCTGTCTGAAAATGTATGCGTTCAGACCAGAAGTAAACTCCTAGTCATTATTTATGCTATATGGATATTTTCTATATTTTCATTTCGCTCAACAGCATACCGTTTCATGGATTTCACGGCCTTGTGCTTGATATCAACTGGTAGCTCTCATTTTGGAAAGGAGCGTTTTTTCGCAATAGCTGGCGAAATTTTCGTTTCGATTTTCGTAATTTTCGTTTTGCATATCGATAAATCCCCTAATTCCAACTACGATTACGATGCAGTGCTTTGGTTCGCTGACGCAGTTTTGCTGTGTTCTTTCATTTTGATTTGTACTGTTAAAGTTCCAATACTTCCACCTGGACGGAACTTCCTGCAGAAAGCGTCCATATTTTCGAAAAATGTCGATTTTTGGGCGTTTGCATTCATCGTTCTCGTGGCCGGCAATGGGTTTTGCTTCAACTTAAATTTCCATTTCTTGTTACTGCAGAGCATGAAAGCACCGAAAGTCCTATTTGGAGTCATTTCCATTACTTTCGGCCTGTACGGAATACCGTTACTTCTGACATCTAGATGGTGGCTCAAGAAGTTTGGCACACATAAGATATTCGTTATGGCCCTTCTTTGTTATTCAGTTAATCATGCTTTATACTCGTTCCTTTACTATCCGTGGCTAGCATTACTAATTGAAACTACAAATGCATTCACTTTTCACCTTTTCTGGGTAGCTGTAGTTATTCACTGTCAAACCAGGGCACCACAGGGATTCGTTGCGACCATGATGGCAGTAGCCGGGGCTCTTCACTACGGAATTGGTAAGTTTATTTTAAAGATTAAAATGCATTTTATTTTCAACTAAGATTGGTCAATTGATGTAAGAAACTCTTTCTTTCATAGTTATGTATTGTTAAAAATTGGGAAAACAGGCAAATTTTTAGGTTTATAATGCAGTTAAGACTTTATACTCGGAATTGGAGAGTCATTGCTTTGAATTGTTCAACCATCAGAAAGCTGAATATTTATGAAGTTGTTCAGTTTTGAGATAGTAATATCTTGAGTATGATATGCAGGGCCTGCCCGACCATATATAGGCAAACTAGGCAACGACTTAGGGCGCCAAACCGTAGCATCAGCCAGGCAACAAACTTTTTTTTTGTGGGGAAAAAATTGTTCCCCCTGCTAGGCTCATTTTTCAGTATATCTCACTCCCCGAGTAGCAAACTACCCCCCTATAAAATGCGGAAAATTGCACGTGGGCTACATACAGTTTAGGCCGCTTTTAAAAGTCCTACCCTTTTCCCGCTTTCCAAAAGTCCCTTTTCTGTCTATTGACTGGATCGTTAACGAAGTTTTCCAAACCAAAATTTTAGGGCCAGTTCTCCCAGGTTAATAGGCTATAGCCAACAAGACAGTGACGTAACAGGGGCGTTCCGCCTGGGGCGCCAATAGCGGTTATGCCACTACAGCAAGAGATGCACAGGGGGAATAATGACGGTGCAATTTGACAACTTGACCGGATGACAACCATTGACTACTTAGCCACAGCAGGGTTAATGTGGTTATTAAGGAAGGCGGTCATGGCTAGGCGGCTCTTTTTTTGCGGGGGGGGGGGCGTTCAAAAAATTTTGTTTTAAAGGTGCGTGCCGTTAAAATCTTACGCTTAGAGTGCTAAATTTTCTCAGGCCGGCCCTGATCATATGTACAGTTGCGGGGGGGGGGGGGGTTCGCCCGCTTGCACTTTATTTGGCAGTCGTTCGTCGTACAGCAATGTTATATGTACCATTCGTTTGCAAATAATGTACACTTTAATTTACTATTAGTTTAATTTGCATAAGGGGCCGTCTTCTCATATTTCTGCATCAACTTCATTTTTCTCAATGGCAACACTCTATTTTGACTTTATTAAACGAATGAAAGCCTTCAAATTAACCTAAGTACAAATTTTCATCAATTTTCTATGATAACGTCCGGAGATATTGCGAATTCTTTTTTGCGCGATTTTAAGGGACTTTCTGAAAATTGAGAAACGCTATTTATAGGTTCCGAACTTTTCGTCTTTCATTAATTTCGCTCGCGAGAGTTAAAACAAATAAATATTATTGACAGGGAAAATACTGTTTCTAATCTTAAAGTTTTTTGTGCTGAGATTATCAGAGGTATAAATTCGAATATTTTTCAGTGGTCAAATGAACCGCGACTCCAAAACTTCCATATACATAATTGAAAAAAAAATGCTAAGCGACTCTCACGATTTTGAAAATATTTCTAATTTTAAAATTTTTATTGAGTATTTGGAAGTTCTCTTAGACAGGTGAAATGTTATCCAGGAGTCAGAATCTGTTATGGCCTTATCACACTAAAGGGAAAATCCGAGCAACTTCGCGCTGGACCAACTTTTCCGACGGATTTGAAGGCGTGGTTATCTTTAAGGGTTGCAAAAGTAAACAAATTCTCTCCGACGCCAAATAGTCATCGCATCGCTGATTTGGCGTGCAGGTTCTTATTTTACTTATCGTGCGTTAGTATATTTACAACGGATCGGCAGCAATTTCGGCAGCATCGGATGGGCAGCAATCTCTAATTCCAAAGTCCACTTGAACGCGGCCATAATTTTATTTACACGTGATTCTGACATCGAGCCAAGCTTCGAACATAGTAGCAGTCGCCATTGCTCGAAATTGCTTATGACGTAGCAGGACGAAGGACTCTGATTGGCCGAAATTTCGTCCGACTCGGATTTTTTCCTTCGGGAAGGAAAAAGTTGGAGTTCGCGGTCGTCAAGGTAACGGCGGAGAAAATCGGCCAGAAACTTGATTTGCAAGGAAAGTTGGTCGGATTTTTCTCAGTTTGATAGCCCTATTAGCTGCTCTTCGGACTACAAGCATGAGAGTTACTCAGTTACGGTCGAAAATGAAGAATGGTTCCATAATTGAAAATTTATTTATTTGAATTTTATGTAAAAAACGCAACTACTTTTGACCGACCCATTGATATAACTGTGTTTGTTATTCCACATTCTTCATTTGATATTATTGTCTGCAGTGTGCAATATTTTTATGAGGCTTTTGGGGGTATTTTAATTTACAGTCAAATGAAAATTTAGACAAAAAAATGGGATTTTGAATGTTCGATAAAATAGTGGAAAGTCCAAAGACCTGATGTTTCGGATATTAAAAAAGGTCAAATTCAGGCCTGGAATATTAACGATATTAGTTTTTGAGAAATAAGACGTAGTATTGGAAGACGTACAGCATCTAATACTATCTATGGAAAACATTTTATTTTATTTTTTTTTGGGGGGGGGGTAGTAGCGGACGCAAAATTAAGTGGCATATTAAAAAAAAAGAGGTATAAGAACATTTTTTTAATGTTCATCAAAAAATATGTTAGTCGATGTCCCCATTAATGTTTTATTGTCTCCCACGGGATTTTTAATCAGAGTGGATTTTATTTCTAGAAAACAAAAGAACGATTCCTCCTTGCCAAAAGAAGAATGATGGAAACTAATCTCATACCGCCTAAACTAAACTGAATTCAAATAATGAGCTAAAAAGAAAAAAAAAAACTTAGCTGTAGTAGCCTTATCTTTAAGGTGAATTCGCATATCATATGTTGCATCTATCTTAGAGAACAAAACTAATCCTTAAAAAGGAAAATAATATCTTTTTTGCTCTTCTTTCTTAATGAATTTTTTTTAAATTTTTAAATTCATTTATCTATTTATGTTTGAGTTCCCATTATATTTACACTGTTGTTCAGCGTATCGTTGTTTAAAATATAAATTCACAATTAAACTATTTCAAAGCTCGTTTCGAAGTAGGTTTTTATTATTTTAATTTATGTAAAATTAGATCCTTATGAATTAGAAAGTATAAAAACGCACATTAATAACATATGGACAGATAAGTAAAAGCTGTCTTTTATCAATTTGTTGTTGCATTAACGTCGAAGTTAGAATTTGAAATACTAAACACAATAAATTAAAAATAATGTGTAATTTGAAAACAGTTGCCAACGTAATATTTCGCAATGTAACTTGCCTTCATTTCATTACATTAATTTTCGATTTTCATTGAAAATAGCGAATTAAATTTTCGTTCAATATTAAAAAGTGCTGAGAATTACACAGCATACTCATAGAAGAAAGACTAAACTTAGCGTTGTAAACACAGCAAAACTGTAAAGGCTATTTTAAGCGGTCATTGCTTTATACTAAATAGTGCATGTAAAATTATTGATTCATTCATTCTTGGCATGTTTTTTTTTTTTTTTTTCTAACGCAGGTCGCAGTTCTGGCGTACTTATTGGAGGGATGTTGATTAATTATCTTGGACAGCGCACTGCCTACAGAGTTACGGCATCATTCTTTTTTCTGATAGCCATTTTGTATTCCATGTTTCTCTACATGAGAAGAAAATCTTGCGAAAAGGCCGTTGAAGTAAACGGTAATAAATATAAGTGTCGTCTTTTTTATTCCCCTTTAATCTGTTTTTCATATTTTTTTCAATTGTTTGCTATTACTTGCTTCAAGTAATAGCAGTTTGTTATGTTGTGAAGTTTGTTATGTGTCACCGTAAATTGTTTCAAGTTCCTACCACAATTAGTTTATTTGTGTTTAGGTTCGAAAATTAGATGATTTTTGAATTCAGTTTTTTATTTTGATAACAATAATAATATTATAAACACAAGAGTACGGAACTATAATGCTGATTTCAGTTTTTTCTATCCATGATAATAACAAGTGAATTATTGCGTTAGAACTGAATTACATAATTTTGAGTTGCACCTTTTTGCTTACTTATACTGTAATACGATAATAGAACTCGAGAAGAAAGAAAAACTACAAAATAACTACTACAGAAAGAAAAACTACAGAAGAAAATAAATAATGCCGAACACATTGATTACAAAACACTTTAGAGCATGGTATTTTAAGCCCAAACTTGGCGATGCACTTTAGTCAAACTTGGCAAGATTTTGGGAATGACTTCAGAAAAGCTGCATATCCTTGTTACTGTAATTTTGCGCTTGAAGTGGATCCATGCCAAAGGTGACCATACGTCCCGTTTTGAACGGGACAGTCCCGTTTTTAGGTGACTTGTCCCGTTGTCCCCAAGCACAGCTTCGGGACATCGTAATTTCCCGTTTTCACAAGATGCCCCCTGCAATGTCCCGTTTTTAGAAAGAGAGCAACCCATGGTCACGATTTCAATAAAGACCGCTAAAAATCTAAAATCATCCAAAGGCAATGTCTGTTAAAAAAAAAAAAAAAAAAAAAAAAAAAAAAAAAAAAACCTGTCTTCCCTCCCTCCCCTCTCGAGACGCAAAGAAAACGCAGGAGGAGGGGGATTGTTTTTGAGTTTGTTCTTTTAATGTTCTTTTTTTGTCAAGTATTTTTATTTATTTAATTTTTATTTCTTTTTTTAAAGTCAGTTCCTCTTTCGCTTTTTCCTCCCGCTCCCCCGATCTCCACTTTATTTTCCGTTTTCAGTCTGATTTTCTAAGAATTTTTTTCCTTCCGAAATGGCAACTTTTTCTGTGTGTCCTTTTTTATCCATTTCTCCCTTCCCTACCTCCCTGCTTTGTGTCGGAGGGCTTTTTTGAACTCGAAGAAGGGCGTACCCCTTGCCGAAACGTACATCTTGCACTATTTTTTATAGTACATGTGTGTGTTAGAAAAGAGTTTTTTCCATTTTATTTTGATGCTAGCTGCTAACCGCGACTTCGTCCGCGTCGGCCTTAGAGTTAGGTCCCAAAATAAATGAAGCATGTGTGAATAACACATATGTTTGCGACTAAAGAAACTGCATTTAAATATTATTTGCTTTTTACTTATTTCATATGAAGTATAATGCATGGTAGTATACTTCATTTAAAATAAGAGAGTAGGCAGAATTACTAAATTTAGATTTTTTTTCAGGCATTTGGCGAATACAGTTACGACAGTATTTGCTAACTGTTTTTGTTGTTCTTGTGAAAGAAATATTTATGCTATAGCATGAAATTTAGCCTACGTCAATCAGGAATAGTGCAGCTTTCTATTAGCGAAAAAGTTTTAGAATCGGTTCTATAGTTACAGAGATACCCAGAGAGCGTAATGTATTAGAATTATTTTGAGTGTTCATGTAAAGGAACTATTTGCACTACATGCATGAATTTTAGCCTTTAATACTCAAGAATAGTGTAGCTTACTAACAGTGAATAAGTTTTGGAATCGGTTCAGTACTTACAGAGATACACATAGAGTGTAATGTAATTCTTATGAGTATCCCTGTAAAAGAACTATTTGTGATATATGCATAAAAGGTAGCCTATAACACTCAGGGTCCCACCAGTGTCTAAGAAGTTCTACTCTCAAATCTGGAAGGCTGGAAGTGCCAGGTTCAATCCCTGGTCGAGCCTGTCGACCTAGCCGCTCGCAGTTTTTCGCGGTTTTCTCCAAAACCTCGCGTAAATACGGGCTAGGATCCCTTAGAAAGTTCCTACAGAGGAATAACCCATATAGGCCTAGGACCCTAGTGCAGTCAATCGGTTTTAATCCACAAACAAACAAACAATAATACTCAGGAATAGTGTAACTAAGTTTTAAATTCGGTTTAGTAGCTATAATTCCATAGAGCGCAATACATTAGAATTATTTTAAATGTTTTTGTAAAAGAATTATTTATGCTATATGCTTGAAAGGTTGCCTGTATGTTAATCCAGGGCATAAGCTATCTTCATTACGAATTTTTCCAAATCCGTTCAGCAATTTGTGTGTGATTCAGTCAAAAACATCTAAATACACAAACGTACCACATTTTTTAATGACTATGTCATTTTATCTCTCAAATCCCTTATTGAAAAATGTGTCCTAAAAATGCGACTTAATAAAGCGACATAATTTTACATGTATTTAAATACTATTAGTTCACAACAGCTTTAATATCGCGATTAAAGCAATCTTTAGTCTCGATATTGTTACACTATTTCGTAAGCTGTAGAATATGCTCCACATGTATTTTTTACATATATTCAAATATTATTACAACAGCTTTAATCTATTGTTACAATATTTCGTAAGCTGTAGAATATGCACCACATGTATTTTTCTATAAATAGGTTACACTCATAAAAATTTCAACATAGGGTTACCAGGCGAAATACGCGATAGATGAGCGATAAAATGACAAGTCAATTAATATAGTTTTAATATGGCAATAATAAAACTAAAAAATTAGGGGGGAATAATTCCGTAAGCGGGGGCATGTTTAGTTGGCCACTTTTTTTGTTGCCAACGTCTAACCCATTAAGGTTGCCGTTAAAACAGTTCTCTATATAGTCTAAGCACAATCCTTGCAGATTGGCGTATTTAGCAACGCGAAAAAGCTTTGGCGACATCTGGCTTGGCGACCTGCCCCCGCTTACGGAATTATTCCCTTAGGGGGATTCAGGGGGATCTCCCCCTGACGAGGCTCGAACAGCCGAGTTTTTATATTATTGGTAGGATTTGGAAATTTGTGAAGAAACACATTTGGACTTTTCTTTCTAATGCTATTTAATTTGGCGTAAAATCAACATAATTTCCATACCATTTCATGTTTTTCAAATGCATGTTTATCTGAAAATAGAATTTCAGCTTTATTTCAAAAGCATAAATCATTTTGTGCGGGCGATAAAACGGTTTTTAATTAATAATTAGAAAAGTATTTAAAATTTCAACATTCTGAGCCTCAGGTGCACAATCATGGGCTTCTATGCTCAAATTTTCAAAGCTCTGCTTTCTGTAGATTTGTCTGGAGAACATTCATTTTTATTATTATTGATAGATAGATTTGGCATAAAACTGGCATAATTTCCGTGGAATTTAATGTTTTTCAGATGCACGCACGCGCTTCTTTATTGAATCAATAGCATTCTTGTTAGCTCAAAACATGAATCATTTGATTGATATGGGCGAAACTCGCCAAGCATGGCAACGTAAAAACGGTTTTTAATTAATAATTAAAAAAGTAATTAAAAATCTAAAATTCTAAGTAGCCTATAACCATCTCCAGGGTCCCATCTATATCTAAACCAAAATGCATCCTAATCGATTCAGCGGTTTAGGCGTGAAAGCGTCATAAACAAACAAACCAACTCACTTTCGCATTTATAATATTAGTTAGGATTAACATTAACACCAGCTTTTATGCGCGTTTTCTTAACAACTCAAAGATACCCAGACCTGTCCATTCAGTCTCCCTACATTATTTCCTTTAAAACAGGAGATGTCCCGTTTTGAGGAAGAAAATAAATATACTATTGCCAAAAAAGTAGTCGATGTCCCGTTTTGAAGGAAAAAATAAATGGTCACGTTATCCATGCCTCTAGTTTGCCGCTGACCGCATTACATTAGAATTGTCTGAATTCTTCTGTAGAAGTTGCAACTGAATTCTCTCTGTCTGAACTCATATGGTTGGTTCGTATAGATAGTTCTTGACTTACAACAAATTTTATGATTGACAGCTGAGAACACATTACTATATTAGTGTCACGAATTTTCGCTATGGAAGATCCAGAAATTCAGTGTATTTTATTTTTAATTGCTTTACATTTTTAAGAGCAAACTATCATCTCTAAAACTAGCGAAAGGTTATTTTACGTTCTCTGAACTACTTTTTCAGTAAGTGTACATGTACAGGCGTATTTTATATCATAAGATATTATATCCATTATCTACTGACCCTAAGCCTATATTCCTTGTGAGACATACAATTGTGCTTCTAATAGATTGTATAACGCTGGGTGCCCTCACTGTGAGGCTAAAAATTGCTGAAATCTTTACTGTCAGTAGCAAAAATTCACAAGCAGTACTTAATTTCTCAATTTTGAACTATAAAGAACTAGCTGGGGCACCCGTTCTTCGCATGGAATGGATATTGTAAAATCAACAAATATAAATATAAAATAAGTAAATAAATATTAAACATACGTTTGTTATATATTTAATCGTCTAAAAAAATCTGTTTTACAGTATTCGCTGGTTATATATTTACAGTTGGTTATATATTTAATCGCATACAAAATCTGTTTTACACTATTCGTCAGGCATATTCTAACTAAACTTGATTTTTTTAAATAATGTTAGGAATGTGCATCATATTCCCCGCGTATTTGCCTTCTTGTTCTTCAAAATTGAAATCTACGTTAAAATCGCCTACTAAAACAGTTTTAAAATCATCGTCAGGAATATTCTAACTATACTTCACCTTTATTTACACGAATATAGACACCAATATTGCAATTAAATAAGCAGTAACGTTAAGCAATTTCTCGACAAAGATGTTTGTATTGTGGGATTATGGCCAATTAGCTAAACGTTGGCTCTAGGCCGGGGAGTGGGTTGCCTCATATGGGGTCTTTCTGAGGTCCTAACCCGTACTTATGCTAAGTTTCGGAGAAAACTACGGTTAGGTTGGCGGAAGCGATTTTGTTTTGAACCAAGCATCTTACGTCTCCCAGTTCAGCGTGCTAAGCGCTCAGCCACTGGTGGAGCACTCGACAATGATGAAAGATATTGTTTCGAGGACTCATATCTTCTATGCCAAACTTCGCAAACCTTGGAGGCTTTTCACATTTAATCTGCAACCCTGAAAATATGATTCGCTCTTCACCAGGTAGACAAAATCCTTTGTCAGGAATTAACAGCACTAAAAAGCTAAAAAATCTGGAGTGACTCCACTCGACTTTCCGAACACTTACGATTAAGATCATTACCAAGCACTTAAATAAATTTTAATCGATGAATAATTCAAGCGTATACCAAATTGAAACTCAATCGAATGCACCGTTTAAACGCTTGCGCACTTTCAAGAATTTCTCCCCATATGTCATTATGCCATAACATAAAAGAAAGTTTTGTCGTAGCCCTGTAGGAGAACTATAAGACCTATACACACCAAAATCAATACCAGTCTTAGGATGGTGGTTTATAACATGTATACTGAATTTGAGCTCAATCGAATGTATCGTTTAAACGCTAGCGCACTTTCAAGAAATTCCCCCCATAGGCCATAATGTAAAAGAAATCTTTGTCGTAGCCCTGTAGAAAAACTATAAGTCCTATACACACCAAAATCAATACCGGTCTTGCAACGGTGGTTTATAACATGTATACCCAATTTGAGCTCAATCGAATTTACCGTTTAAACGCTAGCGCACTTTCAAGAAATTCCCCCCATAGGCCATAATGTAAAAGAAATCTTTGTCGTAGCCCTGTAGAAAAACTATAAGTCCTATACACACCAAAATCAATACCGGTCTTGCAACGGTGGTTTATAACATATATACCCAATTTGAGCTCAATCGAATGCTCCGTTCAGGAGCTATCGTGTTCACTCACATACACACAAACACACATACACACACACACACATACACACACACACACACATACACACATACATACATACATCTCGTAAAATTAGCATAAATGGATTCAGAAGCCCTCAAAACGTGTAAAAACACCAAAATCTCGAAGTCGAATTTTTTCATGATTACAATACTTTCCTTACATGGTACATGTTCGGAAAGTAAAAATACGTGAAAAACACCTTTTTTGGCAACTATCCTTTATTAAGGTTGATTTAAAAAAAAAAAAACATTGAAAAATACTTTTATGAATTAGTGCTCGTTACATTTTAATGCAAGATTTTTATGGCTATCTTCATTTCCCTTCGATATATGAAGACAAATATGAAAGTAACGTTTTGACCCTCACGCCAGTTTGGACACGAACTTTAAAAAAACCCGAAAGTGATTGTTATGCAGTCCTGTTCGCTCCATTTTAAAGCAAGAATTTTATGGCTATCTATATCCCTTTTAGATATCATGACAAATTTGGAAACAACGGTTAGACCCTCCTTATCCCCGTTTTGATGAGAATTCTAGAAAATCCTGGAAAAGATTTTAAGGCATTTGTGTTCACTATATTTTGAAGCAAGAATTTTAAGCTATCTCGTCTTCCTCTGATACATGAAGGGAAAGGTGAAAAGAACGTCAAAAAACGTTTCGGCCCCTTACACTTGTTTCGGTGCGAATTCTAAACAGCCTGAAAATTATTCTGAGGCATTCGCTTTCGCTACATTCTAAGCAATTTTTATGGCTATTCCAGTTCCCTTTGATATATGATGGCAAATTCGAAAATAACGTTTTGGCCCCTTATCTCCGTTTTGATGTGCATTCTAAAGAATCCTGAAAATGAATTTTAAGCATTTGTGTTCACTATACTTTTAAGCCGGAATTTTACGGCTATTTCTTTTTTCCTCTGATATATGAAGGGAAATTTGAAAAGAAGGTTTTGGACCCTTACCCCACTTTGGGTAAGAATTAAAAAAAAACGAAAATTATTTTTAGGTATTGCTGTTAGTTGCATTTTAAAGCAAGAATTTTATGGCTGTCACTTTTTTCCTCTGAGATATGAAGGGAAATATGGAAAGAATGTTAAAGAACGTTTTGGCCCCTTACGCCCGTTAGGGTTCGAATACTAAAAAACTCTGGAATTAATTTTCAGATATTTGTGTTAGCTGTATTTTAAAGCAACAATTATATGGCTGTCCCTTTTTTCCTCTGAGATATGAAGGGAAATGTGAAAAGAACGTTAAAGTACGTTTTGGCCTTTTAAGTTCGTTTGGGTGCGAATTCTAAAAAATCCTGAAAGTGACTTTTAGGGATTTCTATTAGTCATATTTTAAAGCAAGAATTTCACGGCTAGCTCTTTTACCCCTTGATATACGAAGGGGAGCGTGAAAAGAACGTTTTGGGTAGCCACCCCCGTCTGGGTTCGAATTTTTAAAATCTCTTCTTAAATGACGCCTTGGGCACAAAAGCTATGAGCTCCTAACATTTCATGTATGTATCTCCGGTAGATTTGGCTGGGCGATCATCATCAGTCAGTCAGTCAGTCAGGACATCTTCCTTTATATAGAGAGATAAATACGATTTCTATAAAATACTTAATTGTGATAAAAACACACAAGAATCCTATGCTTTTTAGAACGTTATTTCCAATACAAGTTACCTATTACGGGGATGATAGAGCTAAAATGACTGCGCTTCAAAGGTTTAATTAGTTGCGTAATACTAAATTGACTCGTTTTTCAAGTTTCTTTTTTAAGAGCGAAATCTAATTCTCGGAAAAGTGATCAATCTACATGGCATTACAGATATGTTTTTTTGTCATCAAATTACATCTTCAGTAAGAAGTATTATTTGCCCGAAATTTCGAATAAAAACTAAAATTGAAACTAATTTTAATAAGTTTAAAATGATCTTTGTCAGAAAATGCCACTTACAATAAAAACTTAATAGGCCACAAAATATAAGTTGAAAGCACTCAAAGGGACGTCCTCTGGGGCTGCTAATGGGACGCAAATTCAGTATAAATGCAGCACGTAGCTCATTTCGCTAGCGTCGTTCGGCAAGTGACGCTGAGCCCACTACAAGAAGGTAGCTGCATCTAGGATTCTTCCACCAGCCCCACTCAATCAATAACTACATCTAGGAAAGGAAATCATCCAGATTTTTTTTTTGTTTAGATAGGATTCAAAAAAAAGGAAAAGGTAAGTTTTATCACAAAAAGCAATTAAACTCAGATTTAATTGGCAAAATCTGAATTACAAAGAGTCCCAGCCTTCGTGACCAACCGCTTGGCCACTTTCCTGTGTAGGATCGTTCAACCAATTTAAATTGCAATTTTCTGGCAAAATTGTCAGAATGGGGATTTTAATTGTATTTTTTCGTGAGCTTGCCAACAAAGTGAAGTCGATCTTATAATTTAATCTTTGCCATCATAGCCACTTATAAAATACCGTTTCAGGCTGAATATAACGCAATCCCGAAATATTTCATCAAAATAATTTTAAAAATCCTATATTTAAAGCTCGAATTTAGTGCGATTCGGGTGTTTTACGGAAAATCATCAGTCAATAAACATCGCGTAATATTCGTGCTAATACGATAACCTACTCTGTTACCAACTTCACTGTAATTCTGATTGTCTACTATTCTTGCAATCTACATGACGTACATACTGAAAACAAATGATAATGAGTATTAAATATGTGGTCTATATCACAATTCTGCCGCAGTATTTTCGAGAAATGAAAGTTTGTCAATTTTCCCTGAAAGTTCAATGCTCTCGGTGTGTTCTCTGCACGTTAAGAGGCCTCTGTAGTCGGCTTGCGGAGATTTAAGTCCCAATACTTTGCTATGGAGAAAAGTGCCTTAACGCCTAATCATTTTTCTCAGTAAGTATTAGGTATTTTTAAATGAAATTTTCCTGTATGAATCTTGAGAACCATTCGCATGGATTGCAGTCTTAAAAGTAACATAAATTCTAGACTGCAATAAAATCTCTTTCGGCTAAATTAATTCAAATCTGATTCGTGCAATCCTTGCAAATAGTTGTCAAGATTCACACAGGAAAATTTCATTTAAAAATACCTAATACTTTCTGAGAAAAATGATTAGGCGTTAAGGCACCTTTCTCCATAGCAAAGCATTGGGACTTGAATCTCCGCAAGCCAACTACAGAGGACTCTTAATGAAGTTCAGAGAACATTATTGCACCGCGTAAGGGGCGGTGGTGATCCAGGATGCTTGGAACATTCCCCACCCTCCAAAATTTCGATTTTTGTTGTTAAAATAATAAAGATGAAGTATTTTTGCGAAAAAAAAATTTTTTTTCTATACTATTTGGACCTTGCCAGAAATTTTTCCTTGGATGTAGGAAAACTGACTGGTACTCGAATACCTTTTTCAGAGTATGTGCCGGTACATTTCAAAAATTCATCAAAGAGCGATATTGCAGTGCGATTTTTCGGTTCGTCTTACCTTCACCATATCCAAAATATTGTATTATAAAAATCTTGTAGACTACCAACACTGTTTATCGCCTTTTCGCTGTTTTAGTGCTATCTGTAAGAGAGATTTTTTCGCTGTGTTGCACAAGTATAAATGTTTAACCTGATAGTTGTTGACTGTAGATTGGGGCGAAAATGGAAGAAACAAGCGTTTTTTCAATGTTTATCACGCAGTTTTGAAGAAAGTGTAGTAAAATATTTATAGATTATTTTACGTAAGATACTTTTAACGGTTAGATAATTTATGTTTTTTTTTCTGTGAATTTTTATTTTCAGATAATTTAGAGAAACCTTAGTGAAAGTGACAGACATGGGCTTGTCTATAAGCATAGGAGAAAAATGAAGAGTATAATATATGTATTTCAAATACCTCCTTATAAAAGTGAGAGGAGGTTCTAAAATAATTATTTGCTTTCTTATATGTTATAAATTATGTTTATGTGAAACAATACTTCTATTATTAGCTGGTGTTTTTAATAAAAACTATTGAACTTGTTGCTTTTCTTGCGTCATATTAATTCCTCTTAATTTAACGTATGCATATGATATAACCACTACAACACATAAAACATGTGGTGCACACAATGCACAGCAAGGCAGTGAAAAGAGGTGCTTTTAAATTAAATTAAATAACTTTGCATAAAACACACATGCCCCCTGTTTCTGTGTCTTTGTATTTCTGTGAATGGCACTCTACAACTGTGTATGATACAAAGTTACTTTAATTAATTGGCAATACTTTTTGATTGTATTTTGTGTAAGGTAATAGCGTTTTACATTCTGCTATTAAGTGCTGATGATCGATTTTGTTTTCATTAAAGAAGAAAATGTTTGAAGTTGATCATTGTCATAATCAGTATTTTGGTACACAAGTGGCCTAAAGCCAAATTGCTAGTTGAATATATGGCTGAGATTTAACTAAACTTCAAGACTGTAATGTAAAGTAGACAGTATTTTAGAAATACTTAATTCAGAGAAGAATATGATTGGCCAATTTTTCAAATTAAGTGAAATACATATAAAGAAATATTTTTTCAGAGCCACGTGGGATCAGGAATGGAAGTACAAAATGAAAAATAGGGAAATGCTAAAGAAATGACAAATAAGAAAGAACTTTTTTTTTCTACATATTATTAGAGTGAGCGGTAAAATGTCCTATCAAGGTCTAGTAAGTGATTAGCGTACCCATTCGAAGATTCTAAATGCATCACGAGCATTTGCAACAGAATGTATAATTTCTGAAATGAAGTTGCCAGCAATGCCAATTGAAAAAGATATTGAAAACTTTGTAAAATAACACACATAAAAAGTACTTATCAAGCTATACACAGACTGGGACTGTGTATTTACTTCTGCTGTTGAAGAAGATCGAAATTCTTTCGATGTAAACACGTGTATAGTTGGTTAAGTATCTTTTATGTCTGTTATTTTACAAAGTTTTAATTATTTTATCTTTTAAACAACAGTTTCTTTAGAGTGTTTTTCGTTAAAGCCAATTAAAGCTTCTTCAAAAAACGACTTGAGGTGCCCCCACGAAAAAGTGGAATTGAAATTTTTGAGGAATAATGATTCATTTCATCAGGAGCATACTTAAAAAAAATATTCCTTTTTCAAAATCTGATTTTTTAGTTGTACGATGAATCTGTTTAACCCCGTACATTGTACATCAATTTTTAACAATATAACAATGCTGAAAAAATTGTTACGTTGTCAACATGTAACAAAGTAACAATTGACAACAAAACTTGTCAATTGTTATATCTTACAACAATTGTAACAATGTTTTACAATACTTGTAAAACAGTATACAACAATTTTTTAGCTGTACGCTGAATCTATTTAAACTTGTTATACATCTTAAACAGAGAGAAGAAGGAAAAAAAGAAATAAGAAAGAAAGAAAGAAGAAGGAAAAAGAAAACTGCTCTAACTAAATAGACAGCGATGAATATATGCATAGTGGTTTCACCTACGGTAACGTGAACGTATATGACCGAACATTGCAAGGCATCTGAACGTATAAAAAATACGCTGTTTCCTTAATTTGTAAAATAGACATTTTGCGTAACGTTTACAATTCTTTTCACTTATCTCACGGCATGTTACGTGCCATCTATTAACTGAATAGGAAAACATTATTTTATTATTTTTATATGCAAATTAGCAAGAACTTCTAAAATTAATTAAATTAATATATTGTGTTTACTAAGACTAAAATACCCCTTATTATTCTTATTTTATATGCAATTTCATCATTACTTATTACTTTATTTTATTTCTTGAAACTGCTTTTTTCCCCTTTCTTTCCGTAGTGTTAAGAGAGTAAGATATAAAATTTCATCCAAAAAATTGTTAAAAGTAATTGAAGCCTCATAAAATATTTATAAATATACTAAACAAATCGTGATCATCCAACTAAATGTAAACAAACTTGGATTTTTTCAAATTTTCTTATAATTATTTACGAAGTTTTATTAATTTTAAAAATTCCTATCGTTAAAAATTTAACCACATTCCGCAAAAGGAATCAAAATACAGAAAAATATTCAAGAAGAAAATGTATAAAAAAAAATTTGTTTAAAATATTTGTTTTAATTAAAATTTGTTTTAATTAAAAAAACTTATTAAAATTTGTTTTAATGTTGTTTCAAAAATTAAATTAAAATTGACTTTTCATTTCTGGTTGAGACTTAGCAAAATACTAACTTAATAGAGAATATCTATCATGTCTTTTTTTTCCCTCTAAACAAAACGATATAATACTTTTTTAATTGTGATGGACTAGAAAGGATTTTAAATCTAGCTCGAAAACTTGTACATTTTTCTTTTCCCTCAATCAACAGCTTGGTAGGTTTAACAAAATTACAAATTTACTTGCAAAATTTTAAAATCAAAATTATGATGCCGTTTCTATTTCAGGTAGACGTGGCAAAATTACACAAACAAACTTTTTAAAATAAGATGGTTAAAATCGATATTTTACTTGGTAGTTTCAGGATCTTTACCCACTACCCCCTAAAATAGTCTTATCAGTGGCCCTGATGTTATTTTTGTTTTTGTTCACTTAAAATAAAATTTTAAAAATACTAATTTCATGTACCATTTTGAGCAATAAAGCTACCGTAGTAACAAAACTTGCTCATTTCCATAATCAGACAGAAACCGAAGTAATTTCTGTTAATCTTAGACTGGGAAAATGAATACTACATAAATAGAAAACAATAGCTTACTGGTGCTCTAAAAATACTCGGATTTTTAATGCTTTCCCACTTATTTTGCATTTTTCTCTCCGCAAATGTGACAACATTCCAAGGAAACCCATTATTTGTAGTAAGACTGACATATCCGCCGGAGCAAAACATAAGCGTGTACGTTAGCCTATTAGTAGAGACAACGACCGATATTGTCTTAAAAACCCGGAATCGTTTTGAAAGCTTTAGCCACGTTGATGATACCTATTCTTAATATTAATCCATATAGTCAAAATGTTTATATTTTTATGTGGGAAAGGATATTCGAAAATTTCACTGTTACTTCAACACTACTTCCAAAGTAATTATTAAGACGTACATGAAGACGAAATTTTCGATACCGTATTGCTATGCGATTCTGGGGCCTTAGCACGATCTTCTCGGAAACCTTTCCGAAGCGGAAAAACAACCCTTTTCTCACTCATGACGTCACATTCCGAAAAGGCGTCAATTTGGTCTACCATGATGCTCTCGGGAACGTTCCGATATCGGAAACCCTGTCGGAAATTCCACTTTTTTTTCCCGGCACGGTAAACGCGAGTGAGAAGCTCTTTCCACTTCGGATACAAGTCAGCGTGCGTGGTTATTTGTTCTGATGGTAGTTGTTTATATCAAAATAATGACTCGGTTTTAATTGTAGCAACTGTTGCACAACAATAAGATGCTAGAAGGGTTCATAGGAATCGAAATTCGATTCCTAGGTGTAAATCCTTCGAATTAAGCGACGACGAATTTATAAACAATTTTCGGTTGAATAAATCATTAGCATTCCAACTGATTCAAGAGTTTAAAAAATATTTAGAGCCTAGAACAATTAGAATATAATAATGCTAATTTTGAATGATATTTAAAATTTATAAAATAACAGTCTGCTTATCTTTTGCCAAGCTTTCACATTTTTAATAAAACCTCCACTGCTGTTTAATTTATGTGCTAGAGATTTCAAATCCTCATTTCGTTTGCTGCGCTCTATAAAAACTGGAAAAGTTGTTTTCATTTAAGTAATGATTTTCTTCCAGTGCTTGGACGATAATTTCAATCTGATTTGTTTTTACTCAAATATTACCTTTTTTATTTTATAAGGAGGAGGCACGGCTTCAGGAAAATGCGGATTTCAATGATCTTTGGCATAATGGTAGTATACCATGTGAATATACTGAGTGTGAAATAAAGTTTATAAAAGGTATTGAAAAACTGTCAGCACTTCATCAGAGGGTCGTTAAATCGGAAGGGTCGTAAAATTGTGAGTTGACTGTATATTTATTTATATATTTTTAAAATTTTATTTCTGCTATTCAAAGAATATATTTTTACAATTGATGATGCTTAAAAAATTAATACTCTTGCTGTTGCATCACGAACGGGTGAAAATTAGGGGAAAAATAGTCTTTCTGACAAAAATTAATGTACCTTAAAGAAATATTGAGTTTTGTGGGTGTTAAAAGTGATTTATTTTGAAAGTGTAAAATTCTGATTCCACAAAGTAAAGATTTTACAAAAAAAAATAAAATTTAAATAATAATATAAAATCAATAAACAGGAAGTAAAAAAAATGATAAATAAATGAATAAATGAAAAAGTAAATAAATATTTACTTTACTAAAAAATGAATTAATTACCAGGATTCGCGTATTTAAAAAAAAAAAAATGTGCAGGAAAATATTGCGCAGCACGAGGTTCGATCATATAACGCCCTAGTAATAGTCCCCTCCCCGTCTTACCGATTCAGCCACCGAAGCGCAACTAACTTTGCACGCAACTTACAATTAAAGTTTTGGTAAAGCGGTTCGAAAATCGATATTAATTTTTTTTGACTGTATTTGAGTACTGTGCATTAGTATCAAAGATTTAGTATCTTACACGTTGTATATTCACATGGTATAACACAGCCAGAGATCGACTAACAAAATAAGACAAGACATGGTACCTATTTAAGTACTATGTCATAAACTACGTGCTCGAATGCGGCAAAGAGTGCCTTGTTTTGATTGGTTGATAGCGTCCCCTTCCGATACTTTCGGAAGAGGCATAAAAATTCTCACTTCCCTTAGTCGAAACCATGGTGGTAGAGTCAAAATGAGGATATCGGATATTTATCCGAAGATTTTCAGTATCCGTGAGTGAGAACTATCCGTGACGGATGCTTTCCGATAAGATCGTGCTAGAGCTCCAGAACTGCCTTTGTCTCCTGTACCAACCTTTACATTTTTTTACATATACAGCTTAGGACCACCCTGTATATGTTGAGTAATTTGATTATTTATTTCCCAGTAATCTTGCGCATTTACATAGTGGAGCAGCGGAGGATACCAGAAAACCCGAGGCTCAAGGGGGCCCCCGAAGAGTTAGGGGTCCCAAAACCTCTAAAGTAGTTAAATGTGGTTTTTAGGCAAGCAAGCCTAATTTTCAAATATCACATATTCTAATATTCTATTCCCTCTAAATTCCTCAGTACCGGGCCCTTTTTCAATCTCTAGTCGAGGGCCCCCCAAGGAGCCAGTCCGACCCTGGGCGACAGCAAGCAGAATGTATATGAAACTACCTAGAGCCACAGCCATATTTATTGTGTTTTAACAAATTTTATTAAATTACTATCGGCTACCCGCGACTTCGATCGCGTCGGCTTTAGAATTAGGTCCCGAGAGAAACCAAGCATGTGTGAATTACAAATATGTTTGCGACTAAAGAAACTGCATTTCAATATTATTTGTTTTTTACTTATTTTAAATGAAGTATAATCCATGGTAGTATACTTCATTTAAAATAAGAGAGTATGCAGAATTACTAAATTTAGATTTTTTTCAGGCATTTGGCGAATAGAGACAGTTACGACAGTATTTGCGAACTGTATTGAGTGTTCTTGTAAAAGAAATATTTAGGCTATATGCATGGATTTTAGCCTATGTTAATCAGGAATAGTGCAGCTTTCTATTAGCGAAAATGTTTTAGAATCGGTTCTGTAGTTAGAGATGCCCATAGAGCGTAATGTATTAGAATTATTTTTTGAGTGTTCCTGTAAAGGAACTATTTGCACTACATGCATGAATTTTAGCCTATAATACTCTAGAATAGTGTAGCTTACTATCAGTGAAAAAAGTTTTGGAATCGGTTAAGTACTTACAGAGATACACATAGAGCGTAATGTAATTCTTATGAGTATTCCTGTAAAAGAACTATTTGTGATATATGCATAAAAGGTAGTCTGTAACACTCAGGGTCCCCCCCGTGTCTTAGAGGTTCTGCTCTCAAAACTGGAAGGCGGGAGGTGCCAAGTTCAAACTCCGGTCGCGCCTGTCGACCTAGCCGCTCGCAGTTTTCCGTGTTTTTTCCCAAAACCTCGCGAAAATACGGGCTAGGATCCCTTAGAAAATTCCACACAGAGGAATTCCCTATATATGCCTAGTACAATATAGGCCTAGGACTTTCAATCAGTGAAAAAAGTTTTAAAATCGGTTTAGTAGCTACAAAATTTCCATAGAGCGCAATGCATTAGCATTATTTTGAGTGTCTTTGTAAAAGAATTATTTATGCTATATGCTTGAAAGGTTGCCTGTATGTTAATACAGGGCATAAGCTATCTTAATTACAAATTTTTCCAACCATTTTTGTGTGATTCAGTCAAAAACATCCAAACACACAAACGTACACATTTATATTATTGGTAGGATTTGGAAATTTATGAACTTTAAGAAACACATCTGGACTTTTCTTGGTACTTATCCGTACTGGTACTTGGTTATTATCCCGGCGGTCATTCCAGCCAAACTGTTTTTTCGTCAAATGAGTTGCCAAACTGTTGCCAATCGTATTCAAAACCATTAATAATTTCATGTGCCCGGCATTTATCTCGGAAAAAAATCGCTCGTCTTAGCGGACCGCCGGGATAATACGTAAGTACACTTTTTCTTTATTTACTAGGGGCCAAGGCCCCCAGACTCGCTACGCTCGCTTTTCATATGAGGCATTCGGCCCCTAATCGGGCTTATTCGTAAAAAAGACATAATTTCAACAGAGAAAACCCGAAGATTGGATCAGATAGAATGTTACTGAGCTAAGCTACACATTGCTTAGTTCTTGCATCTTCATTGGTACATAAAAATTTAAACTTCACTCTACAGTAGACCCCCTACCCCTCATAACACGGAAGATATTTTGTTATGGGAATCCGTGTTGTACGGGTCCTGAGCTATACTCCACCTGGAGTGCGGATTCCGCTTATAATCGCTGGAAAAATTATTTGTACTCCTCAGAAACACAATGATATTTAATGTTGCCATTCAAAGGTTATACTAATTAGGAGCTAAAGCGTAATAAAATAAGAACATATGTTTCAGCTGTATTTTTAATAATGTAAAACCTATTGGACACCTTGCGAATTTGCCACCCATGGCGATTTTTCATTATTTGGCGACTTGCGTACATGTAAAGTTAATAAAAGCTACGGAACAGATAGAATAGCCTGCCACCAATGGCGACTTTTCATTATTTGGCGATTTACACATACTCACAACCTATATTTACTGTTCATTTAAGGTTACCGGAAAACTGTTATCCATACTTTCATTTACATAATCGTTTGCAGATTGGCGTACTTAACACCACGAATTATACCATCTCGTCGCGCTAGCAAATATCCAAAGTGTACTATAACTGCTATAATGGCATAGTTAACGCCAAATATTTCTACTGGTAGCAAATAATCCAGCTGGACGAGAACCGGCTTTAAAATAATCTGCATTTTAATTATTTTTCATTTTCAAGATATTAGTTATTCTGTTTTGGAAAAACGAATAATCGCTAATTATAAACTCCTGTTGTCTAAGCGAACTTACTATTTGAAAATTGTCAACTTTGTGTTTTGAGTTACTTATTTCATAGTTTTTATTTTGGCGTAAAATGGGCGTAATTCTAACTCATGTTTGTAAATTTCACGCGATTCTAGATACTTGGAAACGCTTTGTTGCAAAGGAATGAATGATTTTATGCCAAATCTGGCAACCATTCTGTTTATTTTTTCAGTTTTTTATTAATATCTTCTAAAATAATTCGATTTTCGAAATTTAACTTAGCTCATCAGGTTCCTCGGAATTTTTCGAATCTGTGGGCACCTTAGTTGAAACTTAAATCCCCACGGTTTAGGAGGAAATAGGCCAACAAGCTTTGACAGCGCCAGCGGCCTTTACTTTTTTTTAGAATAGAGAGATACCCAAATTAAATTTCATGCTGTTCTGGAAACTCGCGGAATCTTTTCGCAATCGAAAGATTTCGTTTTGTGTACACAGCTATTCTCATGTCCATGCAAACGATTTATTTGTGAAAAAAAAAATGATAATAAACTGTGTAATCTGGAAAATCTCTTTTAAACGAATTTGAATCCCAATTGTATGACGTCATATTCACTTGAAAAGGGTAATTTTGTCACGCAAATGATTTACTTTTTTGACTCTCGGAAATAAAATGGTGCTGAAAATAGCGAAAAATCGCTTAAAAAGGAGGGAACGGGTAGATTTTCAGATTTTTAAAGAAGCGCAGATTGTTTTCTATATTTTTATACATGATCATGAAAATTTTCAAGCGGATCGTGCAAACGGTGAAGAAGTTATTAGGCTTTTTGTGTTAACTTTGTAAATTTCACGCGATTCTAGATACTTGGAAACGCTTTGTTGCAAAGGAATGAATGATTTTATGCCAAAACTGACAACCATTCGGTTTATTTTTTCAGTTTTTTATTAATATCTTCTAAAATAATTCGATTTTCGAAATTTAAATCAGCTTAGTAGGTTCCTCGAAATTTTTCGAATCTGTGGGTATATTGGTCGAAACTCAAATCCCTACGGTTTAGGAGGAGATAGGTCCAGAAGCTTTGACAGCGCCAGCAGCGGCCTTTACTTTTTTTTAGAATAGAGAGATGCTTTTTAATTTGGCGTAAAATCAACATAATTTCCATACTTATTTATGTGTTCCAAATGCATGTGATTTTGCAAATAGAATTTCTGATTTATTTCAAAACCATAAATCATTTTGTGCGAGCGATAAAACGGTTTTTAATTAATAGTTAGTAAAGTAATTAAAATTTCTGAGCCTCAGGTACACTTTGCCGAAGTCATGGGCCCAGTAATGCTCAAATTTTCAAAGCTCCGCTTTCTGTAGATTTGTCTGGAGAACATTCATTTTTATCATTAGAGATAGATAGATTTGGCATAAAACTGGCATAATTTCCGTATTATTTAATGTTTTCAGATGCACGTGCTACACTGAAGTAATAGCATTCTTGTTAGCTCAAAACATGAATCACTTGATTGATACGGGCGAAATTCGCCAAGCATCGCAACTTAAAAACGGTTTTTAATTAATAATTAAAGAAGTAATTAAAAATCTAAAATTCTAAGTAGCCTATAACCTTCTCCAGGGTCCCATCTATATCTAAAACTAAAATTCATCATAATTTATTCAGCGGTTTAGGCGTGAAAGCGTCATACACAAACAAACAAATAAACTCACTTTCGCATTTATAATGTTAGGATTTTTAGTTATAAGTAAAACCTACTTTCGGGTATATGCACAACCCTTTGGTGAATGTTTATTAGGAAAATCTATAAAAATTTACCTCAAAATTGATATTTTTTCATGAGGAACTTTTTTTTCCGCTTATAAACATGCTTCTTCCAAAAACTGCTCATTAAATATTAGCTCTTAGTATACTTAAATAGTTCCTTCATTATTAATAAGAACAGTTTGAAGTTTATATAAAAAAAAACACATATCTTCCAAAAATTCTTCTAAAAAATCATGAAATGTACTGAAAACCTTCAGACCTCAAACTTCTACCCATACAAGATACTGGTGCTGGTTAACTAATACCCGTAGAAAACAAGAACACAAAACAAAATTAGTGTTAAAAGTTAAGATTAATGTAAAATTTTGTGAAATAGCGCTGATAAAAATGTACTAGTCATAACATGATACTTTCTTCTGGTGTAAAAAATCCACCCTTTTTATCAGGTTGTAACGAAAGTTTTCCGCCAGATTTGCTTGAGTCAGCTCACGCGGTACCCAGCTATTGACTTTATATGCCAAGTTTATGCAATGCTTAGCGCGACTAATGGACATGGCACTAAAGTCTGACTCTTTTAGCTAGCTCTCGAGGCGATGAATATTTTATCTTCTTCCACAAATTCTGGTAGGCGGACCTCATCAGCATTAGTAGGATGACCAGAGCGCTCTGCTTGTTTAATATCCTAGTCCTCGTTTTTGAACTTTCAGTACCAAATCTTCACAGTGTCATATGATACAACAGTAGTACCTTAAGCTGTACACATAATTCAGTGTCATTCTGTAGCTGAGACTTTTTGCGACAGAACTGAGAGTAAATGATGGATCAATCTGGTAGCGTGGTAGTTCTATTTCAGGCACCTTATACTTAATTATAACGATATTGTTTTACAGATTTCACAACACAGTGCTCTAAAACAAGTCTTTTCTTTCAAATAACAAAAATCGTTTTACAAAATAGTGGCAAAGACACCAACGCGAACTGCTTGTGCAGGCAGTACTTGGAGTGGCGGAAAACTTTCGTTACAACCTAATAGTTAAAAATTTCCACCGTCCACACGAATAGAAAGGATAAAACTGAAATAGAACGATTTCAGTTTTATCCTTTCTAATCGGGTGGATAGGGAAACTTTTTTCTTAGTTTCGCTTCAAATTAAAAGAACATTCAAAATTGAAAATGCCTCAAAGCAGGCGCGTAGCCAGGAAAAATTTTCGGGGGGGATATGCGCCTGGAAAATTTTTCGGGTGGGGGGATATGACATTATATGTGCATAAATAGACGGAATTTCATCACTAATCCAAAAATTTCGGGGGGGGGATATATCCCGATATCCCCCCTGGCTACGCCCCTGCTTCAAAGTGCGATCGTGGGTGACGAGATATACAGCCTACGGTTCTGACATTTTGGCCACACACTTTTGCACCTGAAGTCACATGATCAGGGGTGTGCGACCGTCTTAGTCCCAGAAAGCCATAGTGAGAGCGTGTGATGCAGATTACATCCTCCTTGATACGTAGCGTAATATGCTAATGAGATGTATGTATATTCGCTTTAGGTGGCTGAACCGTTCGTCGGATCTGTACCAAATTCGGCACACTGGCTAAATAAGTCAAGAAAAAGGGCAAAGTCGTAAAAAAAAAGAAATTTGAATTACACTGCGTGACATTGAAAATGCAACACCAAGAAGAAGCGGTCAGAAAATTGTGCGAATTTCAGAGTAAATGCAACTTGCCGAGTTATGCTAATGATGTAAAATTGGCAGCTCGCAAGTGCACGTGGAAAAAGATGTACGGGAAGGAACCGGTAGGACGGACAATTTTTGTGAAAGTATTGCTGCTAGAGAAATTGCCGTAGAAATTTTATTCTTGTCTCAGAGAACACATGTAACCAGAGAATGCCAGGCCGCCGTCAAGGGAGGCAGTTCCAGCAGACCGACGATTTTTTGAGGGCATGGTGATTGGACTGAGAAGGGCAGGTTGGTTCATTCGGCAAATCTCGGTAGACACACACCTGGATGTGTCCACTGTACACCGGCTGTGGAGAAGATGGTTGGAACAAGGAAATGGGGCACGTTTAAGGGGTACCGGTGCAGCCAGAGTGACGTCAGCACGCGTGAATCGCCGCATCCACCGACAAGCGGTGGCGGCCCCGCAAGCTATACTTCAACCTCCATTCTGCGACATTTTCAAGACACCTTGGATGTTCTATATCGACCAGAACCATTTCCCGCCGATTGGTTGCACGTGGCATGCACTCATGGCGTCCGTTAAATGCCATTGGCTTCACAACGTAGACGCCAACGACTGCAATGGTGCCAGGCTAGAGCGACGTGGACGAAAGATTGGCACAGGGTCGTGTTCTCAGATGAGTCACGCTTCTGTTTTTCCAGTGATAGCCGCCGCGTACGAGTGTGGCATCCACGTGGAAACAGGTCTAATCCGGCAGCAATTGTAGAACGTCCCAAATCGCGACAACGTGGCATCATGGTTTGGGGAGCAATTGCGTATGACTCCAGGTCTCCTCTAGATCGTATTCGGGGCACTATGACGGCTCAACGATATGTGGATGATATCCTGCGGCCGATGACACTCCCCTACCTTGAAACGGTTCCCAACGCCCTGTATCAGCAAGATAACGCTCGACCGCACACTGCTCGCATCAGCCAACGTGTTCTGCAAAGTGTACAGGCGCTTCCTTGGCCACCATAATCTCCTAATCTGTCTCCAATCGAACACATTTAGGATGTGAGTGGACGCCATTTGCAGACCCTGCCACCAGCCCGTTCAGAAGACGAACTGTGGCAAATGGTTGACAGTGAATGAAGAAACATTCTTCAGGACTCTATCTTTACTCTCATTGGCTCAGTACCTAGACGTGTTGATTCGTGTATCGCCGTCCACGGTGGTCCGAACACCTACTAGGACGACGCTGCTCTCCCTCTGTATTATGCATATCAATTTGAAATAGAGATCACTTTTTGTTCACTGCTGTCTCTCTCTGCTTGCCGAGTTTCAACACTTTCTGGCCACTCCTTATGGGTGTTGCATTTTCAATGTTGGACAGTGTATTTAATAGATATTAAGCAAAAACTGAAAAATATGAGCGTCTTGGTTACCATAGTTGGCGATATTGGACAGCATAAAACAATTCACGCTTTCGCAACAAAGCTGGAAAGCTCTTAGAAAGTGTGCTGAATAGCGCATTCGAAAAACATGAAATTGGAATTACGCCAAGTTAAAATGCACGAGAAACAGACACGTGTTACAAAGAGTTTACTATTTTCAAATAACAAGTAAGGTAACTAGGATACTAAGGGTTTCACATTACAGATGACACTTTCATTGTGCGAATTGACGGGGGGGGATGCCGGGGATCGTCCCCGGCAGAAGAATGTAATATCCCTGGCTAGAGAAATATGAATGGATCCCTGCCAGGGATACTATTTATCCTCTGCTGAAGAAATGTTAAACTGGTTATTGAAGATTTCGGATTGAGAAGTCAAGAAGTCAAAATGAATGTTATCGTTTGTAACTATACGCTAAGGCCTTAAAATTTCGTCTCTTTTCTAAGCTCAAAACCCTCACGAGAGGCTTCCAATGCAGGTACATTGTATGCAGCTTGTGTATCTGTGATTCCATCGAACAAACAATAATTGACTTTCTCTTGCATATTAGTCAGTTCCCACACGTGGCGGTGACTACACTTGTCATGTAATATGATGCGAGTGAAGCGTTTACACCTTCCCTCCTTTTTCTCTTCTTCCTTTTTAAGTGTCCTTCCCCCCCCTCCCCCTGGAGAATGTTTTCTTTCAAATATCCTCCCCTGGGGAAAATGTTCACTTCCCACCTTGGACACATTTCGTTTTTTTTTTTTTTTTTTTTTTTTTTTTTTTTTTTTCTAAAACAAGTCGTAACCTTGGCAACTTTCAGTGAATATCTGGAAGCCCATATGAAATCCGCCATTTTGTTCCCTATGCTATGATTTAACAAATTTTGATCGCCGCTGTAAGAAAATTCCAGCGTTTCATTAATAAAAAAATCATTTTAGATTTCAAATGATTTATTTTACTCTTACGAATGCTAAACGTGCTTTTGATTATAATTTAACTAAGGTATGATGCGTCTGAAACAAAATTCTACCTTTTAGATCTTAAACCATTCGTTTTCGGAGTCGAAAGATTTGTTCTTTAAGAAAAACAACAACAAAAAAAAAAAAAACAATAAAGGTAAGTAATAGACAGAACACAGTAGAATGCAACCGGAAAGTTGTTGACTTTTGCGCCATGCATATGTTACCGTTATTATACGAAACATTACGGTTGCAGCATGATTAAATGCAAAATTAAATAAGTAAATGGGATAGTTTCAATGTATCATGTTTTAAAACTGATTTTGTTACATTCAAAACGAAGAACGTTTTCAGCTGAGTTAAAGCAAAAAAATTCATAAACCTAAGAAACGGACTAAAATGCCACTTAGTAATTTTAAACTCAAGACTTCTTGAGTCTTGAGACTAAACTCAAGACGATAATCTGGAAAACACAAGACTAAGGGCACGTGACTGGGGAAGAAAATTGGTAGTATAAGCTCGATTTTTAGTAGGCTTAAGAGGCTTTGAGAGGCATAGTGACGTCAGCTGAACGTATTCACAATTCTGCTATATAGTTACGCTGATCCCTGACTCATAATGTGACAATTCCGGGCAACCAGCTCCAAGATAAAACTTTTACCGCCATTACTCCAAGACGATTAAAAAGTTCAAAAATATTAAAAAGCACAAAAAGCGTAATAACATCTACACCGTTCGTACGATCCGCTTGAAAATTTTCATTTATATATATAAATGAACGTGCATGTGGGTGGGTATGTGTGCATGTGCGCATGACGGTGGAAAACTCAAGCACCGTTTGACCGTCAACCATGAAATTTGGTACATATAACTCTTTTAATGCTATCCATTTTCCTCTAACTCGTCGTTAAGTGTCGCTGCGAAACGTCCAATTCTAAACAGTTCCACCGCTTGCTATGAAAATACCGTTCAACTGATTTCTATGAAAACTGGTGCTATAACTTGTCACTAGTTGGCGCTGCAGACCGTCGAATTCTATTCCGTTCAACCCCTTGCTATGAAAATACTGCTCAACTGATTTCGATGAAAATTGGTACACACAGATATTTGAGCACTCAGACTATCTTTACGGATTTTGTTATAACTCGCCACTAGGTAGCGCTGCAGAATATCTAATTCTATGTCTTTCAAACGCTTGCTATGAAAATGTCGTTCAACTGATGTCGATGAAAATTGGTATACGCAGATATTTGAGCACGGAGAATATTTTCACGCTACCCATTTTGCTATAACTTGCCGCTAGATGGCGATACAATGAAACAACTTCAAAAAGCATTCGATTGATCGGATTAAAAATTGGTATACTGACACATTTGAGCAGAGAGAATATTTGTTTAGAATTCATTTGGCTGTAGCTCCCAATTAGATGGCACTGCAGCACGTTATTACTTTAACTCCCCACTAGATGGCACTGCAACACATCAGCTTCTTGATCGTTCAACTGGCCGTTCTGAAAATTTATATATATACATATATACACTCGGAGAATATTTTCGCCTTATACATTTTGCTATAACTCGCTACATGATGGCGCTGTAGCGTAGTATTACCTTAACTCTCCACTAGATGGCGCTGCAGCGTATCACCTTCTCATCAACGAAGGTTCAACGATACCTTCTTGATCGTTGAACTTTGTGCTATGAAAATTGGTACAAATAGATATTTGAACATGAGAATATTTTGATGTTATCCATTTTGCAAAAACTTGCCACTAGATGTCGCTTTAACGTATTAACTTCAGGACCGTACAACCACCATTAAAACTGGTATACATAGATATTTGAACGCGAAGAATAATTTCGCCGCATCCGTTTTGCTATAAATTGACAGTTGACGGCACTGCGCCGAATCACTTTCGTCACCGTTCAAACGACCGCCATGAAATTCTATATGCTTTCTTATTGAACACAGATAACATTTATGCTATATCAATTTTGTTATATCCATTTATTATGATAAATAGTAATTACAACAAACCATAATATTAAAAAAAAACATTCGCTCCCGTGCGAAGAACGGATACTTCAGATAGTATTTGATATCAATTCTCATTTATTTTCTGTTTCTTAAATTTTATCTATTCAATATGAAGTATTCTAACTTATATTTCTCTTCTCTTTTTTCATTACTTTGGCTTTCATGTTCGTATTCCGTTTTTCCCGCATACAATATATTTTATTATGTTTGAATCGCAGTCAATTTGGATCCGTTCTGCGCTAAAAATAGATTATATTACGTCAGTTTGCAATCACAATTGGTTTTTCATTCCCCTCTCTTGGCGTTTTATTGGACACATTTTACTTTTGATGCGATGCATCCTCTTTAAAATTACTTTTTTGCGGTTTCAATACTTTAATTTTATTGGTTTAAATTTTATGGTTGCTCTGTAATTAGCGTTATGGTTATTTCGGCCAAGCTTTTATTATTGCCAATGTGAAGCTCGGGGTTGGTATAATTTTTAAACGACTCCACCGCTTTTCGATTGTCAAATAAACTCGTACTTTTGACACGCTGGGCCACCACCAGACTACGCAATGTTTAAAAGTTTATCTTATACTATTTCTTCAATTAATATAGTTTTTAAAAACCTCCCGAAGTCTTAGTGATTTGTGTTCCGCTACTTAGTGTTTCGAACCTGGATACCTTTGTCAGAACGCGGGTTAGTAATTTTAAAATAGCCCAAGTAAAAATCTCCATTATACTGGTCACAACCCTTAGGTCATTTGACTATTTGAGTGCTAAAGGGTGGGATCAAACTGTCAGCACCGCAGCTTGTATATGTATCCAGCCATGAATGTGATGTAATTTGAGTTATCTATGCTTTTTAGTAGTCCATTTTTATTAGGTTACGGCGATAATATTAATTCCGCATACGTACTTAACACAGTGGGGATCAGCAGAGGCAGGCAGACAAGGAAAATGACATAAGACAGCGGTTCTCAACCTTTTAACGTCGTCCCACTTTCCCCAACGAAGGCTAACTTACGGTGGCGCCCCCCCCCCTCTCATTTTTCAGCATACATTCAGTTTTTTAATATTTAACAATGAACATTTAGTCCTACAAAATAATGTTATCAGTAAGGTTTGAATGAACATTTTAAGCGAAAATGGATACACTTTTTGAGTAAAAATGAGAATAAATAAGATGATTTTTTAAAAACATGCATCACTATTTGCTCCTTGGTTTTTCTCGCTCCCCCTTTGCAAACGCTCTGCGCTCCCCCTTGAAAGACGCGCCCCACAGGTTGAGAAACGCTGACACAAGAAATACTTTTCAACTTCATTGAAAAGGGTAAAAGAATAATTTCGGTACGGAATTCTAATGTTCATATCAACAATATACGTCGCATGATTCAGCATGCCAGAGCTAATTTAAATTCCCCGATTAGATGTACTTTGAATGTAACTGAGAAAAACACCTTACAATCTGGCGGAAATGAATACTTTAAAAAATAATTGAATAAGTCAAAAGAAAATCTCTGACACAGCACATTTGTATGTTTGTAAAACATGTCTAACATTGGTTTGTGGGAAGGTACATTTCTAACCTGCTGAACAATAACTCCTGAATCATATCAGAATCAATTTCAACTTGTCTGAATAAGCAACGCATTGAATGTCTCTTTGGTTTAAGGTAAGTTTCAGGCTTTATGAAAGCTTTGGAAAACGTTAAACAATTTGCTCAACTGCAGAAACTGTTGAAAGCTCTATTTATTCATTAGGATGGGTAAAAAAATAATATTATTTCAATTTTCAAGTCGTAATATCGTAGAAAAGTTGTTAATTAGGGTGACTAAAAAGAAGTCAAAAAAGAAATAAACTGGGTTTATATCTTCAGATCATTCAGACCATCTGCTCTTTTGCCGAAAATCGGAAAAATTCACGTTAATACAGGTAATTATTTATCATTTTTAAATTATCCTGTTTCTGAATGTAATAGCTCAAATTCTTATGCATTCAAACTACAAAAAACAATGATCAAACTTTATTTAAATCCATCAGCATCTTCCGGCCGCGGATTGCCTACAAAGTTACTGAGATTTAATAAAAATTGGCATACAATGGTAGATTCCCGTTGAAGGGAAAAAGATGCTAACTTGTAATTTCCTTCTTTCTTTATAAAATACAAGAATTATTTTAGAACATTAGTAACATTTTAAACAGATTTTTTTATTTTATTGATAAAACTAATTTTTATGTGAAGAATCGTAAGTGCAAGAAAATGATATTGAGCACAACTGAACATCTCCGTTTTCACTTATTCTTATAGAGCAAGAGCCCGTAGCCCCCAGACCTTCGTCATAGTATAAAAGCTAAAACTTTCTCTGTGCATATTCCCCGATAGAGGTAGGAACAATCGGCCACTATAAAGTTTGGATGATCGTGGCTTTGGCAGGTAACAGGTGGTATATAAAGGTTTATAAAATTGCAGAAAATTTTCGTCATTTCATAAAGCTTAATTTTTTTATATGTTCTTCTTCGCAATATTAGAAATAACTTTATCCCTTGCCAGACACTTTTTCATCGTGGCAAACCCCCGCCAGACAATCTCAAAGTCATGGAAAACTGTTGTGTTCGTAAACTCCCGCAAAGTGCCAAGCGCATTTTATACTGCTACTTATGAACTTTCTTACGATGCTGCAGCGCGCTCGTAATAGAATTACGTTTTCCATGACTTTGAGATTGTCTGGCGGTTTTATTTATTTTTGTCAACTGGCAATTTTAATCATTGTTACCGTATCCATGGCAACCAAACCGCAAGATATCAAACCGAAATTTATAAGCAGCTGCTGTTGAAATGAAAATCCTTCTTTACTTAAAAATTCGTAAAAATTCTCCTAATTTATATTTTTCCTCCGTTCTTCTTTTAAAAGTGGGCGAATTGTGTGGTCCGTCTTTTGCCGAAATACAAAAAAGTTATCACAGATAGAATTCAAGATGCAGCAGTTTTAAAAATATTTTACGAAATTCAGTGTCATATTTAATGTTATTTGAAAAATTCCCAAAAATCTGCAAATTATGTTACACAGTCCGAACAAACAGTTTTTAAAAGAAAATTTTCTCCTCTATACGATGATGTAAAAATCGTTTTCTTGCGAGTGCAATTACCGGCGTTATTATGTATTACGCAAGAAAAATTGCTAAAAATCGGACAAAACATAAAATAAAACATTTTCTAATTCGAATTTCGAAAGTATCGCTTCGAGGTGTGTCGAGACCCGTCTTGGAGAATTTCCGCACAAAATTTGGTAGGTCTACGATCACCCGTTTCGGAGCTACGCGAAACACAGACAGACAGACAAACTAACGGTCAGTTTACACATTGCTTTATTTATATAGATAAAGATAATAAAAGTGAACATTAAGGTATTCTGTTATTTTATGAGGAAATAATACTGACCATGATAAAAAGGAAATGCAACTTTGTGCTCGTGAAGATTCATGTAAAATTTACTAAATACAGTAGAACCTTGATTATCCGAAGTAATTGGGACCGAACCTACTTCGGATAATCGGAATTTTCGGATAATCGAGAATTCATCAATAATCATCTAGTTTAATATGTAGTAGCGTCATTGAACGGTCATTATGACTATTTTAACTCTATAGTCATAAGAGAGTTACAATTCAAAATAAATTAAAATTATAAATGAAAATAAATTTATTTATGAAACAAAACTTACAATGGTTTAAATGGAAGCTTCATCTGGTGTAAATTGCCCATCCTTTGCCGGGCAGCTCTATCCCAAAATTTTCTTAAAAGCATGAGCTCAGAGGAATCTTATAATCAGAGGGTGCAATAACATTCGATTGTTCTAGGAGTCGGCAGTATGATCTTCCAAATTTCGAAATGTGGTGTATTCTTTTTAGAACAAGGATGTTTGAAAGTTGGAAGAGTAAACTCCTACCGAAAATTAAAGGGAATTCCAAAATATTTATCTGCACTCGTAGTTTGGAAAGGACGGATTGCATACAAAAGGAATGTGGCGGAAAAATATGTATGTTTGTTAAGAGAAATTTTGGATGACAGTAGAAAGTGAAAAAAAAAAGTGAAGAAGAAACCGATTGCGGTTAACGGAGAGTTTCGGTTAATCGAGGTTCGGATAATCAAGTTTCTACTGTACTTACATCTAAAAATGTAAGTTCCTCATTCCTTTTAGTTCAGTCGAGAGCTTTTCATGAAATACCAGTTGAAGCACCCACAGCCTGATTACAGCAACGGCCAACTAGGCATCGGCCTACGGCCCCCAAGTTATAATGGCCCCAAAATGACCAAAATAGATTAAGCCCTGTTTTGGAAAATAATTAACATGAAAAACACTAAGGGCAATAATTAAGAGATAATACTTTAACATATGCCGCTGCTCAAAGGTGTTTGTTTGCACCGTATTTTAGCGATAAAACGAACGTCATGTTGGCCAAACATTCCACCATGGAGCATTTATCGACGTGGTGTCATTTTAAGCAAAACTTCAGTGCTGGAAAAATTTACGCACTACGTTAAAAATGTTTTCGCCAATTTTTGGAGGGGGGGGGGGAGACGTTGCCAGGAGGCCCTTCAGACTTTACTTTCAGAAACAAACAGTTATTTTATTTCGTCTCGGATCAGACATATTTTTAGCCATTTTTAATTTTTGTTTCGGCCACTTTTTCAGCTTGTGTGTTGGCACTGCCTTAGACGGATTTCTTGTGCCTTACATTTATAAGTTTCTGATTGTGAAGTCAATTTCTCTGACAATATTTAACAATTACGATGATCCACCATAAATTATTGCTAGTCAGCGTACTGAAAAAAAATATTGAAGAAAAACATTCTGAGTGGGAAAATATGTTCTTGAGCGTGGTATGTATTCAGAGAGTGTGCGGTAAATTCCCTTGAGCAAACTATAGGGTGATCAACTACTGGGTGATCGTTGGGTATTTTTATTACCCTTCAATCTGAGGGATGTGACAGCTATTATTGTTTGAACCTTTTTTGAGTGAGGGAGGCAATGTACATTACTACTGGACTGTTACTACTTTATTTGTGAGGTAAAATAGAAATGGAGACGCACCAGTGGCGGATTAATGCAAGTTTGTCGGGGGGGCGGGTTAGTCTGTCGGTAGGGGCGGTTAGTTAGAAGTTTGACATATACATCCATTTTATGGAAGTCAAATAAGATCTTTAACATTAATTTCTTTTTTCTCGAGGGGGCGGTCGCCCCCTCCACCCCCCCCCCTTTAATCCGCCCTTGAACGCACAATGTTACTTAATCCAGTGATAAATTTATTTCTGAAAAACATATCTTAATTCAATTTTTGTACATAATCACTCCTCACAGAAAATGTTGAAAATGTTCGCCACCATTTAAAATGCAGATATGAACACATCGAACCTGTTTTTTTTTTTTAATTTTTTTTTTTTTTACGCACTTCTACTGTGATTTGTTTTGATTCAGCGATGCTTGCAGGACTTTTCTGGAAAACCTTATCTTTGAGAAAATACAAAAAAAGAAGAAAAGAACTGAGTGAAGAATAATTAATAATGGAATGATATTGTAAAAAAATTAAATTAAATTATGTTTTCCTAAAATAAAATGATTACAGGATTAAGTAACGTTGTTCGCCTCCATTTCTGTGATGCTTGTAAGACTTTTCTGGAAAACCTTATCTTTGAGATAATACAAAAAAAGAAGAAAAGAACTGAGTGAAGAATAATTAATAATGGAATGATATTGTAAAAAATTTAAATTAAATTATGTTTTCCTAAAATAAAATGATTACAGGATTAAGTAACGTTGTTCGCCTCCATTTCTGTGATGCTTGTAAGACTTTTCTGGAAAACCTTATCTTTGAGATAATACAAAAAAAGAAGAAAAGAACTGAGTGAAGAATAATTAATAATGGAATGATATTGGAAAAAATTTAAATTAAATTATGTTTTCCTAAAATAAAATGATTACAGGATTAAGTAACGTTGTTCGCCTCCATTTCTGTGATGCTTGTAAGACTTTTCTGGAAAACCTTATCTTTGAGATTAAAAAAAAAAGAAGATAAGAACTGAGGAAGAATAATTAATAATGGAATGATACTGTAAAAAAATTAAATTAAATTATGTTTTTCAAAAATAAATTACAGGATTAGGTAACGTTGTTCGCCTCCATTTTTGTGATATCTCACGAATGAAGTTGCAACAGTCCAACAGTGTTAGAAATTATCTCCCACGGTTAAAGAATGTTCAAACAATCATATTTCAGATTTAGAATAGTTGCCACACTCGTCAGATAATGACCAGCGGGTTTAAATTGATCACCTTATTTAATAGTTTTGTAAGTATACCGGCATCTCCGGAATTTTGCATGACCTTCTACGTATGACTCATATAGAAGTTTTATACTTGTGTATGTAATACACCAGCTGATTTTTTTCTTCAGCGAAAAAACGTATTTTATGAGTTCATGTGGGTTCAAAGTGAGCAGATTTAGATTGATAGCAGTTATAATAGTGCGTATACACACACCTGCTGCTTTATTTCTCCATCGAGAAAAATGTGTTTTGTGAATTTATGTAAGATTCAAGTTGAGAATAGTTATGTGCATCACTTTTTTAACACTCAACGATAAAAGTATGCTAGGGTGATCCAACCATTCGAGAAATACGTGTATGAACATGTGGAAGATGACCGGTAATAACTATGTCAGAGTTTAAAATGAACCTTTAAAAAAGTATGATCATATAAGAATGAAAATTATATTGTGTGAAACTATACCAGGGGCGTAGTCAGGGAGGGGGGTATCGGGATATATCCCCCCCCCCGAAATTTTTGGTTAGTGATGAAATTCCGTCTATTTATATACATATTAAGTTCATACCCCCCCCCCCCGAAAAATTTTCCTGGCTACGCGCCTGAACTATACAACTGATAGAAACGCGTGGTATGTATTCTATATGAACTTTGTTCTATGGCTGTTGGCGTAGAATTACATGGCTGGTTCAAACTGTTGGCAAATCAGTATGGTACTACCTGTGGTTTAATTTTATTTCTTTAGTAACTGAAATACCCGTCGTTGGTGGGCTGGTAAAAATGCCTATTTCCAAAAAGCCTGAATTTTCATCATCATTGTAGGGGCACAAAGAACGGAATTAGTATATTCGCAATAGCATAGAAAGCAAAATTAGAACTTCTGTATATTGTTAAAAGATCACAGGTTAGAGAGTAGCGAAGTGATGAGTAAAATTGACAATAGCGACCTTTTTATTTTAAAAGTTAAAAGTTTTATTCTGGTTGAATGAGCTTTTCAAGTCCAATTTTGTTTCATTCACTGTAGATATTTTAACATTATACCTTTAAAAAATGTTGCTCAATTTTCACAAAATCTAAAAAAAGCAAATAAACATTTTTAAAATTTCTAAATTTTTTTCATTTTTTTCAAAAAATTCCAACATCTGTTATTTTAATCGTTGCTGATCATGTTGCTAATTTTCATCATTTTCTCTTAATCTGTTTTTAAGGGATACGAGATAAATAAAAATGTGGTATTATGGCCAATTATCTCCGCGAGGGATCAAGAACGAGGGGGACTTTTCTACCCTAAGAGATCCTAACCCGTATTTACGCAAAGTTTCGGAGAAAACCACGGAAAACTCCGAGCGATTAGGTCGGCGGACGCCATCTGGTTTTGAACCAGTCTCTTTCCATCTCCCAGTTGAGAGCGAAAATGCGTTCGGCCACTGGTGGGGCTAAGGGATAGGAGAAAAAACATTTATACAATTTTCCAAAATCTACGAAATATTTAAAACATTTTGGCATCTAGAATTTAAATTAACTTGAATCTAATATAATTCCAAATTTCATTCTATTTCATTGCCCTTTTCCGGAAATGGAACAAACAAGTACAGGATTTTCACAAAATATGAAAATATGTATATATATATATATATATATATCTTCTAAATAATTAATTATGGATGTTTGATTTGACTTTATATGCCATTTTTGCATTGCTAATAATTTTATAAATCTTCTTACAAGCTATATTTTGCTGCAAGTGCGCATTTATAGTTTTGTAATATTCCTAGTTACTACCTTCAGTTACTCCTTTTCAATCAGCATCTATGATTTATCTATATTCATTTTGAATACTTTGTAAAATACAGCTATCTATTTAGACTATCTCCTTTCTATTTTTATTTTAATTTCCCAACATTTTTAACAGTAATGTTCAAATTACTTCTGCCTAGTGTTATGGTGTTGCTGCTGCTGCTGTTTTTAATTTACACTTTTATTTAGTGGCAACACCATTTTTCACTTTTTACAATTCTTAGCATTGGCAACACATATCAATTGTTCAAAAGAAATTTCCATGTGCTCAAGGTCTGGTATGTAAAATTATATTCCTATTTCTAATTTTTGTTTTCTTTTTAATTTCTTCTTTCCTTTATATAGTAGGGTAGGGCCCAGATATGTGCAGTTAATATCTCTTCTGATATGCCACACAACCAAAACCCTACTATTTGGTTTGCTGTAAATTATAATCCACTGTTTGTGGCCCCTGACGATGGTGACAGTGGTTATAATTTCCGTTCCATTATATTATCACAATAATTCTTGCACTTTATTTGGCTTCAAAATCTGGTTTCTAATTCTTGCTAATAGCTGTTATATTTTTATGCGAGATATGTCTTATTTTTAGTATGTTTTGTGTTTTACTTGTTAGTTATATATATATATATATATATATATACACTCATGTCCATGAATTAAGGATAATGAAGTTCAGGCAACGAAAGAGAAAGAAGCAAAACAAATTTGACTTATTTGTAAAGTCTATTTATTAAACAAAAAGTAAAGAGCAAAAAAGATGCTATATGTTTGACATAATTAATAAAAATTGCAAGTTTTACTCCCTTGACCAAATTTCAAAAAAGAACCTATTTACAAAAAACAGTTTAACATGGTTAGTAGGATGGTTAATACGGAGTATGTCTCCCGGACGATGCAATACAGGCCTGACAACGCCTAGGCATGCTGAGTATCAAATGATCAATCTGATCTTGGGAAATATTACACCACTCATCAAGCAATGCACTCCGAAGTTCCGGTAGACAGGTGGGAGGGGGTTGACGGGCTGCAATTCGTCGGCCAAGCATATCCCACACATGCTCTATTGGATTCAAGTCCGCTGAGTATGCTGGCTAATGCATACGGGTGATATCCTCCGATTGAAGGCATTCGTCTACAATGTTTGCACGGTGAGGACGGGCGTTGTCATCCATAAACACAAATTCAGCACCCATGGCGCCTCGAAACAAACGTACATGTTGTTCCAGAATGACATCCCGATAGATGTGGCATGTCATCGTTACACTCTGAACATGCAGGTCAGTTCTGGAACCAAAAATAATTCCTCCCCAAACGAGCCATCCTGCACCACCGTAACGGTGTCTTTCAATGGTGCTCTCTTGGTGGTAACGGGTACCTGGCGCTCTCCAGGTGAATGTCCGGCGAGAATCAGACTCCAAACTAAACCTGGACTTGTCGGAAAACATCACACAAGACCACTGTTGCGGTGTCCACAATGCATGCTCTCTGCTCCAGGTTAATCGCAGGCGACAGTGAGTTGCGGTAAGTGGAACACATCTGATAGGCCTACGAGCATATAGACCAATGTGCCCTAAGCGTCTGTACACGGTCTGCCTTGAAACTGTCGTACCGGTAGCTGAAGAGAGTTGACGAGACAGGTCTGATGCTGTACTCCGTCTGTTTCTTTTGGCAGTTACTGCCAAATAGCGGTCCTCATTCGGCGTTGTAACTCGGGGGCGACCTGTGCTGTAACGTCTACTCACATTACCATCATCTTGGAATCGTTGCCAAAGCCTGGAGATGACACTCTGGGCGATTCCAAGTTCCTCGGATACTTCCAGCTGGGTACGTCCACATTCCAGTCGTCCGATAATTCTGCCACGTAAAACATCATACAAATGCCTCCTTTGTGCCATAACTATGCGGTTTTTGCACTGAAAGGCTTTCACAGCGCTTGTGAACAATTTTACTTCTTTGCCACCATTCCTTATATACCCCTCTCTTACACTCTCGTCATTGTGACGTACCATCCACGCCATCTGGTGGTTTCCTGTAATTTGCATATTCTTCTTCAAGATGTGTGTGATCATTCCACAGGTGAAATTTTTATTTTAGAGATCAATTTCTGTGTGATTCTGAATTATCCTTAATTTATGGACATGAGTGTATATATATATATATATATATAATATATATATAAAACTACTTTCACGCCTATAGTTTAAATGAAAACCTGTGACGATACCAAATTTTATTTCATTTGCTTCAGTAGTTTATACGTAATCGACAAATATTTTCACATTTTGGATAAGTTTGTGCAAGATCTGAAAATCTAATCAAAATTTTTAAAAACTGCGACACCTGCAGTTCAAGCTGAGAGACCACCTACCATGCCACCAAGTGTCATTGCACACGTTTCAGGCGTCATTAAATGATGTGAAACAAATATTTACACATTCTGAAGCGATAAAAACTATTTTAAACTGATCGCAATTTTCCCTTCGCAAATCGCAATTTTCCCTTCATTGATAACTGTGATTTCAGTATGACGTCCTTGTTACGTGAAACAGATAATTTTGTCACGCAAATCTGATTCACTTTCTTTATTTACTCCCGGAAATAAAATGGAGCTGAAAACAGCAAAAAATCAAAAATGAGGGAGCGGGTGAATTTTCAGATTTTAAAGTAGCACAGATTGTTTTCTATATTTTTATACATAATTATGAAAAATTTGAAGCGGATCGCACAAACGGCGTAGATGCTATTACTCTTTTTGTACGTTTTAATCGTTTCGAACTTTTTAATCTTCTTAGAGTAATGGTGGTAAAAGTTTTATCTTGAAGTGGTTACCCGGAATCGTTAGGGAGTGAGTAAGTTAGTCAAGGATCAGCGTAATAATATAGTAGAATACAGAGTTGGGCAGTATGTCAAATACATGTATTTGAAATACTATTTTCAAAATACATTTGTATTTTGTATTTTCACAAGAAAAGCAAAAGCAAAGTATTTTTAAAATGTATTTTAAAATACAATTTGAATGTATTTTGTATTTTCAAAATACTGAAAATACATTTTTCATTCTGAAGTTAATCTTACTTCCAAATTAGCTTGCTTTGGAAAATAAAACAAAAATAATAGAACTGCTGTCATTAATTTTTTCCCAGTTCATGACACAAACAATTCTGTTGCATCTGCACTATTTTAGTGTTATGTATGATAACTAAAGTGTTGTTAGGATTTTTTGCGACGCTTAGGATATATTAAACAGGAAGGAAGGGGGGGGGATCTCAAACGCCTATTTAGATTAGTTTAATGATATTTGGTCTAGGAGGCTTTCTGTATTGCTGATAACTGATTAACAAATGTTAATGAAGCTGAAAAGGGTAAAAACATGTTTGAGTAATATTCATTAGATTTCTGAAAAAGGATTTATAAATAATTCCAATGCTTTACCAAGTTACAGAAAACTAAGCCAGTCAGCATTTCTGAAGTTACATTACGAGATGGATCAAGCTTCCAGTTTAGATGAATTTGCGAGTCGTGCAATTCTCAGAGCAAAAAAAATTCAAATTTTATGTGTAGAGGCAAATGAGAAAGTTAAGGAGTAGTGCCAGCTTTGCCAAACCAAAAGGTCTATCATAAGCGGAACATTCAAAAGTTCTGCAAATTTTAACTAACTTAATGGTAAAACTTTTAAAACTCACTTAATGCCCTCTCACTTTTAAACCTCACTTAATGGTAAACCTCACTTCACTTTTAAAACTCACTTAATGGTAAAACTTCAGTTTTATCATGAAATTGATCAAGCAAAGTTCTTTTGTTCAAATGTTTAACTGAATTCAATGATTCATAAATATTTTATACAAGATTTTCACAGCCTTTTTTTTCAAGTGAGGAAAACTTTTTTAATTGAATGCTCGGCAAGTCCGAATTGCTTGCTGAGCATTCAATTAAACTGAATTCAATTAGTCATAAATATTTTATACAAGATTTTCACAACCTTTTTTTTCAAGTGAGGAAAACTTTTTTAATTGAATGCTTGGCAAGTCCTACTTACTTCTCTTTCCATTAAAGAGTGTTTGTCTTACATTTAAAAAAAAGTATGAGGGTAAAACAGTATACATATATTTATTTATTTATTTGTTTGGAAACCTCAGCGAACCTTAAGTTTCTTTTATTAATTTTAATAGTTCATCATTTACTCATCTTTTTCTCATCATATATTTACAATCATGGATAGATAGTATTCGAGTTCTCAGAAATTCACACCTCACCATTGATGCCTGTATTAAAAAATATTAGATATGGGTTTGAATTCACTTTAAGAGCTTGAACCCCAAATTTATGCTTCTTAACATAATTTAAGATTTTATTTTTAGAGCTTGGATGGAAGAAATGAAAAATTTCAGTAAACTTTTCAATTTTTAATTTTGTCTTTATCAAATTGAAGTTATTTCAGAGTGATACGAGAGAAGCTGACGATAAAACTATTACGAATGATGATGATGATTGGTTTGAATTTAATGACTCCGAACCATACACCACAAATTCTGGAAATACGGTTTAAGCTGAACTGCTGCAGTTTCTTTCCGAAAAATCAGCAGATTTAAAAAGAATTTTTAATGAAATTTAACACAAGTTTGCCGAGTAGTGCTCCTGTCGAAAGACCTTTTCCCTTTGCAGGTATTATAAATGCTGCAAAAAGAAATTTACTAAGCGATAATCAGTTCGAAAAACTAGTTTTTTTAAAAGCTAATTATCTTTTTCTAAATCATAGTGCTTAGAATAATTATACGATCTTTTAAAATTCCTTTTCATAATTTCTTTATTAAATTGCATACTTTTAAGTAAATTAATACAATGACACACTTTTCTTTAGTAGTAAAATATGAATGCATCTTGTGTTTATGGAAACGCTACACTCGGGCTATATGCCAAGGATGGGGGTGCCTAGAAAGGAGAACTTTCTAAGGGGTTCTAATGCATATTCACGTTACATCTGGACAAAACCGACCAGAACTCCAGACCGTTAGATCGAAAGCTGCGCGATGGGATCCGAACCAAGGACCTGCACACTTTGGCCGTCTACCCTTTCAGTGACATAACTACTGTGCCATGGTGAGGTTATGAATGCATCTTAAAGTAGAAATATAATTCAACTCATCTTCGTTTAGAAATACATTTAATTGTATATTTCAATTCCATTCATTATCATTAAAAAATAACGTTCAATAAATACTTGTCACAGTTTTGCTTTCATGCCTTTTAAGATGCAATTTATTCCAGGAAATTTCATGTAAATAAAAAAAAATTAAAAATAATTACTATTACATTTGTTTGCATACCCTCCAACTACTACGGAATATAATTAACAACTTTTTTTAAATAGTTTGTTTTGTTAAATATTTTTTTTAAATAGTAACCACACCTCAAGTTTAGTGTGGTAATTTTGTTACACTTTATGCCGAAAATTCCTGTTTTAAAAAAGTGGTAGATTGTAGTCCGTGGTAGTTGGAGGGTATGTATTTGTTCATCTTAAAATACATTGGAATAAAATAAACTAGAAGTTTCTGTAGAAAATTTTATTTATTCTTAATTGAAGTTTTAGAGGTATTTTGTATTTTGTATTTCCTATTTTTTCAATTTAGAAAGTATTTTGTATTTTGTAATTTTTTGTGTTTGAATAAATGTAATTTGTATTTTGTATCGAAAATGCATTTTTTATGTATTTTACCCAACTCTGGTAGGATGCAGGATTCTGTATATCAAGCGTCAGCTCCTCTCAGTAATTTATCGGAATAAATTTCTGTAAATGTATGGAAATAGTGCTGACGACCCATTTGCCAGCCCTATTTCCATATTTTTATTCTTTTTATCCGGTGGTTTATTGATTTGTCATGCATTGTAGATATGGGTAAAATTCTCAAAGCACTCCTTTTTTTGAGTTAGTGTGCTTTGCCTTAACTAAACAACAACCTCCAGATATGGGTATGGAATTTCAAGTTAATTTCATAAGTTGCATTGTGTGTTTTTTTTCTATTTCTTAAATGCGTCTAGAATAACCTACTCCTTTCCCATCAGAACACGGAAAGTGAAGCAAGCACTGGCTTCGCCGCTGCTTGGGAGGATGAACACCTCTCACGGCTAGACAGCTGTGAGACCGTACACACTAATTGGAGCTGGTGCAAGTAAAACTTGCTCCAGCGTGGCTCTTTCGTGGCTCCAATGTGCTTCATGTTCAAACGATATCTCTGGGGGTGCTGGCATCATGTGTTAGGTCTCTCATCAGGAATTGGTTCAAACTTAGAAAATCCTGAGCAAAGCCGGACATTCTGCCACTGGGGCTCATTAAAATGGAAACCGCTTCCCTTTGCCCTTCCCCGTCCTATTCGGAGGATCTGGCCCCGCACAGTGGGAAAAATGGCCAATCTAGGTGGACATTTACGAAAAATTTCATGTCAACAGATTGACTTATCGACTTCATACTGTCATTCAGGATAGTTGAATAGATAGAATCTGCATTTAGAATGGGATTTGATATATTAATATGTGGTAAAACATATCACTCTTTCCAACGCAACAGCGAGTCTCAGTTTTGTCCAAAATTCAGACCGTTTGAAATATTGTTCTACCGGCTATGAAAATGACAATATTCCATTTCTTCTTTCTTAATGCACTTAAAAGAAGCATATGTAACATATTTAGTCAGTTAAAAGATTTTCAAACGTATTAAATTCTGGAGTGCATTAACGACAAGTTACGCGCAAAATTATCATAAATCTTAAGATTTAGAAAGGTGCTACTTTTTTTATCCGTGTTCCTCCGTCTTCCAAGTGATATGATTTTGAAGAGTAGCATCTACTGAATACGTAAAAGTTGGATTTACAACCGTCCAGAGCCGTACGGCTAAGATATCGCATTTTTTCGGGGAGACTGTCTTGCGTACTCGAGTTCCGTCGCTCTTGAAAAAGATTTGGAAAGCAGTCTAGGGAATATCTGGGAGCGAGACTAGCTGAAACGAGGCTATATTACTATACTATATATGTTAGCACAGCCTCTTCACTGAAAATTATAAATAAATTTATTACAGTATTATTAATAGTATAATGTAATATTGTACTAATAATATAGAAAAAATATTACTATCCCAACAAGACTCCAGTTTATTCGCCGCCGAAATATCTTTCTTACCCCTCAGTTTTGGAGGCAAAAAAGGAAGGCTGCCCAACTGCTGAATCTATAGCTATCACAGAAACAGCAGTTCAAGTCACTTTGCAAGGTCTTTTGGACCATACCAGTCAACGGTTAGCTTTGATTTAGAAGATGTCCTGAAGAGCAATGCTGTGCCTTCCGACTTAACCTTGTATGGTAAATGGGGTTGAGATGGTAGTTCCAGGCATTCCAATTATAAACAGCGGTATATTCAGTCAGACTCTCAAAGTGATGACAAAGACGAGAATCTGGAAGAGCAAGGCACAGGCAGAGTTTCTACCTCAGCGATTCAGATCTCTATTCCACTTGTCTTGTGCCTCTGCAACTAAAAACAAATAGCGACAACAAAGTAATTTGGCACCACAGAAAATCGTCATCACCTCGGTTTTGTAGACCAATTGAAATTGTCTTTGAGAAAGAGACCACCCTTCAGACGCGAAGGGAAATTTCAGCTATTGAATCTCAAATAGAGGATTTTCAGCTCACATTGATTCATGTAGATAAGGAAAACTCCGCTCATAGAATACACTATCACCTTCAGATGACTATGGACGGAAAAACCATAAGTGCATGTACAGGAAAATAAGTTCAAACGTGCAACATATGCGGTGATACGCCAAAGTCAATGAATGATCTTTCATCAATATTAGTCGTCCGATAGATGCAACACAATACAACTTATTAGTTTCTTCACTTCACGCCTACATTCGCTGTCTCGAGGTGTTTTTAAGTATTTTGTATCGTTTAAAAATACAGAAATTGCGGATTTACAAAAAAGATACAACTGATATAGAAATTTTCCATAAAACGAAGAGTAAAGTAGAGATACAAAAATGAAATTGCGTTCGGGGGAAAAATGGGATTGCTTATTGGTGTTGTGAAACAGGGTGTTGGGTCAACTAATGATAGGAACACAGCAGCTCTTTTCTTTGAAGAATCTTGTTGCAACCGTAACTGGACTAAACGAAGAACGTCTGAAAAGATTCTACATTATTCTTCGGGCTATTTCTAGCGGATTCGCCATTAATGCAGAGCATTTTTCAGAGTACAAGATTCAGACTGCAGAACTAAATGTATCCATCCTGTATAACTGGTACTCAGTGCCAGCAAGTGTACATAAGCTGCTAATCCACGCACATGAAATCATTCATTGATGTTCGATAGCGATTGGTTTGATGTCCGAAAAAGCTATGGAAGCGATAAAAGTGGATCTGAGACGATTTAGGGGAGAAAACACTAGAAAAATCAATAGAAAAAGTACGATGGAATACTTGTTCTACACCCTTCCTAATTCATCTGATCCATACATTTCAACTTTGGCTATTGAAGATGGTGGTGCTTTGTTGCAATCTTCTCATAAAAATAATTGTTTAACTGATGAATTGTTTCTAGAAAAGGAACAAAATTGTTGGAAGTCAGTACCTATAATTTTGATTTTTTTTTTCTTTTACGATTTTAAGTTTAAAGATATATGAACAATCTTCGTTCATTTTATATTATTTATTTATAAAGTATTCTGTGTTGATATTGTAGTAATCTATGTAGTTTATTTAGAACATATGCTAATTTTGTAAATGAACAAACCATTAGTTGTTTTCAATTTTTGCCATTGAATTGTTCTTATATAACATTAAGAATTATAGATAGAGCTTTGAAAGTAATTTCATGCGATTCAGCGCATCAAAAAACCCCATGAACCATATCAAAGACGCAATTTTTCGTTGAGTATACAACGCAGTCGCAAGGTGCTCAAGTGGTCATTGCGACCGGTCGCAATAGCAACTGCGCCATATCCGATCACTACCGCAGCTTATCCAAATACCGTTAAGGATCTCAAAAAAATATTTACGAAATTTCAAGTGATTTTGACTATTTCTTTAGAAGTTATAAGCGATGTCCACCTAGATTTGACGTTTTTCCCACTGTGCCCCGTTCCGCTGTTGCCACAGGGCACTAGAAACAGCAACGACACAACAGTAACTTAGTTTATATTTACTTACTTATAGTTTGCTTACTTTTAAGAGAGAGTAAAATGAATGTTTTATCATTTGCCGAAATTTCAAAAAAGTTATGACGAATAGAATTACCAATGCAAGAGTTTTAATATTATTATAGTAAATTTTTCGCGAAAAGTCATCTTCCTTTTAAAAATTCTTAAAAATCTGTAAATTACCTTATACATTATCTTATACATGAAAAATTATCAGTTTTTAAAAGAAAAATTTCTACTCTGTCCGATAGTGAAAACATATTTTTACTGTAAGTGAAATTACACCCGGTTATAAGTCTTACGTGGAAGAAATTGCCTTGGTAATACAAAATCAACTATAAGTAAGTAAAATCGAAATAAATCCAGTTAAGAAAAAATCTTCCGTGTGTGAATGGACTAGTCCTAGTGAACCCAGAGTTAAATTTGACAGGTCTAGGCCCGCATCCGTCTCCGTAGTACTATGAGAAGAACGGGCACATGCCCCCTTTTTACATCTTGCTTTTCTTAACATGTGTGCACGCACGTTGCTTTATTTTTTCTTTCTTTCCATCTTATGTAAGTTTATTTTCAACTTCACCATATTTTTCGAGCACTCACTAAAAAATAAGGTTCGCAATCTGTAATACCATTCTTGAATTTTTGTTTAGAAAATATGGAACATTTGATGGACAAAGAGCCAGTTGCAAAAATAAAACAAAGAACAGAAGAGGTTGATATACGCCATTCAAACCTTGAAGCACGCACAAGCCTTATCTCTGGTAAACGTGTAAGTAGATATTGAAATTCAGACTATTATACAACTTCTTTTCATTCCACCCCCCAACTTTTTTTTTTCTTTCTTCTCCTTTCTTTCTTTCCTTAATAAATTTCTTTCTTTTTTTTCATTTTTTGTTTTATGGACAACCAAAAATTAAGTGTGAAATCAGAAGTTAAGGTTACCTATTAAACATTTGGAATTTTTTTTTAGATTTGTTCGTTGTAAATAAGCTATTATAATAAGATATATTAAACACGGTATTAGAAAATGCTGAAAATGATATCTTATTTAGTCTGTCTTCAATAGGCCGTAAATTCCCGCTTCCATTTTTTGTTAAAAAATGCATTCATCTATTTCTTTGAAAGAAAAAATTCAGTGCAAAAAGTTTTAATGCGTAAATTTTGTCAAGTCAGTGCGTAAATTTTAATGAGTAGTTTATTTATTTATATATTTTAAGACCCTTTTTTAAAATCAAAATGCAAAATATATTTTGAATAAACAAGTAGTGTTTGAAGTTTCAGAATGTTCTTAACATTAAAATATATTTATTAGGTAATATAAATCAAGGGATGCAATCTTATCTGTTTACTGAGTAATGCTAAAAATTTCTATGCTTACTGAACAGCCACAATAAAACAAATATGAGAAAAATAAAAATTTCTTTACAAAGATAAGTATGAGTGATAAGATAATTTGTAAAATAGCTATGAAAATCCCCAGAAGACACATTTGCATTTTTTCATTATATATAAGACCTTTTATGCCAATCTCGCGCTGTAACAACAGAGTATAGTAGGCATTATATTTGTTTTGCTATGGCGGAGTGAAACTTTTTTCTTTGCCTCTTCATATTTTCTGATGTAGATTTTACATTGAAACTGACTGTCCTTTTAATGTATCTATTTGATCACTGACTTCTTTCATACAACTTTCGATGCTAAGCAAATAGTTTCGCAAATTATAATTGGAAGTAGACTGAGGAAAGCATTTCTTAAATTTTTATCTGAAGATGGTACGTTACTTTGCTTTTTGAAATATTTTTTACCTATTTTCCATCTCTAATATTTTTAACCGAAAATTCAATAGATAAGTATTATTTTCGTATCCTTCCCTCTACAGCTTTCCTAAGCTTTTGCGGGAGTTATGTAAATCAATCTTCTTCTCGTGCAAAGGATGGTTGCGTTAAATAGTAATATTGCATTATTTTTTTTCAGAAAACTCCAGTAGATGATTCTGTAAAGGGTAATGATAATTTTGAAATTAGGCTATGGAAAAGCAAAAAAATATCTTTCAACAAGTCTCTCATTTTGATGCGAGTGGCACTGTTTCTTTGGTTTGGAGGTAGTAAAATTTTTGAATATTCCTGTTTCTGAAAATCTCATATCAAAATATTTTTTATATCTTAATGCGAGAAATGAAATTCTGTTCTAACGAATTTATAGAAATGTCCAGATTCAATACTAAAAACAAAAAATACGTTAATATAAAATTTAAATTTAATTGAAAATAGAAAATAAAATGGAAGGAAATCTGATACACTTTCAGATTTTAAATACGCTTTATAGTGCTACATATTAAAAGTGTATCATAATTTATGCGTCGTCTCTATTTTTCTTCCTTGTTCCATTAAGTTGGAAAGTATATCATTATTCATGAATGTGTCGTATTTTGCTTCCTTGCTTCATAAAACCCATCTTTGGAATCGAAATCTATCTTAAAATCGTCTACTTAAACTATTTTACAATATTCGTCAAGTATATTACAAATATACTTCACCGTCTTAAATATTCGTTAGAATGTGCATCATAATCCATGAGTGTGCCATGTTGGTCTTATCATTAAATATATGCAGTAGCCATGACGATTTTGTGTATTTATGTGGCAATCATAATTTAGAATTAAAATAGCGATTTGGAACAACCTGTAAGTACAGCATTCCGTTACATTTTTATTTATTGTGGGTTGCCAATTGATGCAGTTTTAATAATTGTCTTCAAATTCCTTAACTGGTGCGTTTATCGCTAATTTGTTCACTTTAGTTTTCATCTAGTTGTTTTGGGAGCATTGAAACTTGTGCATAACTCCTAGAGACCTTTGACTGCAAAGCTCGCCAAAGTGCGGGGAATTTTTAGGTTGGCGAGTGTAGAGGCGATAAAATAGGAATCCATTCTTTCTTGAAAAATAAAACACATCTTTGGAATCGAAATCTATCTTAAAATCGCCTACTGAAACTGTTTTAAAATCTTTGCCAGGCATATTCGAACAATAGGCATATTCCAACTATACATCGCGTATACATATTTTAAATACTATTTGGAATGGGCATCATAATCCATGAGTGTACCGAGTTTTCCTTCTTTGTTCCATAAACCATTTCTTCGGAATAGAAATCTATATTAAAATCTCCTACCAAGGCTTTTTACAAAGTTTCGCCAGGCATAGTCAAACAATACTTCACCTTTATAAATATAATTTGGAAAGTGTATCATAATATACGAGTGTACCGTATTTGTCTTCTCTGTTCTATAAAACAATTCTTCGGAATTAAAATCTATATTTAAATCACCTACTAAAACTATTTTACAATATTCGCCAGGCGATTTCTAACTATACTCAAAATTTATTTATAAAAATTGAAAAGTTATACGGTGAGTAGACAAATCGTGTCTACATCAAAAACCGTGATCGAGCGAAATAGCACTCAAGCGCTTATAATATTTCATAACGCGTAGTGCAAAAAATAAGAAATCAATTATAATGGATGACACATTTAATCTTAACTTGCAAAGGTTCACACTAATACTGCAACTTGGGATCCACTATGTCCATAGTAAATTAAAAATAATATTTTGCAGAAGTTTTTTTATAAGATGATATTGAATAAACTTACCCGAATTACTTTTTCTTTCAGCTGGAAGATTGCCGAGTTTATTCCTGTCCGTATTTATGAAAAGCCGCGGTTTGACGCTAATAGAATATTCTTCAGCATTTTCTTTCATATTCCTGTTCCTGTTTGTAGTTTCTTCTGTTTCGGGTGTAATAGCGGACAAAATTGGAAGAGGAAAACCTCTTCTTTTGCTCCACGTAATGGTAACAGTAGCAGTGTTGGCTGGGATGTTATTGAGTCCGAAAGTGAGCAAAGACACTTGCGAGATACGAGAGAATCTCAATTGCTCCAGCATTTTAAGAAGTAACATGAATTCGACATTTTGTTCTACTTATTGTTTTCAAAATGACTCTCAAAATTACTATGATAGGCAAAATGAAGATAATTTTATTAACGAGACGCTTGTAGGACATTCTGGAAGATTAATGAATGTTGACAATGAAACTGGTTTAAATGATTTGTTCGAAGACACACATATTAACTTATGCAATGAGACTTGCCTAGCTCTATGCACAAATACTTTGGAAAGTGAATGCACTGAAACCAGAAACAAATTGGTGGTCTTTCTTTATGTCGTATGGATATTTTGTATATTCTCATTTCGCTCCACAGCATATCGTTTCATGGATTTCACAGCGTTGTGTTTAATTTCAAAAAGCGATTCACATTTTGGAAGGGAACGTTTTTTTGCAATATCTGGTGAAATCGTCATGTCAATTTTTGTAACATATATACTGAATATCGATAAATCTCCGAAATCGAAGTACAATTACGATTCGGTGCTTTGGTTTGCTGACGTAGTTTTGTTGTGTTCTTCTATACTGCTTTGCTTCGTGAAAGTCCCAGTACTTCCGCCTGGACGAAACATTTTACGAAAAGCTTCTGTATTGTCAAGAGATGTCGACTTTCTGGGATTTGCATTCCTCGTTTACGTGGCAGGCAATGGGTTTTCCTTCAACAAAAATTTCCATTTCTTGTTACTGCAGAGCATGAAAGCCCCGAAAGTCCTGTTTGGACTTGTTTCCCTTATCTTTGGCCTGTACGGAGTACCGGTGCTTCTAACATCTAGATGGTGGCTGAAGAAGTTGGGCACACATAGGATATTTGTTCTGAGCCTTCTGTGTTATTCAGTTAATCATGCTTTGTACTCGTTTCTTTACAATCCTTGGCTTGTTTTACTAATTGAAATGACAAATTCTTTCACTTTTCACCTTTTCTGGGTAGCTGTAGTAATTCATTGCCAAGACACGGCGCCGCAGGGATTCGTTGCGACACTGACTGCACTTGCAGGTGCTCTTCATTTCGGAATTGGTAAGTTTATTTTAAAGTCTACACAGACCTTTTTAAGCAAGTTGATCAATAAATTTTCGAAAATTTTTCTTTCTTTGTTAAAATTTACAGACCGAATTGAGATCCAGGAATATTTTAAATTACTTTTTTGCATATTTTGCCTTCTAATGCGTTAGTTGAAGGATATTAATCATTTAAATGGGAAAAATAAATTGTATCCCCTATTTTCACTGTATTCCACTCTGGAGATTGGTCATTTCTGACTATACTTTTAGAGGCTATACTTTACCTATACTTGCAGGGATAGTTTAAATAATAAGTGAAATACTCAGAATAAATAAAATATTTATTTTTAAATTTAAGCAAATATATGAATTAAGTTTGAAATAGAGCCGACCGAATTGTATGGTGGGTAAAACACCGTACTCCGATGAACTTTCGTGAAGATACAAATCATAGAAATTTTGTTATCATACGGATAGTTCATAAAAATGTGTTTTGAGAAAACGCAGTTTAAAGATACTTTATTGCGTTCGAATATAAAAGCTTTCATAAAACGTTTTTATGTGTATCTCCGGTTCTAATTGTATTTATTGCATGAAATTGGGGTCGAAATGCTCAGAAGTAACCAAGGTTTCAAATGAAATTAAAATTGAAAAATCGCTTTTTTGAATTCTTAATCCTCCTCTGACCCCTTAAAGGTAAAAATTTAACGAAATCGCTAATATCTGGTATAATAAAGATTCCAACCAACAGAATTGAAATTAGACGAATGATCGGAGACTTAAAATAGTCTTAAAATGGTTGAATATTTTAAGAGAAAGAAGATTTGTCGCTTCAATTATTAAAATTTATGGATAAAGAATCTTTGTCTCTTCTGCGAGGAACCTTACTTATTTCATGCATGCTCATGTCAATACACATATGCATCAAGATTAGCGACAAAATACAGTGTAGTTCTTTTTAAAATGCTTGTTAATAACCTGAATCTTCTTCAATGAATTCGTCATTGTCGTTACGGACTTGACTACACTACAGATCACGGCCCATCTTTGTTGGGGCTGTGATGGAGGATTAAATTCCTGTACTAACAGTATGATTTTTTACACCCTCTTACTATTTGAGAGTGGGATATTCAACTTTTTTATAATACATAATGTAGTCGTATTTTTTAATTACTTTTATTTTAAAAAGTCATGTAATGTTTTTATAAGCACCCCTAAACAACAAGGAAACGAGGTATTTGGAGTCTAAAAACCATTCTTAAGAAAATTTTAGAAACATAGGAGACCGCTTGAGTAACAACTTCTAAAAAAACTTCAAATAATCTTGAACCAAAATGTTATTTTTTTTCGAATTTTTGCTAAAAGATGTTTTGGAAGTTCTCAATGCATTGTTCTACTTTCATTTACGATATCAACTCTTCAGTCTAGAAATCCAAAAGGGGTGAATGATTAAAACATGCTTTAAAAAATAACGTAGAAAACACCTAATGGTCTGGTAGTTTCACTTCCGCAAAAGTTCAGCTGATTTTCAGTTATATTAAAAAGTAAACACGTGGTTGGGATAAAATCAAGAAACTAAAATTTACTTGAAATGAGAACCAAAAAAAAAAAAAAAAAATGTGAATTTTAACTGCTAACTTTAGGGAAAGTTTAATAACTAGCCCATACCCTAAAGAATATCTATGAATTAGCGTACTTAGTTACGAATGATGAATATAAAAGCAAACAAACATTTTTAATTTAAAAATAAAATAAACACATAATTTATAAGTGCATATAATACCCCCCCCTTTTACATACACGATTTAACGTAAAGGAAAATACTTAGGTATAAATTAGTTGACTATTTTGGGACTGATTCTACTACACAATTCCCAAGTTCTAGTTTCTTTCGGCTATATTTGTATTATCAATAACTTAGAAAAAACCGCATTTGAAAATGCTTTTCTTGTTTCTTTTTCTTTTTTTTTTTACTCAAGCGCGATTTAATGCCAATAATGGAAAACTATAACCCAATGCCCGTTTCTAGTTTTACTAAACCGATTTCTAATGCCTTTTGAAAATGCAGCTTGGTTACGTAAGTGTGTATTATAAATACACTACAAAAAATTAATTTAGAACGCCATACGTCGACCAAGGCACTCCCTCCCTAGGCAGATAGACATTGCGTAGCTTTGACTCAACACAGCACATACAAACAGATTTCTATTTTTGATAATGTGTTTCTTGATTTTTTTAAATATTATCCAGGTCGTAGTTCCGGCGTGTTTATCGGAGGCATGATGATAAACTACCTGGGACAGCGTACAACGTACAGAGTTACGTCCTCATTCTTTCTCCTGATGGCCATTTCGTATTCGATATTTTTCAGCATCAGGGGAAAGTCACATAATATGGCTGCTACAACGAACGGTAAGAAATGGAATTTTAATTTTGGACAATCCATTTTTTCCAATTAAGTTGAAAACTACTTGTGATATCTGGCGGTTCATATATTTTTCAGTTTATTTTCTATCTATGTTAGGGGTTGCCAAATAGTGGCGCATGCGCCAAACTTGGAGCAGTGGATGATTTTAAGTGGCGCATCTTATAATTGCGCCAATTAATTGTTTTTAGGGAGATCAAAGGCTTACGAAATAATCTTGAGCCAGTTGTTATAATTTATGATACTGCATCAAAAGGAAACATTTGTATATTCCAAAATATACCGTCATCACAAATCAAGCTATCTGATACCCTAATAAATATTCGAAAAAATAATCCAATAATTTTTTTAATTGAAATAAACATTTGAAAAGCTCACACGTTATTTCTTTTCGTACCCTAAATTAAAGCATTTCCTTATTCATATTGTCGTGAGGAGGTAGCAATAACTAGATGAAAGGAGAACTCAATTCGAGATAACGTAATTTATTGACAGACTGCTAACAGCTACACTTGGCTGTCAACTCCTTACAACTGGCGGGAGCTCAGTTTTTATACAGTTATCGAATATTTGGGAAACAAATAATTTGCATATTAAAGAAACATGTTGAATAATCTAGAATTAATACGAAGAATAATTTAAAACAACTATTTTACAGCTATTTACAACTATTTACTATCTCTACAAAGTGCCCGACCAAGGCATCCCCCCACACACACCTGCTTGGCAAGATAGCCCCTGCGTAGCTTTGCCACAACGTAACAAGAATCAACATGCATTGAACGTCTTAGGGCGAGCAATCATTGCTAAGAGTTCATTTTAGAAATGTTCATCTGTTTTAATGTAAAGGAAATCAAATGCAGTTAACATTATGAATGGTTAATTAAAGTAAATAAGACAGTCATCTAAAAGAATTTTTAAGTCAATGAATCATTTTTAGGATTATGTGTAATTCAATTGAGTTTCTATAAATTGCACACTACTGTTATAAAGATACAAACAGCATCCTTTCCATATTTTGTGTGTTGTTTTTATTTTACTATTAAGTGCCATCAAGTACATAAAGCCCCACCGATACCGAGTGGATAGGTCTCTGAACTTGGTAGATGGCTGATGCAAGACATGAATACAAGGAGGCGGCATTAGCTATCTGGCAGTGAAGCCAACACTGTAGCCGATCCGCCATATTGATTAGACCACATTGCATTATTCTAGGGTGACAGTTCCAATTTTTAAGAAGTAATGTGCTTTAAAGAAGTAGTACTGCAGAGGATCCCATCACATTGTGGAATAAATTGAAACGAATTTGCAGACTCTTTGGCGAAGAGGGGATCTGCAATTTTGCAACTATCAAATCGACCAGTCTCTTTTGGTGCAATACAACTGCACATTAAGAAAAAATTAAAAGACTATTTTTGGCGAAACTTAAAATCTAGAAATACAGATACATGTTGGTTTATGAATTACAATCTTATTCCAACAACACCAAGTGCAGAGGCAGTGGCTATGCTTCGACTTCTGACTGGCCAAGACTGGCAAAACATTTATACCGTTTAAAAGTTGCCCAGAGCCCCAATTGCCCCCTTTGTAACCTAGAACAAGAAATGGACATTCGCCACTGGCAGACTTGTGCTGCGCTCACCGGTCGGGACCTCTGCGGTCGATATTGGGAGGCAAGAGTACGTATGAGCAGCTGATCCCTACTTTGTTCATTGTATTTTTGTGTTTTGTATTTTTTTTTTTTGTCTGCCATTAGAAAAAAAAAATGTCGCCAAAGTTGGCGCTAAGAATAATTACGTATTCGACATAACTGTAAAACTTTTAACTGTAGAATACTGAGAATTTTGCATTTAGAAATTGTAACATATAATTGTGCAATTTCAACTTTTAATCCGTAAAATCGTACACCTTTTACTGTTATTTAAAAAGAAACCAACAAGATATTCCGCCATACTTTGACCAATGCAGTTACTTCACTTCGTCCAATGCTGAACATAGCCAATGACATATCCTTGTATTCATATCTCTATGGTCTAATGTTTGAAGGGCCACAGTTCTGGCCTATCGTGAGGCTCTCAATCTAACGGTCTGGAGTTTTGGTCGTTTTTTTCCCTGAAGGAACCACTCGTTAAAATCCCTTAACCCTTTGAGGCGAAACCCTTTTCCAATGCTCAAAAAAGGGCAGCCGTTGCCATCGCTCGACTTAACTACCAGCAAGTTAAGTCCAGCTATGGCAACGGCTGCCTATTTTTCAGCATTGGGAAATCTATCCAGCTGTTCTCGCATTCTTCTATTTTTCAGCAGTTGTCAATGCTGTTAAAAATAATCGTGACAATTTTTTTACGGGAAAGGACGTGCTAAAAAGTAAAGGATTCTCGTGGAGCTATGTCACCCGCAACTATTCTTATAGAAATCGAATCTATATTCTTCGTGAGTGGCAACAGCCAAAACGTCAGAGTTTGGTGTTCCCAGATGACCCCAGAGCTGGAACACTGCGCGTTAAAGGGTTAAAAGGTACTCCAACCAAGGCAACCCTTGTAGGCGTGTCCCTCGAGAAAACTTTCCACATCTTACAGCAAACAAACAAATACATATGAACCAGATATTTTAACGAATATATGTTTTTTAAAGTTTATTTTCTTGTATATGTCTGACTAATTTCCTTAGTCAACCATTTGATTTATTTTCAGTAAAAGAAGATCCAGACATCAAAATGGCAGAAATCGACAATAATAAGCCAAGTGCATAACTCTTTAAGAAGGAGTAAAAGACTAAAAGTTCCTCTTGATTTCATCAACGGAACTTCTGCTTTGTGCTTATAAACGAAAAATGTTGTTCTTGTCCACTCCGCAATTGTCTGTTTCCTATTTTATGTTAAGTTAATTACTGTGAAATAAAGTATTATTTTACATAAAACAGTAAAAATATCTCTAAATTTCGAGTATAGTACTTTAAAAAGTTTTTTGGGGTAAATGTTTTGTGTAAATGAAAAAAATAAACTATTTTATTTAATAATCTATATAAATAAAATTAGACTTTTGTCTGTACATTTCTTGGAATTCAAAAATTTTGCGATTTCTATCCGTTTCAAGCACCTGGGAATCCGATGCGACCCTAAAAAAAAAGTTTGTCTGTCTGTCATTCTGTCATTCTGTCGTTCTGTCATTCTGTCATTCTGTCCGTGACGCTTTTTTTGTTTAAGCATCACGTAAAAACGACTGAAGCGAATGATATGAAATTTGGTGTCATGATAGGTGGTCACTCAACTTAAAACATAGGCGTCGAATTTTAAAAAAATCTTGATTAAATTTTCAGATTTTGTGAAAATCGTTTCAAACTGCGTAAATTTGTGTTCAAGCATCACGCAAAAACGACTGAAGCGAATGATATGAAATTGGGTGTCATGATAGGTGGTCACTCAACTTAAAACATAGGCGTCGAATTTTTAAAAAATCTTGATTGGATTTTGAGATTTTGCGAAAATCCTTTCAAACTGCGTAAATTTGTGTTCAAGCATCACGTAAAAACGACTGAAGCGAATGATATGAAATTAGGTGTCATGATAGGTGGTCACTCAACTTAAAACATAGGCGTCGAATTTTAAAAAAATCTTGATTAGATTTTGAGATTTTGCGAAAATTGTTTCAAACTGCGTAAATTTGTGTTCGCACATCACGTAATAACTGCAAAGGTGAAAAAATGGTATTTGGTGAAATGATAGGTGGTCACCTTAAACTATAAGCATCTAAAAAAAACCGATCAGATTTTGGGATTTTGCGAAAATCGTTTCAAACTGAGTGAATTTTTGTTCACGCATTACGTAATAACGACTAAAGCGAATGATATGAAATTTGGTCACATGATAGGTTGTTGCTCAACATAAAGTATAGGTGTCCAATTTTTTAAACATTTTTATTAGATTTTGAGATTTTGTGAAAATTCTCCCAAAATGCGGTTATATTTCTTCAAGCATCGCGTAATAACGACTAATACGAAATTTGGTGATATGATAGGTAGTTGCTAATCTTAATTTATAGGTGTTGAATTTTTAAAATATTTTGATTACATTTTGAAATTTTGTGAAAATCGTTTAAAAATGCTAAAATTTTTGTTCCAGCATCACGAAATAAAGACTGCAGGGAATTAAACGAAATTGGGTGACATGATAGGTTGTCACTCAACTTAAATTCTAGGCTTCCAATTTTTCAAAAATGTTGATTAGATTTTGAGATTTTGCGAAAATTATTTCAATATGCGTCAATATTCGTTCGCGCATCCCATAATTACGACTAAAGCGAATGAAATGATATTACTTAGTGACTCTCTAACCTGTAATATTTTAACAATACATAAAAATTATAATTTCGCTTTCTTTACTTTGGCAACATACTACATCCATTCTGTGTACTCCTACAATGCTGACGAAAGTTCTTGCTTTTAGAAATTTGCATTCAGTACTAACCCGTCAACGACGGGTACTTCAGCTAGTATTTGATAAAATGGAAATGAAAATGGGGGTTACGGCCAATTATCTGCACCAGGGTTCTAGGCCTGGGGTGGGATTACTAGGGGGACTTTCTAAGGTGTCCTAACCCGTATTTACGCGAAGTTTCGGAGAAAACCACGGAAAACACCAAACGTTTAGGTCAGCGGAGACGATCTGGTTTCGAATAATATTTGATAAATTTTATTAAATTGGTCCAGTAGAAAACGAAAACTTGAATAAATAAGTAAATTAATAAACATGATGTAAAAAAAAACAATGATAGCAGATTTTTGAGGAGGGAAATCAGATGTACCAGTATGAACAAAGTTTAAAAAAAAAAAAAAAAGAAAAAAGAAAAGAAAAAAGAATATTACTTTTGAGATTCCTGACGACATCCATCTAACTGACATGCTGCTGGTGCTGCTATCTAATGGCAAAAATAAAAACAAGTATGCGACCAAGAGGAGTTGCCCGATCAAATTACTTGTTTCTTCATGTGTATGGTTAAGGTCATCCATGCACGAAGGGGAGGGGATTACATAAGTGGGGGGCTTTTTAAACGTTTGTAACACGTAGTCACGTCACATCTGCGCAAAACCGCCGAAAATTCCACACCGTTTGATCGAAAGCCGTATGGTGCGTCAGAACCCTGGACCTTCACATTTCAACCATTTACTATGTTCCTTCTATGCCTTATCCATTTTGCCATGTTGGGGCTTCCAGATTTTTTATTTCAAAAATAATTTAAAAAAATGTGCAAAAATAATAATCATTACAGGAAAATTCATTGAAGAATTTGAGAATTTATAAAAAACATGATTAATAATTTAGCGACTTATAATTTGACAAAGGTCATGGTCAATGATAGCAAATTAGCTATAAGTCATTTGAGAATATCACACAGGTATCAGGTATATCTAATCGGCAATTGAGAAAAGTCACTGAAATTAAATAACTTCTATGGTGCTGCCATCTCTGAACGAAATACCGTTCTATAATGTATATTTTGTGAATCCAGAGTATGGCAAAACACATATGAAATGCAACTTACAATACTATATACATTAGCTTTAGGATACAAAGTACAAAATCTTAAATAATTTCAAAGTTTAAAAAGTGCGAAATAGAATATACATGCATTTTCAAAACATAATGAAAATAGAAAATACATGTAACAGGCTAAAAACTTCCATGTAGTAAAAATAGTCGGGATCGTTGAAAATTGAGACATTTTATGTGCGTTTTTTCACAAAGTGTATATTTATTTTAACGTTAAATACCAGTATTTTGAGTGTTTTTTCCGAACCTCTATATATAGCTCAATCACCTTGTTGATACGGATGTATTATTCTAAACTCTTTATTTTTTTTTTCGCCTATATTTGCATGTAGTGCCAGGGCACATATGCCCCAATCGCCTGTACGACAGTCAGTGGGCCTCACCATGGCACAGTGGTTATGCCACTGGAAATGGTAGACGGGCGAAGTGTGAAGGTCTCGAGTTCAGGTCCCATCGCGCGCCCGTCGACCTAACCGTTCGGAGTTTTCTGTGGTTTTCTCCGAAACTTAGCGTAAATACGGGTTAGGACCCCTTAGAAAGACCCCCACGGAGGGCACCACACCCATCGGCCTAGAGCCCACGCGTAGCTAATCGGCCGTAATCCCACAAACAAACAAACAAACGACAGTCAGTGTCTTCGGATAAGAACAAACATTATTTTGCCATAAATTTATGGCAGTGGATACAAATTCCTTATGTCTGGATTCCTGGATCCAAAAACAAATCTTTAGTGTTGGTATATAAATTCTGTGAATTTTGCAACATTATTTTTTACAGATATATTTTTTTTTTTTCTAATATTAATTTAGCACCACTGTTCAAATTTTAAGGAATGAAATCCCAGGAAAATATGAAGTTAAGAGCGGAATATAAAAAACGAACGAAGTAAAAATTGAAGAATTATACCTTGTAACAAATTTTGAATAATTTAGATTTATGTCTAATTTAGCATTTAAATTCTATTTTGAAAAATCGCATTATCCCTTGTTAATAGCGGAAAAGAAAGGGAAAACAGAAAGAAAAATTGAAAATAGCTTGGCCAGTTTGGCACATCAGACTTTAGCAAATAAATCAAGAGTATAACTGTTATCTAATTTGACCTTCCCTATCCCTTAAAAAAGACTTCCACCCGATACACCCTCCCTCCTGATACCCCTCGTGTGCCTTAACACTATTCACAATATACAATTGCCTTTACTTTAAGCCCGTATCACACCTTCCCCATCTTCATTTCAAGCAACACTTTCGTTCAACTGTTTTCCACAACAGTTGAACAACAGTTGAAAGGATTGTGCAATATGTATGTTCAACATCCGCAACTTTTCCAACCCGGTACGGGAAAAATTGAGTATTTCATTCAACTTCTCTGATAGATTAATCACAGGTAAGCACACGGAGAGGCTGCAGTGACATCACAGATTCGCTCATTCCCTTTTCCAGTCAAACCAGTTGAGTGAAATTGTCGAACAAGTTGAACGAAATACTTGATTTAATTGAAGATGGAACGTAGGAGAAGGTGTGATATGGGCATTACAAACACTGACGCTGATAGATTCTTTTCCTTCCTCTTTTTCGTCTTTTTTTCTTTTCTTTCTTAAAAATAAAACAAAAATAAAACAGACATAGCTATAATTGTTATGTCTACTACTGAAATGCAGGGTTGCAGCTAAGGCAGGCGCAAACGGGGTACATGCCCCAGGGTCCGTGCGAAAAGGGGAGCCAAAACAAACTGCATTTCTATGGAAGAAGGCGCCCAAGTTAAATTTTACCCCGCGAGACGTAAGATCCACCGGAGTGCCTTACGGGCCGGGCAATACTGAAATGAAGATTTTTCTTTCACTTTACGCCCCTGTTCCATAGACATCGACAACGAATGGATTTTACGTTTATGTTGTACGGCAAAGCTACGCAAGGGCTATCTGCCAAGGATAGGGGGGCTATGGTCGGAGGACTTTTTAACGGGTTCTGACGCATATTCACGTTACACCTGGAGAAAACCGACCCAAAGACAATTAGATTCACAGCCACGCCATAGGTCAGGCCAGAACACGTCACCTACACACCTACTACGATTGGAGTTGTGTTGTGTTGTGGGATTAAGGCCGATTAGCTACGTATGGGCTCTAGGCCTATGGGTGGGGTGCCTTCCGTGGGGGTCTTTCTAAGGGGTCCTAACCCGTATTTACGCTAAGTTTCAGAGAAAACCACGGAAAACTCCGAACGGTTGGGTCGACGGACGTGCGATGGGACCCGAACCCGGGACCTTCATACTTCGCCCGTCTACCATTTCTAGTGGCATAACCACTACGCAATGGTGAGGCCTACTATGATTGGAATAAGCTGGCTGTTGAACAGACAATTAAAGATAAACAAACAATGGCAACAAAAAGAAAGTAAATTCAATATTTTTCAAAATGCAAAATACACGGAAAATACCATTTCAAAATACCTTGGTTTTCGTAAGTGAAAGAGAAAATATAAATCTATTGACAAAATCAATTTCAAATATATGTATCTTTGATATTTCCCTACTCCGATTCCAAGTCAAATAGTGTCTAGGAATCGTTTGGGCAGAGGCGGCCCGAGGGGCGTGCGGGGCCCCAGGCGAAGCGCAAGAGTAAGGCTTCTTCTCTAATATGTCCTATGAGATAGCAATAAAATGGCCCAGCAGCGGGACCTCTATAAGCGCGGGGCCTTAGGCGATCGCCTACATTCGCAACCCCAACCCCCTTGGGCCGGCCCTGGTTTGGGATGTTTCTTGAACAGAATAAAAAAGTATTTTCAATAAATAAATCTACGAAAGGTGTCAGCACTATACAAAATGATACTGATAAGGAAACTTGAATGGTGCTGCCATCTTTGCTCAAAATAATGCAGCATAATGCAAGCTTTTTGTGAACATGTTTCGTAATACACGGAATTTTACTTACTCCATATAAAAACTTTAAAGCATTAATAATAAATAACTAAACTAGTGCATTAGCGTAAATAATTCAACTGAAGCTGTACTAGTTACAGGATGATTTAGAATTAGAAAGTGCAGGGGACCAAGACGGTTCAAAATCACGTAGCAGTGTGGGGTGGGAAACGCCATCTTTATGCAGCTGTATCAGCGGCGTAGCTACCGGGAGGAGTTAGGGGGTTTATAACCCCCATGACGAATTTTTTTGTCATACAAAATGTACTTTTTTCAGACACACATAATACTAACATATATACATAGAGAAGGATCTCTCTATGCATATATATCAGTTACAGTAATCGTAACCCCCCCCCCCCCCTCCCCAATGAAAAATTTCTCGCTAAGCCGAGGAGTATATAATCACTTTTGAATGATAATGGAATCCGAGCATGGTTCGTCAAGAGCTGATAGATCTTTCACAGAAAGCACGTGACAAAAATTGGTAATTAACAGGATTGATGATTAAAGAAGGGATTATACAGGATGTCCCCAAAAGGTGGTAACATGTTTTAATTGGTGAGTGGGCAATGTAAATTGGAAAAAATAATCAAAGCAAGGCGGTAAAAACATTACGCTACGAAAAATCCCGTGAATTTTCAAAAAGTTATGCTTTTAAAAATTGTACGACCCCTGTGCGAAAAAATTCCCAGTTAGTAAAACGTGTCCCATAAACTAAAAAGTTATGTACAAAATTTGAGAATTATATTCTTAAAAGTGTCAGAGATGTGAAGATAAATATATGTTGACTTAAACCACTTTTCAATGGCCCTCGAAAAGAAGAAATTGTGTTGAATTATTGCATTTCAGGGGTCGTACAAAAATTAAGAAAGAAAATATATTTTTTTTTTCCCCCACTCTAGCTGAAAAGCTGAAATTTTGTACGCTATCTCAGTGTCTGGGCCGTATTTTATTGATTGGAAATTTTTTTGTAACTAGACTGCAAAAGTCTGTTAAACTGACAGAAAAAAAAAAAAAAAAACTGTCAGCCATAGGACGCCAATTTATTTCATATTTTACAGAATTTATCCGTTTTTTCCCTTACACGGAAGATTTCTGTAAAATAAATTCAGAAGGATCTGTAAAATTTATGGAAGACTTCTGGGAAAAAAAAAGGAAATAAATTGACGCCCTGGCTGACAGTTTTTTTCTGTAAATTTTTACTGAAGTTTTTGCAGTATATTGCTACATGAAAATATTAAATACTCATTAGGTGAATAAAAAAAAAGCCCGAACTCTAGTAAAACATAGTCGGAATGTAGGAATGCATCTCAAGCGTCTCAAAACCAGCATGACTCTAAAAAGCTTCAGTCACACATGACCGGCAGAAATAGGGAAACTGCAACTAATGTGAAATAATGTAAAACGAAAAAAATGAAAGGAAGTTGAAGGGTGCGCTTCCGTCGTTCTTCCCTCGGGTTTAAAACTCTCCCTCGGAGCCTGATAAAAAAACTGCAACTAAAGTTAAAAATAAACGATAACGGCTAAAATTTCTGATTAATTTGAAAATCAATACAGTCGAGATCGCTTAATGGGTTGCCAATTTACAAGAATATCCCACTTAATGTAATACCTTTCCGATGTACCAAAGAGAAGTAAATTGTCCGTTTGGACACGGATAATGGAATAACCCATTTATTACAATAATTTTTCGTTGCAAATTGGCAATTTCATTAGGCGTTATTGAGTTATTTGTTACCACTTTATTGAGTTAATAAAGATACAATAAACGTTACAAAATCTGCTCCAGAAATAAAACGCGCATACAAAGTGATTAAGAACCATAAAATATATATAATAACGATTGGTAAATTGATATATAGAAATAGACAGAATTATATTTGCTGCCTGTAGAGCAGAGTTTCTCAAATTGTGCTCCGCGCGAACGTAGCAAGTGCTCCCCGAAATAAAAAAATGTATATATATCTTAATATATAAAAATCCAGTGTCCGTGTGTATGTTCCGAAATAACTCAAAAACGGGTCAACTGATATTCATGAAAGTTGGCATATGTAATTTGGTCCAACTTAGATAATAGGATAGTTATTATTCAAATTAATGGTCTCAATAATTAATAATTAATAAAAAACTGATCATCAACGTTGATTGTTGTTATTAATCGTAGGTTCCATAAGTCTGGAACTGATGGCGCCTTAAGAGAATTTCTTTATGTACAACTGTAGTTTAATATGTATTTGTGTACTGCATAAATTCAAGAAAAAGTGTTTATCCAAACCGGCAGTCACGAACACGGCCAAAAATATTGGAACATTACTACGAAGAAAATTAATAACATCTGCGATATTGAAATACTCAACTCATAGCTTATCGTCTGCTTCTAAAGGGATAAAAGCGTTTTATTTTATTTTTTCCGAAATTGGCAACCGAAATAACTTTTTTATTGTTTTGAAAAAAAAAAGAACAGTTTAACAGTTCTTGCTTTAAACGACATCTTATTATTTGCGTATGTTTTATTTACAGAAAAATACTCATTTTACAGAGGAAGAAACCTAAAAGAACGTATTATATATTTTTCATATATCTTATCTTATCTTATCTTAATATATAAAAATCCAGTGTCCGTGTGTATGTTCCGAAATAACTCAAAAACGGGTCAACTGATATTCTGATTACGTTGATTGTTGTTATTAATCGTAGGTTCCATAAGTCTGGAACAGATGGCGCCTTAAGAGAATTTCTTTACAGAGAACTGTAAAACATTGTCCTTTGCATCTCATAGATGGCGCCACACCTTAATGTGATATAGTTTCTTAGACTACACACTATACATGTCTTATTTTGCCTATACCACGCACTATTTTTAGTAATATGCGACCCAAAAAACCTAACCTTACTGCCCGTAGCAAGAAGACTTCGATATGCACGTATTAAAAGAGCTCATGAATCATTCGAACAGAGAGCAGAAACAAATGCAGCTCAAAGAATTCGCACAGCTGAAATTCGTGCACGAGAACAGCGTGATAATCGTCGACAAGAAAATGAATTGAGAACCAGGGTGGCACGTCAACAACACATAGATTCATTTAGAGAACAAAACCGAGAAAATCATCGGACCAACCGCGCAGTAACACGTGCATCATTTGTTCGTCTTGCATGAACCAGACATCAATTACTCGGCTGATTCCAAGGTTACTATTGGTGCGATGGACAAAATATGTAATTATTGTCAGGCGTTAAAATTTCGCAATGAAACACCCGGCATGTGTTGCGCATCAGGAAAAGTTGTATTGTCACCACTCCCTACTCCACCTGAACCTTTGAAATCCCTTTTTTTCTCGCATTTCAAATGAATCAAAATTATTTATGCGTAAGACACGAAAATTTAATTCTTGCTTCCAAATGACGTCGTTTGGAGCATCCAAAGTTTGTGATTTGTCATCTGATGGTCGTAATTTTGAGACAACATTCAAAATTCAAGGCCAGGTATACCATAAAATTGGGTCATTGATGCCAATGCCAAATGAAGATCCAAAATTTCTTCAGATCTATTTTATGGGCAATTGTGAAGAACGTGTATCAACTCGATGCCAGTATAATTTCATTGAACAAGCAGAAGAGAGAGCAATTGTATTGTCATTAGAATTATTTTTGGAGAACAGTAATCAATTGGTTCAATTGTTTAAAAAAGTGTCACCACAATTAAAAAGTGACAATTATCAAATTGTCATCAAAGCGGACAAAGTACCTTTGGGAGAACACGCCGGCAGATTCAATGCACCAACCGTTGATGAAGTTGCTATTATTATGGTCGGTGATCCAGTTGACAACAGATCCATAAAAATTACACGCCGAGATAATTCAGTGAGTAGAATTTCAGATTTACACCGTTCGTACGATGCACTCCAGTACCCACTGATATTCTGGTAAGGACAAGATGAATATCATATCAACATTAAACAGTGTGATCCAGTCAATGGTAATGAATTAAATAAAAAGGTTAGTTCAATGAACTACTATGCGTATCGATTAATGATTAGACATAATCAGGACAACTATATCCTTCGATATCGTCAATTGTATCATCAATACGTTGTGGATATGTTTGCTAAGATTGAAAGCGAACGTTTGCGATTCATTCGGTTCAACCAAGCTAAACTACGATCAGAGGATTACATTCACTTACGAGATGCTATTGTTGGAAACTTCGATGGAAATTTAAACACCAATGAAATCGGCAGTGCTGTTATTTTACCTTCCAGCTACATAGGTAGCCCACGAAACATGCAAGAATACATACAGGATGCAATGACTTATGTACGTCATTACGGTCGTCCAGATTTGTTTATAACATTTACGTGTAATCCAAATTGGGAGGAAATCCAATCTTTACTATTACCAGGTCAACAATCAATACATCGTCACGATATTACTGCACGAGTGTTTAAACAGAAGTTGAAATCTTTGATTGATTTTATAGTAAAATATTCAGTTTTTGGCAAAACGTGTTGTTGGTTGTATTCAATTGAGTGGCAAAAACGAGGCTTACCTCATGCTCACATTTTAATTTGGCTTGAAGATAAAATTCGTCCAGAGGAAATTGATCAAATTATTTCAGCCGAAATTCCAGATTCTTCAATTGATCAAGAATTATTTAATATTGTTACAAGTCGTATGATTCATGGACCGTGTGGAGCGTTTAACATGACATCACCATGCATGGAAAATGGGAAATGTAAGAAACATTTTCCTAAGAAATTCACAAATGATACCATTACTGATATTGATGGTTATCCATTGTATCGCCGCAGAAACGCTGATAATGGTGGTCATACATATAAAATGAGAACTTCAAATTCTAACCAATTAGAAATTGACAATCAATGGGTAGTACCATACTCACCACTACTCTCCAAAACGTACAAGGCTCATATTAATGTTGAGCTTTGCAGTTCTGTGAAATCCATCAAGTATATTTGCAAGTACGTTAATAAGGGCAGTGATTTGGCCGTATTTGGAGTACAAAATGTAAACGAAAATGATGAAATAGAACGCTACCAAATGGGTAGATACATTAGCAGCAATGAAGCTATCTGGCGCATACTTAGCTTCCCCATACACCACAGAGAACCTGCTATACAACATCTTGCAGTGCATCTTGAAAATGGACAACGTGTGTATTTCACTGAAGAAAATATTCTCCAAAGAGCATGTGAACCACCAAAAACGACACTAACCGAATTTTTCACTCTTTGTCAAAAAACTGATGTGTATGGTCAATTCGCAAAAACACTATTATACACTGATATTCCATGCTATTTTACATGGAACACGTCAGCTAAAAAATGGGAACCACGTAAAAAGAGAGAACCACATCCTTCAATTGCAGGCATATTTAAAGCTAAGACACTGGGACGACTTTATACTGTACATCCAAAACAACGTGAATGCTTTTTTCTGCGTTTATTGTTGGTGAATGTTCCTGGACCAATCTCTTTTCAATTTTTACGAACAGTTAATGGCCAAGTGTTCAGTACTTATAAAGATGCATGTCACGCGTTGCAACTTTTAGAAGATGATAACCATTGGGATCTGACACTTGCTGATGCTGCTTTAACGTCCTCGCCGAGTAATATTCGTCAACTATTTGCCATTATTTTGACGACATGTTTTCCAACACAGTCATCTACATTGTGGGAAAAATATAAGAACTACATGACTGAAGATATACTCTACCGACATAAACAAATAAACCACTCTCCAAACTTAGACTTCACACAAGATATGTATAACGAAGCTTTAATAATGATTGAAGATTTATGTATTATAATCTCAAATTCACCACTTAGTCATTATGGTATTCCATCTCCTAATCGCCCAGCTACAGACTTAGTAAATAGTGATTTGCAGCGAGAAGAACAATTTAATAATCGTGATTTAAATACATTTGTTACTAACAATGAACCATTATTAACTGACGAGCAGAAGAACATATGCAATCGAATTATGTTGGCTGTTGATGCCAAACAAGGCGGTTTTTTCTATTTAGATGCACCAGGTGGGACCGGTAAAACAGTTATCTTTCATCCTTGCGAAACTACGGTCACAACAAAAAATTGCACTAGCAGTTGCATCATCAGGCATAGCTGCTACTTTGTTGGATGGTGGGCGGACAGCACATTCTGCTTTCAAGCTACCATTAGATATTCATAACAATCCAAATGCAATGTGTAATATCAAAAAAAGAAGCGGAATGGCAGCAGTGTTACGGAAGACTTCGATCATAATTTGGGATGAGTTTACTATGGCTCATAAGCATTCGCTCGAAGCATTAAATAGGACTATCCAGGATTTAAACAATAGTGACAGACTTTTCGGTGGTACTATTTTATTACTATCTGGTGATTTCCGGCAAACGTTGCCAGTTATTCCTCGCTCTACTTTTGCAGATGAAATTAATGCATGTCTAAAACAATCAATTTTATAGAGAAATGTTGAAACACTCAGACTGACAAAAAACACGCGAGTACAACTCCAAAATGATCCAACAGCACAAGAATTTTCTAAACAATTACTGGCTCTTGGAAACGGTGAAATAGAATTTCATCAAGATACTCAACATATTAGATTGCCAGATAATTTCTGTACTGTTGTTCAAACTAAAAATGAACTGATTGAGAGTGTCTTCCCAGACATACTAAATAACTATTTAAATCATGACTGGCTTAGTAATCGTGCAATTTTGGCAGCGAAAAATGTTGATGTTGATCTGATTAACTACCAGATACAACAATTATTACCAGGTGATTTAATGTCATTTAAGTTTATTGATGCTACTGTAGAAGAAAACGAGGCAGTGAATTTCCCAATTGAATTTTTAAATACTTTAGACATATCAGGAATGCCACCACACAATCTTCGATTGAAAATTGGATCACCGATTATTCTACTGCGTAATTTAAACCCTCCTAAACTATGCAACGGTACACGTTTGGTGATCAAAAGAATCATTGGAAACGTTCTTGAAGCAACTATTTTGACAGGAAAGTTTAAAGGAGAAATTGTTTTGTTACCACGTATTCCGATGATACCATCCAATTCTCCCATACCATTTAAAAGACTACAGTTTCCCATTCGCTTAGCTTTCGCGATTACTATAAATAAATCTCAAGGCCAAACAATGTCTATTTGCGGCTTAGACTTGGAAAATCCATGTTTCTCCCATGGGCAATTATACGTGGCGTGTTCACGAGTAGGAAGACCATCAAGTTTATTTATATTAACAAAGGACCGATTGACCAAAAATATTGTACATCGATTGGCGCTTCATTGAACATCAACTGTGATTTATTACGATTAAAGATATTTAGAGTATATATATCAAATTAAAATATTTAGAGTATTTATTAAATAAATGTTATTAAAATGTTATGTTAATTTGTGTTAAATTTTGTCTTTCAAATCCTGCTTAAATCACTCAGCCACAGCAACGCGTGGCCGGGTCTGCTAGTCTAATATATAAAATTCTCCTGTCACAGTGTTAGTCACCTAACTCCTCCGAAACCACTCGACCAATTTTAATGAAATTTTCTATGTATATTCGTTAGGTCATAGAATAGGTTTTTAACTATGTCTCATACCCCTAAGTCATAAGGGCGGTCCACCCCAAAATGTTTAGCCCCCGAGTGCTATTCATTTCAATCAGGATTTCTGTGTAGACATTAGCGTTTCGAATCACTTTTCAAATGTGTTTGCCAGATAATGTGGAGAGGGGGGGGGGAGTTAATAAAATTTTGAAAGTCGCACCAGGTTTGCAATTTTTGATAATGGATCGCTAAATGTGGTGCCAAAACGTGACAATTTATTATAAATATATTTCGCGTATAGTTAGAAAACGCCTGGCGTATATTGTAAAAGAGTTTTATTAGGCGATTTTAATGTAGATTTCTATTCCGAAGAAGTGCTCTGTGGAACAAGAAAGGAAAACACGGTACACTCGTAGATTATGATGCCCATTCCAAACAGCATTTAAAATGTCTTTGCGGTATAGTTGGAATATGCCTACAGGAAGAATATGCCTGGCGAAGATTGTAAAACAGTTTCAGTACGCGATTTTAAGATAGATTTCGATTCCAAAGATGTGTTTTATGGTAAAAGAAACAGTTGATTCCTATTTTAACGCCCCCACTCTCGCCAACCTAAAAAATCCCCGTACTTTGGCGAGCTTTGCAGTCATGGGTCTCTGGGAGTTATGGACAAGTTTCAACGGTACTTACGTATTATCCCAGCGGTCCGCCAAGACAAGCAATTTTTCACCAAGATAAATGCCGGGCACATGAAATTGTTGATGGTTTGGAATACGATTCGCAACGTATTTAAAATCTACGAAAAAGTAGTTTGGCGGAAGTGACCGCCGGGATAATACGTAAGTACCGTTTCAACGCGCCCAAAAGAACTAGGTGATAACTAAAGTAACAAACTAGCGATAAACGCGCCAGTTAAGGAATTTGAACACATTTAATTATTAAAACTACATTAATTGGTAATCCAAAATAAATAAAAATGTAACGGCATGCTGTACTTACAAGTTGTTCCAAATCGCCATTTTAATTCTAAATTACGATTTCTACATAAATGCAAAAAATCGTCATGGTAACTGCATATGTTTAATCATCGCCTCCTTGGCGAAAGTCGAGGCGTTAAAGTTGGAAACAATATATAAAACGGTGAAGTATATAGTTGTGATATACTTGGCGAAGATTGTAAAATAGTTTTAGTAGGCGATTTTAAGATAGATTTCGATTCCAAAGATGGGTTTCATAAAATAAGGAAGAAAAATATAGCACAGTCATGAATAATGATAACACTTTCCAACTTAATGGAATAAGGACGAAAAATAGGGACGACGCATAAATTATGATACGATTTTAATATATAGCACTATAGTGCGTATTTAAAATCTGAAAGTGTTTCAGATTTTCATCCTTTTTTTTGGGGGGGGGCAAAATTTTTTATGGAATCACTATCAATAAGTCTCAAGGCCCAACTATGTCTGTTTGTGGATTAGATTTGAGCACGCCATGTTTTTCACACGGACGGTTATACGTGGCATGCTCTCGAGTGGGCAAACCATACAGTGGGCATCCAGTTTGTTTGTGTTATCTAAATATCTATATAAATTATTCCTAGGATTATTTTAGTAGAAAGAAATGACTAACTTATTGTAAGTTTATGAGGATGTGGTATATGAGTGGAAGAGGCATGGAGCGCTTTGAACGATGCTGGAATATAAAAATAACACAATACCAAACATTTATATTTTTAATTCATTGTAATTTATTTTTTACATTTATATATATCGCTAATTACAATAATTTTCCTAAAAAATAATATCAATCCCTTAACGGAATAGAGTGAACAATATTTTTAGCTAACACAAACAAACTGCATGGTTTGCCCACTCGAGATCATGCCACGTATAATTGTCCGTGTGAAAAACATGGCGTGCTCAAATCTAAGCCACAAACAAACATAGTTGGCCTTGAGACTTATTCATAGTCATTCCATAAAAAATTTTTCCAAAAAAAATAATAATAAAAGGATAAAAATCTGAAACATTTTCAGATTTTAAATACTCACTATAGCGCTATATATTAAAATCGTATCATAATTTATGCGCAGTCCCTATTTTTCTCTCATATTCCATTAAGTTGGAAAGTGTATATTATTCATGACTGTGCTGTATTTTTTTTTTCTTGTTTCGTAAAACCCATCTTTAGAATCGAAATCTATCTTAAAATCGTCTACTAAAACTATATTTTACAATATTCGCCAAGTATATTACAACTACACTTCATCGTTCTATATATTGTTTCGAATGCGCATCATAATACATGCGTATACCATGCATGTCTTTCTTGGGCTGATTCCTACTTTAACGCCTCGACTCTCGCCAAGGTGGCGATCATTAAACATATGCAGTTACAATGACAATTTTTTGCATTTATGTGGCAATCATAATTTAGAATTAAAATGGCGATTTGGAACAACATGTAAGCACAGCATGCCGTTACATTTTTATTTATTTTGGATTGCCAATTAATGTAGTTGTAATAATAAAGTGTCTTCAAATTCCTTAACTGGTGCGTTTATCGCTAATTTGTTTACTTTAGTTTTCATCTAGTTCTTTTGGGAGCGCCGAAACGGTACGTACGTATTATGCCGGCGGTCACTTCCGCCAAACTACTTTTTCGTCAAATTTGCTGGCAAACTATTGCCAATCGTATTCCAAACCATCAACAATTTCATGAGCCCGGCATTTATCTTGGTGAAAATTGCTTGTCTTGAAGGACCGCCGGGATAATACGTAAGTACCGTTGAAACTTGTGCATTACTCCCAGAGACCCATGACTGCAAAGCTCGCCAAAGTACGGGGATTTTTTAGGTTGGCGAGAGTGGGGGGCGTTAAAATAGGAATCAACTCTTTCTTGTACCATAAAACACATCTTTGGAATCGAAATCTATCTTAAAATCGCCTACTGAAACTGTTTTACAATCTTCGCCAGGCATATTCGCCCTATAGGCATATTCCAACTATGCCGCAAAGACATGAAATGGGAATCATAATCCATGAGTGTACAGTGTTTTCCTTTCTTGTTCCACAAAGCACTTCTTCAGAATAGAAATCAATATTAAAATCGCCTAATAAAACTGTGTTACAATATACGCCAGGCGTTTTCTAACTATACTCGAAATATATTTATAATAAATTGTCACGTTTTGGCTCCCCATTTAGCGATCCATTATCAAAAATTGCAAATCCTTGTGCGACTTTCAACATTTTATTAACGCCCCCCCCCCTCTCCACGTTATCTGGCAAACACATTTGAAAAGGGACTCGATGCGCTAATGCCTAGACAAAAATCCTGATTGAACTTATTAGCACTCTGGTGCTAAAAATTTTGAGGTGGACCGCCCTTGTGACTTAGGGGTATGAGACAAAATCATATTCGCAGACCTAACGAATATACATATAAAATTTCTTTAAAATCGGTCGAGCCGTTTTGGAGGAGTATGGTAACTAACACTGTGACATGAGAATTTTATTTATTAGATATACCCAATATGAGTTCAATCGAATGTACCGTTTAAACGCTAGAGCACTTTCAAGAATTTCCCCCCCCCCCATAAGCCATAATGTAAAAGAAATCTTTGTAGTAGCCCAGTAGAAAAACTATAAGTTCTATACACATCAAAATCAATGTCGGTCTTACGATGGTGGTTTATAACATATATACCCAATTTGAGCTCAATCGAATGCCCCGTTTAGGAGCTATCGTGTTCACTCACATACACACAAACACACACACACACACACACACACACACATACAAACATACATCTCGTAAAAATAGCATAAATGAATTCAGAAGACCTCAAAACGTGTTAATACATCAAAATCTCGAAGTCGAATTTTTTCATGATTACAATACTTTCCTTACAGGGTACATGTTCGGAAAGAAAAAAGGATGAAAATCTGAAACACTTTCAGGTTTTAAATACACACTATAGTGCTATATATTAAAATCGTATTATTAGTTATACGTTGTCCCTATTTTTCTTACTTATTCCATTAAGTTTCAAAAGTGTATCATTATTCATGACTGTGCTGTATTTTTCTTGCTTGTTTCGTAAAACCCATCTTTGGAATCGAAATCTATCTTAAAATCGCCTACTAAAACTATTTTACAATCTTCGCCAAGTATATTACAAATATACTTCATCGTTTTATATATTGTTTCGAATGTGCATCATAATCCATGAATGTACCGGTTTGTCTTTCTTGGGTTGATTCCTACTTTAACGCCTCGACTCTCGCCAAGGTGGCGATCATTAAACATATGCAGTTACCATGACGATTTTTTGCATTAATGTGGCAATCGTAATTTAGAAATAAAATGGCGATTTGGAACAACATGTAAGTAAAGCATGCCGTTACATTTTTATTTATTTTGAATTGCCAATTAATGTAGTTTTAATAATTAAGTGTCTTCAGATTCCTTAACTGGTGCGTTTATCGCTAGTTTGTTTACTTTAGTTTTCATCTGGTTCTTTTGGGAGCGTTGAAACGGTACTTACCGTATCGTACAATCGTATTCCAAACCATCAACAATTTCATGTGCCCGGCATTTATCTTGGTGAAAAATTGCTTGTCTTGCCGGACCGCCGGGATAATACGTAAGTACCGTTAAAACTTGTGCATAACTCCCAGAGACCCATGACTGCAAAGCTCGCCAAAGTACGGGGATTTTTTAGGTTGGCGAGAGTGGGGATGTTAAAATAGGAATCAACTCTTTCTTGTACCATAAAACGCATCTTTGGAATCGAAATCTATCTTAAAATCGCCTACTGAAATTGTTTTACAATCTTCGCCAGGCATATTCTTCCTGTAGGCATATTCCAACTATACCGCAAAGACATTTTAAATGCTGTTTGGAATGGGCATCATAATCCACGAGTGTACCGTGTTTTCCTTTCTTGTTCCACAGAGAACTTCTTCGGAATAGAAATCTATATTAAAATCGCCTAATAAAACTCTTTTACAATATACTCCAGGCGTTTTCTAACTATACGCGAAATATATTTATAGTAAATTGTCGCGTTTTGGCACCGCATTTAGCGATCCATTATCAAAAATTGCAAACCTTGTGCGACTTTCAACATTTTATTAACTTCCCCTCCCCCTCTCCACATTATCTGGCAAACATATTTGAAAAGTGATTCGACACGCTAATGTCTACCCAGAAATCCTGATTGAAATGAATAGCACTCGGGGGCTAAACATTTTGGGGTGGACCGCCCTTATGACTTAGGGTTATGAGACATAGTTAAAAACCTATTCTATGACCTAACGAATATACATAGAAAATTTCATTAAAATTGGTCGAGTGGTTTCGGAGGAGTTAGGTGACTAACCCTGGGACAGGAGAATTTTATATATTAGAGATATATATATATAATAGCTTACTTACATAAAGTGAAATCCCAAGATAATCCATTGATAAAGTGAAAAAAATATAAAAATAAAAAAGTAGATAGCACATGGTGCCAATTAACGAGCTTATACCGGATAAAGTGTTTAAATATAGCCTTTTAAGGCAATGAAAGAGTGGATAAATTGGATATAAAGCGCCAAATTAGAGCTGGTGGGCTTTTAAGCCTAATCACATGTATCCACAAATAGACGGAAAATGGAATGGATAATTGAAATGGTGTGCTCTATCCAGTGGCGCACACAGGATTTTAGTTTAGGGGGGGCTGGTTTACAAATTCTGCTGAACTCGGTTATAGTGACTTCGATTATAATTAAAACTCTCTTATAACGTCAAAATATTCTGTGCCACTTGACTTGCCCATAGAATAATATGCGCACAAGCCATGTATCCCGTTATAGTCAAATAATTATCTAATCTTTTCAGTATAGTTGAAAACGAGTTTAAGTGTGTTACGTACACTAACTGTAGGTATTTATTTTTTTTTTTTTGTGTGTGAAAAGTATTTTAGAAATAATTTAAAAACAATTTTTAAAAAGAAAAAAATTATTTCATTAGGGTGAGTTTTCAATGCTTTTCACTTCTAACTTTTCACCTTTAGGGGGGCTTGAGCCCCCATATCCCCCTCCGTGGGTGCGCCTATGGCTCTATCATCAGGCGCCACCGCACACACATTTCAATTTAATCGAAAAAAACAATAATAGCTAGGTTTCTGCAAGTTACCTGACCAAAATTAGGGTCCTTTTATAACTTGGGGGCGTGACCGTAGCTATTAGAAATAAACAACGAGGAAGTGGACCGACAAGAAGATCGAAGCTCAGTAATGGAAGCAGTATTAGTGCATGTTGCCTTCAGAGAAGACTTAATGCCATCAATAGACAAGTAATGCCATGGAGTGGGGGAAAAATGATATATTAATAATACTTTGGAAGTATGGAAAGGAAAGGAAAAAAAGTAATAATTAAATGAATAAATATAAAGAATAAAAAAGGTAATAATTAAATGAATAAATATAAAGAATAAAAAAGGTAATAATCAAATGAATAAATAATAAAATAAATGTAACACTAGTATATCTAGCCTATGTTTAACGTAGTACCAGCTGCAGTAGCTAAGAAGTACTTAGTTGAAGTGACGGAAAAGTAGAAAAACTGTAGAAATTAATTATAACTGTAATGATAATGATAATAATTATACACATTTATTAATTGCTATTTATGCTAATATTATTGTAAAATATTTAGGCTGAACAGTACTCTGTATTATGGCTTCATTAGTTACAGACTCACATAAAAAAGGGAAAAGTACCAGCAATCAACTATTCTTAACACTAGAAGCGCCGCACTTTCTTTCTACCTAGAAGCGCCAGCAGCAGTCAAATTGACTGCTCAAACAATTTTTTACATTTATTTAAATACAAAAAGTTTATGGTATTTTTAAAAGCTTTTTTAAAGAATAAAATGTTGATTCTTGTTAAAATACATGCTACAAAAAATATTTTTACTTACTTTTTAATAAAACTCATTTTAATGCTATTCGCAATTTTTACATATTAGAATTTTTTCAATGCTGGAAGTGGATTTACCACATATGAAATGTGAACATTTCTGGCACATATCACTTGTTTCGTTGCTCTAACAAAATCCAATTTGGCACTGCCGTCTCTTTTTTGAGAGTTTTTGTTAGTAGTGTTCGAAATTTCTGAGGGCAGTTGTGCACTTGTCTTTTTCTTCAAGTGACTCGCTCTCAATTCTTCTGCCAATTGAAAAAGAAAGTTATGTCTTATTATAGATTTACTACTCATTTCTCGGTAGATAATGCAGGCATTAGTTCCTGCCAAATCCAGCATATTATAGAAAATATGCACGGGCCATCTACGGGAAGCAGCCTGCACAGAATATTTACGTGTCATTTGGTCAATAATGTCGACTCCACATTTGGTTTTGTTGTAGAATTCTGTTTCTGGAAGTTTTTTCACAGTTTGTGACTCTACATTTACATCTGTATGCAAGGTACTTAGAAGCAGGACATTTTTATTCTTTTTACCCTGATACACTGTCAGTGTAGTGTCTCCATTTTTCAGTAAAACTGTTTCGTGAAACTGAGTTTTTGATTTCCTGATCTCATGCGGAATTTCTTTTCGATGTCTTCTTACTGTCCCCACAAAACTTGTATTCTTCATTTTAAGCTTTTTAGCTAATGAAAGCGAGGAAAAATAGTTGCCCACTGTCATATTTCTACCTGTGTTCACATAAGGGCTCAGAAGGCGCATTACTATATTTTCAGGAAGGCTTTCGTTTTCATTTCTTGCGTTATCCTTTCCAAGGTATGGAAAAGCATTGCAATAAACTTTGAATCAACATCAATTAGCATCCAAAATTTTATACCAAATTTATTTGGTTTATTCGGCATTCATTGAATAAACTTGCACCAAACTTTTGATGGAAATAGTTGTTCATCCAACACCAGATTTTCTCCTGGCTTATAAGAAAGAGCACAGTTTTCTATAAATTTGTTCCAGATATCTGAAAACATAGCAAACTTATCAGTTTCTAAATGTTGACTCCTGTTTGACTTCAAATCAAATCTTAGATTTTCCATGGTATCTCGAAAACGATTACGGGACAATGTTTTTTTTTAAATGGAGGGGGGCTGGGGAAGGGGGCGGAAAATGACAAGTATTTCATGGATTAGAGAAATAGTGAATGAAAGGAATATGTAAGGGAAATGTTTCTTCATGATAAGATTTTTTCTCCGTGATAGAGTACGATGAATAAACTCAATTTCAGTAGCAGTCAATTTGACTGCTCGTGGCGCTTCTAGGTATACATAAAAATATTTCCATTAATTTTATTTTCATTCAATGCATATTTAGTGCCAATAATTTTCAAGGTTTTTTAGGAGAATTCATAAAATTATGACTTCCTAAAGTAAAGGGTCTTTTAGGAATTCAAGATAAAATGGCGAAAACAGTCAAAATGACTGCTCTGGCGCTTCTAGTGTTAATTACAGAATTTTTTTTTTTTAATAAAATATATAGATATATAGTTTATGATTTTTTTTAAATATAGAAAGAACCAACAACCAACCCCATCCTCACCAACCAATATTCTGATTAGGACATACAGTTTTTTTGATTACATAAAGGATATAAAATGGAAGTTAGAAATTTACTTGGATAATTATATTTTAGAGCAGTTTTATATAGGTCAGTTAAGTTACTGGCCTTAAGACTATTGGTACATAGAGACTCTATTCTATATTTATGATTAGATATAATATTTCTAAATACAGAAGTGTGCATACATGAAGTGAAATGAGTGAAAGCATTAACCTGAAAATTAAAGTCATTTCTTTTATTATGTATATTAAAGGATAGACTCTTATCATCATTAATTCTAATTTGTAAGTCTAAAAAATTTATTATTCTATTATCATTAGGATTTTTTATTAGTTCTAGGGCTGAATGGTAAGCTATGGGTAGGTGGTCAGTATCACTATAAGTATTGTCAGTAGCTATTGTTATTATGTCATCTATGTACCTATATATTATAAGAGAAGGATTATTGTAATTTTTTTCATAATTATATAAATATAGGTCTGCTAGGTAACTGGAATTAGAACCACCTTGTGGTATTCCTATAACTTGCTTATATAATTTATTATTATGTAGAATGTAGTTATTATAGACTATGAACTTTAAAAGATTTTCGAAATACATAGTATCTATGTAAGAAGGCAGGGTTATATTATTATTACTATGTATAAATAGATTCAATATTACATTGTATAAGTCGTCTAGTGGTATACTATTGAAGAAGTCTTTAAAATCATAAGTTGATATATTAATTACATCGTGTAGAGCATTAATCTTATTTTTTAGTTCATAGCTATTACCTATAGATATAGAAGAAGTGTTAGATTTTATGTACAGATCATGTATAGAAGTAAGTATTTTTAGTAATATTTTGCTTGCTACCTTATTATAAGTGTTACATCCTATAGTAACAGTTCTGAATTTTAGTGGTGTTTTATGAAACTTTGGTATTAGCACTAAGTAAGGATATTTTAGATTGTCATGCTTGATTTTAAGTAACTTGTGGAAAGCTAAGATCTTTTTGTTAAATGCTATCTCAGAGATAGATGTTAGACTGAAATTAGGATTATTGTTAATGGATGAAGCTAAGAGATTGTGATATAACTGCTTACATATTATAGCATAGTTATTGCTAGACTTATCAACATAAGTTATGATAAAGTAATTCTGTAGCTCTGTTATTTGATTGCTTAGTTTTATATTTTTAGTATATCTAAATTTACAAAGTAGTTGTTTTTTTAGGTCAGCAAGAATAATAAATTTCCATTCATTAAAGAAGGCAGAAGGTTTGCTGTTTTTTATTGAAGTGTTATATATATATAAGTCTATATTATATGTGAAAGTATCTATTATATCATCTATACAGTATTTAGTGGGTAACCTAAACTTAGTACCTCTTTTCATGATCCGTTGAAGTTTAAGATCTTTGATAATAGAAAGATCTCCGGTAACTATATGTCCAGAATCAGAATTAACATAAGAATTGTATTGACCACTGGTACAAAGACAGGGTACCTCATCATCGGGTACAAAGTTCCTACAGAAAGAGTTATAATATATCTTTCTACCCATAGGTATTAGAGATGAGTTCGGGCTCATTTTTTGAAGCCCGAGCCCGAGGACTTTTCATCCGAGCCCGCCCGAGCCCGAAATTTCAGCTAAAGATTAAAAAAAAAAATTCAATTACTTCATTGATAGACTGCAATAACTTTTGCCGTTTGTGCAAATTAAAGACAAATATAATTTCAAACTCCCAATGCACTTTCTAATTCTTTGTATCCATCCTTTATCAAAAAATGTCGGATCTCATGACTTACTAAGGAATATAAACCACCGTTCCAAAATACCCAAAGAGCTTCACGCACCTTCTAGGCGCCCGTGCCGTTATTTTTATTTGTTTATTTATTTACTTATTTATCTTTTATAAGTACTTTTATTTTCCTCATGAATCACTTTTTAAAATCTGTTTCAAGCAGTATGTTCAATAAAGGAGAAATTTTTTACGAGCCCGAGCCCGAACAGAATTGTGAATTTTAGAGCCCGGGCTCGAGCTGAGCCCGTCTCATCTCTAATAGGTATAGGGTATTTGAAAGATTTTTTTAGGCTGAGATACGGTAAAGGGAAAGAGTCAGAGTGAGAAGATAAAAGTTTATTGAAGTTAATCATATTAAAAACAGTATTGGAGAAATTAATTACAAAATTGGAATTTAGCTTAGTACTATTGCGATTGTGACCTAGTAAATTGTAATTTAGTGCATTGGCACGAGTAACTATTAAATCATAAAACAAGTTGGCATTGAACTAGCGGCTACCCGCGACTTCGTTCGCGTCGGCTTTAGAATTAGGTCCCGAGAGAAACGAAGCATGTGTGAATAAAAAATATGTTTGCGACTAAAGAAACTGCATTTAAATATTATTTGCTTTTTACTTATTTTAAATGAAGTATAATGCATGGTAGTATACTTCATTTAAAATAACAGAGTATGTAAAATTACTAAATTTAGATTTTTTTCAGGCATTTGGCCAATAGAGACAGTTACAACAGTATTTGTGAACTGTTTTAAGTGTTCTTGTAAAAAAAATATATATGCTATATGCATGAATTTTAGCCTATGTTAATCAGGAATAGTGCATCTTTCTATTAGCGAAAAAGTTTTAGAATCGGTTCTATAGTTACAGAGATACCCATAGAGCGTAATGTATTAGAATTATTTTGAGTGTTCCTGTAAAGGAACTAATTGCGCTACATGCATTAATTTTAGCCTATAATACTCAAGAATAGTGTAGCTTACTATCTGTGAAAAAAGTTTTGGAATCGGTTCAGTACTTACAGAGATACACATAGAGCGTAATGTAGTTTTTGTGAGTATCCCTGTAAAAGAACTATTTGTGATATATGCATAAAAGGTAGCCTATAACACTCAGGGTCCCCCTAGTGTCTAAGAGGGTCTGCTCTCAAACCTGGAAGGCGGGAGGTGCCAGGTTCAAACACCGGTCGCGCCTGTCGGCCTAGCCGCTCGCAGTTTTCCGTGTTTTTTTCAAAAACCTCGCGAAAATACGGGCTAGGATCCCTTATAAAATTCCACACAGAGGAATTCTCCATATACGCCTTGGACCCTATAGGCCTAGGACTTTCAATCAGTGAAGAAAGTTTTAAAATCGGTTTAGTTGCTACAAAATTTCCATAGAGCGCAATGCATCAGCATTATTTTGAGTGTCTTTGTAAAAGAATTATTTATGCTATATGCTTGAAAGGTTGCCTGTATGTTAATCCAGGGCATAAGGTATCTTCATTACAAATTTTTCCAACCATTTTTGTGTGATTCAGTCAAAAACATCCAAACACATAAACGTACACATTTATATTATTTGTAGGATTTGGAAATTTACGAACTTTAAGAAACATATTTGGACTTTTCTTGGTACTTACCTATTATCCCGGCGGTCATTCCCGCCAAACTGTTTTTTCGTCAAATGAGTTGCCAAACTGTTGCCAATCGTATTCAAAACCATTAATAATTTCATGTGCCTGGCATTTATCTCTGTAAAAAATCGCTTGTCTTGGCGGACCGCCGGGATAATACGTAAGTACACTTTTCTTTATTTATGCCTTTTAATTTGACGTAAAATTAACATAATTTCCATACTTATGTTTTTCAAATGCATGTGATTTTGCAAATAGAACTTCTGCTTTATTTCAAAAGCATAAATCATTTTGTGCGGGCGATAAAACGGTATTTAATTAATAGAAAAGTAATATAAAATTTCCGAGCCTCAGGTACACTTTACCGAAGTCATGGGTCCAGGCATGCTCAAATTTTCAAAGCTCTTCTTTCTGTAGATTTGTCTGGAGAACATTCATTTTTATTATTAGAGATACATAGATTTGGCATAAAACTGGCATAATTTCCGTATTATTTAATGTTTTTCAGATGCACGTGCTTCTTTATTGAAGTAATATCATTCTTGTTAGCTCAAAACATGAATCATATGATACGGGCGAAACTCGCCAAGCATAGCAACGTAAAAACGGTTTTTAGTTAATAATTAAAAAGTAATTAAAAATCTAAAATTCTAAGTAGCCTATAACCAACTCCAGGGTCCCATCTATATCTAAACCGAAATGCATCCTAATCGATTCAGCGGTTTAGGCGTGAAAGCGTCATAAACAAACAAACAAACAAACTCACTTTCGCATTTATAATATTAGTTAGGATGTCTGAGATTAAATGTTGAAATACAATTACTCATACACCATGACTGATAATTAATGTAATAATATTCAGTAAAAGTGTAATAATCGACTTTTGACAGCTAGCTTATTTTCACTTAATACTGAGTTACATTTTTTTTCTTTGAATGTGAAAGTGTTCCATTAGCTTTTGTAAATGTTAAAAAATAAGAGATTACGTTATCACAAAGATGATGTATATTTCCAAAAGCTAGCAGTGAAACAATAGTAGCATAATAGAGATAAAAATATTCCTGCATTTTCGAGCACATGTTTAAATTTCGACTTTTGTATGGGCGTTACTTGGAATTGAAAATCCGTTCAATCCGTTTCACGCACCTGGGAATCCAGTACGAACGTCAACAAAAAGTTTGTCTGTCTCTCATTCTGTCGTTCTGGGTTTTTTTGCTCGCGCGCATCACACAAAATTGGCTGAAGAGAATGAAATGAAATTTGGTGACATGATAGGTGAAAATGGAACACTAGTCTATGTTTTTCAATAGGCTTAATGGTAGAATTTAGGGGGAGTAAAGGTAGATATTTTTTTAAGTTTCGGAAAATGTATCATTGGTCTATCTGAAACGGCTTTCTAGTAGGAACTTTTTTTGTAATACAAATAAATTAGCTGAAAATACCATTAATATTTTCGTTTTCCTTTTTATGAGTTTATGTTTATGTTTATTTTATTTTTTGTTTGCGCACATTTGCATTACAGTTCTGTCTTATTTTATGACATAAAATATTTTATGTCATAAAATATTTTAAAAATGTAAAATAACTTGTATAAGTGCTATTTAATCTTACAGTTACACGAAAAAAAGTATGAAATGAAGCCTCTGATAATTTATCTAGACCTAAAACTAAATATTGTGCTCCGCAAGTATATAAAAAAACAACTGAACTGCAACTTAAATCGGTCAAATCTATAGAGGTATCTATCTAAAACAATTAATGAGTAATGGTCAAAAATATTTATATTCGTCATAGTTTGGGAAGTAGCTTATATTAAAAAGAAATCCAAAATACACTGCATCCTGATATTGAACATCTGCTAATGATGCGTGTTTGAAAATACTGGTTCGTTTAGTTTAATACAATATATTTGATAGTGTAATAGGATTTTACTTTGTTTTGGGCTATTACCAGGAACAAAATTGGCCAACTCAAGTAATGGTTCAATTGCCCCAGCTATTGGGCAATTGAACCATTCAAGTTTAAAAAACTGATTACAGATAGCACGACATTTTCAAAAACGAAGAAAGATTCCCTTTTCATGCGCTTTTTAAATATGTAACTTGTTCCGAAGTCAAATTTTTATAAAATTGCTGATAACTTTCACAAAACATAAATTAAAAAAATGTCATATAATGTTTTCTAGATGTTATGGAATAGAAATATGAAATAAATCTAGCAGACCATCTAAAATGGAAAAATTGGTGAAATTTAAAGGAGGATGACTGACTTTAACGGATAATCCACTTACCCCACCTCACCCTCTATGTCCTTAATAACTTATTCGATAATGCGGTAATTACTATAAATGTTACTTCCCTCAGTATTTCAGTTATGCGACTTGTTTATGAGCAGTCATTTCCTCCCTGTGCACTGTTTTCAATAAGTTATTGGCAGCGCACAATAAAGGTTAAGCATCTATTACACAACATACAGTAAATGTGTATAGATTAAATGCGAGAAATGTAAACTTAATATGACCACTGTCCAATTAGATGTTCCTGGGAGTACATTGTGTTCTATTTAGTTAGTTGTTCCATCCCAATGAACGTTGTATATCTACAGGAATAGTTGTTGAAATCACCGTAGCGGTTCTCACGATATTTTTTAGAAAATGGTGTTGTTTATGAACCTTTTTTAACAAATTCAAGTCGAAGAGAATGCAAATAGTGCTGACGACTTCGTATAGAATTTTGTGAGCTAAAATCATGTTTTGTCAAAGCAAATTTCACCTATAAAAAGATGGTCATTTAGAAAATTTGTAAAGAATAAAAGTATTATAATTGTGGGGTGAAATTAAAGTATTGTTAAATGTTCTTTGAATTCAGAAAATTTGTAGAGGAAATGTAATGATTTTGTTTAATTGAAAACGTTAAAATATTGTCTTACTAGCTTACTTAAAGCAATATTGTCTTGAAACTTCTGTCAGTGTACATTTCTATAAATTATTTGAGAGCCCAAGATCTCGGTCTAAGGAATTTTATTGCAATTATGTCCTATGTACTCTTTACATAATTCGAGCTATTTCTGGGGAACTCAAGCTTGGAAAATAATTACTGGGAATGTCGGTATTCAAGGGTTACATCAGTCTGAATTTTAATCTTAATTGTTATAAGGAAGCATTTAAGATTTTAAGGAACTGCTTTTGAAATTTATTTGAACATAATCCTTGAAAAGAAACATTTAACAGTAATTTTAATCTGTCTAGCAAACGTTTCAAAAGACATATTTGATCTCTAAGCATGGAATGTTACTGATCACATTTCTCACTCAAACTCCCGAGGACTAACATTCTTATTAATTAACATCAACATTATATGCACATTGTTTTCCAATAAAACTGTAAAAGAGATGTTAGACTATATAGTCATGATTTAGCGTTACATGTTCAGTTTAGGTAAAGCTGTAAAACAAATGTTAGACTATACAGGATTTAAATCAATGACATTACACTATACAACAAAGAAACGGATGGGTGAACCTAAAGGAATACAATTTTTACCTATAGGTGGCTTCGAGTGCATTCCGCTTGAGTAAGATTGAGGAGATTAACGTGAAATTGATTTCAAGATATGTTTTTCTTCGAGCTCTGGAGGCGTCAGGATCATTAGTCTTGCTCACATCCTGATAGTGCCTGATTCTCCCTGAACTCGGATCAAGATAATCTTGGAATCATTGTAAAGCTGAGAGCCCCCTCTATCTAACTCATCAGAGTGGCGGTATAAAAACATCTGCATTACTTTCTGGACACATCATAAGCTATTATATTACACTAATCTCATAATTTTAAAGAAATTCCATATTATATATTCCAACCACCAAAATTGTAAATGGAATGACAAAAGATAGAATTATGTAAAGTCCAAGAAAGTTTAATACTTTTAAAACTCCATAAATGAATGAAACAGGGAATCACGCAATTTTTTAAATTCTTATAACAAACTTCGGTATTACTACACCAGGTATTATCGCACCCTAAAAATAAGCTTGAGCTCATTATTGTTATTGTGTATATTTTATCTTAAAACTTTTGTAATTCTGAGGTCATTTACCACAACAATGGAGAACAAATTATTTTGCTGCAAAATATTTATGTTTTGAAAAAGAAATCCTTATCGTATAGAAATTTTGTCAAAGTAGGCCACAGAAAAATCGTAAAACTTATTTCTTCAAATTTGAGTTAACGATTAAAAACAACGTTAAAATTTTACCTCACAAGAAACATTTAATTCATTCAAATTCATTTTTAGAAATGTATTATACGGTTATCATTATACGTTACCCATAAAAGTATATATTTATTTTTCATGACCAAAACTTTTCCATTCAAATTTTAGCCTAAACGTTCAGTCCTTATATTTCCCCTTACTTTTATTCCTCACTTATTTATTTCCATGTGCAATTCGTCAATGCCGAACAGTTTGAGATTTACCTCATTATAATCTTATTTTCGTTAGAAAGTCGTTTTCTTTCCAGTTGCTTTTTGAAAAGGAAAAAAAAAAGTCACATTTTTCATCACTTTTTATAAAGAAATGCGCCTTCTTACGAGACATTCAAACATTTCTGTTGTTGCAGAGTTCAGTTGAGACAAGCTGACAGTCATTCATGCAATATGAAAATGCACAAAGAACTTACGATAACTTTAAGAAGCGGAAATTAAATTCGCAGTGTCCGGAAATTTATTTTCCACCTTTAAAGACCTCAAGCATTTTTCTTGCCTCTTTCCTTTTCAGAACAAAGTTCTTGTTCTTGGGAGATATTTCATTTTAAATACCGGTCTGAAGTTTTATGAGCTGCTATTAGCAGAGCTTTAATAAGTTTTTTGGAATGCTATACTTGTAAGTGCGAAAGCTTTTGATACAATTATATTTTTTCTTCTTAATAAATGCGATAAATAACGATTGTTTTTTTGTACATAAAAATAAAAATGGAATCAGACGGCCTGGATTGAATGTTTGTAGTGCCCATCAGTATATAGTACGTTACAGCTAAATGTCTAAGAAATTAAAACAAAATCATTTATTTAAAAGGTATTGAAATTATTAACGGTATTAATAATAACGAAATTAATAATCGTGTAATTTTGGTGAATAAATACAAATAAACTGATTATGTAAAGAAATTAAAAAGTTTTAGAATACATCTTTGCAAGCTGTACAGCACTCACAAATAAACGATAAACCTATATCAATTGCGAAAATTTTGTAAAAAGTTCTTGAAAATCAAAATTTTACAAAGTGTGTCACTTTCCATAAATTTTTCTGTGCAATCGCATGTTTAAGCATTTTCTTCTCAAAGCTTCTTAAAAGGTATTTTTGTCATAGTGTGTAGGTCAAATTATAAATAAGCATCTCGATTTTTTTTCGCGTAGTTACGTGATTTTAATTCGTGTATGAAGTACGTGAGGAAGATTTTGCTTCTTTGAACTTGACTCCTTCAGAGAAGAAGAGACTCCTAGAGAAGAAATATAAGTCAAGGCGAAGACGATTATACTTTTTGGATTTTGATTCTGCGGAAGAAGAGTAAATAACGCCTGAAAAAACAGCCCCTCCAAAACTCATTTTTTTTTTCAACTCAATAACACACTATTTTATTTATTGAATGTACCCTGGGATTACGGTAAAATATTTATTGCCTGGAAATTTTCAGTTTAATATCTGACTGAATGTTGAAGACTGCCTTTTCTAAGTGCCACACATGCATACAAAATATCCGATTCTAAAAATCCTCCTAGAGTCATTGGCAGTTAATTAGAAGTTCCTATTGGAAGTTTCTTTCTATCCAAATGATATTAAAATGGGAGGGAAATTTCCGAGGATTATACAAGAAGCTGTAAATTGCACGTGCGGAACTTATTCTCTCTCCCGCAAAAGACCGATCTTTTGAAAAAGCAGAACATAACCGTTTTCAGTGCTCGCCCGGCTGTGACGTACCCAACACATCATTCTAGAATACGTTAGGTCAGGTTTCGAGTTCCCGCCATGGGCTTGGATGTTTTTGACGTCCTTGTTGGGGTTAACCCTTTAAAGAGCAGTGTTCCCGCTCTGGGATCACCAAACTCTGACGTTTTGACTGTTGCCAATCACGAAGAATAGATTTGATTTCTGTAAGAATAGTTGCGGGTGACACAGCTCCACGAGAATCCTTTACTTTTTATGCTTGTCATTTGCCGTAAAAAAATTTGTCACGATTATTTTTAACAGCACTGACATCTGCTGAAAAATGGAAGAATGCGAGAACAGCTGGATAGATTTCCCAATGCTGAAAAAAGGGCACAGCCAGCTGTCGTCAAAAAAGGTTCTCAGATCTGTGGCACGCGATGAACGTTTCGATCGTCCGCCATCTTGCTGGTAGTTAAGTCGAATGATGGCAACGGATGCCCTTTTTTCAGCATTGGGAAAGGGCTGCGCCTCAAAGGGTTAATCATAGTCACTCATTGAAAGCCCATTTACAAGCGGCCATTAGGATGGGGTAATAGGAATGGCTTCCTACCACCGTACGTGTTTTAGCAGTTCTGCCCTTCTTTAAAAATAAGAAATTTGGCTGAATGAAGGAAGCTGACAATCCTTTTGAAACTACAGTAGATAACTTTTCAGGGTAGCGAGAAGTACTAATCAAGTTAAACCAAACAAATGTTCAACTCAAAATTTTTTTCTCGAAAATTTGTTTTAAAGGCGCATACTGTTCGTTTGGCGACTATCTGTATAAGGCAGGCTTGTATTAGCTTAATATGACTTCATTTAAAATATTCCTATAGCTTTTAAGTTTTCGAAGAACTTCTAAGGGGAAATGAGGGATTGAACAGAAATGCAGCAGTTTTGATATCGTGTGAGATGTCCTCAACTTGTGGCTTGGTATGATGTCAAGAAAGGAAAATTAATTATTTAATGAAATAGAACCCGATGACGGACACAGTCTAATAAAAAACACGGTAATTCAGATAAAAAAATATTTTTTTAAAGTTATGAATCTTTATTTTTTTTGGGGGGGGTTATGTCCTCTTTTCTTTCCCCCCCCCGTCATATTTCATTTGCCTTTCGCCTTTGTATGTGTTGAGATGATGGGATATTTGTTTTGTAAAATGGATTGATTTTTATGCCATTCCAGGTGTAGAAGTATGAAACCGGAATTTGTCTATAGATGGCGCTAGCCACCAGTTTAGTGACAGCAAGATCGCTTCTATACTGCCATTATCTCCCTCTAACAGCTGACGAAGATTCTCAACAAACAACAGCCCAAGTCTCATACACTGGTATATTTTTGTATAACCTTAAACATGCCGAGTTTTATGCCTACGAACTACGATTTGCGGACAGCATTGGTTTTCTGTCATCATTTTAAGAAAACTTTTGCAGAATCGAATCGATTGCTTGTCGAAGCTTACGGTGAACATCCTGTAAGTAAAACACAGTGCTTCGAGTGGTTCAAAATATTCAAAAGTGGTAATTTTGACGTGAGAAACGAAGAGCGTGGAAAATCACCGAAATCTATTATGAGTTGCTAAAACCTGATGAAACCGTTAACACTGGTCGCTACCAACAACAAATGATCGATTTAAACCGATCATTATGCAAAAAACGACCAAAATATGGAAAAAGGCAACACGAGGCCCGTTCGAGAATTCACCGGTCGGTTATGCACCGGTGCTACCGGTTGCGGTCATTCTTCGGTTAAGTGACGTCACGGTTGTCAACCGGTTTCGGTCATCCTCACCACATCCGATTCCAAGCGAAGAAAACAAAAATAAACATTGGCAACAATACGCTAATAACCGGAATAACCCACCTCGCTAGCAGGGTCATTCTGGTTGCGTTCTGGTTACGCTGAGCAGACAACCACTACATGACCGAAACGTTTTCGAACGCGGTTACTTCCAGAGCTCCGCCCAACGCTCCGCCTTTTCGAACGCTCTGGTCGGTGTTACCGGTGCACAACCGATGAATTATCGAACGCGCCCAAAGTCATTTTTCTCCATGATAATGCCCCTTCACACACAGCAAAACGGGTCAGGGAAACGATCGAGGCGTCCAGTTTGCAAATAGTAACAAGTGCGCCTCAATCTCCAGACTTGGTTCCGTCCGATTATCATCTGTTCGCATCATTGGGACACTCTCTCGCTGAAAAACTCTTCAATGCTTATGAAAATGGCTCGATAACTGGTTCGCTTCAAAAGAACTGTTTGTTTGGCATGGCATTCATAAACTGCCGGAGAGGTAAGAAAAATGTATAAATACCAATGGAGATTATTTTGAATAAAATATTTTTTATCATTTTCAAACAGCAGACGTGTAATTTTTACAAAAGAATTCCGATTTCATACTTCGACACCTGGTAAGTAACAACAACAACAGATATGGAATGGAAAGCCTATCAGAATTCCAATTCAAAATGAGAAAAGCAATTCTGGATAGTACGAGATTAAAATCAAACTCTGTGTGAAAATCGGAATGATGTCCTGCAGACCAGCAATTTTGGGAAACTGATGATCGTTTATCTCCTGGATTTTCAACATATTTTTGTACATAATCTTACAAGTCATGCATTTACTTCGGCCCTTGTTAGGAAATTTCAAAAGAAAATGTATGTATTTATAAAAATAATCAATTTTTAAAACTTTGCCACACCGTTTCTTTATATGTATCCTAAAAATCTGAAATAAGGCATCTAACGAAGATTTTTTTAAAACTTTCTTTTACTATATGTGGTATACTCTCTGTAGAATTACTTATTTTGGTAAAATAAATAAATAAATAAATCAGGCTTCAGTTATTTTCCAGAAAACCTACAATTTCCAAATAAAAACAAAGCTGTTTGTCATTTTCTGGGACGCATTAGAGATTTCTTAACAAAAATCTATCAAAACAATTATGATTCTTGAAGAGCAGTTACCTTTATCCATGGGGAACAAACAAATAATACCGAAAATGTACGTCACGTTAAAAAAAAAAAGTTTTTACATACAATAACACAAGTTCTCTCTTCCATTAAATATTCTAAGTAAAAACTAGCAGGGGGGGGGGAGACGAAGAAAAAAGCTTCCTTGTAAGTCCTATTTCAGAATGCTAAACTTTTAAAATCAATAGAATAGACTTAAAACAAAGAGCATGAATACTTTGAATAATCGAATTTTTTATCCTAATTTCTTTTTTACACAAAATGAATGTTGGCAGAAAAAAAGAGAGTATATAAAAAAAGTCTCAGGCATTTTGTTCTTATGTAAATATCACAGTTCCAGTTTTTTTCTTCTTTTCCAAGGGACTTATGAAGCAAGTTTACGGATGCATAAAAGGTTCCATGATTTTTTCCCTATAAAGCTGTAGGAGAATTTTCTTTTATAATACAGACGGTGTTCGATGCAAATATATTAAATATACCTAAAAGATAAAATCATGCTGTACACGAATTGAAAAACTAATTTAATGCTTTAAAATGTGTTAATTTAATTTAGTTGCTATTGAAAATACAAAATAATATAAAGCTTTTAGATGCTTATTATTTTATAACTAATCTGTAACATCGTTTATAATAATTCGTCCAATGTTAAGTTATAAAATTACAGAGTACTTCTGCAATAAATTGTTTAAGTCAAACTGTTCTATAATAAAGAGTCGATACCTCTACTTTTAATTTCCACTGTAAATGTTAACGTTTGCACCTTCACTGCTTATTTTTTTACTCTTTAGCCAAGTTCCTCCAAGTTTTTATGTAATGGAGCACTTCGCAAGTTTTATTATTATTATTATTATTGTTATTATTATTAATTAATTAATTGATTCTTTTTAAATTTCGACGAAGCGCCTTCTCCGGTTTCACGAAGCATCGTATGTGAATCCGAATCTAGTGCATAAAATAACCTTCAAATGTAACTTCTTCATATTAAAGCTAATTTTATTTGGAAAAACAGTATTTTTAAAATCGGAATTTTATACATATTTTTGAAAGTTAAAAAAATAGCTACGTCGTAATTACTTTAATTAATTTCGATAGTAAGTACTGTGGTAACATATATTATAAAATGGCATGATATATTAAAAAAATTTTTAGAATGGAAGTTCTAACGTATTTATAATTTTCTAAAACATTTTATGAAACACCCTTCATTCAAAAAATAAATATATGAATAAAAGCGTACCTTAGTTAAAAGTTTTGTATTCTATTTGTTTGGAAAACGTCGCTAAGTTACTTTTTGTTGTGATACACCAAATAGACACACATGTTTAATAAATGTTTGTAATCTGAAAATATGTACTTTAGGTAGAATGTTCAAGTAACATATAAACTTCTTTTTCTGTTCAGAATTAATTCCTATGTAATAAAATTTTTAATTGGTCTTTAGGGAAATGATTAAAAAATGAATTTTTTCAAAAAATATTATCTAACGACACTTAAATTTTTATTTTTATCATATTTGCATTGAACAGCTAATTTTCTTTTTTTTCTTAAAAATTTTCTCATTAAGCTGAAACATTCATTAGATATTTAATTAAAATGCACATTATTGAAAATATTTGTTGCGGTTCTATATCAACAAATCATTCGTTGGATATATTCTTATAAAAGTTATTGACAAAGCCTCTTTCCCCCATTGGAGTTATGTTTTGGAGTAGACTTGGAGAAGAATAGGGATGCAAATTATAATTTGTTTGCAAATGCAAGTATTAATCTCAATTCACTCGCTGAGAATACTTTTTAAGTACCCCCATTCTTTGTTACATACTTAAACGAGCATCGTACTTTTTTCAACGTACTTATTTCTGTTGAAAATGTTTAGATAAAGTAATGAAATTTATCTGCTTTGTTAACAACTTATTTATTTATTTATTTTTGCATTTGAATTTAAATAACTGAGATTAGACATTTTCCTAAAACTTTATTCATGAAAAATGCTTTCCTTAGTCTACGTGATTCACTTTTTTGAAAAAAAAAGAAATTGTAAATGCATTAGCTCCTGGTATATGAGAAAAAGTTCTAATAATAGAAAAAAAGGGAAATCTCGTAAGTAATCAAATAACAGCTATCAATAAATTGTGCCACTTTTTCAGCAGAATAGTTCTGTCCAGTTGCAGTTAATTTAAAATAGCCAGAGCAAAATCGTTTGATTTTACTATTATTTTTGCAGAATAATTTTATTCTGCTTCATTTTATGCTGCATGATTTTTTTTTCCAATGTTTATCGTACACAATTAAATAATAGCCAGCTGGAGATATGTTGGAGAGACTACCATGTCTTGTAAAGCTACGTTCACACTACAACTTCCACACAACATGATGTCGTCCACACAACATGACTACGTGTCGTCCACAACCACAACGTCCACACAACATGACGTGTGACTACGTCCACACAACATGATGTTATTGACGTCAGGAACGTTCCCGCCAGCTGTCTCTATAGCCGTTAAAACAAAAATGAAATGTTCTCAAGTGACATCTTTACTTATGTTATTGCTTTCAAATTCAGCCAATCAAATGCGGTATCACAAATATACTCCTTTCCAATATGCCGGACTGAAAGTGCTGACGAAATGATAGAATAAGATAAAATGCACTTAGTTGAACACGTTGATTACACACATTATATAGACAGCGATATATTTTCTCTTATTAATATGTGTTAATTACTCATAATTTTTCCATAAAATAAGTCCCTTATTTTTAATAAACCGAATACCGCTGTATCCACATTGAACATTTATCTTCCCGTTTGTTTTAGTACCTTCTACTGATTTTATAATCAAGTAATAACTTACTGCAAGACTCGAATGACAATAATAATAGATAATTAAAAGAAAAATAATAATTCATAACAATAATTATTATAATTATGCGTTTGATAATATTTGTCATAATAATAATTACAATCGGTATGTACACAAGAGACAATAATGGGTACCTTAGTACCTTGATAAAATGATTAATGATATAGGAAAAATAACGCATAAAAATCCAACAATAATTTTTCCCAGAAATGGCCAAAATGATATGTTTTATTCAGATTCGTATAAACAACGAGAATTGAAAGCGATTTGTAGGTTTAAATAGAAATGACTAAAATACCCTGACCCAACCCTCAAAAGGTACACGGTCGTTGACGCTAGGGTTAAACTCGTTAGTTGTTTTCCGCTGTCTTGCGAAATGAACTTGTCAAAGTTTTTGAAGAAAGAGTAAAATTTCTACTGTGTTAGAGAGTAACTAAGTAATATCATTTTATTCGCTTCAGTCGTAATTATGTGATGCGAATATTTACGCATATTGAATTGATTTTCACAAAATCTCAAAATCTAATCAATATTTTTGAAAAATTGAAAGCCTAGAATTTAAGTTGAGTGACAACCTATCATGTCACCGAATTTCGTTTCATTCCCTGCAGTCTTTATTTCGTGATGCTGGAACAAAATTTCGGCATTTTAAATCGATTTTCACAAAATATCAAAATGTAATCAAAATATTTTAAAATGTCAAAGTCTATAAATTAAGATTAGCAACTACCTATCACATCACCAAATTTAGTATCATTCGTATTAGTCGTTATTACGTGATGCTTGAAGAAATATAAAGGTATTTTGAGAGAATTTCCACAAAATCCCAAAATCTAATAAAAATGTTTGAAAAATTGGACACCTATAGTTTATGTTGAGCAACCATCTATCATGTGATCAAATTTCATATCATTCGCTTTAGTCGTTATTACGTAATGCATGAACAAAGATTTTCTCAGTTTTAAACTATTTTCGCGACATCTCGAAATCTCATCTTTTTTTTAATTAGATGCTTATAGTTTAAGGTGAGTGACCACTTATCATTTCACCAAATATCATTTTCTCACCTTTGCAGTTATTACGTGATGGGCGAACACAAATTTACGCAGTTTGAAACGATTTTCGCAAAATCTCAAAATCTAATCAACATTTTTTAAAAATTCGACGGCAATGTTTCAAGTTGAATTACCACGTATCACGATACCAAATTTCATTTCAATCACTTCAGTCGTTTTTAATTGATGGTCGAGCACAAATTTACGCAGTTTGAAACGATTTTCGCAAAATCTCAAAATCTAATCAAGATTTTTTTAAAAATTTGAGGCCTATGTTTTAAGTTGAGTGACCACCTATCATGACGCCAAATTTCATCCTTCTTTCATCTCATTTCGTGATGCTTGAACAAAAAAAGCGTCACGGACAGAATGACAGAATGACAGAACGACAGACAGACAAACTTTTTTTGAGGGTCGCAGCGGATTATCAAGTGCTTGAAACGGATAGAAATCGCAAAATTTTTGAATTCCAAGAAATAAACAGACAAAAGTCTTTAAAATTTTATTCATTCAATATTTTCAAACAAAAATTCGCTTTTTTAACCAAAATTTGTATGGCTTAATTTAGCGGATGAAATAAAAGAATTGCTACACATTAATCAAATATCGTCACCGTACGATTTAAATATTAGGTAATCTGTGGAACGAGTTCAGTTTTAAAATATAATAGAAGGTAGTTATTAAAAAAAGTACTTGAGCCTAAGAACTACATTTTATATTTTCTCTATCAAATCATATATTTTTTCTCTTTTAATAATTGTAGCTTTTTCATAGCAATTATTTATATAATTATTGCGCATTCAAATTTTTAGAGTAAAAATTTTATTTCACAAGGGTGCATTCGAAATGCGGGGGGCTCGCACTCCCTCGGAGATAAATCTGTATAACATAGGTAAAATTAGGATTTATATCATGCAAGTTTGAATAAGTATTTAAACTTTCCACCTCCCATCATTGAAAAATGTTTGAATTACTTTTGTTTGTTCATAAAATAAACAATAGGTAACAATACCATTTCTTATGACCACAGTCAAATTGAGGATATGTTTACGTTATTACAAACTGTACCATTTTTAATGTAAAATTTCTGTTAACGACAATACTGGTTTTTGCGTCAAAAATCTCAATAGAGATGGTAAGTGTAAATGAGTCTTAACAGGATATAGTGTAGTGGAAATATATGAAGAAAAATAAATAACCGCTTTCTTGTTGCCTTCATAAATATTGATTGTAAACAACAATGTCCTATAAAGTATTTTTATGTGTTATTTTGGATCGGCGATTTTATTTTATGTATTTTACAAACAGCACATAATTATCAAAATATAAATTCTTCTTTTTTTTCGACACTTAAACCTAATTGGATGATTTCTTTCTGTCCACGTATCACTAAATAAACTGAAACCTTTCACCAACTAACACCAAAAAGTTTTAAAAGATACATTTTTATCACAGCATTGTGTTCTTTCAGTACAGTTACCACACAACTTTTTTCGATTTTATTTTACTCATGAACCTCACCAAGATCAATATTTACTCAATTAAAATTCACCTTTATTCAAAATATTTTCTGTTGCACTGCTACAATACATAAACCTTTTGTTCGATCAATTCGGCTAAATTTTATCCGAGATTTTCGCACTTTAAGTCTCTTTCATAAAACTGTTTTCTTTTTTCCCCCCTTTCTTGAGTTTTGGAACACTCTTAGAAAAGGTGAGATGAATGAAACTATAAATTATACAGCTTGTGTGTGCTTCCCAAAGGTAGGAATTACTTTTATTTGTCCTGTAAAAAAAGCCCTTTTATAATACTTACCCTTTCTTTGTTGCGTACTACTAGGTGCGTCAAAGTTTTCTGTGTTGCTAAAGGATATTTAATTAAACTATTGAAATTTAGTTAGATGCTTTGTTAACATTTCTTGTATACCTTCATACAATTAAAGAAGTCTCTAAAATAGTTTTCTTTTTCTGCAAATTTATTCCGTTAAAAAATAGAAGAGATTTTTATTGAGTTGCGTGGATATTTTTCTATAAAACTGAAGTTTGTTAAGAGCCTTTATTTCAGGATAGGTAATGTGCAAAAATAATTAAAAATTACAAGTATAATTGTCTGTTGGGATATATACACGGATATAAATAACTACAAAATTACATGTAAAATTATAATTTCTTTTTGCAGATTTACAGCACTTTTGCTTTGCCTAAATTGTTCCGATTTCCTTTTTTAACACTTTCCAACAAGGTTGAAAAGTGTTTATGATTTCGATTTGTCTGCCTGTCCGCCCGTGCTCTAACTTTCGTAAATATGCATCGATTTCTACGAAGTTTAAATATGTTATTCTTATATATTGTACCATGTACCCTATTGAAAATGGTCAATGTAGCATGTATAGTTTTTCTACAGGAACACTCAAAATATTCCCAATGCATTACACTCTATGGGAAGTTATCTTACTCTTGTATCTGGAATAGTTGGTCCCACCCACATTGTACGGTTTGATATCCTTTGTTCTACGAAGAGAGGGGAGTATTGCCACTAAACAGACAGTTTTAGCGCTGAGACCTCCTCTTCGAACCATGCACAACGTAACGAACAATAAAATAAGTTAGGCACATTTAGTTTAAGTTGTATTAAGTGTAGTATGTTTAATATATTTTTAAAACCTCAAAAATATTAAATGATTTAATTTTTAATACTTACCAACGAATAATTAGGATTTTTATTTTTATTTATTTATTTTTCTTATGGATAATTAAGAAATAGGATTGGCCATACAAAGTGCTTACAATTGCTGTGCCGTAAATTAAATAAATAGGTAAAATAATTCAGTTTCTCAAGTATGCATAGAAAAGTTGGAACTGATGAAAAGAAACCATTGTTCTTCAGAGGATCCCGGGCTACTACAGACTAAGTGGCAATAAATAGGCTGATGCGCTCGCAAAGAATGGCGCTGGCTTATTAGCCGTCACACGTACAAATGTGCCATTCAAGGCCGGCCGCCTACGTGCAATTGCTATTTCGTCTCCAGTGTGAATTTATTGTTTGGACGTCTATATGTATTTATTATTGAGTCAAAATTTCCACTAAGCAAAGAAAATCAACTCATATAATAGTATTTTTTTCTTTATGAAAGAACAAAGGCAAAACATAGAGCAGAGTTTCTTAAACTGTAGGTCCCGACTCAAATTGGGATAGCGCGACATGCAGCAGGGGTCGCCAAAGTTTTTAGCAATTTTGAAATTTCATTAACTTGTGATTATAATTTTACGGCACTTTCGGCTTTAACAGCATTTTCGTCTTTATCTACCATAAAATCAAATTGTAAATCAAATCTAAAGAATATTGAAGAAGTGTTTCGTCCAGCGATGTCGATTATTTCGCCATTTGTTTGTTAGTTTCTGTAACACGTATTTCGGATTTGTGTGACTATGGTTTGATCACATAATTAAAAATGATTATGTACACCCTTTCCATTGATATTTATCCTTGCATATGCGATGCTAGAAATTAGTGGTTTTTCTTAGTAGTTACCTTCCAAGAGGCTACTGCTAAGAGATATTCTTTTTTGTTGAGTTTCTAGCCATGTGGGGATTTCAGGGAATGAAGAGGCCGATGCTTTGTATAAGTACGCTGCTCACCCTTATGCCGGGCCTCTACCTTACAATGACCTAAAATCTGGTATATCCCATAAAAAAAAACAGCTGGTCCAATGAATGGAACTCTCAGACTGTAATAAACTTCATGCTATCCATTCATCCATCACTCACAGGTCTTCTCAATCCTACCGCAATCTGGATGTCATCTTGACACGTCTTGACTTACTCACAAAAACTTACTTCTTGGTGAGACTGCCCCTTTTGTACTCATTGCGATACTCATGGGAGCCCCCATCCAGATGTCTTTCTCCATTTTTTTATCTACTGTTTATGCCTTTTCAATTGGTCTCTTTTAGCTTTTACGAATTTTAGCTTATACTGGATTTTCTGTCTTATCATTAACTTGTAAGTATATTTCTTCTATTCTTAGACATTGTATAGCGTAGTATATCGTTTCTGGATCTTGTGCCATTAAACACCAACCAATCAACCAACCAACCAAGAGGCTACACTTAATGGACAGACTAGAGTTAAAATACTTGAATTTACCCAAGTAATTGAATTTATCTTTATAACTGTATTATATGTTGAAGTTTGATACTTATTTAAAATTTTCACATTGCTCTATAACTTATAAATAAAAATTAATGACCTAAACCTGCATTAATATATTGCAGTACAGCTGAAGAAACTGACACTTTCATTCATGTGTGTGTCGGGTATGCGCAATCCTTATGGGGTCCCACAAAAGTTTTGTAAATATTATGGGGTCCCGACACCAAAAAGTTTAAGAAACCCTGACTTAGAGGAAAATTATCATGCTGTTTCATAAAAAGTACGTTTGATGAGCTTTACAGTGAGCAAATTCAATTATCAAATCATCGATATCAATGTGTAGGCAAGTACAACTATGCATTAATATATAAAATGAATAAAAAAGTAATGATTCAGTAATGCAGTACAGATGATACATAGTCGAAGGACAGCAAATAAGAAATAAGAAATAACGGCAAATAAGAACAGCAAATAAGAAATAATTTTTAACACTTTAACCCCTTACGGGAAATTTCCCGAGAAAAGCTCAGGCAGGTAAAACGTTCCATTCTGGATTATCCCGAGTGTAGCTCGGGCAGTAGGAAATTTTTTTATTTTTCACGTAATCTTTCCCGAATTATTTCGTTTTGCTTTCAAACACTTTTATTTACTTTTCTGCGCACTAGAAGGTAGAACTATACACGATTTAGGAAATCTTATATGAGAATAGTGTTATTATGTTTTAAAAATGTATCTATATCAAAATATGCATTAAAAAAATTGACATTTTTTGACCTTCCAACTCGAAAAAAATTGAACCGTCAAGAGGTTAAAGATCATAAGCTTCGCAGTAGAGCATGAAAATTTTTAATGCATACACTCTCTCAAAAATGTTTTCAAGCATAAGTCAAATTTCCTATGTCAGTTTCATATCTAAAATATGAATATGACTCCGCAAAATTGAATGATATCATACGTAATAAGAATTTCACTTGTTTATTTCTAAATTTGTATCTATTTTTAAGTAATTAGTTGCTACAAAACAAAAAATATGGAGCGACTCCGCTCGACTTTCCGAACATTTGATATTTATCACAAGTGTGTAAATAAATTTCATTCAACTAATTCTAAACTAGTGCTCAGACACTAATGCTCTTAAAATGAATTCAGGGCATAGGCCGGAATGTATAAGAATACTGTTTTGTAGTCCTGTGAAAACTGTAGGGCGTACACTCTCTAAAATATATGCAGTGTGTAAGACACTGACCTATAATATGCGCACCTAATTTGATGTCAATCTGATGCACCATTTAGCTCACTTTAAATGATTATCGTCCTTAGACCGTAATATATAACAGTTACCTTTGCAAACCCGAGAACAAACTATTAGCGCTACACACACCAAAATCTCTGCAGGTCATCAGACCGCAAGCTATAATATAAATACCCAATTTGGCTTAATCGAATGAACCCTATTGACTATCGCACTTTCGGGAATTTACGTCCATAAGCCATAATGTAAAAGAATAATTATTTGTTGTTGCCCTGTCAAAAAACTGTAAGTCCTGTACACAGCAAAATCTATACATGTTGCGTGACGGTAACCTATTAATACACATGCCCAATTTGTACTTCTTCAAATGCACCATTTAGACACTAGCTCATTTTAAATGATTTGCATCCATAGGCCGCAATGTATAAGAATTACTTTTTGCCATTTCGTGAACCAACTATCACCTCTACACACATCAAAATATATGCGGATCATATGATTGTGACCTTTTATATATATACACAATTTGGGCTCAATCGAATGCACCGTTTAAACGCTATTCACTTTCAAGATTTTCCGTCCATAGGTCATAATTTAAAAGAAATATTTTTCGTAGCCCTGTAAAAAAAAAAACCCTGTAAAAAAAAAACCCTGTAAAAAAAAAAAAAAAAATCTTATACTTATCAAAATCAATACCGATCTTGCCACGGTGGTTTATAACATATATATACCAAATTTGAGCTCAATCGAATGCACTTTTAGGAGATATCGTGTTATCTCACATATACACAAACACATACACACACACACTAACATCTTATAAAAGTAGCATAAACGGATTCAGAAGATCTCAAAACTGGTAAATACACCAAAATATCAAAATTGAATTTTTTCTTGATTAAAATAGTTTCCGTACATGGTGTTCGGAAAGTAAAAAGGGAATTTGGCTGTTATTGCAGTGCTTTTTCGAGTGGGTGTACATTCATTTTTGAATTTATGGGGCACATATGTCCCATGGTTCTTAAATGGTTAAAAGACCTGACTAAGCAAATATTGCTGCTCCTTGAAACTGTTAATAAAATGAAGTATTAGTGTGCTATGATTATTTTAAACAAATTCGTGCCAAAACGGAACGATTTCCCTTTACCATTATCATGCATAAATAATTTTTACTTTAGTTGAAGCTTTTAAATATATTTTTACGATAACTAATTATTAAGATTTCTTATTTTACGATTTCGATTACCCCTGTCTTCGAAAAACATATAGACATAAATGAATATTTCAGTCTTATAATATTAGTAAAACCAAAATTGATTACTACAACAGTATTAATATTAGAATTACTGCAAACTAAATAAACGTAGCGTAAAATAACAGTTATGTTTTACATAATTTTTTTCTGACTAGAAACTTTCATTGAACAGTATAAAAGGTTTTTCTTGAATTTTAAAAATCTTAAATATGTAGTTGCTTTTCTTTTTACATGATATACTGTACCCGAAATTTTTTTAATGTATGGACTGCAATTTTGATAATCCAACACATAGGGGAACAGTCAACTGTCGGATTATCGAACAATTCTGAATTATCAAGAATCTTTTATTTCTGACACAGTCTTAAAATTCATGTGCTATCTTTCGGTCGACATGGTAGTACACTAGGTACATACACTACGAAAGATAAATATAACGCTGGACGCATTACGCTAATACATTACGTAAACTAGAAAACAATGACGAAAGCGGGAAACGAGCACAAGAGCGGGTATGCTTGGTTATCCGCGGTTGTCGGGGGCTCCGTAGACAATATAACAAGTGCTTCCCAAGAGCGTCGGATTATTATTCAACGTGCCGGCCTAGCCAAAAAGCCGAATTCGGCTTTTCGGCTAGTCAAGAGTGTACTGCATATATATATATACAGGCAGGGGCGTAGCCAGAAATTTTTCATGGGGGGGGTTACGACTACTTCAACTGATATATATGTATACGTGGGTGTGATAATGTAGTGAAGAATATACATTTTGTATAGCAAAAAATTCCTCATGGGGGGTAATGACCCCCATACCCCCCCTTGGCTACGCCCCTGTATACAGGGTGTCCCAAAAAGGTGGTAATGGAGTTTTAATTCTTTATATATTGGAAATAATGAAAATAACTTTTTAAATTTGTGTACGACCCCCCCCCCCATACAAAAAAATTTCGAATTAGCAAAATGTGTCCCATACCAATACACAAATGAGGTGATGCACCAAATTTGAGCATTCATCATACAACGCCGCAGTGATAGCTTTAAAGAAAGAGGATCGAGAACTATACAAGATTTTGAATGCAAACGTTTATTGCTAGAGTGGAAAAGAAGATTTTCTTTCGTAATTTCTGTACGACGCTGAAATGCGATCATTCGAAGTGACTTTTTCCCTCCGAGAGCCATGGAAAAGTGGTTTAAATCAGCGTTATATTTATCTTCATATCTCTGATACAAAATTTGAGAATTATACCATAAAATGTAAGTCACCTCATGAATGCAAAGGGCACATTTTACTAATTGGGAATTGTTTTGTACGAGGATCATACACAAATTAAAAAATTGTCACTATTTTGAAAATGAACCAGAGAATTTTTTTCTTCGAAGAATCTTATTTCCAATCTTATCTTGAATATTTCTTCAATTTACACTGCCCACTTAAATCTAATAGATAAAGAATTAAAGCCCATTACTGGGACACCCTGTATATACACATTTCTTTTTTTTTCGATAAAGTCATGAAAAATCAATAACAGTTTTCCTATCGACAGATTAGTCATGAGAAATTAATTATTAAGAGTCTTTTATTAAGATTTTTCCTCTTTACTTTATACCTAATAGCTTGATAACCCAAATAAATATTAAAAAAATACGTGTTTTATGGTTCGAGGATTAATAATTGGAAATGCTAACTGAAAAACTCCGAAAATACATTTACCCACATGATGCTCTTTTTAAAGCTATTAAATTGCTGTAATTAAAGTTTTGTGGTTGTAAAGTTTAATTAAAAGAGCTTTACATCAATTAAGTATATTTCAAGAAATCCTTCATGCGATTACAAAAAATCAGAATGAAAACTATTTAAGTGTCCCAAAGCAAATTTATAATTAAAATCCAATTTATTTAAAGGAGTTCTCTGAATGTTCAAAGATCATTATATTCTTTTCCAATAAATCACGATAATTAGGTTGAGAACACTATGATTGTTGTAACGTGAATAGTATATTTAATCTGAATATTTCTTTTTCCTTATGAAATCTGATGAAAAATTTACTACCATTCTTGAATTAATTTCTAGGTATATTTACAAAAGAAAAGAATTCATGTTCAGAAGTAATTAGAAATCAATAGCAAAACCCTTATTAAAGTTCTCTATTTAAAGACTATTTGTCATTTTTACATAATGATGGTTTGCATGTGTGAAATGTGTTAAAGGTTGGATGCTAAGACTGAGCATGACCAGCAGCGTAATTTAAATGTACGCACATTGATTTTGTGCATGGGAGTCAGTGGAATGACATCTCGTGCAATTCCGAATAATAATAATAATAATAATAATAATAATAATAATAATAATAATAATAAAGTGAGAGGAGTGTTTATTTTGCGAGGCGGTAACAAGTTTGCTGTAGACAAACAGAAAGTTTATAAATAGCAGTTTTTTTACTTTCCGAACATGTACCATGTAAGGAAAGTATTGTAATCATGAAAAAAATTGACTTCGAGATTTTGGTGTATTTACACGTTTTGAAGTCTTCCGAATTCATTTATGCAGTTTTTACGAGTATGTATGTGTGTGTGTGTGTGTGAGTGAACACGATAGCTCCGAAACGGGGCATTCGATTGAGTTCAAATTGGGTACATATGTTATAAACCACCGTCGCAAGACCGGTATTGATTTTGGTGTGTATAGGACTTATAGTTTTCCTACAGGGCTACGACAAAGATTTCTTTTACATTATGGCCTATGGAGGGAAATTCTCGAAAGTGCGCTAGCGTTGAAACGGTACATTCGATTGAGCTGAATTGCGTATATATGTTATAACCGGTACTGATTTTGATGTGCATGCGACTTATAGTTTTTCTACAGGCTACGAGAAAGATTTCTTTTACATTATGGCCTATGAGGCGGGGGGGGGGAGAATTCTTGAAAGAACATAGCGTTTAAACGCCGCATTTCATTGAGCTTCAATTTGGTGTATATCCCAGATAGCACATAAGCTTAAATCAAGCTTGACGTTTCTTTGAATTTGACGTATTAATACAAGCTTGACAGTTGAATTCATTTTAAGCCTGCAGCAAGCTTGAGAAGTCAATTTGAACTGTCAACCTTGAATACAACTTGATTACAGCTTGAAAAGGAAGCTTGCATTGATGGCGCCATCTGTCGCTTGACATTAAATAAAGAAAAGTTCGTAAAAGTTTTGTTTTATTTTATTATATCGCACAAAAACCTGGGCATTAGAACACGGAAGGGGAAGGAATGAATGGGATAAGCCCCTCTGAATTGTAACACGAAGGGAGTTTTAGTTTTATTTGCATCTAATTAACATTAGTAATTCCCTTAACAAATTAATTAGCCCTAAAATAAATTGTAATATAATTAACACTATTTAGTTAGTTAAAACTCATAGATCAATAAATGAAAAGTTAGGAGTTTTTGAAAAGGTATGGTATGGCCATATATATATGCTTACCACAAAATATCCATTAGTTAACATTTTTTATTTCGTAATGAAGGAAAGAAAATTTCGAACTTTTTGGTGTATCAAGAAAGTTTTCTGGAGTAAGAAACTTTGCTCCCATGCCTCGTAATTGCCATTCCTGTAATTTGCGCACCCATGCGCTAATAATACAAACGGACTAAAAAAATATTAAAATCACTTTTAAATACATAGTCTTGTTCTAAATAAGTATAAAAAATAGGTAATTTTAATTCAATTTTAGTATTCTTTAAAAAAGTTTTATTTTTATGTCGGGAGAATGCAACAGCAAACAAAAATAATTTAAAATGCTTGTGATAGTAGTATAGGGGCCCCAAAATAACCTCTTGCCCCGGGGCCCCGACCACTTATGATCAGGCTCTGGCCGCCACAAAATAATTTATCATCAGTCATAAATGTATTTGACCATAGAATTAAAAAAAAAGATTCTATATTTACAAATATGGAAATTCTTCAAAATAAAATACAATTATACTACGAAATTGATTTCAAAATCAGTCGAGCCTCACCATGGCACAGTGATTATATCAGTAGAAATGGTAGACGGGCGAAGTGTGAAGGTCCCGAGATCGGGTCCCATCGCGCGTACGTTGACCTAACCGTTCGGAGTTTTCCGTGGTTTTCTCCGAAACTTAGCGTAAATACGGGTTAGGACCCCTTAGAAAGACCCCCACGGAGGGCACCCCACCCTTCGACCTAGAGCCCACTCGGAGCTAATCGGTCGTAACCCCCCCCCCCCCACCACACACACAGTCAAAATTAGTCGTTTGTCTCATTCGACACAAATGAGTGTTGCGACATTGAAAGTTTTAAAACGTGTGTTGCTGTTAAATTTATATTATTTTTATTTCCCTACTAGCTGAAGTACCCGTTCTTCGCACGGGAATGAATGGACTTTTTGATATTACGATTTGTGGTGATTACTATTCATTGTAATAAACAGATATAGCAAAATGGATATCGCGTTATATTGTGTTCAATAATCATGCATACCGAATTTCAAGGCAATCGTTTGTACGGTGCAGAAGGCGATGCGACGTAGCGCAATCTAGTGGCGAGTTTTAGCAAAATGGATACGGCGAAAATATTTTTCGCATTCAGATATCGATGTATACGAATTTTCATGACGATCGGCTGAATAGTCCTGAAGTTCATGTGTGGACGCAACATCGAGTGGCAAGTTATAGGAAAATGGATAGCGCCAAACTCATCCCCGTGTTAAAATATCTATGTATACCTATTTTCATAGCGATCAGTTACCATCTAGTTGTCAGTTAACATCCTAGTGATTAAGGGGTTAGGGGTAGTCAGAATTTTCAAAAAATTGATTTTTTTTTTTTTTTTTTTGCATTTTCTTAAAGTATAGTATCTTAAAAATATTCTCTGAAAGTTTGAAGTGAATCCGACAAATATCTTTCGAGTTATTTAGCGAAGAATAAAAGGCTCTCGAGCGGTCTAATATTTCCGAGAACAATTAGCTAGCGGCATAATTCTCCCTTACCTCCTGAATTTTTAAAAGCAATCAAGCCTATTTATGAAGATCTTAGTAATGAAAATTTACTTTCAAGATGTGTAGGTGGATTTAATCAAAATAATAATGAGAGCTTCAACCAACTAGTGTGGAAAATATGCCCAAAAACTATCAATACTAGTTTTACCATTGTTCAAATTGCTGCATACGTAGCTATGAGTATATTTAATGAAGGGACAAAGTCATTATTAGTAATAATGAACACACTGGGACTTAGTTGTGGGCCTAATTCGCATCGGTATACTGAAAAAACCGATAGTGCACGTGTAAAAGTAGCTGATCAGCGCGCTAACGACAACACTCGCGAAGGTAGAATGCGACGTAGACAACAACAAATTGATGTTTTAGAAAGTTCTACAACGGCTGAAGAACTCTTATATGGTCCAGGAATAGATGACTCAGTGTAAGTATTGAAATTATTCGTATTACTGTACATCAATCGACTGTAAAACTTTAAATGCGTTTTTCTCAAAACTATGTTTTTTGAACTGGTGACCACTGTAACTCAAAAACCGCTCGATAGATTTGAATGAAACTTATACAGCTTTTAGAAAACATAAAAAGCTAGTGCCTGATCAAAGGATTTTTTTTTTTTTAAACTTCGATTTTTTATAAACAATTAATTGTTGGTTTTTTCCCGAAAATCTGCAAAAAAATTTCCAGAGACCGCCATTTTGTTAATTTTGAAAAAAAACAAAAAAAGCTTCGATCAGGCACAAGATTATCTATCCATAAAAATAATCTTTTTTGTTTCATTGATTTTAGATGAATCTCCAAGGAGCTGTAATGGTCACCGCAAGGACCCATTATTAAAACCTGTTCAACTTAGACCGCCATAACTTGTAAAATAATTATTATTTTTTTTTTAAATTTAAGTGAAGTAATGTTAAAGTATGATGAAATGATACTATGTTTTTACTTATGTGAAATAAACTTAATTACTAGTAAAAAAAAATAAAAAAATGGCATTTTTTCACGCCTCTGACTACCCCTAACCCCTTAATTAAAGTAATGATTTGCTACAGCGCCGCCAAGTGGCGAGTTGTAGCAAAATAGATAACGCCAAAATATTCTCATTGTTGAAATAGCTATGTATACTGATTTTCATAGCGACCGTTTGAATGGTCAGGAATTTGGCCTGCTACAGGGTCATCTAGTGCCGAGTTAAAACAATAATGCATTGCCGTGCCATCTAATGGTGAGTAACATCAAAAGGAACACAGTTAGAATATATTTTTTGTGCTCAAATGTGTAAGTATAAAAAATTTTATGCCGATCAGTCGAACGGTATAGAGGTTGATGCGTTGCAGTGCCATTTAGCGGCTTGTTACAGCAAAATGGATAGTGAAAAATATTCTCCGTGTTCTAATATCCGCGTGTACCAAATTTCATCGAAATGGGTTGGACGATATTTGCACAGCAAACGGCTAAACGGAAAAGAATTCGACGTTCTGCTGCGCCACCTAGTGGCAAGTTCGAGGAAAACGTATAGCATAAAAACCTTCTCCATGATAAAAGACTTAGGTGAACCAAATTTCATGGTGATCGGTGAAACGGTGCCGAGTTTTTCAACCTCCTACACACATACCAACATTCATTTTTATCTATCACCAGTCTTATTATATATACCAGTCTCAAGTAAAATCCAGTTTCAAATCTAAGCCTCGCCAAAGTGCCAGCATACGCCATTTTGCAAAAGTTTTTTCAGGGAATCATTCGAAGCATTGACTTAGCAGCAATCAAAATGGGAAATGGTTCGATCGCCAGGCATTTTTTTGAAAAGTGGAATCCCTTAATACAGCCTCATTTTTTAAATTATCAACTATAACATGTTTTATTCATCGTTACCTCGATGTACTAAATGCAAAGATTTCAATTTTCTGAAATTTGACGGATTTCCCCCAAGTTAAATCAATGTACTCAATTGGCGAGAATTCTGAAGCTACATCGCTTGAAATGCCCTAATAACTGCATTATTTCTGCACGGATAGTTAAAATTTAATGCTGTATTCTAAGAAACCCTATACACTTGTTTTCAAAAATCCTATTCCCTTAAGCTCTCAGTAAATTGCGCCAAAAAGCCTAAAACTGTGCAAACCGCTAGAACTCACTGTATGGAATGAATTTAGAATTGGATTCATAATATGTAGAATATCTAGTATAATATCGAATATAAGTAGGATATCGTGCATAATTATAGAATATGATTATCTTCATGATTTAGCTTCGATCTTTGTGAAAATAGAATAAGGTAATTGCTTACCTTTCCTTGATTCTGGACACTTCTGAAATCCAACAGGATGAACAAGTGAGACAATGAGTTAAAGTTGCATGAAATACGCATATGGATAAGTGAATATTGAATTTAATTCTAACATATTAGGAACAGACTATTACTGCCAGTCAGTTGACATCTTTGTTACAATGTAGCATCTGAATGTCGCCTCAAAAGGCTAGAATTAGAACTTAAAAATGAATCAAAACTACAACAAACGTGAAGCGAAACTAAAAGATGAAACAGAAGTAACCCATCAGGGCCTCCCATCCCTCGTTAGTGGGTCAAGTTCTTAAGACTAGATCAAGGGTCTGAATGGTGCTCCCATCTGTTGGATCACTTTCGGATTTCATTTCTGTTGTATCTGACAGATTCCGGGGGGGCGCAGACTCAGTATCAACATCTGGAAGTGGCAAGAATGCTATCTGAGAGGCTGGGCGTGTGACAGTTCCTCTGGCAGTCCGGACGGTGACCACTCTGCTGATGCCATCAGCGCCTGGATGGAGAGCGGAGATTCGGCCTAATTTCCACACGGTGGCAGGGGCGATTGGATCCTTGATGAGGACTAACCTTCCTACAGCCAGGAGATGGTTGTTTCTCATCCATTTTGTCCGTGGCTGCAATGTGTTTAGGTATGAGGTGCTCCATTTCTTCCAGAATTGGTCTTTGAGTTGTAGTAGGAGGGACCACCTAGAATTAAAACTTAAAGAGATAAGATTAGATTTATGTTCAGGGAGTTCGAGCAAAGGACCACCAATAAGAAAATGTCCGGGTGTTAATACACTGAAGTCTTTGGGATCAGCTGATAATGGATATAAAGGCCGAGAGTTGATGATGGCTTCAATTTGGCAAAGAAGGGTGGTAAGTTCTTCAAAATTGAGCAGTGCTGTTTTACATGTTTTGATTAAATGCTGTTTAGTTAATTTAATAGAGGCCTCCCAAATACCTCCGAAATTTGGTGCATATGGAGGAATGAATTGCCAGCTTATATTACGTTGGGATGAATAATCTTGTATTAAGGGATCATGAGGAATTCTAAATAATGATTTTAGGTACGCTGAGGCTCCAACAAAGTTGCTTCCATTGTCACTAAAAACGTGCGATGGGTAGCCACGACGAGCTACAAATCTTCGAAATGCTGCCAGAAATGCCGCTGAAGATAATGCAGAGACCAATTCAAGATGTACTGCTTTAGTGCTCATACAGATGAATAAACAGATATATGATTTGAAGGTACTTGATTTTCGAGTGTGTTGGCACTTCGTGGAAATTGGCCCTGCAAAATCCATGCCCACCTTTTCAAATGCACGGCAAGGATTGACTCGTGCACTCGGTAGATCACCCATCATCTGGGTAATTGGTTTTGCAGATGATTTAAAGCATTCGATGCATTTCCGGAGTTCTTTTCGAACGGTTGATTTTCCGTCTGGGATCCAAAATTTCTGTCTTATTAGAGATAAGACCAATTCTTGGCCTGCATGAAGATTTGCATGATGATAGTGCCGAATAACAAGAGTTGTGAAGTGATGATGTTTGGGAAGCAACATGGGATATTTCTGATCAAAAGTGAATTCTTGTTGGTGACGTAGACGCCCTCCAACACGCAGAATTCCTTCCTTATCAAGAAAAGGATTTAATGCTATGAGTTTGCTGGATTTTGGAAGGGGTTGATTAGAGTTAAGTTGGGTGATATCGGAATGGAATGCATCATTTTGTAATAATTTAACTATTGTCTTGGTAGCTGTATCTAATTCATGGGCTTTCAAAGGTCCTTGAGTTTTAGGATCTGATTTTGAGTTATTGTAGAACCTAAATACCCATGCTACAGTTCGCAGTAGCCTCATGTATGATGAAAATCTGTCAAATAAATCTAGGAAAGGATTGAGTTGAGTGACAAGAGATGTGCTTTCGAACGATGAATTAAAATGAATATCAGAGGATATATCATACATGTCTTGATTTGGGGTATTTACTCCTACAGAGGTAGGATCAAAATCAATGAGCCATTGTGGGCCATTTAACCATTCTGAATGCTCCATAAGTTGTTTTGGATAAAGGCCTCGGCTTGCGCAATCAACAGGATTCGACTTTCCAGGAATGTGATGCCATGAATCCTTTGAGGTTAGAGAATGAATTTTACATACACGATGCTGGACGAATTGATTTCCTTTAGTTGGTGGATTGTTAATCCAGCACAGTGCAATTGTTGAATCGCACCATAAATAAGTGTTATGAATGGGGAAATTTACAGCCCTTTTGAATGTGTCCACTAATTCTGCGAGCAGGACTGCACCACTCAATTCTAATCTGGGCAAAGTTATAGCATTCAAAGGTGCAACACGAGTTTTGGCTGCCATTAAGAATATACGAGATGAATTGCAAATGACTCTAAGATAAATGACAGCAGAATAAGCCTTTAAAGATGCATCACTAAATCCGTGAACTTCTATCTTTACTGAATTGACAACATGGATGTAACGAGGAATCTTTATCTCTTTAAAATAATGAACTTCGGCTTGGAAGTTATTCCATCGATCGAGAATGGCTGATGGTAAGTGATCATCCCAACCGATGTTGGCCTTCCACAAATCTTGCAGAATAATTTTCAAAATTATCGTAGAAGGTGCGACAAACCCTAAAGGGTCAAAGGTGCGCGCAATGATGGATAATAACTGTCTTTTCGTTGAAACATTATCTGAAGGGACTGCTCTAACTTGAAATGAATCCATCGTTAAATCCCAAACGAGACCTAGAATTTTTTGAGATGAATCTTCTTGAAATGAGTGTGTAAAGGTAGTAGCCTTTAGGGCATCTGGAAATTGTGCGATGACTTCGGGATGGCTACATGACCATTTTCTGAGCTCAAAACCACCAGCAGACATAAGATCTAAGAGTTCTTGGATTATGGATTTTGCTGAATCGACCGAATCAGCACCAGCTAACAAGTCATCTACATAAAAATGATCTTGAGCTAGCTTAGCTGCTTGTGGAAATCGTCCCTTCTCATCGCTGCATAATTGTTGTATGGTACGGATTGCGAGATACGGCGCACATGCTGTGCCATAAGTGACCGTATTTAATGTATAAATTTTGAGAGGTTCATTTGGAGATTCTCTCCAGAAAATTTGTTGGAATGACTTGTCTTCACTAGCTATCAGAATTTGGCGGTACATTTTTGTAATATCAGCAGAAAATGCCACAGGGAAAGTTCTGAATTTTAACAAGACCGCGAAAATGTCTGTTTGGAGTTTTTTCCCTTTCAATAATACATCATTTAGTGATTTGCCGTTACTCGTTTTAAACGATCCATCAAAGACAACTCGTAATTTCGTTGTTAAACTATTTTCATTTATTATACCGTGATGGGGTAACATATAACTTTGGGAAGCTACATCAGATATGAGAGGAGTCATATGACCAAGACTTTGGTACTCTTCCATGAATTGAATATATGTTTGCCTTAATTGTTCATTTGATTGTAATTTCCTTTCAAGAGAAAAAAATCTCATTAAAGCTCCTTCTTTACTGTCCCCAAGGTTTGAATCTTCTTTAAAAGGTAACTTTACGATGTATCTACCCTTGGAGTTTCGAGTATGAAATTTGTCAAAAATTTCGTCAGCCAATTCGTCTTCATCATTAGGTTTAACAGGTTTATGGATTGTTTCGCTTTCCCAAAATTCCTTTAGATTATTTTCAATGTTTGTGAGAGTGTGACATACCACAGATGAATTTTGAGTGGCTGGTGTATTTACACTACCAGACAACAAATGTCCTAACTTGGTAGGTAATGCGGAGGGTGTACCTTTAGGTCCCAATATGGGAGAACCAGTGACTAAGAATAAGAAAATGTCCGCACCTAACAGAATATCGATCTCACTTTCCACAAAATATGATGGATCAGCAAGACATAAATTATTTAGATGAGGCCAATCCTGTTTTTTCATATTGAAATTTGGAAGAGATGTTGTGACTTTGTTTACTACTAACGCATTCACTTGAAATGTATCTCCTGAGAAATATGGAGAAAATTCGAAATTGGTAGAATATAAACATGTTTCAGCATAGATTTCATTTATTCCCACCAAACGGTGCGTAGTTGGTTTCATCGACAATTGTAGTCGTTCTGCACAGTATTTTGAAATTAGCGTGTTTTGTGAGCCGTTGTCGATTAATGCCCGGCAAGTTATTGTTTTACCAGTCTGAGACTTAACTTTAATTATTGCTGTTGATAGCAAAACATGATTCTGTTCTTGCGATTTTGTGTAGCTATTTGCTACGGTGCTTACTGACTGAGATTGAGGCACTTGATCATTATTTACATAACTATGCAGTAATGTATGGTGCCTAGCTGCACAATTTTTGCAACTGAATCCTATTCTACAATTATCAATTAAATGATTACTTCTTAAACAATTTGTACACAAATGATTATCATTAACGCACTTCCATCTATCATTTATATTCATCGCATGGAATGTGGGACACTTAAATAACGCGTGATTTTGTTTACATAGCATACAATTATTAAATTTTACTTCACTACTTACATTTTCTCTTTTCACTACAGTATTATGTACATTAGATTTTTTTACTGCGTTATTTACAACTGATTTCGCTTGAACCTTTTTGAATTCCGGTTTAGAAAATTTATTTTCTTGTAGACTTCTAGCCTCTTTCTCAATAAATGATTTAAACGTATCGAGAGACGGACAGCTCTCATTATCCAAAGCCAATTCCCATCGTTGTATCACCGCATCATCGATTTTGGACGTAAGGAAATTTATTATGATTAAATCCGTAAGAGAGTTAGTTTCCAACCCCAATGTTTTCAGATTCCTCACGGCTTCGTTACAAATGTCAATGACCTCTAAGAGTAACTTTGAATTATTTGCTTTCGTTATCTTCATTCTAAAGATTTTATTTATTTGGCTTATTGCCAGCTGTCGTTTGTTCTCATACCTCTGACATAAAATCTCCCAGCAATGCGTAAGGTTTTCTGGCGTAATTGCGAAACCTCGAATTAATTTTGCTGCATCACCGCGGATACACGACTGAAGATATGTCAGCTTTTCAACATCATTTAAAGATTTGTTATCAAGAATAGATGATTTAAATATTTCTTTAAACGATAACCACATTTCACTATTTCCGAAAAAATGTGGAACTTCTAATTTGGGCAACTTCACTGCCAATGAAGATTCTTTTCCTGATGAATTCTCGCTTTTGGTTATTTCAATCGGAATTTTATTTTCGAGGTCAATGACCCATTTTAATAGTAAATCTTTACTTTTGATATAACTATCAAAATAATCAGCGCTTTCATCTTGGGATAATTCTGTAAAATTCTCTACCAATTCCTTTTCAAACTTTTCTACTTTGCCTTTTAAAATTCCTATTGCGCGATAATTACTTTCATCAGCCTTTTCTACATTTTTCTCAAATGCACTTATTTCCTTTAATAATAATTCGAATTTGAAAGAACTCTTAGCTTGCTTAGGAGGCATTATTACTCTTAATATTTGAGAAACTTCAAACTGACTAAATATAGAATAATATATCTTAATGGAAATGTAATAATAATACCATGAATAATGAACTGAGTTATTTTCATACACTTAATAAATGTCATTCATATCCTTCGATAGTCACTCAGGCTGGAACGGACCAGAAATATGTATGGAATGAATTTAGAATTGGATTCATAATATGTAGAATATCTAGTATAATATCGAATATAAGTAGGATATCGTGCATAATTATAGAATATGATTATCTTCATGATTTAGCTTCGATCTTTGTGAAAATAGAATAAGGTAATTGCTTACCTTTCCTTGATTCTGGACACTTCTGAAATCCAACAGGATGAACAAGTGAGACAATGAGTTAAAGTTGCATGAAATACGCATATGGATAAGTGAATATTGAATTTAATTCTAACATATTAGGAACAGACTATTACTGCCAGTCAGTTGACATCTTTGTTACAATGTAGCATCTGAATGTCGCCTCAAAAGGCTAGAATTAGAACTTAAAAATGAATCAAAACTACAACAAACGTGAAGCGAAACTAAAAGATGAAACAGAAGTAACCCATCAGGGCCTCCCATCCCTCGTTAGTGGGTCAAGTTCTTAAGACTAGATCAAGGGTCTGAATGGTGCTCCCATCTGTTGGATCACTTTCGGATTTCATTTCTGTTGTATCTGACACTCACTTTCTAAAAATCGGCCTATCAGCCATTTTATTTTTCGCCAAACTAAAAAAATTTACATATTAGTCTCGGAAATCTTCAATCCTCATTGTTTTGTTTATAAAACATTTCATTCCTGCTCTCATTTCTTATGCGCACACGATATTATAATTAAAAAAATAACCTTACAAATATAAACTAAAAAAATCATTATTATTCTTTTATTTTCACTTTAAGAATTTAAAACATTTTATTCGGCAAAATCGCCACACATGGCAACCAAGATGCTTATTTCACACTTTCACTACAGGGGTTACAATTACATAAAGCTTTCTACGTGGAGAACATAAAAAATCTCTTAAATTCCGGGAACGGGTGGACTTTCAAAGTTTTAAAGTGGACTATCATTTATTCTATATTATTTTACATATATCTGTGTAAAATTTCAGGCTGACAGGTCCATTTTTGTGGAATTGTATACTACCCAAATCAACAAATTGACAAACAGAATTTCATTTTTATTTATAAGATAACCTACGCTTGTTTTTAAAAATACCCTCTCATTAAATTGCGCCAAGCGCTAGAATCATAGAAAATCTGACACACTTTCAGATTTTAAATACGCACTAAAGTGCTATATATAAAAAGAGTTATAATCCATAGGTCTTCCCTATTTTCGTTCCTTATTTTATTAAGTTGGAAAGTGTATCATTATTCATGAGTGTGATTAAACAAAATTAAAATTGATATTTCTAACATCCTTTTTTCTGGATGTAATATATTAGAAATAGATGCAATAAAGCTGCTCAGAAAAATGCACAATTCCAACTGAATGAAAATTTCAAAAACTTATACGCAGGTGTATTCATAACCCAAATAGCAGACTATTAAATTACGATAAATAGCGCCAAGCGTTAGAATCCTCCTCAAAATCGCCATCAACCCCTTTTATTTTTCGCCCAATTAAAAAGTTGCACATTTATTTTCGGAAAATTTCCAAATTCTATTTTTCTTTTGAGTATAAATCATTTCATTCCCGCTCTGATTTCACATGCACACGATATTTTAATTTAAAAACAACCTTACAAATAATCTAGTCAAAATAAAAAAAATCGTTATTCTTTTATTTTTACTTCAAGAGTCTGAATCATTTAATGAACTGCCGAATGCGGCAACCTAGATAAGCTTAATTGTCGCTTAATGCACTGTGGGGTTACAATTACGAAATGGCGGAAAGCAAAAATTAGCCTTTTGCGATACCTGTCGTGGAGAATTTCCGATCAAAAATTGGTAGGTCGTATTTTTGTGGATTTGTATACGAATAAAATCCACAAACAAACAAACAAACAAACAGAATTTCATTTTTATTTATAAGGATTAGTAGAATCTCTAAATCACACATAACATTATTTTAATTTTGATACATCCAATGGAAAAATAAAAGAAACAGATCAACATATCGGGAAATAGATCTCGCCAGAAAACGGCGTGAACAGTCACTTCAAACTTTAGTCACATCAGCTACACTCAGGTTGGCTGAGTGGTTATGACGATCGCCTCCCAACCAAAGGTCCCCGGTTCTATTCTAGCCGCGGATACTTGATGTAAACAGATAAAATTAAATTGAAATTCCAGCGTAGAGGGGAAAATGCGTGGCAAAATAAAATATGTGGGAAGAGTTCGGCGCCCCGTGTATTTAGGAAATTTTTTTAAGCTTGAAATTAAGCTTGCTATATCAAGCTTGATTCAAGCTTGAAATGCCAAGCTTAATACAAGATGGGCAAGTGTAAACTAGAACACATGATTCAAGCTTGCATTAAGCTTACACGCTTGAAATTTTCATGCTTAATTCAAGTTTATTGACTTGATAAATCAAGCTTGCTGCAAATTTGATGCAAGTTTGCTGTGCTGTCTGCGTATGTTTGAAGTATTCATCGATTAAAATTTATTTAAATGCTTGGTAATGATTTTAATCGTAAGTGTTCAGAATGTCGAGCGGAGTCACTCCAGATTTTTTTTTTTTTTAACGTTCTAGTACGGAGGGATTTGTTTGGTATTTGTTTAACTTTTAGTTAATAATTGAAATTTTAATTTTTGATTTTAGTGTCTCTAAGTAATCTTTCCGATTCACAGTATTTAAATTGGTTCGAGAGCAGTAAGAAAATTTGAATGTTTGTGCAAAATGCTAATACTACTGATTTGTTGTAGAATTTCATAATAAAGCACTGTCTTAAAGTGAACGGCTACTGTTGTTAGGACAGTCTCCCATGTGCAAATTCAGTGCCCGTATTTAAATTACGATGCTGAGAAGCTACGATAGGCACAGGGAAGAAGTCGAGACTTTGAAATGAAAGTAGCGGGTAGATTAATTTTTTGGTTATGCATTTGCAGACACGGAAATCACATTTTCTTGGAAGATGTTTTTAATGCATGCTTTTGCATGATGTGCCTGCCTTGTCTTATCCCATTTTAAGTACTTCCCGATTTTGCAGTGGGTGTAAAGTATATTTTTAACTGTCCTTGTTTGTCTATCTAAAATTCAGCAGATGTCGCACTAATTATGCCTATATGCATGAAAATAATTTTTAATTGTCTTATTATACGTATACATAACTTTATTCTGTACTTAAACACACGCTATATGCAATATAAATTAAACTAGATAAATTTATTAATTTATATTTGCATTTACTTGATATATATATTTTTAATCATTATGTTTTGACGTTTGGTAGTAAAATAAAATAATTATTAAACAAAGAAATTGCGTCTTTGAGGACAAAATGTCCACTTTTGAACTTATAATACCAATCACGAGCGGTTATTTCATCCACAGCAAACTTCTCTATGCACATATAGAGATAACTATATATATATATGTCACGAGCAACTCTTGACGTCTTATAACTTCTAATTCTTTTTGATTAAAATCGAAAGAAAAAGAAGGCTTCCAAAATGTTTTTTTCCTCTCAACTTGAAATTCAATTTTAATTATTTGAATATTAACATAAATGAACTGAAACATACACACTCACAAGCACATGCACTCAAGAAAAAAAAAGCATGGAGCAATACATTATCAATTTATTTTAAAGATTATGATAAAAATATTAATCACACGCAGAATGCCAAAATTTAAAAAAAAAAAAAAACGACGGGAACGTAGCTGCCAGCCCAATATAAAATTAAATTCACCTCTAATCGTTTAACTGTAGGGTTTCAGCTATACTCTCACAGCAGTTCTTTAAACTACCATGTTTCGAGTTTATTCTGAATTCGTAAGGTAATTTGCTAATAATATATTCAGCAATAGTAGAATAAGATTGCTTAGGTAAATGGTATTCGTAGATAATAGCATCCCCTCTTTGGCAACGAAAATAAATAAATTATTTGTTGACTACTCTTTTTATAAATTCAAAGCCTAATTGGGTTAAATAACAAACCATAGACCTTTACTGCAAATTATACAGAAAAATATACCGAGTTGTGTTTTAATTAAATACTATTCTAAAAAGTAACAAGAGTGCCATATGTATTTCCGCGCAAATCAAATTTCTCAGAAGATTTCAAGCATCTTTTCAGGTATTAAGATGAATACCTTCCTCCTAAAAGAATGAAAATGTAAAGCTTACTGACGGTGAACAGATGTATAACTGCTTTGTCGATAGCAATTTTTGAGTTTTGAAGAAAGGACGAAAAAAATGTTCATTCCATTTCTTCGAAATGTTTGCAAACAGTGAAAACTCAAACATATGAAACATTCTAAATTGTGAGATGTTGAAATCAAATCTGTGACGGGCATTCTTAGTAAAAGCGAAATTTATAGGCTTTGGGAGAGAGAAATCGATAAACTGTTTGAAAATGCAAATACTCTCGAAAAGAGCATTCAAATACTGAAGATTTTTTTTCTATCAGTCGCACTTTAGAGAAAAAATTTCGGATTGAAGAAGTACGATATTTTCAGAAATATTACTTTTGAAATAAGTTTTTCACCCTGCAACGTAGAAGTTTTTTTTTTTTTTTCTGACAACTGAATGGTTACTAACCGATAACGTACTTTATGAGTGTATATTTTTTTCCTAGTCGTCCAGGTGGTGTAGTAACTTAGAAACAATTCTATCACGCCTTGGGTCCCGGCTTGGACATGGAAATTAACTTTATCGGTCCCTTCATATGGGGTAACGTTGGCTGCCCCGCTATAAACTGTCCACAATAACTTCGGGAAGTTGTAACGGACAATGCCTAGTTGACAAGTGCCCGCCCGTTGAAGTTTTTTTTTATGTATGTATAATGCGTTATTTTCTCCCTTTAAAAACTATTACATGTATTTTTTTATGACAGTTAATAACGCAATGACTAAAAGACATATTTTTCTTTTTTTTATCTTATTTTTAGCTCTACTTCCAATAAAAACAGAAAAGGAAAATGTTTATTGAACATCTTTATAATGGTTTTAAGTATTAATATTTGATAAATAAATAAAGAACATACTTTTTTTAATACTCTGAACTGACAACATGCAAATGTAAATATCACTAAATGAACTCCAACAATGTCTAGATCTTATATTATGTATATTAATTAAAACGAATCTAATAAACGTAAACTTTAAAAAAAAAGTTTGATATATAGGGTTGTATCTCCTTGACTGTAAACAATTTTATAACAATTTACTTCATTCATTGTTTCATTTTTTCAAAAGAAATTTTGTGCTTTTTACTTAATTTTGTGTTAAAATCTTGTTGTTTTCGGATTCAGAAAAACACTGGAAGCTTTTTATAATTTAATTTTGTGACAACTCACGATCTTTGTTAATTCTTTTTGTGATCCCTGCGTTATTTACAGCAAGGATCTGAGAATGCCTTGATTAATCAATCATGTCAATCTTACGAAATGATCATGCGGTACATAAGGGTTAGAAAATAACAGTTACATTTATGCATAATTTTTGAGAATAATTCCAAAACATTGGCTTTAAATTAGCTTCGCAATGAAATGTAAACACTCATTTAGCACTATTGTAAATGTAAGAGTCTAGGAAGGGCTATCCGTTCATCATTTTGATTTTAACGCTCATAAAAAATATATCTACAGCAAAAATAGGATTTTTCTAGGGGGCTATAACGTCCCCTACAATTATCCACTAAGCCTTCCCAGTTAAGCCAATGTTGGTGAGTATAGTAGTTGTCATACTGTTCAAGTTTCTTCATTTTTTCCTATTCCAGGGATTCTTAAACTGTTTAATCAAAGAGGCACTTTTTACTATATTAATTCTAAAAATATTTCTAAATAGAAAAGCAATGTAACAGCTTAATATGTCGTAACTTAACTTTATTATTAGCAGTATTTAAATTGGTTTGAGAACACTAAAAAAATTTGAATGCTTGTGAAAATGCTTATACTACGGATTTGTTGTAGAATTTCATAGTAAAACTTTGTGGCTGAAAGGTGAACGGCTGCTTTTGTTAGGATCGCCTCCCATGTGCAAATTCAGTGTCCATATTTAAATTACGATGCTGGGAAACTACGATAGGCACAGGGAAGAAATCGAGGCTTTGTAATGAATGGAGTGGGTAGATTAATTTTTTTTACGCATTTGCAGACACGAAAATAACATTGCCTTGAAGATGTTTTTTAATGCATGCTTTTGCATGATGTGCCCCAAATAAATAAAGAGATACATTAAATCCCCTTACTAAATAAGGAGATGTAGCAGGGGAAAAATGAAAAAGGTAGAAAGAAAAAAATTATGGTGACCCCCAACCTTGTGTGCAAAAAATTCTAGCAATGGAATTAATTTAATAATCTTTATGAAATCAGAAAAAAAATCTAATAACATTCAGCTACTTTAATGACATCAATTTTTAAGAGGTCCTTATATTACAAACATATAGATGCAAAACCAAAACATTGTACAACGGCTTTTTTCCCTTAACTATGGATCATAGTTATAAGTACAATATATACAATAAATTATAGAATTACGAAAAAAATTGCACAGAATTTTACGCCATTGTGTAAAATTTTTAGGAGATTAAATCTAAATAAATACTAAATTTAAATTATTATACAAACCATTTGCAAAAAAGTTCACATTTGGTAAAATGTGAGCCATGCAATTATAAGAGGATATACTAAACTTTAGCATTTAGGCGTGTGTCGGAGATATGAAAATAAATATGTGATGACTTAAATACCGTTTCGATTGTTCTTGAAGAGAAAGCATAATCTGAAATGATCACATTTCAGGGGTCGTACACAAATTTGAAGACAGTGTTTGCAAAAATACATACTTTTGCTATTACTTGTACGGTATAAGCCCAAACTAAATTTGTTTAAAGATATCTCTGAATCTTTTTTATGATAAAAGACTAAAATTTTGTAAATCATCTAACCAGTGTATGGCGAAAATTTTACTAACTCATAATTTTTTTGCACGTTGGGCGTATGAAAATTTAAATTTTTTATATGTATATATACACACAATCAGTACGCTGTAAAGAAAAAATTCAGAAACGTTATCCCAAATTACGGGGCATTACCCTTAAGAAACGTTTCAGTATATTTCGTAAAATGGTTCAGAAAACTTCCTGCAGTATATAACATGTTGCCATAATAATTAATGTCAGTCAATTTTTGATTTCACCGTATTTGTAAGTCTTTTAGAATATATTTTTTATTGACACCTAGGAAGAAATTACAAAAGTACTATTTTGACACTCAAAATTAATGCTTCTACTTTTTGATGGTTTTGAACTGAAGACTTTCGGATGGAAGGTAAACGCACAAACCACTGAACCCAAACAAGGAACACTGAATCAATTGCGAACTTTATTGTATAGTAGTAATGCTAGTGCGCAGTACTTACGCAGTAAAGCAAACACTACAGCCCCAGACCTTATAATACATTTTATAAGCAGGAGTCTGTTCGAAGAGAAAACGTATGTATGTTCTAACAAAACTCGAAAATAAGCTTCTCGAAATAAGCGAATCGATTGCTTATAATGCCACAAGACGACGAAGCACAGCTTTGCAGCAGAGTTAACGCTTTCCCTGTAAGTGACAGCTGACAACTATTGAACTAAACTGCTCGGCGTGATCTGCTCTTCTTAAATAGTCTCTCCGAAAGTTCTAGGAATTCCAAGAGACTCCGTTTCTAGAAAAATCCCAATCAATCATGATTTTGATTGCGTAATACTAATGCTTTTTAATAATACTAATGCAGGAAAGAAAACATAACAGGCCCCAAATGTCGCCAAGCTTGTCGACTGTTGGTGAAATATCGCTAAATTTGGCGCCAAAAAGAAATCACCACGACTGAAGTCACCCAAGCTATTTCGCCAATATTTCTCGAGAATTTGAAAAAGCCCTATGTTAAAGAATAGGCACACCCGACATACCTATCTCGCGTTCTAGTTAAACAATTTACACGCAATAAAATGCAGATTTTAATTATTTGACGCTCAGAATATGACTTTTAGACTACGAGGGGCAGATCGACCCAAAAATTCTTAACAATATCTAAGTAAAGCTGACGTATGATCCTGAGGATATACTCTTGCTTTTATACACAACTTTTATCATCGCGCACTCGGCTTTAGAGAAGAACTGTTTAGGTCCCTTGAGCCAGGTATCTACTGTATAGTTACTTGCCTGAAAAAATAAAGTTGAAGTTCTCCGAAAAGTAATAAAATTTCGATGACGAATAGTGAATTTGAAAGAAATTAGATACTTTTTCCGTAACTTTTTGTGAAGATTTTTTTCAATAAAAGTGAAACTTGATCACGTGGAATATTTTTATTTGCTTAAAGTGTTAAAATAAGGTTGCGTATTGTTTCTTAACATATATGAATTTTCCAGGATTTCAAAGAGAAACCAATAAATTGTTTAGAGATGCAAATGCAATTCCCAACTATACACAACTACATGATATTTTTATTTTAAAACTTCGTGAAATCTCTGTGAAAGGGGATAGTAGATCTAAGAAAATCTACTATATTAGTTTTAAAGTATTTCTTTTGGACTTGTAATAAAACTTTTTTCCAAAACATCGAACATCCGTATTATTATTTTAAGTTCCTCATGAAGGCATTTCATGCATTCTAACTTTTAAAAGTATGAATGTGATATTAAAAATTTCAGTCATTTTAGAAATCGATGAAAAGTAGTCTATTTAATTGCTTGAACGTTATACAGGTTGTCCCAGAAAGACGATAGCAAGCTTAAATTCTTTATCCTTTAAAGGTAAGTGGGCAACGCAAATTGAAAAAAAAATTTCAAAGTCGGGTATGAAGAAAAACTACGTTATATAAGAAAAAAAAATGCCATCTTTAGTTTCAGAAAGTGACATTTTGAAATTTGAATACAAATTTACCCAGGACCTTCGTACATAAAGAAAATACCAGTTAGTAAAATATGCCCTCAAACACCATTGAAGTGATGTACGAATTTAGAAAAAAATATATCCTTAAAATTCTCATATTCACGAAGATAAATATGTGCTGACTTAAACCACGTTTCAGTGGCTGTCGAAGGGAAAAATCATATCGGAAAATCGCATTTAGGTGTGTCTTACAGAAATTACGCAAGAAAATAATCTGTTGCACACTAGTGATAAACGCTTACATTCGATTCCTATAACAGTCCATGACCATCTTTGTTTAAAGATAGCTACAAGACTTTTATGATGAAAGGATAAAATTTTGTATATCATCTCTTAGTGAATGGGACATATTTTACTAAATGGCGATATTTTTGTACAGAGGCCTTATACAAATTTAAAAAGTGTTACTTTTTGAAAATTAACAAATGATTTTTTTAATTTATTTCGAACATTTTCTCACAATTTATATTGCCCACTTATTTCGTAGATACAGAATTAAAGCCCGAAAGCATATTTTGGGACATACTGCATATATCTTTTCGTGTTTTTTTTTTAAATTATTAATGGCTATTATGGCTGTATATTTCGAAATGTGAATGCCCAAGTAAAGTGGGGGACTGAAAATTTCTAAATTAAATAACAAAAAAAAAACATTTCATTAAATATGCCAAGGAATTAAGAAAGAGTTGTATAGTATAAGAAATTACTTTGCTTTACAGGTTGAATTCAAACATTTTATTTTCATTATAAAATAGTCCAAATTATACCCTGTAACATTTTTGCCACTCAAGTTGTTAAATTATTTCTAAATTCAGAGGCTTCATGCAAACGAAAGTCTTGATAATAATTATTTCAAACAAATTGAAATCTCAAAAATAGAGATTGTTGTACCATATGCTACAGGTGTTAAGTCATTTACTCCGTTAGAGAAATTGTTATAGCAATTTAAAGTATAAAATACCGAAAATCGGGGAAAATTAGGAATCAGATTTTTAAAGAAGTACATTTTTCTATATTTTCTTACATTTTCTTGTAAACTTGTAACTGTAAGCCAACCGGTTCAATGGTGTGAATTGTGTTGCATTTTTTGTTAGTAGAACTCTTTTATGTATCGCCGAAATTGCGAATCTCTTTCTGCTATGACTTACATGCAACAGCTTTTAGTTTTCTAACTTTATAAAGAAATATTTCCTGGAGGTAAAAAGAGGTAAACATCAGGAAATCAGAATCAGAATTCGATATGTTTTTACATAATTATGAAAATTTTTACGAACGTTGTGACTTTTGTTACCTGGGCATGACTTTTTTTATTAAAAAAATAATAGTTATGGATGGTTTTTTAAATTATACGAGTCGGAAGTGTTCCAGAGTCTGGTCTCAGCCATCAGTTTGACTCTATATTAGGATTTGAAAAAATATTGAAAACAAACGTATATCAGTCTACTTACATCTTTCGATTCATACATCATGCAGTAAACAACAAGCATACAAAAAATAGTATTACTTAATGTACGATACCAATAAAAAAAATGCAAATAAATAAATAAAATAATTTCATAAATTAAGTAAAATAATCTTTATTTTTACTTTTTAAATATTGAATAAAGATAGCTAAAAAGAAAGTTGGAGAAGATACAGTACGTTCAGCTTTACAAATAAATTAAACGATAAAAAATTCCCCTCACAAAAGAGTGTTTTAATAAATTATTTAGAAATTCTGTTACGCTCTCTGCATAATATTCAGTATTTACTTTATAGTGATTGAGCACGAGAATATCAAAGTGACGCTTTCATAAAAGCGATGCGATATTGGGATTTAAAAGTAAAATCAATGGATGTGTTTCAAAGCGTGAGTTTTAAATAAAGTGAATTCGGCGATAAGAACAATGCACGCAATGTATACCCCTGCGGATTAAATTCCATTTACGCTCTGAAATTAAAATTTCAGTTCTTAAAGGTTTTTTTGTTGGTTTTGGGACTTCATTTAAATATTTATGGGTCCACAATCTGTTATTATTGAACAGAATTCGAATTTATTGTTATAGAATGTATATCATGTATTAAAAAATAGCTATATGTAGTTCGACTCAGTTTTAAACTAGACCTAAAAGCATAAAAAAAAATTTCATTCTTCTACATGCATTTCTTCGCCTGAATGCCATTTTATGTTTTTTTCCCCTAATTTCATTTATATTATGATGGTATAGTTGGCAAATTCTTTTAATTAAATTAAAAGGCACAGAAGACATTTTAGCCAAATAAAATTATATTGTCATTTTTTTAAATTGAAGACTTGCTTGTGCATTCTTTTTTCACCATGTACACATAAGCATAAAAGCATATAGCGAAAAAACAATGCTTTTACAGTTAATCGTCGATCCATAATTTAGTAAGCGTGCTTATCTCAATTTACTATTTATGTTTCTCCATATCAACAAAATTCGAAAAACAGTAAAAATCAGACAGTGAGAAAGGCGAGGATATAAAGTACAACACGATTTACTTGTGATTAATCATCATCTTTTGTGACTATGCATGTTTCCGAAAAAAAAAAAAATACTAAAAGAATTCTATTCCATTTGTCTCAAATAGTATGTAAGCTTAATTGTCATTGACAAAAATATCATTTTTAAATATGTTTTGAGTTGACAATTTAAGTATACTGTATATTGTTGAGCGTTGGATAATACTTTTATGATGAATTGAGCAGTTTTTTTATCTATGAAAATTAGATGATAAAAACGGTTTTCGAAGGTTAGTAATCCAATCCAAGTAATATACATTAACTTAAACAAAAATCTGAAGTATTCACACGAAATTAAATGCATGAACATTATACAACATTATACAACATGAAAAAAGTAAGATAAATAAATATGCAGATCATAGTGCGAAAGCGAAATGCACTAATTAGAATTTAATATTGAAAATAAATTTTTAAATTAAATCCACCCATAAAGACGTGTTTTTGACAGTTCTATTAGCATTTAGACACTTCTGTTTTAACTACCAGCTATAAGGTACTCCTAAAGAAAATCTTATAAAACCGGATTGGAGAGACTGGTGAGAATTTCTGGAAACTTAAGGACGGGGTAATTTACTTTAAAATTTCCTTGTCTTTTGCAGCCTCTTCATTAAAATTTTACCGATGAAAAGATCATATTTTCCCGAAAACTGCACTGTACAAAAGCACTTTTCTAAGTTACATTCCATTTTGATAAAGCTATTATTGAAAATAGAAAAAATGAGATAAATCTAATTTGTTTTCACAATTCTTTAGTATACTCGAAAGTATGTTTTCCTGCTGAAAGTAATTCCTAATATATTATTTATTTTGTTGAATTCCCTCGAATGAATTTAAATTCGGAAAATCATCCTAATTTATTAACAGTGTTGTATTGAATAAACACTATGCGAGTGCATATGTTCTTTAAAATGCTATTTGTGTGCAAGCAAAGTACTGATTTAATTATCATACTTTAGATAAAAAAGGAATAGATATTTAATTAAACGCTATAAATGCGGGAAAAATTCTTTGGAAGCTATGTGACTGCCCGTATAACTCCTCTGAAAATTCTAATAAATAAGGTAATAGAATTAATGACTTAAATATGTTCTTTGATGTTTGAAACAATGCTAAATAGTTCAACACATCATTTTTATGCGTAACGGGGTACCTTTTCCATAATTTAATTTCCAGTGCATTTAGAAAATATATACAAGGTATGAATTTTCGAGCAAATTAATTGCACCTCATTTATGTCGCTTGTTGAAAAGTTTTCTTTTATTTGCGTATTTGTCGAGGCTTATTAGGCAATAATCTAAACAAAAGACGCAAATTTAGTCCCCCGTGGCGTTGCATTATTTTGGACTATTTACGCACATTTTTCATAATAAATTAATTTTGGTCTTTCATTTCAGTTGAAGAATAAGTTGGCATCATTATATTTCTTTTTTTATTCAGATTTTATTTTAAAAGCTTTGTGATTATTATTAAATTAACAATTTATCCGAAATCATTATTTTCAGAAATATAAATGAAATCTCAATTAGAATGAGGCATAAATATCATTAAGAAGTATTTAATAATACCTTTCTGCAGCTTGTATTAGATATTTTTGGAGCAGACAATTAAAATTTAAGAAACCAATTAACGAATAAACGAACGATCAAAATAAGGAAGCCACCTTTATTAACTTTTACACGATTTGTAAGGTGGATAAAAAATAATATGTACTGTGGAAAGTGAATGTTTCCAGGTATGAAAATTTTACGTAAAATTATGAAATAGAAAATGGTTTGTTTTATGAGATGATGTGAAAGCTATCTATATTTACAGGACTTTCTTGAAAAACAAAATATTACATATTGAATCACATTAGAATATATTTTTTAGTGTTAAATTCCAATTGTATTCCAAAACATATTTACATTTTTTGCTGTTGAAGACATTCAATTACCTATCAATATACAGCTAATAAGTTATCATTATATTTCGTTGAACTTTCATAATCTAGATTTTTCTTCTGGCGAGACCATTATCCATGTAATCATTAAAGTACTTCAGAACGTGTGACCAAATTAAATTTTCATTATAAACGTTTTTCGCTAACATCTATCTTGTATGCATTTCACTGACTTTGATAAATTTCACTAAAACCGTTCTGTAAAATATTGAAATTCCTTAGTAGGGTTAACAGTGTTAGAAGGAAGTTTCTTTGAAGCATGTTAAAAAATATTTTTATTATACCTATATTACCGTAGATAAATAAATTATTTGACTACTTTAAAACTACATGGAAAGAAAACTACTTAAATTATTAATATGAACATGCATTTCCTTGATAGGATTACTTTTGGCTGTGACACAAAGTGAGCCGACGATAATGCACCACTGCTCAAAAAGTGATATATATATATAAGAGAAATTTATGACACAAAAACTTACATGAAATTTGACTTTTAAACACGTTTAGCAATTATATTTTTATGTTGTTACATAAAAGTAGGTGTTTTAATAAAAATTATTGGATTATTTGGTTAAGTTTAAAATTATACTGGATGAAAGCAGCATAAGTTTAAAAATTGGTGAAAAAAATTCTTTTATTTTAGTCACGTGACAGCGGTTTGCGAAAAACGGGGATAATTTTTTTAGAATCGCAGGGTTTTCAGGAAAGCAATTACTTCAGTCGGTTCTACTGAGATATACAGGGTGGTCGAAAAAGAAGGCAACATGCTTTAATTTTTCATCTATGAGAGAAAATTTTCGAATGTAAGTTGAAAAAAAATGTTCAGAGTAAGACAGGAGAGAAGGCTACATTACTCGATTTTTTCTTTTAGAGAGTCATTGAAAAGTGATTTAAGTCAGTCAATACTTATCTTAATATCTCGATGTAATTTTCAAATGTTGTACATCAAGTCAATAATGCAAAAAGCACATTTTACTAAGTAGGAATTTCTTGTCGGGGTTTGTATACAAATATAAAAATTCTATCTTTTCTTAAAATAAAGAATTTTATCTTAACGTTAGTCTTTTTTCCTACCTTATTTTGCCCATTTTTTCATTTTACACTGCCCATTTATCTCCAATGGATAAAGAATGAAACCGTTTTGAAACACCCGAATAAGGTGCCTGAATTGAAGAGTGTCTCATTTAAGAATCCGTCTGCTCACAAACTGTAGGTTTTTGATGTAAACTCATTTTCGTCAAAGTGGTGATTTCTGAGGTTTCTGAAATAAGTGATTCAAATGATATTATTAAAACCAATATTCAATATTTCAACAATTAACATTTTATTGTACCTATAAAGTGTTTCTCTCTAATAATGTATTGCCATTTTCTCGACATTCTTAAGTTGTAATATCTTATATTTGTATGACTATTCTCGTAAATGTATTCCTAGAGCAAACCATGACCATTTCCTTTAAAAAATGCATTACAAATCATAAACTTTTATAAAATCAATTTAAGCTGTATTTTAAAATAATGTTTTCAGCGTATGATACTTTTATTAGTATTCTATAAGGAATACACTTTCCAGTAGAGCAACAATGTATTAAATCCTATTGCAATATGAAATACTCTTTTCTAAAACAAGCAAATTTAATCATAACATAATTACCTCGGCAATTAAAACTGAACAATTATAATTAAAGCACATTTTTAATAAAAAATAATCAATAAACTCAATTCTTTTAACTGTAATGACTAATATATGCAACAAGTATTCATTTCTTGAAGTCTTATTATGCAAATTTTCAAACATTGCTAAACGATAAAAATTTGTTTATCAAGAGATTTTAATTGAAAATTTCCGGAATAGTGAATTAAAAATGCACGTTTTATGTTTATTTTTTAGTGCATGTCGGAATTCAGTAATGGAGTACTTACTATGTAATTCATTCCAATAGCATTTTTTGTTCTTGATTAATTACTCTTTGTTAGCTTATAAATATTCAAAAATGCTTTCTTTTTAAGGTTGATAATTAAAGCTTTATGATCTTAAAATCACAGCTAATAAAACTAATTCCCAGCATTAATGTAAAATCCAAGTTAATGCTTTAAAAATTTTCTTACCTTAATTATGAAAGAAGACTTTATTTTAAACTAAAATTTTCCCATTATACGGTAAAATTTTATTGAAAGTAGTAATGGTATATTTAAGAACTAATTATTACTCAAATCATAAAACCAAATTATTCTTTCCGGCAATGTTACGACTTTTCACCTTTAATTCCACAGGGGCATTCTAACCATTTTGGTTTTGAGCTTTGTATGACTCGGTATAACAATTTCTTGTGAATTCCATTGTCTACAATTACAAAATTTTGAATATATAAAAAGATAAAAAAATGAAAATAATACACGTACCTCTTTACATAAAATTTAGCGAATACAGAATAAAAAATAAATGAGAGGTACACATGGATTCTTATAAATAAAATTTTGAGAATATAACTAATAAAAATAAATGTAAATAACACTATAAACTATTACAAATAAAAACTTAAGAAAAATGAGGATAAGTTAACACTAGGGTATTGGTTCATTTTTTAAATATAAAAAAATTACTTTAGACACATTGCTTTGGAAACTATTATTCCCGTTTCCTTTCTGATGATTGGCTTCATATTTACACCAATGTGTTTTTTTCTTTCCTCTGAAGTAACTGGTGTCAGTGTGTTAGCTTCTTTCTTTTCATCTTCGTGTGGAATCTGGTATAACTCACTACGGTCGAAAACTCGAAGTTACCCATTTTGAACTCTGGTAGCTTGAAGGCGACCATATTCTTTTTGAGAAGATTCTTATATTTTAAGATTCCATATCTTCCTTACAGGCTTTATCAAACACCCAGTTGATAGGAAGCTCCTGTGTACGGAAATGTAGCAAATGTTCGAGAGAAAAGTTCCATTTCGATGGGTACCATCGCTTCGTGGCTTTTAATGAAACAAGATGGTGGATTTTTTGGAAAGAAAGGAAACTGGTATTTTTTGAAAGTCTTGCAGAAACTTGCCACTCCATTCTGATAAACCATAGCGTAAAAGAAATTGAAAAACCTTTGTTTAATTGTGTGGCTTCTCAATTTTTTAAAGATAAGTTCTGGAGTGTTTCTGGATCTTGCGTTCAAAATTCACCTTGTGCTACTATAATGACCTGGTTAAAACATTGATCGGACACCATTGCTTTGGTTCCTATATGTGACGTTTTATTTTGGATCTTTCACCTGACTGCGTTTTGTGTACTTCTGAAAAACCTATGACTGCTGCTCATTGGGATGTGTATTTTGGGCTGAATAATTTGGATTCTGCTGTTGAAAAATATTGCAGATTTTGCAGAATAATAAACTAATGGCTATTAAATTGGCCTTCTTTAAATATTTTTTTAAAAATATTAAAATTTCATAAACTGATGTGCATACGAAACAATTTTAATTTATTTACTTTTTTGTCTTGATCATGATTCTCCACAAATTCACGATTATCAGATGAATGACTTTTTTGCTTTAAACTTTATTCAAGAAAAATTTACATACAGTCCCTGGATAAAGTACTACGATTTTTTTTAGTTACACTTGGTTAACACTTGGTTATGCAAAACTGCTAGATGTACAATATAATATTTAAAAAATATATATAATAATTAATATTCGGTTTGATATGACACGAAGTTTTATACTTGTATTTCAAGTGTTTTTATTTTACGTCACGAGAACATAAACAAGTGCAGTTCTGCTTGTCGTGTACTGCAGATTTATGTGAGTTTGTTTACTTTGTTATGTAATTTCACTATATTCAACAACAATTGTTTTTATAGAAACATTTGCATAAAAACATTCTATCATAAATAATTAACTGCATTTTTAAATCATGGTTAAGAAAGGGGACTTATAACTTGTTTACCCATGACCGAGCTGTGATGTTAAAATTAATTTTAATGAGAAAGAAAAAAGCGTTCTTATTTGTTTCATATATAGTTATAACTCGGGTTGATAATTTAAATTCGCCAAAGAAAATGCACATTGGATACATATCACGTTAAAATAAGACATAATATTTTAAAAGCTTAAAAATTGAACAATATATCTGGAGCATGCGTAATTTCACGTCTTTTTAATATTATTAAGTTGTAAATCATATTTCAATGAATGAAACAGCTGGAAATGAAAGAACGGCATACGCTTATAAGAATTCTCAAAATCTATTGAAAGCAAATAACAAAAAAAAGAACAAAATAAAATTACTTCTTTACTAAAAGAATACCATGATAGCATAAATATAACTATAAAACTAAAACTATAAGCATAACTATAATTATTACATGTGATTTGTGACGTAAAATTTCTTACAATTTCGATTTCTTGATTAAAATGATTAACCCCTTCGGCCCTGAATTTTCAATAGAGCAAATAAAAAATCAATGAGTGATTCTATCTGCTGCACTATATGTAAGCACCTTAAAATAGGAAATAACATTCAGCCAATTACCAAACTAATTAAAAATGTTCAAATAGTAGGACACGAGGCTATAATTGAGCAAAATGAGACTTTTTTGTTCAGTTATTTTGTATGAAATCTTTTGAAACGATTTCTTCTTACGTAAAAACATGAAAATACCTCACACTTCTTCTCATGCATTTTGATTTCATGCAAGCATTCATTCATGCATTCATAAAGATACATTTAACTTTTGGCTTCAAATGGCTTGACACGTCCATTATCTTCTCTGCTGGATATTTGCTGCCATCTACAGAGTCAAAATGATAACGTTCTGCTATTCTTGCATGTATTATTAGTAGGACACTAAGTCTTGGTGTTCAAAGTCTTGAAAATGAAGAATATAGATTAATGCACAGATATGTTCTAATATTAGAAAGTCAGGACCTAAGGGGTCAATTCCTGAAGAAGGATGTATTTGTCATACAACTGCACATAGGTGTAAATCGATTTGTTTTCGCTGATCTGAATATTCTGTATATAAATGGAGCTTTTTCCCCCCGAGAATCGTCTTTTTAATATTTATTTTTTCTTTTTCTTTTCAGCATCACTTAACGTTCTTTTAACTTTCTTTTTAATGTTCTTACAAGAGAGCACTAGTTGATTAAATTAATATCCCTCTTATGCGAGATATGCTTGCCTGACAGGTTGTTCATCCCGTTATCTGATAATCGAAGCGCTAATGACGCCGGTGGTCTTTCCTTATCGACCCCGAGAATGCAAAACCTTCCAGTTACATAATGATCTGTTTTGAATCGAGCCGTAGCGCAGTAGGTGCACGTCACTTAAAAGCGATGATTAATTTACAACTACGATTATGAAGGGACACATGGAAATGTAAAAGAAATTAAAAAAAGAACAAAACCTAAACTTGTATAGGGTGATTATAATGAAAGTACCTATAAATAGGATTCTACAACCAAGACAGGTGAACGAATTGTGACAAAATTTGGTACATAGACTACACTTGAGATGCGCTCAAGGTATTTTGAAAAAAAAAAAAAATGTTCAAAAAATGTCCACTAGGTGGCTCCTTGCATGATTTTTTTTTCAACGGGCGGAAACATGCCGTTATTGTCCACAAAAACTGCCCGAAGGAATTAAGGACATTTCATTATGGGAGGCACCCCGTGGCCTGCCAGCGTTAGCCCCTATGAAGGTACGGCTAATTCATCCATGACCAAGCCAGGATTCAAACCCCGACGCAAGGCGTGATAGAATGGTTTTTAAGCCACTTCATCACCAGGGCGACCTTTGCATGAAATAACAGTAATTTTAATAATGCAAATGGATAATTCGAAATGTAGGAACAGTTTTGATATTTATTGATAGCTTTTGAACATTTGTTAACTAATTTGGGTCATTTATTGAACAATGGAAACGGATAATTAAGAGTGCACTAGCAATTTTAACATTTATTCAATAGTTTTTGAGCATTTACGAACTATTTTGGGTCATTGTTTGACCTCAATTCACCCTGCAAAAGCCCTACCTAGCAAACATTTTTTAACTACACTTTTTCAAAATATCTTCCTTGACTGCATCTCATGGACGGTTCATCTTCGATTTTTTTGGCAATCGAAATACCCTTTTCAGCTGCAAATTGCTGTTTATATGGAACAGTATAACTATAACCATCCTATATAGCACTAGTAATAAGTTTTATTTTCGAAACTATTGCTCATAATACTATAAGTGAATGATAAAATCAAAGACTAATATACAAGTTGCTTCTTTCTCCACTTACAAATGTTTGATATATGATCTTTTTGTTACACGATTAATTAAATTAATTCCACCCATTTTGCAGAATCACAGCGTTAATGGTCCCTAATGCGCAAATATCAATGTTAATGAGCCGCCGACACCCAAAACATGTACAGAACATAAAGATGGTATTTGTCCAGAATTAGGAAGCATTGACAGCGCGATACCGCAAAATGTTTGGAAAGAAACAAAAACAGAGCGAGGGAACTTGGTAGATTTTAAAAAAATGTTTCGTGCATTACTTATTGCAATAATTTGGAGAATAATAATATTTAAAATTCCGTCATTCATTTTCCCTAAATCTGTACTTCTAAAAAGAATGATTTAAACTCTGATTCGACATTTATGTTGGCGTTGGTATTTGCATTCAAATATCATCTTGGAAAGTAAAGTTATCTATATGTGACATCTCTTTGGCCATTAGATGAAAAATTGACATACCTCTCAATCAATTGATGTTGTATCATATGTATCAATATAAACCCTACTAGCAATTTTGCTCGGGCCTTCATCGGCTGGCTGCGTGGCCGGTGGTAGCCCGAGCAAAATTGCTAGTAGGGAAATAACGTAACAATACATAAAATGACACATGTTTATAGATTCTTGCATTATTTTAGAAGGTACACAATAAAGGTTATTTACCGATAGAATATATTATTCTGTTATAATAAGCATTTTGTTTTCACACAGGCTATAAATCACGAAATTGACATTAATTCTTAAGGGGTCTTGTACCCTTTAAAAATGGTGGAAATCGAAAAAAAATCTTTTGTGTATATGATCATGCATTTACAAAAATAATTTATTTACATATAAGAAATTTTTTATATCAATGCAACGGTCATTTCTGTTTATATTACTTTCTTCAAAAGATTTCTAAGTTAATTGCGAACAATTAATTTATTCACTGATTAAAAGCAACTAATTTTCCTATTTGGTTCAGTGCGCGCAGCCTAACGCACATAAAAATCATTTTACAGACTCAATACTTTTTCTATACACACTCTAATAACACATAATTAAAATGACCTATCATTATGTACATCTTACATACCTATCTACTGAAAAATAATAATTAAATTTTTTTTTCACTTATAAAAAAATTAAAACATTTGTAAATTAAAAAATTATATAACGACGAGTATAAAAATAGGTAATTTTAATTATGCATTATCAGACTGTATGTAGAAAAAATATTGAGTTTGTAAAATGACTTTTGCGTATGTTAAGCTGCGCGCAGTTATTCACATAGCTAAACTAGCAGTTATTCACATAGCTATACCTGTCAAATATATTACAAGTAAAAGTTGACTACTTTAAACTGTATAGTGCAATCTAATTATCACATAATATTATATTTTCCCTGTTCTCCAACTTTAAGTGCTAACGTATGAAAAAGGACGCTTTTTGAGCAGTGAAACATTGATAAGATTATTAAAAGATAAATTGCCGTCAGATAAATTCTTCTAAAAAAGAAAAGAAAAAATAAACCTCTTTTTACTTTTACTAACAATATGGATTTTACTAACAAAAACATTGTCATGGATTTTAGTTATTCTACATCTTCGAACTGAATTGTACTTCAACGGTTGTGTTTTTGCAGAATTTTATATTCATAAATTTATAACTGAAAATTCTGTTTTTTATTCTGTTGAAGTTTTAAAAATAATTCAAAAAGAATCATGTAAATTTTAGTTTAGCTAAGTAAAAAAATTACTTAAAATATTTTAATCAGTAAAGGTAATACAAACTATGGATAATAACACGGGATAATAACACGGAAACTATGGATAATAAAGCGGAACTTCTGAAAAAAGATATCATTTCAGGTGGTACAAAAGGTCCGCTCTCCCTGGATGGCAAAAAAAGTCCAAGTATCCACAAGAGCCTGCTTTAGGGCTGTTTACTCTTGTGGATGCTTGTTATTTTACTGAAACTCGTAATTACGAGTGGTGCAAAAGGTCCGTCCTTCCTCAGTTGCAAAAAATTCAAGCAATTACAAGAACCTGCTCAAGAGCTTTCTACTCTTGTGAATGTTTTAACTTTTTTTGCGATCTAGGAGAAGCTGACGTTTTTTACCCTTGAAATGATCATTTTTCTCATACGTACTAATTTGTGTGTGTTATTATGCAAAGGTTTTATTAGTTTTACATTCCAACACCTCTTTTTGTTGCGTTTTCTGGTTATTTTTTAATATAGTGCAGCGAGTGCGATGTATACTCCTTAAAATATTCTTTTTCGAATTACCGTACAGTTATAATAAAAAATAATGCATAGATATCATATGGATAAGTTCAATATAACTTTCTCAGATACAAATTCCTACCAATTCCTGAATTAGTTCTAGTAATTATCTTAAAAAGCATCTTATTTAACTATTAAATTCATTGACCTTAATTGTTTCCCTGTAGGTATGTTTGCTATAAATCATGCTTTACTACGAGAAAATGATTTTAATTTATGTTTAATTTCAAATAATAATAATAATAATAATAATAATAATAATAATAATAATATTTCAGAAGCAACTTGTTTCAATTACACTCCGTTGGCATTTGATAGTTTACAATAAATATAAAGCTAGTGCACACTACCTACACCATTAACATTTAAATGACACTTGACGCTAAGTATTTCTTTTTAAAACTCGATTTCAAAATTGAATTTGAATTCAAGTGTCAAATTTTCAAAATTAAAAAAATCTTTCAGGAATAAATATAAAATTTGTGACATAATGCGATTAAAATTTTATTATTAAACATTAATAATAAAATCTCGAGTAACAACTATACGAGGCATGTGCACTGTGCTGCAATATTAATGTGTAAAAAGAATTTACCTAAAAAATGCTCAAACGTTAAAATATGTTGACGAGCAGGATAGAAAGTAAGCATTTTTATTATTGATCTTATGCAAAAGTAAGTGGTAAGATTCACTTTGTGAGAAAAACTTTTCAAAGTAACATATTATCAAAAGATACCCGTTTTAGTCACTTTTTTAGCTTCTTTAAAATAAAAAGCTTCAGGATTTCTGAATAAAAATATAGGACGTGAAAGCACTTTAGTCTTTGAAAGGATTGAAAATTTTATTGATTGGTTATTGGAAATCAATACCTGACAGAAGAAAATGTAAGCAGTTTCTCCAACTAATATTGCAATCCTCACATAGTTTAATATAATTTGAAATGCTGTGTGGATATTACTTTTAATAAGTTATCGTTTGAATGATACTTTGAAAACTGCAGCTTTGTATTTGAATCCCACGATGCTTGTTTATTATTGGGGAGGGGGGGGACATTTTTTTCAATGCTATAACAGTCTAGAAGAGGAAAATAACATTTAAACGGAAAATTTTAAATTATCATGACCTACAAATTTGCAAACGAATATTTAAGTAAGCTGATACATTTATGTATTTCGATTCTAAAATATATTATTTTCGATATTTTGACGCTTTCTTTTTCTCAGAAAAAAAAAAAATCTGTATTAAATACATATACGAGGGTCGACCATAAAGTAAGCTTTCCACGGCCAATAAAAGGAATGAAACATTAATACCTGGAAATATTTATTGCAAAAGATAAAGCAATATTTCAGCTACTTCTTATCATAAGAATAACCCCTTTCTGCAGTCCAGTGTAATGGAATTCTTCCGTCTGAGAAATGAGCCAGAGTGACACAGTTGTGTGCAGTCATTTGCAGCGGGAAAGTGATGACCGCAAGCTGATGTATAATGCGCCCCATCAGTAAAATTTACCGACTAATATCTTCCGATTGTTTATAACATAATTGCTTACAATATAATAAATGCATAGATAAAGTTTCAGCTTTCTTATTGTTAGTTTTTTCTAAACATTATTTTACGCGTGTGTGAGGCTGGCATGATTGCATCCTCTGCTAATGAGCAAGAAGGCGATCAATTCGTTTAGTAGCATTATTACATGAACTAAAAAAAAACATGACAGCTTTCTTATAATAGGTAGCTCAAAATGACAGCATGTGCCCGTACTATTAGTATGATTTCGTCAACAATTATATATTTATGATATTCAAAAGATATCAATTGTAACTGATCAAAGAAATTATAATTGATACAGACGAGGAAGCCCATTATAATTGATACATACGAGGGAGTCCGTTCTTTGTGAAACAAAACTTACAATGTTTCTTTCTTGAAGAAGACTTTACTGGAGAAAGAAAGAGTGCAAATTTTGTCTTTCTTGGAGAAGAAACTTAACTGTCCACCCTCGACAAAATTGCGTTAATTCGTCGATGTCACGAAAGTTTCACAAATTGGACTTTTGCAAAATAAAACTTGTAACATTTCTTTCTTCAATAAAGTCTACTTTGTTGATGTATTGGTAATATATATATATATATATATATATATATATATATATATATATATATATATATATATATATGTAACATTACAAGTCAAAAGCCTATGAAAATCCTATATTTCTGGAACTACGCAGTTTAATTCAGTTGGAACAAAGAAATCCGCGTTCAAAAACTGCAATTAATACACGGTCCCTTGCAATTCCTTTGTAACTTTGTAGACGGTCCCGGCAGCCAGTCACATAGGCGTCTTAAAAGTCATAACAAACCCTGGGAAAACCGCTGCCCAGTTTTAGCTTTTGGCCAATGGTTGCAACGCGTTCGAGGTCATGGTACATGACGTTTAAAGCTTTTATAAGGACCTGCAACAGATCAGGAGCAGATGTTTGCGTGACTGCGACTGCCTAACAAAGATGTATGGAATCATCAAATAAAATCATGTAATCGCAGTTGGAGTTCGATTTATTTCTTCCACACTTGGCCGGACTACGACTACAAACAGCGGGCGCCCGGGGTCGGCTCGAAGTCAGAGTCCCGAGCCAGCCAGTAGACCTCAACATCCTTGCCTTACCACCGGTTCCACGACATGACTTTCCCGTAGCGCCCTAATGCTACATAAAGTCGGCAGCGATAAAAAGTCTGCGGGCTTCAACAGCCCTCCCTCGCTCAAACACCGATGTTGATCATGCCCAACTAGCTCCTACGACGTTCCTTTTGTTCCTTCCATATATTTCATATATATATATATATATATATTATGAGCCTTCCAAACCCGGGAGGAATTGTGGCACACCCTGTATATATTATATCTACAAAAAATACTAAAGTCTAATGCAAAAGTTTCGTAATCTCTCAGTATACTGTCAGTATCGCATTTTATGCACAGTACTGTAAACGTAACGTTAACAGTCGACAATCTACTGAAGCGGCATCAACAAAATCTGGACTCTTATTCACTTTCCACTTTTGGTGCTACCTGCTCAATCGCAAAGTGTTTCTCTCACAACACCCATTATTAAATGACAACTCAACTGACTGACTCTCACAACACCCATTATGAATCCATTAGACACAGTCAAAACTAATAGGTGTTTCGTAGATGTGTAATCCTACAATGCATTTTAATAATGACGTGTTTATTAATAATTTGTTATTCTGAAAGATTTTTCTATTACCCTGAACTTGAAACTATTAATCAAGGGTCGTTACTTGATACTTTATATTCTTGATTTTTTAAAATAGTTACTCGACGGATATGGCTTTTGTTCGATTGTATTAATTGTTTATAAGATTGGTCTCCTGTTATTTGTGTTTAAACATGAATTAAAAGACAATAAATAACCATAAAAAGGTTTTAATCAGTTAATTGTTAATTTTTTTTATTATACTTTTAAGTTCCATAAGCTCATAAAGGTGAACTAAACACAGCTTTCGTTGACAAGCAATAAAGAAAATGTTAAAACTTCTTAACAATCTGATGATTGCAAAATATCTCATAAAGTTCTAACCACGTAATACATTTGGTGGAAATATATATGTTGCCATTAATTTCAACGACATCTTCCATAAAAAGATTCTTTTTTTGTTTTCATAATGTTTAATTCAGAACTCCTTCACACTCAATTTTACCTGGGATGTCCGCAAATGGAAAATACTTATACATACTTCATTTTACATGCACGTTTTAGTGAACAATAAAATATAGTACTATAGTTTAATATAGTACTTTTGCAGAAGTTCTTTTACTTTAGAACTCTATAAATACATTTTAAAAGACACTATTATAAACGAGATCTAGAGTGTACGATTAATGTAATTTTTCTAGCTTTCAGTATGTCAACTGTGACATACGCTTAATAATTTTAATTAATTTCATAATAATTTTGTATATTTCTGTTGAATTATTTTTAAATTATATACATATTGTAACTTAAAATAATAAATGTGGTTTGTAATTGTAAAAATTAGTAATCATTCAGGAATATTAGTTCATTTTTCATACTAAATACGGTTATCTATAAACACCTATTTTTAACTCTCTGATAATACATAAAAATACGTTCCAGTAAAATATTATTATACTAAGTTGTCTTTTTAAAATTTATGAGTATTATTCTAAGTGATGTCATATTATCTTTAAGAATTAAGAATTTTCTATCTTCATAATTAGTTGAAATAATTCGATTTGTTTTTCTCGAAGCTCATATCAAAATGCAATTTATATTCATTATTACGATCATTAAGATTTGGAAAAAGACCTTCAATTAAAGTGTTATAGGATTTGCAATCGATTATCAATTTTCAAAATTTTCTCATTTAAAAGAAGTTTTACAAGTAAAATTTATACTATGTCTCAAAATTCTACCTTATTAGACTAACATTTACATTTTCTGTAAAAATCAACTGTGGATTTAAAATTTATTTTTTTATTTGATAACTTTTTCGTTTAAATAATACTGTGGGACTGATTGTTTTTCATTGAAATATTCCACGAAAAATTAATTTATATATATATATATATATATATATATATATATATAGATAGATAGATAGATAGATACCGGAAATACTGAAACTTCTTTCATTTTCACGAACATATTAAAAGTTTTCTCTGCTTAGTTTTTTTTTTTTTTTAAAGCGTTAAAGATGAGCTTGTCTTCAGATCGTTCATTTTATCGACATTTTACGCTGCTTAATTGATAAAACAAATGTATTTGCAGCGAAATATCTTTTTTGGAAAGTTATTGAAAAAGTCTTTTGACATGTCTGACAGTTTTTCAAAATATTAATGAAATTATTTCTTTTCCATACGCGATATGATTCATACATTTTGGATGTTTTTCTATTAACTCTTTTCAGCTATAGAATTTTTGAAAGTTAGCGTTTAAAGACGTAAAGTGGAGTAATAGAAAGTTTTGATTTACTTAAGAAAAATAAGTGATGTTTAAGTAAATGCTGAAAAAGAAAAATGATGACTTTATTGAATGTCATTTTAAAACATTTTAGTAAAAATAAAAAACTTACTTTTTTGTTATGTGCCAAAAACCATGTGTGTTTGAGTTTTGTAAAGTATTCGGCTCAAGACAAGCAGAGGGTTTTATTTTTTGTTATAATAAATACATAAAACTGCGCAGTATTTTTTTTGACACATTTCTAATATCTCTATTGTTTTTTAAAAATTATTTGTCCAAAAGTCTTTTCGGTATTGTGCTGATTAAAGATTATAATGGCGTTTTTTTCAAGTAACCCACCGAGGAAATTCTTTCAAATCGAATGACTTTCTCTCTAATTTTCCTTTAATAAAAATAAATATATACATATAACTATATATGCATACACCTATACAGCATGCCGACGAAAGTACTTCGACATACTCTTAACATGGAATGACTGCCGCTATATTCATAAAAGTGGTGTCTAGGTGCGCTAAAGTGCACTACTCAGTGCCATGCGCTACTGAATGAAACCACCTGCGGTTCCACCTGGTGGCAAGCTGCGGAGTTAGCGTTCGTATCTCAAAAACAGAACGAGATACGGAAAAAGTGATTTATAAAGTTGTAGAGCATCATCGATTTAGAGTGAAAAGACACCTTGTGAACATTAATGCAAAGAATAGAACGGTTAAAACGAGCATTTGTTTTTTCGTGATTTCGTACACTGTGACCTAAAAGAGCGATCTGAGAAAACCAAAAACAACTACTTATAATAATACCATGCCTTTATTTGAGATGTTCAAACTTCTTACTGTCACCTTCAATGGACATTTGGATCCACGTTTGATAATCACGTTGCACACGTTGGAGCACAGAGCATGATACAGTGGCACAAGCGTATGTTATGCGCCATTTAATAAGCACTTTTATGACCGTTTTCTTGTAAATAATATACTCGTTAAGGAATTAAACGAGCATACTATTTCTGAGTGAGGGCACTTCTGAGAAATTCGAAACTAAAACTTTGCATGAGGACCGAGTCTAACGCAGTTTCGTTCTCATGTACAAAGAAGTACAACGCCCAGTAGTCGATTTTCTTTAATGCTGCTGTTGTTGAGAAAAAGATGATTATATAATACACCGTAAATATTTTACCCATGGAATACACACGGATTTTCTGGAAGTCTACTGATGTTCAGAGAACCTGTGTGCTGTAATGGGCAACGGTGAAAACAGCACGTGTTCAAACTTTCTGTTATTGAAAGATAGTGTAGCTATGGCCTCTGGCATATTCACATACGTCTTCGGGTCTTAAAAATATAACATAAAACAGGCTGTTTGAAGGGCCGGTTTAGTTAACAGAAAATAACCGAATTTGTAAAAACAGAAACTTATGTGGTAATTTTGAGGAGTAAAAGCTTTCAATATTCTTTCCTCTTTTGTTTCTACAAATAATTATTACCATAATGGTACTGTATGCAAATGTACATCTCGCATGAAAATTCAAAATGATGCTACACTTACAACCTTAAATTGATGCGTAGTTATTAAAACGATTAGTTGGTATTATTTCAATTAATGAGTAATTAAATTTTGAAAGATATTAACTCTTTATATTTAGTATAATTTATGTGGACCATTATAATACAAATATAAAATAAACTTTTATGCTAATTTGTTTCAACTTGTTTCCATTGATGAATGTGCTTTCCCATTCTTCTCTATATAGATTACACCATTTTCAACGCCAAATAAACCTTCTTCCGTGAATCTAAAAAAGTCAGATTTCTGACTTAAACTCCTTAAAATATTTTGAAGCGATTTTTGCATGTAGATATTTAAAACGGTAGTTTATTTAAAGCTCTTCTGAATATTTAGTAAGAAATAAAATAAATCACCGAAAATAATAGCAAAGATCAGTAGCAAGATTTTATAAGTAAAGAGGCTTTTAGTATTTGAAGAAATTCATTTTTGTGTTAAAACTTACTTGAACTGTAAAATACGTACGCATAAAAAAGTAAATAAACACAAAACATGACATGAACAAAAGTCCTCGTTTCGGCGATAAAATGTTTCAATTGAGCCTTGTTATATATATTCATTCAAATTTAACTTTATTCTTTTCCTGACCAAAGTAATCTTTCTTGACAAAGGGGAAAGTTTCTTTTGACATATTGATTTCCATGAAAAGGTCTTAAAAAAAGACCCATATAAAAATTCTTCTGTGATTTCTTCTGCTGCATTATGTCTTTTTTTTCTTTTTAATTTTGTTTAAGAATGCATATATAGAATTGAATATTTGCTTCTGCTACATTCATTTAAAATAGAAATAAAATTGCTAGCTGAAAAGATTGCTAAAAATATAATTTTACTGCATTTAAGGATATATAATAAATATTCAAAGAAGGCAGAAACTAGCAAAAATTATTTGAAAGTTAAATACAAAAAAAGTTTTTTGTGGGAGTATGAAAGGTCATACATAAAGAAATAAAATCTTTGAATGCGTTTCATAAAATTCATTATAATGACTTCATAGAAAGAATAAATTCATAAAACATTTTCAATTGTATGTATGTGTATATATATGTGTGTGTGTGTGTACATTTATCAATAAAATTGTGTATTTCTGATATACATTTACTGAAAAAATTTATTAATTTTATAAAAATATTAATGATTCACTTTTTTTACTATCTTATTTTATAATTTTTCTGAAAACGGTGTTTTTCTGAGCTCATGAATCTTATTCCCGTCTTCTTTTGTTTAGGTAATTAAAATGCTAAAGTTCATATTTAAAATACGCATAAATACTGAAAATATTCAGTAAGATATTTTTGACATATAAATTTATAACAATATTTATGTCAATAACAATATTTATGTCAAAAATAACTTATATTGTCATATAAGTTATTTTTGACATATGTGCTATTATATCTTTCAAACTGTATTATATCTACAGTTTGCTATACTTAGTTTGTGAATCCACTGTACTTAGTAGTTATTCATAGCACATACGTTTTATCTATGTGTAATTACTTATTAGTGGATCTGAAATTTAATAAAACCGATTTAATTTAATGGCATATTATTTGCTAGTGTTAAAATGACGCTAATTATAAAATACAATAAATCTTTTCTAGAAAGTTTCCATAGTCTTTTCGCTAATTTAACAAAGTGAACACTTGTATCTCATAAATAACGAAAATGCTATTGCAAAACATATAATGTAACATCGAAGAAAAATACATTTACATATTTATTTTTTTATGTATTTATTTTTTTATAAATATCTTTGGTTGAAAAAATGGCAAAGTTCAAGTTACTTATCTGTATACCGTACAAATCTTCACGGCGAACAATTTCGCTTATGTAGAGAATCTTGTAAGTGTGTTTCACTAAAAATGATTCATGCTTTATTAAAAAAATAGTTCATTAGTGTTAGGAAAAGTTTAAAAAAACTTTCCTTTAATGTATTATATAGTATCAATGTTTCTGAAATTATAGCTCTCCCTCAATTACATAGAAACGATTCTTCAATAACCTTTTGCTTATAAAATGGAAATATAAAGATGCGATATGCAAATGCATTAATTAAGTATTAATCTGAACTGAAAAAAAAACCCGTATCTTTTAAAACAATCCTACTACGCAGCTCCGCTGATCCCTGACTAGCTGACTCACGGTCTCACTGATAACATCTACAGCGTTTGTACGATCGGCTTGAAATTTTTCATAACTATGTATAAAAATATAAAAAACAATATGCGCTACTTTAAAATCTGAATATCCACCCATTGCCTCATTTTTAAGCGATATTTAGCTATTTTCAGTTCCATTTTATTTTCGAGAGTAAAAAAAAAGTTAATAATTTGAGTGACAAAATTAGCTGTTGCAAGCCATACGACGTCATATTGAAGTCACGGTCATCGGGCTTTGAAGGGAAAGTGACGATTCCAATTCGTTTAAAATAGCTTTTACAAATAACACAGTTCAATATATTATTTTAGTAAAATAATCGTCTGGATGGAGTAACGATATAAGAGGGACTGTTTACACGAAACGAAATCGTTCGAATGCGAAAAGTTTCCGCGCGTTTCCAGAAGTGTATTAAATTCGATTTGGATATATGATAAAAATTGAACATGAAATTATTTGGTGGGCGGAGATTAAATATATTGAGTGTAGACATATTTTCGTCAAAGGTTTTTTTTTTTTTAGCACCCATTATAATTGTCTAGTAAAGACACATATTCTTTAAATGTCCCGAAAATAAAGGAAATATTTTTCTTCATAAAAAAGGAAAAGAACTTGGCAACCCTGAAAAACTAATAAATACCCCAGAAATAATCGGATCACGGCTCATAATCTGCATGTAAACAATGATCTTCGATGTTCAATCGGATCGGTCTTTAAGGATACTAATCGCAAATCCTAAGCGCCGCACCAATCCACCGCACCCCTAATTCTCAGGATAGTTTTGTTTGTTTTGTTAATTGAGGGTAACTCAAGTCACCAATTGTTTCATTCCGAAGTGCTTGCGTCCATCCTTTATTGTACCAACAAATTTTAGATTTTCATGAAAGATTGAAGGGAAGGAGGGATAGGGATATTGACGTCCCTGAGAAATCGGTAATGACCGTGCAGAACCCTTTCGAAATCACAAATTTATCCTTATCGCAAGACAAAAAAGCCCTCGCGATAAAATAGGGTAGTCTCTTTTTCAGTGTAAAGTTTCTTTGCATTTGGATCCCACCATACTATGGTATTCAGGAGAATGAGGAAGCTGGCATATATGCAAAAAAGTGAGTGCAGAAATGAGAGAGAGTGAAATGAGTGAGAATTCAGAAATCGGCTTTTAGAAAGTTGCCATTTAGTTTCTCAAAGTTGTAGGTCAAAACAATCTTCAGAGATTGTAATAATACACATTGGCTGCTCATTCCTCCTGTACTCAATTGTGGAGTGACCATAACAGGCATTCCCACTTTGTTCCGGATGCTCCTCATTCTTCAGAGTTTTCCAACACACATCGTTTTGATATTTTTGACTATCCTGGGTGTATTTTATTTCAATTGGAAAAAATATAACTGTTGCTTATATTCACGAAAATGCCGTGCATTAAATTTTAATTTTCTTGATGAAAAATATCGGAAAACGCACAGTCTCATAACATAGTGGTCAGCAGACTGGTATTTGATTTAAAGCATTTAGCCTCATACCGTAGCTTTTAGTGGTCAATCGTGGCTCGAATTTTTTCTCAGTACAGTGGATTCGAAATATTTACAGGTTTGTGATCCTTCGATGGTAGTGTCAGCTGCCAAGATGACTTCTAGAAAGACACGATGGAACTTAATCTCTCTTATACGGATATTTATTTATTTCTAGCTTTAAAAGAGTTCTCATTCTGATTGAAATAGGAAATCAAAAAAAAATGTTCTTTTTAAATTCGTCTCCTTAGTTATATGACTTTTCGGGTGCAAAGGTGGTGTGACTAAAATGTGAGAACCGTAGTATGTCTGTCTCTTGAGCCACACCATTTTATAATATGACATAATTTAAAACAAAATTACGTCATTTAAATGGCATAGTTAAATACAAAATTACATCATTTAAATGGCATAATTTAAAACAAAATTAAGTCATTTAAATGGTATAATTAAAAACAAAATTACGTCATTCAAGTGGCATAATTTCGGAAGACATTTTTAACAAAATTTTACGCTCAAATTTGGAATTAGATAAAATGTACTCGTTCTAACAACATCTACAGGTACGAGACAAGACAAAATCTTATGCTTCAACCGTTTAAAACACTTTAAATATAATTTTACAAATACAAATTCATATCGTGTGTAGGTCAAACGCTTGGGCTTTAAAAAAAATACTGACTAAAGTAAAAATATATAGATGAATAAATGAATTACAGGTAGATTAAACGAATCCGTATCGCTGTGGCTAAAATTCATGTTACTGAATTATAAAAATACATCATATTTATTGCATTTTCATGGGTGTTTTAGTAGGTTATTAGCTTTTTAGCATTTAGTAGGTTATTAGCAGAAATATATATAAAATTCTAATCTGACAATGTCCTTCAAATTTAAAATAATTTCACTCCGCTGAAAAATCTGAAATCGTAAGGCATATTCAAAGCACATGTTATGATAAACTATTTCAGAAATATTGAATGTACTTAATATTAGGCATCTATATAAACTTTCCAAGTCTACATATGTACCTAATAGTTATTTATCGGGTGTCTACAAAAGGACTCCCTGATTTCAAAATTAAATATCTCGAAAACAAATCGATAGAGGAATGCAGTAAACGGTATGCTTATTGTGAAAGCTGTAAGAATTTTATACCGCAGTTTGAAATAATAGTTACCAAAGCTGCTAACAGATGGCGCCGTAATCGCCATACGTAATGCCTAGTATAAATAGTGATCCGAGCCCAGAGTGATCAGTTCCGCTATTGAAGCGTGAAAAGAGGTTAGCGTACCGAAGGAAGAGATTAAAACCATGTACTCCATTGAACAACGCGTTTTTCTAGTGCTAGAGTACCACAGGTTAAAAGAGAGTCCTACGGCAACAAGGCGCAGTTTTCAAGCACGATTTAATGTTCCAAAAGGACCCGATGCGAAAACCATTCGTACGCTCTTCGCCAAGTTACAGGCAGCATAACTGATGATCTAGTGGGGAATGTTGGCCGCAAGCAAACTGCAGTTACGCCTGCAAATGTCGCCACAGTTTCTGGAATTATTCAGCAAAATCTAATGTCATCCGTCCATAGAATTGTCTCTCTGACTGGTTTGAAGCGTTCCAGCACGCATAAAACACTGAGAAAGAGCCTACACATTTCCATTCAAAATTCAAACTCACCAGGCCATACCCGTACGAGCTGTGCAACAAAGGGATGACTTTGCTAATCTGATGTTCAGAATGATTGATAGTGAAGGATTTGATGTTGGCTGCATCTGGTTTACAGATGAAGCACACTTCCACCTGAATGGATTCGTGAATAAACGGAACTGGCGATTTTGGGGTTCCGAAAATCCATATTGGTGTGAAGCGAAACCCCTGTATTCTCCTAAAGTTACTGTGTGGGCTGCAGTATGCAGCAGAGGCATTATTGGCCCTTTTTTCATTCGAGAAACGGTCACTAGTGAACGTTACGTTGCAATTTTGGAGCAATTTGTCGCCACACAGCAAGTGTTAGAGGATCGACCACGTACTGAATGGTTTATGCAAGATGGAGCCCGACCACATCGTACCGAACAAGTGTTTCCCTTTCTTGATGAATACTTCGGGAATCGAGTCATTGCTTTAGAATATCCCAAATTTACTTGTGCAGGCATGGATTGGCCTCCGTATTCGCCGGATTTGACTCCCTGTGACTATTTTTGTGAGGGCACATTGAAAGACATTGTCTACCCGAAGCATCCTGCTACGCTGGACGAGCTTGAATCGGCTATCTGTGTGGCATGTGAATCCATTTCTGTTGAGGCACTACGAAGTCTGATGGCAAATTTCATTCTTCGTTTGCGCCACCTCTGTCATGCCAATGGTGAACTTTTTGAAAACATTGTGATGTGATTTTTTGCAAAGAATGTTTTAATAAGATTATTTCCTTTATGTATGCTGATAATGAGCTGTACAGCGTACAGCGCCATCTGTTAGCAGCTTTTGTAACTATTATTTCAAACTGCTGTATAAAATTCTTACAGCTTTCACAATAAACATACCGTTTACTGCATTCCTCTATCGATCTTTGTTTTCGAGATATTTAATTTTGAAATCAGGGAGCGCTTTTCTGGACACCCGCTATATATCCTATAGTTATTTATATTAAAGATGAGTGATGGAATTAGCTGACTGATTTGTAATATGTTGAACAGCCTTATATAGCAGTATGTTTGGAGAAAATCTCCGTTAAAGGGCTAGAGTAATTTCTTTATGAAGTTGATTTCTCGTTTAATTAATTTTTTGAAATTCTGAACTGATTATCATCAATATATGTTATGGCAGGTAGAAACCAGATTTATACATCTTCCGTCGCTTCTTATTAATTCAATCGCTTTTAAATTAGTTATTGGATGTTTTGTGAGATAGTGGAGAGTCTGCCGTGACTGTTTAAACGACAGGCTGTTTATCGAGTAATTACCAAAATGGTTGTGATGTAATTAGAGTGCTTTATGTGTTCAGCAGAAACTTAAATCTTAGATTGCATATTCTGTTATCGAAAAAAAGAGAAATATTTAAGAATCTAACAACATATTATGGAAGAAAAGCGTTATTTTATTCATATTAGAAGAAGATAAGGGATTATTTGACATCACCTTGTGAAATATGAAAAACGGTGTAAGATGAATAACTTAAGATTCAAGTATTTTTCCTGAACTCAGTAAACAAATTAAAAGCCTGTAACTTACAGAAAAATTTCTTTCAACATTTATATTTCATTAAAAATAATTTAAACGATTTCAACTTCTCTTAGAAGATGGTAAAATATTTCCTCCCAACAGAAATGTAATTTTTGTCGTATTACCCTAGAAGATTGGGCCCTAATAGCACAATTAGTCCAAAAGACGTTTAAAGCACGTTTTTCAACGTCAGAAAACGTGTTTACAACGTAATTTGAACGTTTTTTGAACTAGTTGTGTTACTAGGGCGGTAAGAAGGTCAAGGGTGGTGAGTAATATGATAAATAAATAGCGATATAACTCGAGAGGCTAAAATCTGTTTTCGAAAATGCAGAGAAACCATTTAACCTAGTTATTTAGAGAAAAGGCACGCAAATAACTAAAAATACAATGACTAGAAACTAAATTAAACATTGGCGTAATAGCTCACGTTTGGTCAAGGCCTGCCTTGCCCGCCCATCCGCGTCTTTGCTAAGGCTTGTGGAAGCATATACTCCGGCCATGTGGCACCTGTGCCTGACACCGTGACCGTGTTTGGTCCCCAAACAAGCCTGGTTTTCATTTTATCGACCCATTCAAAGGACGAAAGGCTGAGCCAACTTTGCCCAGGCCTGGTATTGAACACCGGACCTGTGATACTGAAGCGCAGTGTGCTAACCATTACATCTATGGGTTCCAACAATAAAACGACACGGTACCCATAATATAGAAACGCTCACAGAATCAGATACGCACACAAAAAGATTCTCCATGTATAAACAAATTTATGTACAAAAATCTCATTTACAGTGTCTATCTTATATTTCATTATCATCCTATTAAGAATACATTGGAAGATGTATCTGATTTGCACCTGAAGCACTTATACTATAATATTGGGTAGGATAAGGAACTGTTCATCATCTTACCTAAACTCGCTATTTTCAATATAAACTTGCTTACCAATTTTCAACATTACCGTAAATAAATTATAACAAACATGTTTTTATAATTAAGAGTTGAATTTTTAGAATATTTTATGGATGAGACGAAATAAGATGCCGTAGTTAGGATATTCTTTGTGCTGCCCAGTCTAAAATTTGCAATAATTGATTAAAGATATACAATTGAGTCATCAATATGAAGAAAATCATCTAAACTTTTATTATTTGTAGGGGGCTTCATAACCGAATACAAGAGTTTTATGAATAGGTGATTAAGGTACTGCTGTATTTCCTTACATTTAATTTTATTGGAAAATGTGCAAATGAAGGTTAAAATGTACATTTTATTAATCTTTAAAAATCAAAATATTAATTTTTTTTATGTTCCCTCATTATCAATAATATATTTACTCTCAATTTCATACAAATTCAGTAAAATTTACATTTTCGGGAAATACCTTTAATAAAGGTATTAGATTGACAAGGTATTCAATAAAACATCAATATCTCTGTAAAATTAGACGCATCGGAGATAATTAAAGATTAACTCTTTCAGAGCAGGCATCCACAATGCAGAACGTAAATTTTGAAAAAAAAATCTTAAAAAGTAAATGGCAATAATTTTAATCCGAAAACGGTTGTGTACGTTTTACGGGAATTTAATAATCAGGCTATTTTATTTATTTCATTAAAAATATAGTCTCTGTATTATAAAATATACATAAATATATATTCCAGAGAAGCTACAGAATCAAGCCTGAAATATTTAAAATCAATACCGTCACAACATTTGAAAGCAATATAACCACTTGAATATGTTGCATATTATATGTTTAAAAAATAATATATATATATATAAACGTTTTGTTGGATTAAATCCCATTTTGTGTTTATTTATGGAAGCGAATGCATGTATTATTTAAGATTTTTGTGTTTTTTGAATGTTCTGTAAAGAAACAGTTTTTTTAAGTGTAGGTAGCATAATAAAATATTTCTTCTCTATATGAAAAAAGCCTTTTAGAAACTTCTGAAATGTATGGGAAACGTGCCAAAAGTCATATTATTCAAAATAATTGTTTCGGAATATTTACTGATTTCCAAAATGATGCGTTTGATGTTATTTAATGAGTTTATACATGTCTGTTACAATCAAAAGCAATTTGAAAATTTTCTAAATGATTAAATTTGTTGTGTTATTTGAAACCGAGCATTCCCGCTTTGAAAGCGATTTATGCGAAATATCTCATTTTGATCAAAACGCATTGCAGCGGTTAATAATATGAATTGAAGAATGCGTATCAGGTAAATACATTGACTGTCTAAAGAATTTAATAATTGAATATTGAACAAATTAAAATTTCACATAGACGCACAGCGAAATCTCACATACTGACTCTTATTCTCCCGGAATTTGCAATAGTAATCGATTTTTACAATACAGATGTGTTTAAAAATTTATTTTTAATTTTTAACAGTAACAAAACAACCAATGGCTGTTTACTCAACAGCACATTGAATTGATTATGAAATTTCTCCTGTATCTCTTCTGAAATTTCTCTTGGTTCCTTAAGCAACAACAAATATTTTCCTACGAAGTAACTGAATAAGTCACGATAGAATAAATGTATTAACAGTTACGTCGTTTAATTTTGAAATAAAAGATTGTTTACTTATGGATTGTTATTTCATCTGCCTCGTTTTCACTTGACTGCTCTTTTAAATATGCATGTGTTTTTCAATCAAG